>CM072980.1:6037617-6656426 GCA_037013635.1 Plagiodera versicolora
GATACCCACGATTTTCGAGGATGGGAAATTGTCCGACACGAAATTGCTGGGGAATAAATTATACACCACCACGAAAAAACCAGGTGAATGTCTACTTCCGGGTATTCATCGATTGTTTTCAACTTGATTTGGTTTAAGTGAAAGCGAAGCCTAAAAAAATCGTGGACAAGTTCATCAAACTGCCTAGGAAAGTGGCGGTGCTGGGAGACCGCGACGCCAAGGAATATTTACAGAATGAAAATGAATTTACAGCTGACAGAATCCATTCTTTCATTTCCTTGATCAAGGATCATCCGAGTTTGATTAGAACGTTCACAGCATGCAGGAGATAAAGCTAGTGTTGTTTTTTGTACAAATATTCAGTTCACTTTTCGAGATTCAAAAGTTATGCGAATATTTTTTTGTGTAGATCTGACTGAAGTGAGAATATTCAGCATTGTTTGTGAATAAAAATTCTTTTGAAGCTTCAATTTTTAATTCTTGAAAATGTCAAGTAAAAGTTCTTTCAAATTATGCAATTTCCAAAAGAGAAACAGTTTCAGAATAATGACCAAGTGTTGAATACAAATAAAACTCCATCATAAATTAACGACCTCTATTTATTCTTAGTTGACATTGCATAATCATGTGTTGTTTTTCATTTTCAGTTCTCTCAGCCAAACAGAAGTCTTTTTCCTTCTAATACTCCTAGAAAGCAAAATTTCGTTAAGCTTGTCAATTCTCTCTTGCACATATTTCTCTGCTGAAAACGATTCAGCTTCCTTGCATTGTTGAATAAGTTTAGCTTGGAACAATTTCTCTTTCTTCAACTCCCTTCGTTGTCTTAGCTAAAATGCAAGAACACACATAACCCTATCAATATTCACAAAAAACATCTACCTTTGCCCACTCAAACTTCATTCTTTTCCTCAGTTTCTTCAGTTTGTGCTTCTTCATTTTCTTCCTCCGAATCACAATCATCCTTCTATCAGCCTCCTTAGGTGTATTGTTATTGACTGTGGTGGGGTCTTCCTTGACCCCTTCATTGGTTGGAGGTTCTATCAGAGGTGGCACCCAAATCATCCCATTTGGTAACTGTATCCTGTTTATTCGTGTTATTGGAGGCACAACTTGATCGTTTTGCTGGTAGATCCATGGGTTTGGTATGTTCAATTGTTGGGTAAGGGCTGGTATGAGAGTAGACTGTTTCCTCGGGTGTAGAGAGGCTATATTGGAAAATCGAGCTGAAACAATGTTCAGATACTCGATTTGTTGCAGGAGATATAATTAAGTAATACGCACCTGTCAATGTGCCTCGTATAATGCGAGTGAGTAAGGACATCCTGATATGGAGTAATAGTTTTTTGATTCAGGCACAGTGCCCGGGTATCGGGATTTAACCAGCGTAACGTTTAACTTTGATACAATATATTTTAATAACTTTTCGAATATTAGAACACGGTGAGGTTAGTTTCTCATGTTCTCTTCTTTGACGTTTCAATTTGACATTAACCTCAAAATTCATCATTGTTGACTTGACAATGTAAACAATTGATTGAAATAATAATAGCAACTTTACAAATGTTCCTGAAAAATGCTGAAATCACCCCATTCGAGCTACAAAAACACCCAGAGTTGGACCGACGACCTCCCAATCTGCAAAAACACTGGAATAGGATTTTCAACCAATCAGATTTACCGTGAAGACGGTAATCCGCAGGAGGCCCATCCTTATGAAGATTGCAGTTGTCATTTCAAATTCAACGACTTCTTTTATTTATACGCCCTATTCGACGGCCACGAAGGCAAGAGAGCTGCAGAATTCTGCTGGCAACGCCTCACTGCAGAAATATACTTTTCCCAGTTGCAATTGGGTGAAATTAAAAGCAATGAAGAGGTAAAGGAAATCTTGAACCAGGCTTTCATCACTGTAGAGAAGGCTTACATGGAGAGTTTGGAAGACCTTGTAGCAGAGAGGACGAGTTTGGTGTATGACATCCCAAGTGGGCTCACCTCCTACGAGGTGTACCAAAAAATGCCTCAAGTTGTTGAGAGCATCACTCGTTTGGATAATGAATTATCGTCCGGGAGTGCTGCTGCTGTGGCACTCATTTACAAGAACAAGTTGTATGTGGCCAATGTAGGCAATAGCAGAGTGTTGTTGTGTCAAAATGATGCTAATTCAGTTTTGAAAGTTGTGCAACTGAGTGTCGATCATGATTTGAAGAACGAGGATGAGTTATTGAGATTGTCACAGATCGGAATACACACTAAAAGTCTCAGGCAAAGTGAGTATGTTGTTATGACATAAGCCATCTGATTGTAACTTCGATTGTGCACATTCAAGCAATCTGGATTTTGATAAATAATGTTTATTGTACTTACTTGTTTTGGTCCAAAAAATACGAATTTGATGATATCATCGTAGAGAAATTAATACTTTTCGAGATACTCCAGTTTGAAGTTGACAAAATTGCACTGCTTTTTGGTAAATTTCTTCATAACGTGACACCTTGTATATTAGGAAAGGGTTTATCTTGAACATTGAAAATACAGTATTTTTCAAATATTCAAATTTGACAGTATGTAAACAAAATCATTCCGCCAAACATTAGTTAATTGTCAACTGTCAAACCACAGAATTCATTATTCAGGTACCAGACTAGGTAACCAAGAGAATACTCGATGCATCGGCAATTATACCATAAAAGAGGGTTACAAAGACTTCGAAGACTTGGCATCGGCAACAAGAGAGCCTATAATAGCCGAGCCAGACATACACGGGGGAATCCTACTCGATGACTCGTCCCGTTTCTTACTTTTAATATCCTCCGGACTATACAAATCCCTCGAAGCAACTGGGATAGAGCAAGTGAATAAATTCATCGCAGAGTGCGTGGTGGAACAGGTAAACATACGATTGACGTTGACAAGGAACGTGTCTGTGACGTTGACTGTTTCAGTTCCGTGAACAGGCGACATTGACAGGTGTCGCGCAGGCAGTGGTGGACAAAGCCGTGCGCCTCCACCACGATTGGTACATGTCAAACTCGCTGCATCCCTCATGCATCCCCAAACGCGAAGACATCACGCTGGTGCTCAGAAACTTCAATTTTCACCTGCCGAACGCCATTACAACGCCTACAGCGCCGACTGTGACGTTCAATCCGGTCGTCACTTCGAATAGTTTGTCGGACAAATCGGAGTATAGTACGATTTCCTCGACTGAGAATAACACGAATATCACGACGAGGACTAGTGATACGACTAGTAGTAGTTCTAGAACTGAGACTGATGATGGTATCGGACCGGATCAGAAAATTGAGGCGTACACGGATTTTTCGGATTTTTATAAGAATTTGGAGCAAGCTAGGCGAGACGGAACTTTACCAGAAGATTTGGATTTTTGAATCAAATCATGTTATACAGTTATAATAAATTATGTCAATATCAAGTGTATTATTTCGGCAACTTTGCATATTCTGACAAGCTTCCAAAACTAACTTACCTAAATAACTTGACTGTATTCTCCTCAAATAAATACACAAAGCACTTGTGAAATTGAAGCGAACGCTACTGATCGTTCGGCCTACTATTGCTTTGCTATGTTCCTTAATGGTTGCGGGCACTTTGCAATCGAATTCGATAAAATCAGCAAAGCTTTGACAGTGACAGCTGTGATCATGTGTATATAGTCTGGCGGTGTTGTAGTGCACTCAAGATTTACGAAAGTGTTTTAAATCCCTACTATTATATTTCCCTTTTATTTATTTTTTCCGAGTATCTACCTGAGTAATACAGGATGGCTGCTTCAATAAGAAGCGTTCGTAAATTCGGGAGTGTAATTTCAGCTTTAAGAACGACCTCTTCAACCTCGAGAACTTATTTTACCTACGTAAATGAACCTTCACAGCCCATTAAGGGAAAGGAGCCCAAGTGGACCACTGCAGAAGATGCTTTTCAAGATCTCAAGTCAGGTCAGATAATCGCTAAATCCAATCAGTTGTACATACTTTTTATAATGCTATCTGTAGCTTTGTTCTGGAGTGAACTTTGCACTGAGTTGTATCAGTTGATTTTAAATCATTCAGGATTAAGTGTTGATTCATTTTACAATGATTGAAAGGGTTACTAAATTAAGCATCTAGATGAAGTGACTTCAACAAGATTCTGTATGTTTATATAGACACACATAATATAGAATTTTGGCAACTCTCTGTAGTAGTTTGAAGAATCAACTATGCAATATTTTCTGTATCAATACAGGGTGTTTTAACATCGTTAACATCACAGGTTTCTTCAATCGATTTGAGATTTTGAATGCTAAATATAATAAAATGTGAGTATTATAATTTTAGATCTGCCTGAGTCGATCTATTTTAAATTCTTGATACCAATGGCGCCTTAAAAAAATCGTGAACATGAACTCCATTGAAAAAACGACATTAAACGTATATGGACAAGACTTTGGAATATATAATTTCCATGTTTTTTCATGGTTAATTTTTGAAAATTCCATGAAGTCATCAAGAATTCACCACTATCAGGTTAATGACTTTCAATAATCGATAAGACAGTTCGTTGAATAATGATGATATCGACTATTCATTCCTCTACTTTGTATATCAATATTCATGCATACTTATACATGCGACATGAAAATATTCATACACAATATTTTGCGTTTCATTAATAATGTAAATCATTTACAAAAACGACATACATTTAATATTTTTCAAAACTGTGTCAAGGAAATTAGGAGTCTCATATTTTCGTATGGCATCATAAACAAGAATATATAGGGCGGCCACTTCAAACTTATTATAAATTCGTAGATCTTAACTGATTATACGGAAAGATATTCGATTTCTTAGGCGATACAGTTTTCGCTTCTGGAGCAGCCGCGACGCCTGTCAGCTTACTCGAAGCAATGACAAATGTTGGGAAGAAGAAGAATCTGAGCAACGTCACTGTCTGTCATATGCACACAGAAGGCCCTGCTCCGTATACGGATCCCTCTTGTGAGGGTATTTTCAGGTATTGTTTGATGATGAAGCGTCTCAGATAAATTGAAATGTGAATTTTTAGTTAATGATCTTCCCAATGGGGAAGTTCTGAGGGTTCTGGAAACGTTTTCGAATGTTGTTTTATCAATACCAAGGAAGTGTTTTTGATAATAAATGTGAATGACTGTGTAAAATTTCGTAGTTGTATCAAAAATTTAATACAGTTTAAGCCTAACATGAATTTGTTATCAAAGTCTTATCTTTCGTTGAGTATTCTTTATATAAACATAGCATCGCAAGAGAAGTGTTAATCATTTATTAAATTGATGATTTTTATTCAGTTATGTCATTGAATATTGATATATTGAAAAATAAGCATTATTTAAATTCCTACAAACAATTCATGGAAAATATATTTGCTTTCCAGAAAAACTGGTGCATTAAAAGTCCATGAAAGAAATATTTTGAAATATATTGATGGAAATAAAGACATTTAGATTCATCAAAAAAATATTCTCAGAAAAATAAGGACCATGAAGGTCCATAGGAAAAAAGTTTTTTTGAAATATTTTCAGTAGAATAAAGATATTGAAAGTCCACGAAAAAAAAATGTTTCGAAATATTTTAGCTTGGGAATGAATTGTGGTGAACCGTACCAAACTGAAAATATATTGTCCTCAGATCATTCTCATTTTTCATGGGTGGAAATGTGAGGAAAGCTGTAGCAGATGGTCGGGCAGACGCTTTATCTATTTTTCTCTCAGAAATTCCCTTGCTTTTCACGAAAAAGATTGTCCAACCTGATATAGCTGTTGTTCAGGTACAAAACAACATTTTTTTATTTTTTATTTCAATTAATTAAAATCTAGCTTGTGCGATTTGATTTGCATTTTGATGGTTTTTTTATTGCATGTTGATAATGTCAAATGTCAATGTTCAAGTTGGAATATTATTTGAAAAAATAATGTGTTTATTTGTGAGTTAAAAAATCAGTAAAATCGAAAAATTGTGAACAAAACATTTGCATAATTACGATATTATTATTATTAATAGGTCTCTCCCCCAGATCAACATGGCTACTGCAGTTTGGGCACGAGTGTGGATTGCGTCAGAGCTGGAATGTCGCATTCCAAAATTATAATCGGTTAGTATCGATTCAACAACACGATTTTCTATTTTTCATCATTCTATAAATAAACAATCCATTTTCACGGAAACGAAATTTCATTCAAACAATTTCTGTTGTTTATCGGTAGTTGAAAAACATTCTCAAAATGGGCGAGATCACCAAAATAATATGTATGATTTTATTTTTGGAAAATGTGATCCTTGAATTTGGCGGGAATATTGAAATATTGCTCTTTGTGGCGTCAAAACTGCTGAAACTGGGTACCTGGCATAGTTGCCAGCTGTTTAATTTTTTCCTGAGCTTTGGAATTTTTTTCTGGTCAAACGACTGCGCCAAAAAAATTGGGAAAAAAAATGAGCACGTTTCCAAACATTCTGAATGACTTTTGATTATTTTTTTTTTTCGAAAAATCAGCACAAGTTAACCCGAATATGCCTCGCACTTTTGGCGACGGCATCATCCACATCAGCCACATCGACTACGCCGTCAAACTGGACACCCCACTGCCCACTCACGGCGGAAAACCGCCCACCGAAGTGGAAAGCAGGATCGGGAAAAACATCGCGGAAAATCTCGTGGAAGACGGCGCCACCTTGCAGCTGGGTGAGTGCAACTCAACAGTGACATTTGTAAAGTGCGTTTTATGGTGTTTTTTTCGGGCGAAACAGGTGGTTTTTCGGATGTTTTTGGATTTTTTCGAAAAAGTCGTCGCAGAGTCTTCAAAGTTCGTATGGAGGCTTCTAGAGCTTCGATATGGACTGGTTTTTTCGTTAGAAATAGAGGATTATTGGGGTTTTTCAAGGATTTTTGCGAATTTTTGGGGTTTTTTGGAATTTTAAACATGAAATATCTCGAAAACTATACTAGATATCGAAAAACGGATTTCACCATCGTATTCAGCGCCTCTTAGACACCTTCAGGCAAATTTATTTTTTGAAATTTTTCGAAAAATCGACGAAAGGGTACCCCCTTTGGATTTTTGAAAAAAAAAAGTCCTTGTAGAGTCTTCAATGTTCGTATGGAGGCTTCCAGAGAATCTATAAGGACTCTTCATGGGTTTTATCGTTGAAATTTGGGGTTTTCTGAGGTTTTTGCGGACTTTTTTGGGTTTTTTTGGAATGTTTAACAGGAGATATCTCGAAAACTATACTAGATATCGAAAAACGGATTTCACCACCGTCTTCAGCGCCTCTTATACACCTTCAGGCAAATATATTTTTTGATTTTTTTTTTTCGAAAAATCGAGGAATGGTACCTTTGGATAAAAAAAATAAAAATAAAAGTCCTTGTAGAGTCTTCAATGTTCGTATGGAAGCTTCTAGAGCTTTGATATGGACTTCTCATAGGTTTTTTGTTGAAATTTTGGGATTTTTGAGGTTTTTCGTGGATATTTACGACTTTTCGGGAAGTTTTTGGAAATTTTCAACATGAAATATCTGGAAAACTATACCAGATATCGAAAAACGGATTTCACCATCGTATTCAGCGCCTCTTAGACACCTTCAGGCAAATATATTTTTTGATTTTTTTTTCGAAAAATCGAGGAATGGTACCTTTGGATAAAAAAAATAAAAATAAAAGTCCTTGTAGAGTCTTCAATGTTCGTATGGAAGCTTCTAGAGCTTTGATATGGACTTCTCATAGGTTTTTTGTTGAAATTTTGGGATTTTTGAGGTTTTTCGTGGATATTTACGACTTTTCGGGAAGTTTTTGGAAATTTTCAACATGAAATATCTGGAAAACTATACCAGATATCGAAAAACGGATTTCACCATCGTATTCAGCGCCTCTTAGACACCTTCAGGCAAATATATTTTTTGATTTTTTTTTCGAAAAATCGAGGAATGGTACCTTTGGATTAAAAAAAAAATAATAAAAGTCCTTGTAGAGTCTTCAATGTTCGTATGGAAGCTTCTAGAGCTTTGATATGGACTTCTCATAGGTTTTTTTGTTAAAATTTTGGGATTTTTGAGGTTTTTCGTGGATATTTTCGACTTTTTGGGGAGTTTTTGTAATTTTCAACATGAGATATCTGGAAAACTATACCAGATATCGAAAAACAGATTTCACCACTGTATTTAGCGCCTCTTGGACACCTTGTAGACGATTTATTATTTGCAATTTTTCGAAAAATCGTCGAAAACTGCGCCTATCGTGAATCGAGAATAGCTGTGTTTTTCTTGTGAGGTATCGGAAGCATCCCCGACGCCACTCTGGCCGCGCTAACCAACCACAAAGACCTGGGGATCCACTCGGAGATGTTCGCGGGCGGCGTGATCGACCTGGTGGACAAGGGCTGCATCACCAACAGCAAGAAGACCATTCACAGGGGCCGGATAGTGGGCTCGTTCCTGATCGGCCCCCAGAGGCTGTACGATTTCGTCGACAACAATCCCTTCATCGAGATGCTCGTCGTTGATTACGTCAATAATACCGGTAATTACTACATTTCAATTATTCCTGATTTTTCCAGGTTAAAATTCCACGATTCTTCCACTTTTCTAGTATTTTTTTATCGAGAAATTTGCATAATTACCCTACCCTTATTGTTTGTGATTTTTCTAGTATTTTTTTTGTTAAAAAAACTGCACGATTTCCTTCTATTCATTTTTGTTTTTTTGGAAAACTTCAATATTTCCCTTTTTTTGGCACTTTTTTGGTGAAAATTGCATGATTTTTTCTTGTAAGTTGTTTTTTTCAGCTAGCACTTTGGTCAAAACTCGTTGATATTTCCCTTTTTTATAATTTTTATTTTTTTCCAGCACTTTTTGGTCCAAATTTCACAATTATTCCTCTCTTTTCGTTTGAACTCTATTACATCACCCATATTCTAGCATTTTTTCGGTGAAAACTCCAAAATTACCCCCTTTATTATTTCTAGCATTTGTTTTTTCAGAAAACTGCATGATTTATGTATTATTTCGTTTTCTAACATATTATTGGTGAAAATTTCATGATTTCTTTCTTTTTTTTTGTGAAAACTACATGATTTCTTCATCATATTTTTTGTATAAATTCAATTATTTCTTTTTTTGTTGGTTAAAACCCCCTTTTTGTGATTTTTCTAGCATTTTTTTTATAAAACAGCGTGATTTCTCTATTATTTATTTCGTTTCCTAATATATTATTGCTTAAAATTCCGTGATTTCTTATTTTTTGTGAAAATTCCACTATTTTCTCCCTTATCATTTCTAGCATTGTTTTTGAGAAAACTACGTGATTTCTTCATTTTGTTTCCAAGATATTTTTCGTGAAAATTTTATTGTTTATTTTTTTCAAGTTAAAACCCCATAATTACTCCTTTTATTCGTGATTTTTCTAGCATTTTTTTAGAAAACTGCGTCATTTCTCTATTATTTATTTAGTTTCCTAACATATTATTAATTAAAATTCCATGATTTCTTTCTTTTTTTCCTGAAAATTCCATAATTACCCCCTTATTATTTATAGCATTATTTTTGAGAAAACTACATGATTTCTTCATTATAAATTTCATTTTCTAACATATTTTTCGTGAAAATCCTTTTTTTCTTCTTGGTTAAAACCCCATAGTCACCCCTTTTATTATTTGTGATTTTTCCAGCATTTTTTTAGTAAGTTGCGTGATTTTTCTATTATTCATTTAGTTTTCTAACATATTATTAATGAAAATTACATGATTTCTCCTTTTTTGTGAAAATTCCATTATTTCCCCCCTTATTATTTCTAGCATTGATTTCTTCATTTTGTTTCCAACATATTTTTCGTGGAAATTCTTTTTTTTCTTCTTGGTTAAAACCCCATAGTCACCCCTTTTATTATTTGTGATTTTTCCAGCATTTTTTTAGTAAGTTGCGTGATTTTTCTATTATTCATTTAGTTTTCTAACATATTATTAATGAAAATTACATGATTTCTCCTTTTTTGTGAAAATTCCATTATTTCCCCCCTTATTATTTCTAGCATTGTTTTTGGGAAATCTACGTGATTTCTTCATTTTGTTTCCAACATATTTTTCGTGAAAATTTTTTTTTCTTCTTGGTTAAAACCCCATAATTACCCCTTTTATTATTGGTCATTTTTCTAGCATTTTTGTCAGAAAATTGCACGTTTTTTTTTCATGGAGAAAATTCCATGTTTTCTTTTTTTTATGAAAACTCCATAAGTACCCCTTTTTTTCTACCACTTTTTTGGTGAAAACTCCCCGACTCCCCCCCCCCCCCGCACCCCCCATCTTCAATTGACAATTTTTCCGTGGACCCGCAGGCATCATCGCGAGACAGCCGAAGATGACGGCCATCAATTCGTGCATCGAGGTCGACATCACCGGCCAAATCTCCTCGGACTCGATCGGCACCCGCATGTACTCCGGCTTCGGGGGCCAAGTCGATTTCATCAGGGGAGCGGCGGAGGGGCTGGACGGCAAGGGGAAGCCGATCATCGCCTTGCCGTCGACCACCAACAAGGGCGAGAGTAAAATCTCCATCACGCTCAAACCAGGTACGTGTATCGATCGATCGATCGATGACTTTTGACAGCAGTGACAGGTGGTGGCCGGCATTCGATTGATCCAGCTGGGAGACCACGACAAGAATTTTTTTTCAGCATATCGAGTGAAAACTGCGTGATTCACCCCATTTTCGAACATTTTCTTGATGAAAACTTCATGGTTTCCCCCTTTTTCGAACTTTTTTATTGTAACTTTACGATTTTTCCCCTTTTCTAACACTTTTTCGATAAAAACTTCACGATTTACCTCCTTTTCCTGATAGAATCTCCATGATTTCCCCCCTTTGTAGAACTTTTTTCATTACAACTTTGATATTCTCCCTTTTCTAACACTTTTTCGGTCAAAATTTCATTATTTCCCCCCTTTGTAGAACTTTTTCTATTGCAACTTTATGATTTCCCCCCTTTTCTAACACTTTTTCGATCAACATTTCATTATTTCCCCCTTTGTAGAACTTTTTCTATTGCAACTTTATGATTTCCCTTCTTTTCTAACACTTTTTCGATCAAAACTTCATGATTTTCCCCCACTTTCCGAACTTTTTTATCATTTCCCCCCTTTCATAACACTTTTTCTATCAAAATTACAATATTTCCCCCCTTCGTAGAACTTTTTCTATTGCAACTTATGATTTTCCCCATTTATTCTCTCCTTTCCTAACACTTTTTGGATATAAAATTCACGATTTCCCGCCTTTTTTCGAACTCTTTCATTGCAACTTTATGATTTCCCCCTTTTTTCGAACTTTTTTATTGCAACTTTATAATTTCCCCCTTCTCTAACACTTTTTCAATCAAAACTTCATGATTTCCTCCCTTTTCCTGATAGAATTTCCATGATTTCCCCCACTTTGTAGAACTTTTTGATCGCAACTTTATGATTTCCCTCGTTTCCTCATACTTTTTTTATCAAAATTTCACGATTTCCCCCCTTTACTAAAATTTTTCAAACAAAACTCCATGATTTCTCCCCTTTTTAGATTTTTTTTTTATTGCAACTTTATGATTTCCCCCCTTTCCTTACACTTTTTCGATATAAAATTCACGATTTCCCCACTTTTCCAACACTTTATGCTAAAAACCCCATGATTCCCCCTCTTTCTAGTAAAAACTCCCCAATTTCCACCCTCGAAAAATTGTTGCAATTCCTGACGAACCCAACGAAACACCCTGTACACAATTCAATTTCTTCAGGCGCCGGCGTCGTGACCAGCAGGGCGCACGCGCACTACGTGGTGACAGAGTACGGCATAGCGTACCTCTTTGGCAAATCGTTCAGGCAGAGGGCGCACGCGTTGATCAACATCGCGCATCCCGACCACAGGGAGGCGCTCGAGAGGGGGGCTTTCGAACGGCTCAAGGTCATGCCGTCACCTTAGATTTAAGAACAAACTTTTTTATCACACGCATATTCCATGTACGTTATTTTATACACAGCTGTATTGTTGTATGATTTACAGTAAATTGCTATGGGTTTGGAGAGCCTCGATCGTTTTATCGTTGTTTTATTTATTGAAGTTGACACTTCACCCGGTTTTCTGGGCGTTAGGGTGTCTACATGATGGTGAAACTACTCTTCAATTGTTTGTGGGTCCAAATAAGTGTCGATGGAAATTTCATGGAACATGTCCTATACGACTACTCATCGAATCGTCATGAGATGGCGACACAATCGTGATCGGTAACATTGTTTTCTTCCACGTCAGTCAGAACTGGCGGGAAATCCAAGCTTCTCTACTCCATTAACCTACTTTTGAATTTGTAGTCGTATATTTTTTGCTGTGTGGTGTTTTTTAGTTAAAATAAAGTTTCGTACAGTTTGTGGACAAGCAGAAACCGTCTCTCGCCATCTTTATGGAATTCCAAAGGTAATTTGAAAGTTTTTGGAGTTGGAATCGATAATTTACTTTTTCATTAGTCACAGAGGACGAAACCGTTGGGAAATCATTGATTATCGCATTGGGAAAACATTCACAAGTATATTGAAAACATCTACTATTCAATTTCCCGTCTGTATGTATATACAGGAACGAATAAAAGATAATATTTGCACGAGAATTTGTCATTTCACAATCTGACTGACAACTAAACTGACAAGCATAAAAGTCAACGTTGCCGCTTCTAAAATGAATTTCACGTTTTCTGCGCAAAACAAATAGTCGCTTCCAACAAAGCCAAAGTTACATTTCTTTTTCAAAATACAATTCTACGTCCTGTTATCCCCACAGATTCGTGAAATAGTGTCGAATCAAGACTTCGTAGACAAACTACTGGGGTGTATTTCATCAACAATTAGCAACGTTGCATTTCGCATTATTATAGCGCCGACGGTGTCGCCATCTGTGGTGATTTAAAAAAGCGTTCGTGTCGGTTCGAAACTATGCTTTTTGATCGAGGGATTTTGGTCACGGGTCGAGATAGGGACTGGTTTTATCATAGTTGTAGGCACCTTACTGTGCGTAAACGTCATCACTTTGACGTTCACTGTCAATTTATTTGTCTGGTTCACGTAATTTTGCTGCAGATTTATAATTTTGGAGGCAGCAAAAGAATCGAAGACCACAGGTAGGAGTTTTTTTTACAGATAATTCGGCACTTACTTTGTGATCTGAAATTCCATTGAGATATTCCACTTCGCAGTTGAAATTTCACCTTCTTTTCCATGTTACTTTGCTGAAATTCCAGAAAATGGAAGCAACTAATGTAATAAACGAAACAGATGATTGCAAGCTTTCTGCTAAACAACAGAACCACTCTACCCCTAGAAAGTATTCAACAAACAGCAATTCAGGTTCTCTTAAAAAATGTGTCCGCAAAGGGAACTTGATTTGTTTAGCAAATACAGAAAATATCAGCATGCTCAATAATTCGCCTAGAAGTTCGAAAAAGTCCAACGCCAAAATACAGGTCATCAAATCTAGCATTGCTGAGCCGCTGCAAAACTCCGATGAAGTGTTATCTGGCGAGTCTCTCTACAAGGTGCTTCAAAATAACTTTGTATCGAAATGTTGGGTAGGATTTCTTCTGTATGGACGTTATTTTAGACTTACACATTCGAACAGAGTGCTAACGATGAAGAAACAGATAAATGCATTGCTTTCTGGAGGAGCGTAATGGAGAAAAACTTGAAACCAATCAAATGCACAATTATTGACAACACAAAAAAGCGAGCATCGCCCCTTGTTAAAGACGACACGACAGTACTCGATGAAAAAATCAAGAAGGTGGATGCTCAAAAAAATGTTGCCGTCAAAATACACGAAGAATACAGAAAGCTGTGGATATCAGCGCTCAACGAAATTAAAAACAAAAAGCTACATGAAATCGAGGTACAAACTAAGGTGTCTACATGATGGTGAAACTACTCTTCAATTGTTTGTGGGTCAAAAGTGTCGATGAGAATTTCATGGAACATATCCTATACGACTACTTATCGAATCGTTATGAGATGGCGACACAATCGTGTTCGGTAACATTGTTTTCTTCCACGTCAGTCAGAACTGGCGGGAAATCCAAGTTTCTCTATTTCATTAACCTCCTTTTGAATTTGTAGTCATTTATATTTTGCTGTGTGGTGTTTTTTAGTTAAAATAAAGTTTCGTATAGTTTGTGGACAAGCAGAAACCGTCTCTCGTCATCTTTATGGAATTCCGAAGGTAATTTGTTAGTTTTTGGAGTTGAAATCAATAATTTACTTTTTCATTACTCACATAGGACGAAACCGTTCGGAAACAATGGATTCTCGTATTTTGAAAACACCTTCTATTCAATTTTCCGACTGTATGTATATTCAGGAATCAATAAAAGATAATATTTTCACGAGAATTTGTCATTTTTAATCTGATTGACAACTAAACTGACGAGCATTAGAAGTCAGGGTTGCCGCTTCTAAAATGAATAATTCACGTATTCTGCGCAAAACAAATAGTCGCTTCCAACGAAGCCAAAGTTACATTTCTTCTTCAAAATACAATTCTACGTCCTGTTATCCCCACAGATTCGTGAAATAGTGTCGAATCAAGACTTTGTAGACAAACTACTGGTGTATTTCAAAACAATAAGCAACGTTGCATTTCGCATTATTATAGCGCCGACGGTGTCGCCATCCGTGGTGATTTAAAAAAGCGTTGATGTTGGTTCGAAACTATGCTTTTTGATCGAGGGATTTTGGTCACGGGTCGAGATAGGGACTGGTTTCACCATAGTTATTGTAGGCACCTTAGTACAAACTAACCTCAAATTATTGACAGCTTGATGCGAAATAGTGATGCACGATATAAATCGATATTTCATAAACTATCGATACAGGTACTCGATATATCGTTACAATCCGGTATTGAGTTAATAAAATTTTGTTTATGCGAAAGAGTAGTACAGAATATTGGGATTTATGAATAAATATAACTGTTTTAATCGACATTTAATTGATTCCTACCAAATATACAATTTTATAAACCAACTTACGATATATCGATATCTTTTTTCAAATAAACATCCCTAACGTAAAATATATGAAATTTCTACGAACTTAACCTCGCATGATGGACCTGCCGATGTTTTCAGCTAGTCGGAAAATCTCGATGTAGAATGTGTGAAAACTTGGCAATGAAAGAAAAGCACGATCCTTGCGCCATTGATAAAAAAGCGCAGCTGAGAGAAATCAAAGAACTGGACGATTGGCTCCCGAAGTCAACTGGCAAATGCTGGCCAAAGAAAAAGGATCAGAAAATCAGCCAGCAAGAACTTGACAAAATAATAAACACAAAACAAGAGAATGTTGATGGAGAAATTCGAGAAAATAAGTTAGACGAGAATCGGAACGAAAAACAAGTTGTTCGTGATTCGAAGACGTACAAATACGTGGATATTATCGAAGAGAAGAAGAAAAGTGGAGCTTACAGTGAATGGAGGCGGAATTCGTTGAAAATTCCTTGCGCTTGTGGGTATTCAACTTGCGACTGTAATACCAATCCAGCTGTGATTTCAGTGGAACAAAATCAAAGTGGTTAGTAGTTTTAGTTCTATTGAAATAAGCTTTGTGTTTTATCGGTGTTATTGTTAGTACTGTCTCATCATTACGATTAAAATTTCTCTTTTTTTTACAGATCCATTGATATAGAATATTGTAAAAAAGTCCATTCGTGTTTTACGAGTTAATATATAATATATGTTTACACATTGAATCTTGATTAATTTTATATTTTGATGAATTTTGTCACATAAACGAACAAAAAAACATTTGATTGAAATAATTGATTTTTTGTTTATTCAATCAGCTATAACAACAGTTGAAAATGCAATTTAGATTCATAGTATTTTATTTATTTCTGAACACATACTGGGTGTTCGAAATACCTACCTTCATAACCAAAAAAATTATTCAATTGTAGATGCAATATCACAAAACAATTCAAAAGAAAAATTACCTTCTTCGGACAGAGTTGCTGAAGATCTAGATGCAGCCACAAAAAATTGTCCACCAGATCAAAAACTTCCTGACGATCAACCGAAAGAACAGGAAACAGGCAAATATACCTTTTTTTTAATGATGCTAAAAAATAAATACATTTTCATCATATCCAATTCAAAAGTCGATTTGAGGATATGAAATGAAAAATTCCGTGCGATTCAGGATGTGGGGGATGTACAGGGCGTCTGGGAAAATGTAGAATTCAGTTGAAACCTATTGAAGTAACAAAAAAATATGAATTTCGATAGATTTACTGGACTCTCGCCTGAAAAAAAAAGTGTCCATAATGAGCGACGGCAAACGCTGGAAGGCAGCCAGAAACGTGTCTTTGATGCTGAAATGTCTTTGCGACAGCCCTTCGTGCGATTGTTTCCCATCGGAAGTCGAAAATTCCAAATACGGTCCTGTCGATCAAACGACGACGAGCCGACTCAGTACGACCTCTACCGGCTTGAGAAACTCCGTTTCGATAAGCGAGAGAGTCATCACGCATCTCGTGCCGACTGACAGTAAGTGTCATTGTACAGGGTGTTTATTTTAATTGGAATAAATTGGAAAAATATTCTGATGGAATAAAAACGCGATTTTCTCAAAAACAATCAATTCTAGAGAGTACGTTATGAGGACACAATGATGATGAAATGATATACTGGGTGTTCCATTGAAACGAAGCAATGTGACATGATCTTGATTTCGTAATTTAGGTATGGAAGATGAAAAACAGGATTCAAATGCGAAAATCGAGGCTCTTCCAGAGACTTCTAGTCTCACTGAAATGCACACTGAAGAATGTTTCAGCAAGTCTCTGACTAAAGTTGACTCTGTCGAAGTTATAAGAAGAAGATTGAGTAGTGTTGATTCTTCCAAAGTCGTTTTTTCTGGTAGGCTGAATTGATTGATGATGATTAAATTCTTGAGTTTTCAAAACGTGCTTGGGCATATTGAAGAAAAAAGATTGAAAAAAATTATTTTTCATGGAAATAACGTGGAATAAATGTATAGATGAATGAAATAAAAGGTTGATAACTGAGTTGATTTCAGTTGATGGGAGTTTAACTAAAATTCAAGACACAAAAATGAGCAAGAAAGAAAATCTGCCACAGAAGTTGAAATGAGTAGCAGTTTTTTGGATAAATCATCTTCAAGAAAATTCGAAGATTCAACTTCCACAAGTGTCTAATTAAATAAAAAGAAAAAACTAACCCCTATGAAATGTAATGTAAAATTCCAAAAGTAATTTCAAAATTAAAAGTATCTCGTGACAGAAAAAGTTGTTATTTTTTTTCCTGCAAATAATCATTTTTTTTTTATATATTAGCATGTAGTGGAGAAATTTTGCAGAAATATAAAAAAGTATTACAATTTTGTTCCAAGAGAGTAAATAATACATTTGAATTAACAAGATAATAATGTTGAAAGAGTTTAAGATAACATTTTGATAGTATGTTCATTGAAATCCATAGAATTTCTTGTATTACCTCAATCAGAATGAATATGGAATTTTGGAGAGGAAGCATATTCAAACTAAATACACTAAGTATAGTTGGAATAATCTACAGATACCCAGATTATGCATCTGAGTCAATTATTGCTTAACGTTTAATTAAATTATATTATTCTCGAACAATGACAGATACTTTTTGACGATATTTCAAGCCAATCTGTGAATAAATCAATGATTTCACCAGATTTATTTGCCAGTTTAGCAATACTTGTGGTTGATTCATTCTGGCTATAATTTTTACTGTCTGATATTCTTGTTTAATCAACAACTTAATGAAGAAATCCCAAATCTCTTCAGCTCTTTGATGTACCAAACTTGCTCAAAATAAATATCACAATATCTAATAGTCTCACCTCTCACATTCGTACCATATCATGCAATATTTGTAGTACACATCAATACATAGAATTTCAGTTCGTTGGCATTGCAGATATACAGTTCTGCTCATTATAGAACCACAGTCAAATAATGAAGGAAAGAACATTCAATCACGAAAAAGGGAACCCATTTCGTAGGTAACTACTGGCTGTGATACGATTCGAAACCACATATCACACCAGGAGTTCCTTCAAACCAGATTCCCTTAGATAGAAAGTTGTTCATCTTGATGCCTTTTCGCATACGACATGTCGTGATTTGATCAAAATCCCTCGAAGTACAGTCGAATGCATTGTGCTTTGCTGAACCAGCTTTATGAAATTTTAAAAACTCATACAACTAGATCACCAAAGAACAATATATCCGACGAAAATCGAAGCTTTTGATTTGGTTCGTGTAAGGAACCGCATGGAAGCCGCTTCACGATCGGACGCACTTTACCAGCACACAGGATTTATCGAAAACGATGAGCATCATCCCGTTGAAGGCGAGTGTCCGATCTAGTCACAATTGAAAAAGCTCATGCAACGATAGATTGAACACAAGCCTACACCAATGGACAAAAAAGCTAGGTTATGCGGGTAGAAAAATCGTGAAAAATGCCAAGACGTTCTCGGCTTCGTTGTTATTCACAGCCCAGTAAAAAAGCACACTATCAATGCAAAATCTTAAGGAACTAATAGGAAATGCAAACTTACCCCACGTGCCTACATTCTCGGAAAAATGACCCAAGCTCCCAACCAACGGCGAACAGACATGAGACGTGGTGACCAAAAATAATGGCGAATTATGAATCGACAGTTGGCATTGGCGGGAATGCGAGCTACGGTGTTGCCAAGGATAGCGTTGTCAATTTTTGATCTTGTCAAGACATAGGAACTCTATCTTTCGAAAGAGATTCTCTATATCGTGATTTGTTACTGACCTTGATAATGATTTTCTGTTTTTGTTGCTGATGATTAGAGTCTTGATTACTGCTGATGATGCTAATAACACCGCAATGTTATATCAATAAAATGATTTAATCTATATGCGTGAATGTACAAACTACCTGTAAACTTGACTTGGAATAATTATCTCATTGAATTAGTTTTTAAAAGCAGTATCATTATCGTTGAGAAATCTCTGATATGCGAATACTTTGGTATCTCAGTCCGCAATCTACACGGCTGGTACGTGAAATTTGAATATATACCTATATATGCATTCGATGTAGTCCAGTACCTGAATCCAAATGTTACTTGATTTGTTTAACAGCACCTGCTCAGTGCTCTGAAGGTATGTACATTCAATTATTGGTAATGTTGACACCATTTTTCAATTTTGATAACCAAACACTCGGACACTTAATTACTTGACCACATAATCCAAGATTATGTCATTTCGCCATGACATAAGTGTCACCATGACATAGCATTATCCTTTTTAAACAGAGCCGGACTTAGATATTACGAGCTATCAGAAAAAAAGCAATATTGAAAAATTTTTGTTTGAGGTATTCAGAATGGTGGATGCATCCATGCATCCAGTGGCGTAGATTACGAAACAATAACACGTTTAACATTAAACGCACACTATTTACGAAAAGATTGTGATTCTTAAATACGTATAATGGAGCTCACTTTGAGTTGCTACTTTTTTTTTTAGGTGACAAATGAGACCAAGGAAAATGGAACCTTTCGTAGGTGGATTGAATTACGCCTACATCGTCGCTTTCGCAGGTGACTCAGACGTTTATTTTGCAACATCAACTTGAATAAAGTAGATTATTTTCAGGTAACCTCTTGGCGTTGACAGGTGACACAACTTTGACATGGTCATCCCCAGTTTTGACCAAGTTATATTCCAACGACACCAAAATCAACCCTTTGGGAGCGCCTATAACCAAAGACGAAGAATCCTGGATAGGCTCCCTTCAATACATAGGCGCCATGGGCGGCATCCTGCCCTTCACCTTCCTGGCTGACAGAATAGGGCGGAAACCAGTATTATTATTGCTAGCCCTACCCCACATCGCAGCCTATTTGATGTTCGCTTTCGCAGCCAACATTTACTGGTACTACCTCGGTAGACTACTCGGCGGCATATCGCTGTCATCTGTCTACATCATCCTGCCCATGTACGTAGCCGAAATCTCCGAGGACTCCTACAGAGGCGTGCTCTTAGTATCGTTCAGCACGTTCGCTAGCTTCGGAGATCTCTTCCCGTACATGGCAGGGCCCTTCCTGTCCATGCTGTGGTTCAACCTGATTACGGCCCTGTTCCCCATTCTGTTTCTGCTGTTTTTCACTTTGACAGCGCCGGAGAGCCCGTATTTTTACGTCGGCCGGGACGACCGCACTGCCGAACTAATTCTCAATAAGCTGAGAAGAGGAAGGGCTGGTTACAATGCCAGAAACGAGCTTGAGGAGATAAAGAACGAGAAGATGAAGAACAGGACTGGGGACGTGTGGAAAACGCTGCAGAAGAGATACGTCATCAAAGGTTTTGTAGTGGCAATGGGTCTCAGCTGTTTCCAGCAGTTGTCAGGCCTGGGCGCCATCTTGGCGTACACGGAAACCATTTTCAACAACGCTGGGACGAAGATTGGGTCTGAAGTTTCCTCGCTTATAGTGGGTGTTGTGTTGTTTTTGGCCAGTTTCGGGGGGCCGCTGCTAGTGGACAGGTTAGGAAGACGTTTTCTTTTGATTCTGTCGGCGTGTGGTTTGATTGTGTCTGAGACTGTTTTGGGGGCGTATTTTTACCTACAATCTGATTCGAGTGTTAAAAGCGTCTCGTGGCTGCCTATTTTGTGCTTGGTGGTTTTCACAATCACGTTCAACGTGGGTTTTGGGCCTCTGCCTTTTACTATCACATCGGAGGTTCTTCCTTCTAATGTGAAATTTTTGTTGGCAACCTTCACAGGGTTTTCAGGATGGTTAGTTTCTTTTATAGTGACCAAGTTTTTCAATGATCTGAATGCATTCCTAGGAGAAGGGGGTACTTTTTGGTTGTTTGCTGGTTTTTGCACTGCGGCCCTGGTTTTCATTATATTCTTGGTTCCAGAGACCAAAGGAAGGAGTTTCCAAGAAATACAGGTTATATTGAACAGATAATATTGTTGATAGATAAGATTACATTTGTAAACTATATGTAGTATTTTTACATTATATTAATACAGTTCCTATTCAATTATCTTAATAATCAGATTATCACAGCCAAAAACAAAGTAGATTGAGATCATTCACTAATTGATTTACTTGAACGTTTAGGATATTTAAAAATATTTTTAATCAACTGTAACTCGTGCAAAAAGTCATGCATTATCGAAAAATCACTCACCTTTTCTAAAAGAAACTACCAACCATCTGTTGGAATCGAAAAAATTCATTGAATCTCAAGAGCAAATATCTGAATTCCAAAATTGTTCTCTAGCTTCATCTAGTGGTTGATTCCAAAACCATGACGAAAAATATTTTCTTGGTAACTCACCTCTGTAACGAACACAGAAATCTATGTTACTGAAATATCGGGATTCGATATATCATACTTGATTCGAATTTCGAGAGATGTCACTACTGATATATCTCATAGTGGGCGACATCTACTGTTAATCGTTATCTGAAAATGATTCAATTAAGGGCCAAACACATTTTCAACAAATTCTGCTGATTATGTGCTATCTGAAAATGATAATTAGGCACCTGGAAAATAAAATAAATACATTTGAACTCGTTTCCGTCATTACCCAAGAGGTAGAGTTCTCAATGCGTTGCTTTTTTTGATGGAAGCATCCCCAGTAGGCCTACAAACCATGTTTTTCAAAATATTCACATATTTACCCCTTCCAGAAATTGAAATCAATTCCTGAAATTCGTTCGATGGCATTTGTACAAAATTGCAAAATGCACTTCATATTTATTGTTTCAGATTATGTCTCTGAAAAGTCTACGCGGCACTTATTTCACTTTTTTCACTAAGACCTGTTCATCTGAATGAATTCACCAGATGATAGTCGAAAAGCATTTACCCCTTCCAGAAATTAAAATTAATTCCTGAAATTCGTTCGATGGCATTTGTACAAAATTGCAAAATGCACTTCATATTTATTGTTTCAGATTATGTCTCTGAAAAGTCTACGCGGCACTTATTTCACTTTTTTCACTAAGACCTGTTCATCTGAATGAATTCACCAGATGATAGTCGAAAAGCATTTACCCCTTCCAGAAATTAAAATTAATTCCTGAAATTCGTTTAATGGCATTTGTACAAAATAGCAAAATGCACTTCATATTGTTTCAGATTATGTGTCTGAAAAGTATAAACCGCGCTTATTTTATTTGTTTTTACTTATTTCACTGAGAATAGTTCATCTGAACGAAATCGCCAGATGATACCTACTCGAACCGCATTTACCCCTTCCAGAAATTGAAATCAATTCCTGAAATTCGATTATTGGCATTTTTACAAAATTGCAAAATGCACTTTACATTGTTTCATATCATGTGTGTCTAAAAATTCACGCAGAACCATTCTTAAAAAAATAATCAAGCTCAAAATAAAACGTTTTCACCAGATGGTACTTATTCGAGCACCATGAACCCTTTTCTGAAATGAATAATTCCTGAAAAATAAATAATTCCTGAAAAAAAATAATTCCTGAAATGAAATGATTCCTGAAAGAAAATAATTCCTGAAAAAATATTTCCTAAAATATAATGATTCCTGAAATGAAATAATTCCTAACAAAAAATTCCTGAAAATGAATAATTCCTGAAAAAAACAATTCCTGGAAAATAATAATTACTGAAATAAATGATTCCTGAAATAAATTTATTGCTGAAATGAATTAATAACTAAAATCAATTAATTCCTGAAATTCGTTCGTTTTTACAAAATTGCAAAATTCACTTTATTTGTCATTTTAATCGTCAGGCCTACCATCTTCTTCATGAAAAAGTGTTTCAAGTAACAAGTCGTTCAACAGTCGGTACATCAGAATACTGAATAGAACGTTTATTTTCGAATTGAAATCCTCGACATCGCAGTAGCAAAAGTAACAGTCGTCTCCAGTGCGATGGTACAAATCAAAACTACAATCGAAAATGCGCTTGAAGAAATCAAGTACGCCGTCAATAAGTGATTCACAGCTAGAAGTTCCATCGAAATTCAAATGCGGTGGGCCGGAAAGCGAATTTCTACCTACATCAAGAACTAAGAAGACTCCCACGACCACGAAAAACACTGTCATACCGACTTCTTAAGGTGACGGCCTCTTTTGCAGAGAGGAGAACTTACAAACACCAAAAGTCAATACTCTCCCCTCGAAAGGGTACCGGGCGTGCTATCGGGTGAGGTTGTCAACTGTCGTTAATGATCGGGTAGAAAATTCACTGGAAATAATTTTGGTGCATCTGAACCTGGGACCTTCCGTCTCTAAGTCACTTTTGATGGCGTACTCGATTTCTTCAAGCGCATCTTCGATTGCAGATTCGATTTGTACCAACGCACTGTAGACGACTATTACTTTTGCTACTGCGATGCCAAAGAAGTCAAATCGGCAATAAACATTCCATTCAGTATCCTGATGTACTGTATGTTAAACGACCTGCCACTTGAAAACACTTTTTCACGAAAAAAAAAAAAAGGTAAGCCTGTATAATTTGGAAAAGTAAGTTTTAAATCGAGAAACTGAAATTTGGACATACTGTATACGTATATCCCGGCTATAAGGATTCTCTGGAATCCTACGAATTCCATAGTTCGTCGGAATATTGTGGGTGCACCCGCTGAAATTCGTGCAAAAAGTCATGCATAACCCAAAAATCACTTACCTTTTTCTAGAAGAACTACTTACTACCTGTAAGAATGAAAAAAATCCATTAAATCTCAAGAATAAATATCGAAATTCGAAAAATCATAATGGGCCATTTGGAAATTGTTCTAATGTGCGACGAGCTCAATGAGGCGTTGTAAAAGTTACAGGAATCAAAAAATCACTTACCGATTGGTAGTAGTAGTTACACCTTCTATCCTAGTTCTTTGTTTTCCAGACGTCACATGCCATCTATAACAAAATTGAAAAAGAAATCTATTAAATAGCACTTTTTATAAACATTTTTGTTGGTACTTCGTATTTTCGTGCAAGTACACGAATTCGATATTAACACAAAGTTGAAATTTCACCTTATTTTCTTGAATGTTAAGAAAGGGATCTTTATCATGTATTCATCATGAGAAAACATTGAAAGCACAATATCACCAATGAATCAGAAAATTTCAACAAGAAGAAATCATGATGGAAAATTCCAAAATCGTTCAGTTGTGTGAAGGGACTTGAAAATCAAACTCACCCATTTTTCTCAACATGCCCACTCTCGAACTGTCCTTGAAGCACACACACAGTCACACACACATCACTGATCACTGAAAACACTCGCGAAAACTTTCCACCGCACTAGAAAGTCTTTTTGTCACGCACGTCCGAACCCAACGGAGGTTTAAAACCGACTGAGTAATATGTGTCGTCTTATCAGTCTGCCAATTCCTTTACGCATGATTAGTAGGGTTGTATAATCGAAACTTAGTCATCTCTGCCGTACCGAAATGTGTGTACAGGATGATTGAAATATTTTCAACTTAAATTCTGCTGGCTTTAGAAGATCGTTAGAACAAATCGAACTCCTCTGACTGATTGAAACATGCCTCTAGGGCTTCGCTGCAGCAGAAAGGCTGTCTATATATTTCGAGCTCTTGTCAACTTCGTACTAGAGAATCATTGATGAAGTATATGCTAGAGAATTGAAGTTTTCTTCGCTAGCAAGCACTTTTATAAAGATGATTTCTCTTAAATCCAGCAATAAATAATAAGACTTTAATTTCCAAAATGAACCTTTCTAATATGTATACTGTGTTATTGTTGTTCACACCTCAATCCGACATATTGTCATTCGCAGCGCCATCTCGCAGTACGTCATCTTTCCCTATTATTGTGGGTTTTTCATTAATTTATCACTTTCAAATGAAATGTAGAGTGTTTTCTGTTCTGGTGATATATGAAAGTGAGTTGAAACTGATAGTTGTCCCAACTAGCATTGCACGTTGAATCAATGTCAAAACAGTTACAGTTATCATTTCATTACAACGTACTCGATCATAGCTCCGATAGATGTCACTACCAGTCTCGTTTGTGAATAAATGCCTGAGTTTTTTACGATTATGTTGGAATAAATACTGAAGTTTTTCAAACAAACAAAAAGAGTTGCTGTGTTGGATGCTAACTTTCCGAAAACTTGAATGATATCCAATTATTTGAATAAGAAGACTATTTATTTCTATTTGGAGTGTTCTGTTCTGATTTTTGTTCATATCTTGCACAGTTATCATCCACTATGAGTCCATCTGAACCAATTCGAATCTTGCACATTCCCACTGATATTTGTCACTATGAAAAACTGTTACTTAATCAGCAAATCGTTAAATTTTGGCGAAACAATCGTTCGCATCCCCCGAGCAATGCTTAAAAACTAATTAAAGTCGACACCGCAGTGGCTAAAGCCCCACTGACGGCCATTACTGTCGTTTGAATAGCGGCTAGCGGTGGATCGCGGTTGGTAGAAGCACCTACGAGGGCGTCCCTCGGCGTCGATAAATTAATCAGCGCCGTCGCTGCGCCTCTCTGGCCCCCCGGTATCCCCATGTTGGGGAGAGGGTGGACGGGGAACTATTCGACTGGTCGTTAAACTGAGCAGGGAAAAATTGGGGAAGTTATAGCGTCGTTGGAATGTTCACGGAAACCGGTTATTTATTCACCGTCATTTTGTTGACATTTGCAATGCCATCTCTTTCTCTAGTGACAGTTTTTCGTACGAAGACGAACTTTGTATCATTTGCATTGATACCCTGTGTGAATATTAGTGAATTAGGAACGCGAATTCGGTTGTTGTTGCTGACACCCGGATCATCCATCATGATTTACGGCGACCGTCAGATATACAGCGTTAGTCCGCCAATATCGAATGTTTCGACGTGTTTCAAACATAAACAATTTTATTAGCTTATAGTGTGGCGTGTTTGTGCTCTGAAAAAAAAAAACGCGCAGTGTGTTGTAGTCTATTGTTTTGCAATTCGTAGGACTAGGTGAAGTGAGAACTGGAATTATTTTTGTGTATATGTTATAGTTTGGTTAATTAGGCTGCGAGACGTCAGGAGGCTAAGTTCAGGTTTGTATCGTTCGTTGGTAACCCAAAAAATGTATTGATTTCTGATAATATCGATATGCCGTCGTCAAAAAGGTGTTTTATGAATGATCCAAATGCATTTTTTTGCATTTGTGGTGAATATATAGTGAAACATTCGCAAAAACAGACAAAACAAGTTAACATGTGATATATTTATCAATAAAGAACATAATACAACTGGTGAGAAGCTATACCAGTTTGACACTTTCAAAACATTGATTTTTTTTTGTTGGTTATTCGATAGTTTTATACTCACGAAATATTCTGTGAATGCGGCAACGATGTTTCTTGAATAGTTTCTTAATGGAAGCTGACGTCATAACTCAAAGAGAAATTGACAGATCGACTTTCAATTGAAATCGAATCTTCTTGAATATATTTACTATAAAATGTCCCACAATCTTCTTGATTGATTGGAAACTGTCAATTTGGCATTCGAAAAACGCCTTTTTTTAACAAAAAATTACACTTTTTCTTAATTTTTGGTAGTTTTCAAAAATCTTGAGTGAGAAAAAAATCTCAAAATATAGCTGAAAATGTACCTTATTATGTCCAATGAACTCAAAAACATTCAACGAGTACTTTATTCAAAAAAAAAATCCAGGAAATCGCCAAAATCTGTTACAATGACATAGTATTACAATGAAGTTGCCTCCCCTAGACAAAATCCAGCGATTGGCCGACCGTTCAGTAAAAGTCTCGCCAATCTCCCGAACAGTCTAGAGTAGGCGCAATTTATATCCGGCGCGATTTGGGTGACAATTTCGAAGACGTTTTCGGTGATTAGTGTCCCGAAAGCGTCGGCTCTAATCTCGTCTTGCCCGTTGAAGAGGTTGCTGTATTTGGCGGTTATGGCAGCAGCGTGGAATCCGGCCCTGTACGACTTGACTCTCAGCACTTCCTCACCGTTCTGAGATGTCCTGCTCAGGGTGATTCTGTGCTTGATTTCCGTGTTATCTGTAGGGGAAAGTGGGGTTTAGAGAGAATTAATTTGCGACTGGTCTTTTTTCTAAACTTACTGTATCCAAATACACAAGATCCGGTATTGTTCAATGTCACAGCACCGAAACCTGTCAAGGAATCGACTGCTCCAACCATGACGTAATCAGCTGTGTGTGTCAAATGAGGCGTGAAAGTGTTGAAGAAAATTACTGCGTCAGATCCGACATGGGTCACCCTGTAATATGCATGAGAACGAATTTATTTTGATTTTGGAGGTTTTTCGGGATTTTCAACATGAACTATACTAGATATTGGAAAACAGCCCTTATATACGAGTTGTCAGGCTTTTTTTTTGAAACTTTTCAAAAAATTGTCCAAAGGTAAGCCTTCAGTGTCCCAGAAATAATAATGATAGTACATTTTTCAATTACTGCCATGCAAATATTCACCTAGCATCTGAAACTGTTGATCCAGCCAAACCTCTGAAGACATTTTCGGTAGTCGTGAGATTGAAACGCAGTCCTGGAATTTTGACAGTGTACGAAAAAGGTCCGGGATATACCAGAGTTCTGATTGATAAGTCTTGACCATTCACATTTACACCTGAAATAATAAAAATGCATTTTATTGAGTCTTGCCACTCTCATAGTTTGGCAGCACTGAACGAAACAGGTCTAGAAGGGACAAATCTGGTGAAATTTCGGTCTCATTGAGAGACTTTGAACTGTGAATGTTATTTGCTTACCAGTTGAGAGATTTGACACGATCGTCTGTATGGTTTCTTGTACACATTTTGGATTTTCGCAACATTGCCCATCATCTGTCAAAGCAGAAAGGAAATTGTTATTTCAAACACCGCTGGAAGTTGCTTATTTGAATATACACTAAATTAAATGGTAACACAATGGAATTATCCAGATTAACTTTGATGAGGAGTTTTCAAGGGTAAACAAATTATTGTAATGAGAAATATCTTCGGTTGAATGAAAATATCGACGTCTGAGGGTTTCCAAAGGTCTTATTGGAAAATTTCTCATAAGTTGCTATACAGTTGCTATACATGCTAATATTTGAAGGGGTGATTCTTTGACACATTTTGAGAAAAAAACTCCCCATAAACGTACGTCCTAAATGTCTCAACTTTTGAGATACAAGGTGATGAAATTCATTTTCTCTACCAGCATAATGCGCCTATACGATATCTGGAGTAAGAAATCACAATCAAAAAATTTCACTTCGAAATATGCTCTCACTGGATTTTGTCTCTGTCATAATGAAATTATGACTTACCTATGGTTTGGCTTCTTACGATAGCCATTAACATTGCCAAAATGACAAACAATGTAGATTGTTGTAACTCCATTTTTACCTGCGTATTGTCGATGTCTAAGTAGTGGAATCAATTTTCATTTCCTTTATCTGTTTTTCTGAAGCGTTCATTAAAATTATCAAGGCGTCCTTACGATTATAAGGGAATTTTGTTTTCAACGAACGAACTATTAACGAAGTCATATGATAATAATATTCCAACTTAAGTGACGTATTCTTATAGTTGATCTGGGATTTCTTCAAATGCTTTAGTTGACTTGCAATTGGATTTTTTACAAGTCAAAATCAATCTCCAAAAACCAGAAACTGTGAGGAAACTAAGACTACAGGAATCATTTGTGAAAGAAGGAATTCTGATCATTCCAGGGAGCTCATTTGATGTTTGATAAATTTATCTTCCAATCTCAAATAAACGAAAACGACTTCTACCTTACTGATTTTCCAAAAGACCAACTTGTATGTGGGGATTTTCTGGAATATTTTCTGGATTTATCGCCACCTCCAATCTCTAGCACAAAAAGCTAACAAATTGGGTTTTACTTGGCACTTCCATTTCGAAAATTGATCAAGAGCCATTCGGAGAGCGAACGGTTTGGCGAGGACTATTCGATTAAAGGAAGTGAATCGGAGACGATGAAAAGAAGATCGAACACTGCGTTATCTATGGGGACGATGAAAAAGACGACGCGTTGAGAGATTTCTTGATCAAGCTAGGTTTTAATTTGCCACCATTTTTCTAGCAAAGGGTTGGCAACCTCAAGAAAGAAAAACAAATCGACAGTTGACAGCTTGGGGTTAGTAAAAATGAAGCATTCCACAACGTTTTAGTTGCTACAATTTTTATAAAAAATTGCTATGCAATCGAATGGGTATTAGCTGTTATTGGTGGAAAGTTTTATATTTTGAATGCAATTTTTCTGTGATGTCATCAACTTTTGACTTACCATTTTGGGCCCTTATAGTGGCCAACAAAACTGACGAGAGCAAGAGAGATACAGATTGTGGAAATTTCATTTTGAGTGGTGAGTTTCACTGCTCGAGTGTTGAAATAATTGTTTGCTATTTTATATACATTCTAGCGGTACTCATTAAGATTATCAGAAAGCGTTGTTTCTTATTATCAACGTACGATTTACATGGAAATTATAATATTATGTTCTAACTAGAATTTGTTATGATTATTTTAGTTGATTCAATCAATTTTTTGAATCGAGGCAAGGTCATAGATAGATAGATAGACATTTATTTTCCAACAGGTATACACCCAATTACAGGAAAAGCAGTGGAAATTCTTAAAATTAACAAAAATAAATTGAATTAAATCAACTTAAATCATATTATCTGAATAACAATCATTCATTTTGTGTTCTATCAATTGTACAGGAAAAAATATGTTCGAGAGAACTATTATTTAAGTCACACAGATCACAAATCAAATTGAAATTCCAACACATCAGAGACACAGGTGATCTGCGCATTACATTCGTTCGAGAAGCCTCACAATAGAATGTTATTTGGTATCTGGAATTCAAACGGGGTATAAGGTAATTTATTTTTTGTAAGAGCCAGGAACAAAGAATATCATTGTGCGTCAAATTATGAAGAAAAGAAATAGTAATAAAAACTCTACGTCATGTAATGATAAGAAAATATCCGTGAGATTTTTGGCAAAAATATTTCTATGAAGGATCCAGAACATCGAAATGGAGTTTTCATGTTTTTTTTTCGTTGATATCAAGGGAAATTGGGGAGTTTTCGTGGGTTTTTGCGACTTTTTGGGGTTTTTTGAAATTTCCAACATGAAATATCTCGAAAACTATACCAGATATCGAAAAACGGATTTCACCACCGTTTTCAGCGCCGTCTAAGACACTTCAGGAGTTCTGGATTTTTTCAAAGAATTCATAGTCGTCATAGAGTCTTCAATGTTTGTATGGAGGCTTCTAGAGCATCGATATTGACTCTTTGTTTGTTTTATTTTGTCGGGAATAGGGGTTTTTTGGAGTTTTGAGGTGAGGTTTTGCGACTTTTTGAGTTTTTTTGTAATTTTCAACAAGAAATATCTCGAAAACTTTACTAGATATCAAAGTCGTTGTAGAGCTTTGTATCGTCAGCTCAAAAGCTGGAGAACCGTACGGAAATCAACAACACTAGCGAAGAGAACAAATCGAAGAGTTGACAAAAAAAATTTACCATTAAGCGAGTCCTACTGAAAGCTAGTTATCTTTCAGTCGTACGATTCTCGACTATCTCCTCCAAACTGAAAACGCAGTCCGACTTGTCTATCCAAACACAAACGATAATCCCTCGGCGAGAGTCAGATTAAATGTGCCAAAGAAGGTTTAATTTCCGGGGAAATTTTAGCGGATTTTTCACAGTGGGGTTTCCTGCTTTCATGCCGCATACTCATCGCAAATTAGTGAATCGCGAACACGCTTTTTGTCGAGCATATCTGTGATGGCTGCGCGCAATTTTGTTCTCGCGAAAATGACGGCGGAGCCGAGAGCAGGGGCCAGAATTATAATTAAAATTGAGATACACTACTTGCACGCTTTTTTTCTTCTCTTTTCACGTTTCCTTTTTCACCTCCACTTCCCCATCCTTTCACGTGCGCCCTCTGTCTGCCAATCCGATTTTTGTTTCGTCGATATTGTTCGATATTGTCAGTCCATTCCAATTGTTGGCTTTTATTTTTTTTTTAATACAGGGCGAGGCATTGAAGAGGTCACAGTGGTTCGGTTGTAGTTTTTTTGTCGAAAATTGTGGGTTTTTGGAAATTTTGGAAGTCGTCGAACTAATGAATATGCTTCCGAAGCATTATTTTGCACGTTTCATTTGTTTTTTTTTTGTCGGAACAGGTGGTTTATCAAATGTTCTGGGTGTTTTTAGACTTTTTTCGATATATTCGATGATGAAAAATCACGAATATCTCGAAAAGTATACTAGATATTGAAAAATTGAGTCTCCAATCTTCGTATGGAGGCTCCCGGAGCATCGATATGGAGTTTTCATGGTTTTTTTCGTTGAAAATAGGCGATTTTTGTTTTTTTTGGTAGGTTTTTGCGACTTTTTGGGATTATTTGGAATTTTCAACATGAAATATCTCGAAACCTATACTGGATATCAAAAATCGGATTTCACCACCGTTTTCAGCGCCTCTTAGACACCTTATAGACGAAATTTTTCGAAAAATTTACGAAAGGTAGCCCTACCTCTGGATTTTTCGAAAAAATTTAAGTCGTAGAATCTTCAGTGTTCGTATGAAAGCTTCTAGAGCATCGATATTGACTTTTCATAGGTTTTTCCGTTGTGGAAATGGAGTTTTTAGGGTTTTTTTTCTAAGATTTTTGCGACGTTTCGGGGTTTTTTGTAATTTTCAACATGAAATATCTATAGGCAAACTTATTTTTCGAGATTTAACAAAGTTTTCGAAAGAATTACATTCAATTTGTTCGCAATTATGAATAAAAATCGCACTAAATTATCACGACCACGTGACTCGCGATGAAAACCGTACAGAAATATTCATGGCTCGCGAGCAAGTCAACTTCCGATTGGCTACCACGAGCACGCGTCGCGTTCAACACTTTTTCCCGATCATTATCAAACCCATCCACTGATATCGCAACCATCTACATGCCGACATTTTATTAAACGACACACGAGCGCAGCCGGCTGCCTAAATTAATTAAATTGATTTGTACGGACGGGGGCATTTTATTTTTTTTAACGACGCTTTTACGCGGTTGCCCAACTATATTGTCTATTCATTCAATCATTAGTTCATTGGCTCAGAAACAGAAGAAGGTCTCAGAATTGAAAAGCGACTTTGTGACAAAAAAACGCAGAACGAAAAACTGAACTATTTCTCTCGTGCATGACGTGGTGCCGCAACTCCGCGTGAGGCTCAGCCGAAAATGGGGCATAAATTCATAAAAATACCCCCCATTTCTCTCACGCATACATCACCGTTTTTATTATGATGGAAAACACGAGGCTCATCCCGAATCGTACTGATTTTCCGCTAATACGTCGAGAGTAAAAATTTGTGTACGCCATTACGGTTAATGAATGTGGATTTATGCGGAGCTCCGTCATATGTGAATTTTGTCGCGTCTCCCCCAACCAGGAATTGACATCGTTTTACCGGATTTATGACCCACACAAGCCCCGGATTTCATGACATAGACTCTAATCGATTGATGAACCCCCAGCTGTCATACTTCCACACCAAGGAGTTGCGGCACCGCGTCATGCAAAACAAAGCGAGATCAATCGGAGTTGGAAAAAATCATCCGCCTCTCAATGGAACTCCTTTTGTGCGTGTAATCGTGACAAAATAATCACTCTCCAATATCTTCCTAGTCTGAGTCTCTGGAGACTTTTGTAATGGACATGATGGACTCAAAAAGAAAGATCAGCACAGATTAATCTGTGCTTTTCTATTAAAAGCCTCAATGAGCAGTATGCATCGCTTTGGAGCTACCCTACTCATATTCCCCCCACCCTTTTCGCATTTGGATGGGTGAATTTCATCATGGCAAGTGAGCTTCAGTAAAATTCGAACATCGAGAATATTGTAATTTGAATTTGACATTGAAAAAAATAAATGATGTGGTATGTATGATGGCAAACAACATTTCACAGTTAATTGTATGTGATTAGTCAGTCAGTTTTTCAGGGATTTGAAATGTAAGATATTCGATTAGAAATAATGAATTTGACGCACGTAAACTGAAAATTACAATTCTTTGTTTTCGCAAATGACATGGAAATATGTTTTTATATTTCCAAATCATTGGAGCTGTAAAAATATAATCAAATTATTCATGATAATAATAACAAAGTTAGATAAGACCTAATCTTGGTTTTGGAATTAATTGTCACTCTATCATAGTTTCCAGTCCTTTGATTGTGGGTTATTTATTCAATCATAAAGTTGAGTTGGAGCTTTCAAAATTGCCCAAGTGACACATTGCTATCCTCCTATTATGCTCAACGCACAAAGCAACGTAGGAACGAAGAGAGCGGCTCATTCTGCGCTGAACTGTACTTGTGAAAAAAAAAAAACGCACAGAAAGCACGTTTTGAGTGAAATTTTCCAGTGTGGAAATCAAATATTGTGCTTTATGATGAAAAAATTGGCATTATCATTTCTGCTTGAGGTGAAGTGCGATTAAAATGATACCCTCAACTACCCGATCCGAAATGCTAATTATTATAGTTATTAATTACCAAAACTAAGGTATACCTTATAGTCCTGAAGGGTCAGTAATATAATTAATGGACTTTTCATGGATCGCTTCTCTACTGATTTACGAGTGTCATTAGATAGTTGAACATTCTTGTATCTAAATTAGAATGACGTGAGGCTATCAGATGCTTTTAATTATTCTACTAGATAGGCTCATCTGTTGGGGAAGTGATGAGGTGTATGATTATTAATAATATATACAGTGTGGTTGATGAATATTCATCTTTAGCAGGGCTAACTTTCATTCGTCATGGAATAAATATTCAGGATATTATACTGGTGTAGACCTTTTTGAGTTTGCTGGATAGCCAGAAGTCGCACGGGGCCAAATCAGGCAAGCAAGGTGGTCGTAGAATGACCAGAGTCGAGTTTTTGGCGAGGAACCAACGCAGCACGACCTGGTGCTTTATCGCGATGAAAGAGCCGAGAGACTTGAGGCGTTTGGGACACAAAACTGGTTTGGGCTGACCCAAATGGTATCCCAACAATACCAGCGAGGTTTCTGATTGTCAATCGACGATTTTCAAGCCCCAAATCTGTGATTTTTTGGGCGTCATCGGCCGTCCTAAGCGCGGCTGCGTTCTCTTGGAACTTCTTGCACCACTTATAAACGTCTTTTATGTTGGATTTGGATCACCAAAAGCCTTCCCATTATGAAAATCCCCTCCTCTCCTGAATGACAGTTATAAAATTGGCGCCCTCTTCCAACGGCATATTAGACAATCGAAATCTGGCTCTCGCTCCGTACTAACCCAGACCACATGTGCACTATTTCGCGAAATAACATCCCGTCCCATCCCCCTAATCGTGCTTTTTTACTTAAGAGAACAAAGCTCGATGCTGCCCACGCTGAAAATGATCAAGGGACAAGTGAAACATCATCATTCATAGACGCATCTAGACAATGAGTTGACAGAGGGGAGACATCGAAACAGGTCCATTCAAGGGTTTGTGCCAGCAGAGGAGCTTTTATCCTGTGCTTTGGGAGTCGATTAAAAAGTAATCAATCATCGCTCGACGAGTGGTTTTGGTTCGATTTGTTTTGGTTGGATTTGAGTTTTGGGGAAAGTACATGAATTATAATGGGTTATTTTGGGTTTGAGAGTGTGACGATGGTATTATTGTTGTTGGTAGGATATAGATCTAGGTGTTTTTAGTCGGAAATTGGAGATGAAGGGTTTTGTGAGTTTTTTGGAGTTTTTTTGGAATTTTCAACATGAAATATCTCGAAAACCATACTAGATATCGAATAATGGATTTCACCACCGTTTTCAGCGCCTCTTAGACACACCAGTTTCACCACGATTCAACCAACAGTTATGACTTTCACCTCATTAATCATCAATGCAACTCAATCTTCGTATTGAATTAAAACTGTTAAAAGCTCACAACCCTCCATGAAAGTGCACGAAACATAATTCGTATTGGATTAAAAAATTACTCGAAGCCATTCCTCATTCGTATCTCTCGATCGCATCATTCGAATCTAAACTATAATTTACTAGTCCTCACGAGTAAACACATACAGGAATAGGTGAAAATAGATAAAACGACTAGGTAGGGCAAGATAATTAATGATAAGTCGTTTTGACCCTCAATTATGGCTATCAGATAGGCCGGGACGGTCTTGTACAATTAATCTACCGACACCATATGGCAACGAAAGTGGATTTCGGTTGAGTTTGGCGATTTGATGGGTGAATTTGATGAATTTGGGAGATGTGTGGTTGCCTCCATTCAATTGTTATGAAATTACAGGGATCGTTCACATTACAAAATTCTCCAATGTTCGTATGGAGGCTCCCGGAGCATTGATATGGACTATTTAGAAGTTTTTTAGTTGAAATCATGGGATTTTTGGGCATTTTCGTGGGTTTTTGCGACTTTTTGGGATTCCTTGAGATTTTCAACATGGAATATCTCGAAAACTATGCGTGATAACGGTTTTAAATACCGTTTTCAACAAGGGTTGTCGTAGAATCTTCAAATGCTCAAAAATATGGTTTCAAATGTTATATCGGCTGTGGAAATATTCTTCCAACTTCGAACGAGCATTGAAAATATTCCCTCTCTAAAACTCCACGCAGAGAACGAAATAATTAAGACGAGAAAGCCTGGAAACACAATGCTCGAACTTAAAAAGTGCAATTAGAATGTATATAAACGATAAAGAGTAATATTCAACGATAGAGAAGACAAATGAGTCTGGCAGGATTGTTCGAAACCCAACAAAGCACGCTACAATCGACCGAAATATACTCCCCCGTCTCGTCCTCCCATTTTTCATGAGGGAAGAAAAACAAGAAGAAAATTTGTAGGCAAACAAATGACTACGTTATTCCAAGTTATTCGTCGTTCAGGACAGAGTTTCAGTCGTATTTCTGCTCAGAGCTTTTCAAGGGTGTCCCAAAATTAATGCAGTGAAGTGTTGCCAACCCTTAGAAAAATCTCTCGAGCAAAATCGTTCCAAAGTCCATTCGATTTTCCAGATCTGTGTTAGTTTTGGGGCAACTTACTAACGAAATATCACCCTGTAGGCTGTCCACTAGACCATTCAGGTGTGGAAACAAAGTCTTCTAGTGAGTGTCAAATGTCAATTCTATCCTGCCGGCATCTGGTCCATTTTCATTATCCTCTTGTTTGCGAGGAGGTTCCAAACCATTTCGAATCAGCTCGAATTTGACACCTCAGTTTACACCAAACAAAAAACTAAACGGATGAAATCCAAGGGCAATTCAATAAAAAAATCAACGATTATCCCACTTCGTCCCACTATACCGAGTGTTGGTGGACTCTGAGAGCCCTTCACCTAAGGACCATTTTCGTGGAGCTCCAAAGGTCTAGCAATTTGTAGGGCTGTAACTCGATAATGATATATGCGATGAAATGAAACACCGCTGCATCTAAAAGCCCTTAAAACGCACCCTCTTGCCTGCAATTTCGCTCCGAACTACTCGAATTTCAAGGGGCTTGAATAATTTACACAATAAAAAACAAATCCGGGGGCATTAAATGACCAATAGGAATCAATAGAATTATAGAATAATACGACAAAGTGTCGAGTTTTGCGACAATAGTTGTAAGTGTATTTCGTTTTGGTTCGTCCTTGAAAAACAATATTCGATATACAGGGTGTTTCAGAATTTAGAGGTGATATTCCGGGTACGTATTCTCTGGTACAAAATTAGGAAAAAAGTTCCTATGAACGTGCGTCCCATCTCGATTATTAGCGTAGTTACAGGGTGTTGAAAGTTTGAAAAAATTAGGTTTTTATTTTATTGTGCTCAATCTACTGCAGATAGAGCTTTCGAATTTGGTATGAGTATCAAGCAATAGGTGCTGCTTGATATGAAAGTAAAAGTTTTCCAAATTCCATACAGGATGTTGCATTTTCCGGGGTCTCCATCCATAAAAGCCTTAAGAAAAACTTACTCGTACGCCACTGAGGAATTTTCTTTTTCTTTCAGAAATTAATTAATTTGGATATTGACTCAAAGTTACATTCTCTGAAATGTTTTTACTATTTCGATATTTGATATTAATTGAAGCATCAAAATTAAATAAAAAAGAAATTCGTTAACAAATATTTAGAGGAATTGTTGAAAGTGGCCTTCGTTTTGTTGAATGCAAAATTGAGCACGACGAATCCATGATTCCTTGGCATTTTTTATCAACACCCTGTAACTCCGCTAATAATCGAGATGGGACATACGTTCATAGGAACTTTTTTCCTTATTTTGTAGCGGAGAATACGTGCTTGAAATATTGCCGTGCAATTCCGAAACAACTGTATTGGATTCATCAGCAGTGACTGATAATCGAAACGACAACATCGCCGGTGTTTTTCGATCTCTGATGCTCTCATCGAAGAATCAATTAACTATCACTGTTTCTGGTCGTCTAGCAGTTGTGACGTCACAACTACGAGAATCAATTCTGGCCAAACGACTGCGCCAAAAAAAGAAAACATCTCGCTTTAGTACGTTAGAACGTCGGCACGAAGAGTTCGTCGAACTTTCCCCACGACAAAAAGAAGAAGAAGAAGAACGAGCAACAGGTGAGCGTCGTAGGTCACGTGACCCTCGAAGTGGCGTTTCCGGTGCGCTGCGCGTTTCTAATTAAATAGATGATTTCTGTTTGCTTAGATAATCATTTAATGGACCCTAAATATCGACCGAGGGCACGGTTAGTTGCGGCCCGATCGACGTCAGATACGGATCCGGAGATGGTATCGCGCCCTACGGCATCAGGCGGCCCTTCATCCAAATAATATACCAATTTATTTACGCAGAAGGCCGTTTGTTATTATTCTGTATGCATTTTATTGGGGACGGGGAATGATTTATGGCGGTCTCAGATAACGATCGATGTCTTTGAGGTTTTCGATTATTGGTTAATGACGTTCATTCCGAAGAATACATTGAATAAACGCTTTCATTGGCGAAATATGACGTCAATCGTACGTCCGAAGTACGTCCTTAGCATTGTGTGAAAAAATATTGAACGATACAACCAATGTGACACATGTAACGAGGTGAAAATTAACATTCTCGTTACTTTTTCAGGTTCACGCGATTTTCCACTCGTTTGCCTAGAATTTCCCAACAGTGCACAAAATCGTAATTTTCATGAAAATTATACAATCATCAAATACTCCGGTGTGACAGTGCTCGCGTGAATGTGCACAGTAAAAATGTATTAATAATGTTGATAAATTAAACAGACAAGAGAGTTGTTTACATAAGTGGGAGCGGAAATGATAATAATGGAAATAAAAGTGCATTTACGATCTTTCATTTAATTTCACTGATGAGGAGTGAACGAATCAAATCAAAATTACACATTCCCTGAATGTGAATGAACTACGATAGAGTTGACTTCAGTAAAAATATACAGGAGACTCGACAATCGTACAAATACAAAGAAAATTAATTTTCGATGAAGTCCAAAAATCACAAAAAATAGAGAATCACACTTTTTGAGGAAATTCATGAAATCTGAGATGGTTGATGATCAGCATCGGTTTTTCTGGATCATTTTTAGTCATAGTTATCGTAATTGCTGGAAAATTCTACCGAATAAACTTTTTATTCAATGGAGAGACGTTAAAAAAAAATCGAAAAATGAGGTTATTGCACTTTTCGAAGAAATGGCAAATTTTTGAGAGAATCTATGACCATCATCGATTTCTTTGGATCATTTTGAGTAATCATAAATGAAATCATAGAAAAATTCCACCGAATAAACTTTTTATTTAATGGAAAGACGTTTAAAAAAAATCGAGAAAACGAGAAAATCGCACTTTCCGAAGAAATTGCTGGTTTTTGAGAAAATCTTTGACTATCATCAATTTTTTTGGACTATTTTGAGTCACCATGGGTAAAATCGCTGCAAAATTTTACCGAATAAACTCTTTATTCAAGGGAGAGACGTCAAAAAAATCGAGAAAACGAGAAAATCGCACTTTCCGAAGAAATTGCTGGTTTTTGAGAAAATCTTTGACTATCATCAATTTTTTTGGACTATTTTGAGTCACCACGAGTAAAATCGCTGAAAAATTCCACCGAATAACCTCTTTATTCAAGGGAGAGACGTCAAAAAAATTCGAGAAAACGAGAAAATCGCACTTTCCGAAGAAATTGCTGGTTTTTGAGAAAATCTTTGACTATCATCAATTTTTTTGGACTATTTTGAGTCACCATGGGTAAAATCGCTGCAAAATTTTACCGAATAAACTCTTTATTCAAGGGAGAGACGTCAAAAAAATCGAGAAAACGAGAAAATCGCACTTTCCGAAGAAATTGCTGGTTTTTGAGAAAATCTTTGACTATCATCAATTTTTTTGGACTATTTTGAGTCACCACGAGTAAAATCGCTGAAAAATTCCACCGAATAACCTCTTTATTCAAGGGAGAGACGTCAAAAAAATTCGAGAAAACGAGAAAATCGCACTTCTCGAAGAAATGGCTTATTTTTGAAAAAATCTAAGTTCACCATCGATTTTTTTGTACTATTTTGAGTAGATGTCAGAAAAATCGCTGGAAAATTCTACGGAATGAACTTTTAATTTGCGGGAGTGACGTCAAAAAAATGCTAAAAAATAGAAAATCACACTTTCCAAAAAAAAGGTTATGATTTGGAAAAAACAATGACTAGCATCGATTTTTCTGAGTCGTTCTGAGTTATTTTCGCAAAAAGTGAATCCAGAACCACTCTGTATATGACGACAGAATTGGTGGTAGCTATTCGTGATTAATAATAAAACTCGTCACTTCTTGAACGGAAACCATTCAACTCCATATTTCTCCGATCACCTTCACCCCGTTTCCAAATCACCACCCCTTCATTATCTCAAAACGCGTAACCCACTCTTACCGGCTCAAACGCCATATCACGCACAATGCGCCCATTTCTAATCCAAAACGCCCCGCACCTTAACTAAATAACACTCGGTACAATATCACCGTTCACCTCGCGACTTCTCGCATTGTGATTTTCCAGTACCGGAGCGTGTTAATTAGGGCCTTAGCTGTTGCCCAGACCGCGGGGTGGCCGGGAACACACAGGGGGATGAAAAAACAACGTTCGATAACGTTGAATGCGGAGTGATTATCGTATTGAACGTTTGGATGACGTTATGGCGAACGCTAGGTATATTGTAATGTAATACAATTATAGTTTGGAGGGCGATTGTTGTTAGGGAATTGTGTTAGGGAACACCCTGTGTTGAAAATTATGAACAGTTGGATTTCTCATTGAGAAGTTCTGAGAGTAGTGAAAAATTCATGCAGGATTTTTTTCAGGTGTTGTGTTTGATTTAATTTTATACAAGATCTTACTTTAAATATGGATTGTAATATACAGGGTCTTCAAATAAAGCAGCTGCTTAGCAGTGAATTTTGTTAACGAAAGTACTTGATTGAATATTGAGGTTATATTATAAGATTTTTTATCACAAAAATATTGAAAATAGAAAAATTGTTTTCCGAAATGTTGTGTAAGAAAAAAGCCAGAAAAAATGAACTCTCGCTATACGACGTCATCACTTATCAGTTGGACAATCTTTGGACAGCCCTTCAAAAAAGTACCCCAGCCTACAGTGCATCAAGTACATTAATATTAAAATGGAAAAATGTATACCTATACCTTCTAATCTCCAAGTGGTATCAAGATTTTTATCAATCACATTGCAATTTCGGCGATGTTAAAGTCACTCTGGACTAATTAGGAAAAGGGTTCATCCATTACAACCGTTGAATATCATGCCGATAATGAATAAAGGGCGGAAGTCTGCCAAAATGCGCCCTCAACAAATTTTATTATGAACTCGATATGACACGTGTCACAGTACAGGGAAGGACACCCAAAAAAATTCAGTTTTTATACGAGCTCAGACCTCACATCGTGTCAAAACGGCGTGCCTGCATTGGCTCTTTGAGTTTGCTGGATAGCAACAGGTCTCACGGGGCCAAATCGGGTGAGCATGGTGGCTGCGAAACAACCAGAGTCGAGTTTTTGGCGAAAAAGTCGCGAGGAACCAACGCAGCACGACCTAGTGCTTTATCGCCATGAAGGAGCCAACAGACTTGATGTGTTTGGGACCCAAAACTGGTTTGGGATGACCCAAACGGTATCCCAACACTCCCAGCGAGGTTTCTAATTGCCAATCGACGATTTTGAAGCCACGAATCTGTGATTTTTTGGGCGTCATCGGCCGTCCTAAGCGCGGCTCGTCCTCAACGCGTTCTCTTGGAACTTCTTGCACCACTTGTAAAAGTCTTTAGTACCAACGTTGGCACCAGAGGGCTTCCACAAGCTTCTCAACGTTTTTGTACAAGAAAATTCAATGCCTAGGTCTACCTGGACGTATTTAGGACGTCTTCTTGGGACTCTTCACCCCCCCTGATGATAACTTCGAGCGACAATCGAAAAGTAATCATCTAAATCACAAAAGCAATAACACTAATTCGGTGTTTGGCCGAAGGGGTCGCCTCAAATCAACCTTATCTGTCACTATCGAATCTCTCGACAGATCGAGCATCAGCAGCAGCATCCCTCGACTTTGTAGAGTCGACTTTAATCAGGTCGCATCGACCATCTGGTGCGTACAACGAGATAAAGGGCCGTTTTGAATTCGCTCACATCGTTTTAATAGGAGTTCGGATTACGCGCGTCTACTTTTAGCCACCCCTTTGCCTTCGTCGCATCGCATTGTCGGCCGCCAATTACATTTATTCCGGCAATATTCGATGTGATTCGCTTCCAGGATGGGTTCGGGTTTGGATTTCTTCCAATTATCGTTGGATCCGAGTCGATTCGGTGGGCTGCCAGGAGGGAAAGGGAAGAAAACAACAGGAATTTTCGTGATTTTTTTTTCAGCGTGACCAAAACAATGAAGTAGAAATTGATAGATGCGCGATGCTAAATCCATTATTTTCTTGCGAATCGACGTTTACTTAGGATTGTATTTTTGATTGCTTATTTTTCTATACGATTATTTTATTATTTCTCCGAAAAAATATTCGGTTTTGTAACGATTATCTCTCACAGTTCTACTTCATTAGTCGAATTGAAAAAATGGGTTTTTATTTTATTGTGCTCTTGGACATTTCTTGACGAATTCCTTTCTTATTCAATTTTGATGGTTTGATTAATGTCAAATATCAAAATAGAATAGAAATGAAAACATTTCAAAGTACGTAACTGAGCCAATTAACAAATTAATTAATTTCTGAGGAAACTGAACGGAATTCGACCAAAAGTCAAGGGGGACAAAATCTTGGAAATAGATTGAAGAACTTGATGAAATATATTAAAATTCACCAGTGGCGTACGAGCAAGTTTTTCTTAGGGCTTTTATGGATGGAGACCTCGGAAAATGTAACACCCTATATGGTATTTGGAAAACATTTACTTCCATATCAAGCAGCATCTATTGCTTGATACTCATACGAAATTCGAAAGCTCTATTTGCATTAGATCGAGCACAATAAAATAAAAACCCATTTTTTTTAATTTTCAACACCCTGTAACTCCGCTAATAATCGAGATCGGACACACGTTTATAGGAACTTTTTTTCCTTATTTTGAACCAAAAATATTGCCGTGCGATTCTGAAATACCCTGTATATATAAATAAAAACACGAATTATTTATAATTATATCCATTTATTCATTATGCACAACAATAATTTACTACACAAATATACACGAAATAATTTAGATTTTTGGCATGAAAGGTAATCATTTGTTTTCGCTTACAAACTCGCATATGTACAAATAGCAATATTACTTTAAATTACAATGATATATGTACAGCGACATCTCTACAAAGGTATGCTGATTGATTCGAATTTTTCCTTTGAATTTCAGCGACTATTTACAAATGAAACAACAACGAATAATATACTGCGTGTTTCTGATGGTACCTGATGGATTTAATTGCGAAAGAGATATCACAAATGTCATTTCATTTCATCGTGGATTCTGGAAATGACGTGTAATCGTATGGTCTGTTCCTTTGACGAAAAATTCAGTATTCACAAAAACACATGACTTGAATGTCCCAACAATAAGAAGCACAGTGGATGATAACTCACGAAGGTTCAATTTTCCGTTTTTTATACCAACTGGGTTCCACGAGCTCAATTTTTTGTGAGATCAGTGCACAGCCTATACTTTGTACAACCAATGACGAGCTCTCACGCCTACGTCGAATGTTCAGGGAACCAAATGAAAGCACCAGGTCCGGCTTTGAGAAATTATAACCCCTTGATCAATATTTAATTACGTGAATAAAGTGTGGTTATGATGTTGCTGTGAGCTGAACTTTTGTGGATACTCGTGGAACAATTGAAACGCTTCATTTTCGAATCAAAATAACCTCGAAACATTCCAAAATTTCATAGATTTTTCAGTGGCACTACTGAAAGCTGCAAACATGAATTTTGTCTGCACTTTACCCTTGAAAAATCTGCACCAGTCGGTAAAAAACATGAATCTGACCCTCCCCCACTGAAATTTTGCACGAAACCCCGCCCCCACACTACCCGCTTCACACCAACCCCGACATGGGCGGCCGACTAACCGGACTGGATGGTAAACTATGCACGGCGGCCGCCGCTACCGCCGCCTGGTGGTGGTAATACAAACTGGCGGGGTAGCCTGGGGAGCCGTTGGTCGTGCTGCCGCCCTCTCGCGCGTCCAAAGGGTGGTGCAGACCGAGAGGGTGGTTCTGATCGAAGGGATGACGCAGGGCGGTGTTGGACTCGTGGTAGAGGATGGGCACGCGGACCAGACGCTGGGCGGCGTGCGCCATGTTGGCGGCTTCCAGCTCGGCGGCCAGTTGGCGTTTCCATTTGTTTCTGCGGTTTTGGAACCAGATTTTCACCTGCAAAGATCGTGGTTTAGTTGTCAATTCGTTGAATTATTTAATTATTCTTCTGGAACAATTTGATCCCCACAGTTTTTCCAAGGTTTTGAAACAGTTGAAACAGTGTCAAAACGGCGTGCCTGCATTGGCTTCTTCAATTTGCTGGATAGCTAGAAGTCGCACGGGGTCAAATCGGGCGAGCATGGTGGCTGTGGAACGACCAGAGTCGAGTTTTTAGTGATAAAGTCGCAAGGAACCAACGCAGTACGACCTAGTGCTTTATCGCGATGAAGGAGCCAACAGACTTGACGCGTTTGGGACCCAAAACATGGTTTGGGCTGACCCAAATGGTATTCTAACACTACCAGCGAGGTTTCTAACTGTCGATCGACGATTTTCAAGCCCAAATCTGTGTTTTTTGGGCGTCATTGGCCATTCTAAGCGCGGCTAGTCTTCAACACGTTCTCTTGGAACTTCTCGCACTATTTATAAAAGTCTTTAGAACCAAAGTTTGACCACCAGAGGCCTCCCCCGACATGTTGATCACCCATTATCACAATTCAATAAACGAAAATTACCTGTGTTTCTGTCAAATGTAAGCTGGCCGCCAATCCAGCCCGTTCCGACGACGACAAATACCTCTTCATATCAAAGGTTGATTCGAGTTGGAAAACTTGTGATCGCGAAAACACTGTCCGCGTCTTCTTCTTCCTTTTATTGGACAAGGAGTTGCTGCCCGGACTCAAACCAGCGCTCTGCATCTTCTTCTCTTTATCGGTATCGTAATCGCTCTCATCGTCATCGACCTGAAACCAAATAATGATATGAAATCAGCAAACTCCCCCCCCATCCCCCCCAAAAGCTACGTCATTTCTCAACTTTTTTAAATTCCTCAAAAATTGCAGCTCGTTTTATAGAAAACACATTTTTCCCCTCTTTTTCCTCTTTCCACTTGTACCAACCTCTTCATCGATGACCATATTATCCCTGTCCTCCCTATAGGGACTCTTCGATCTGACCCCCGTCCCGTACCCCTGATCGATGAAGGCGGGATGTGGGGACGGCAACATAGAGGGCGGCCCTGCCGGCGGCGGCGACGAGCGTTGGCAGGGCGTCGTCGGCGACGACGGCCGTGAATTCCTCGATTCGACGCCGTGACGCACCGGCGACGTCAGGGGGGACGAGGGGGGGCTTTGGTCGTCGTTGGTGGAGCCTCCTGGAAATAAACAGGGAATTTTGATGGTTTTTCGATCGGAAACATGTGATCTTGATATATTTTTCCTCTTTCAAAACCTCTTCGAATAACTCTTCAAAAAAACTTTTCATAAAAACTCTTTAGAAAACTCTTGAAAAAAAAACTCTTTCAAAAATTCCTCAAAAAGCTCTTCAAAAAGCTCTTCATTGAACTCTTGAAAAACTCTTCAAAAACGTTTCCAAAGACCCTTCATAAAACTCTTGAGAAAAACTCTTCATGAAAACTCTTCAGAAAACTCTTAAAAAAACTCTTTAAAAATTCTTCAAAAAGCTCTTCAGAAAGCTCTTCATGAAACTCCTAAGAAACACTCTTCAAAAACTCATCAAAAAAACTCTTGAAAAACTCTTCAAAAACGTTTCCAAAGACCCTTCATAAAACTCTTAAGAAAAACTCTTCATGAAAACTCTTTAGAAAACTCTTAAAAAAAACTTTCTCCAAAATTTTCAAAAAACTCTTCAAAAAGCTCTTCATAAAACTCTTGAGAAAAACTCTTCAGAAACTCATCGAATAAACTCTTGAAAAACTCTTCAAAAACGTTTCCAAAGACCCTTCATAAAACTCTTTAGAAAAACTCTTCATGAAAACTCTTTAGAAAACTCTTAAAAAAAAAACTCTTCAAAAATTCTTCAAAAAGCTCTTCAGAAAGCTCTTCATGAAACTCTTAAGAAAAACTCTTCAAAAACTCATCAAAAAAACTCTTGAAAAACTCTTCAAAAACGTTTTCAAAGACTCTTCATAAAACTCCTAAGAAAAACTCTTCATAAAACTCTTAAGAAAAACTCTTGAGAAAAACTCTTCATGAAAACTCTTCAAGAAAAACCTTGAAAAAACTCTTCATAAAATTTTCTCCTAAACCTCTAATAGGAATTCGTAGGAACCGTGCAAAAAGAAGCTCCCGTACCAGCATATGTCGTCCAGTAATGCCTACAAATGGTACTCACGTGGCTTGTAAACCTCCGAGCGATCTTATCAGCTGACGCTGTTAATGGCACTTTTGGGGTGACAAATGAATGGGTAAATGGTGGTTTAATTAAAATTTGGGCATCGCGACCTTATCCGCACCGACATCGAGTTCCGTCACGCGAGGACCATTCTTCATCGATGACGGTCTCTTTTTGTGGTCGTCGCAACTGGTTCCGCATTGAAATTTTTCCGAATTTATTTACATGAAGATCGGTCGGGGTGGTTTCGGCGTGCGAGGGATGGCCGACAGGATGCCGTGGAGTCGAGGTGGGGTTCAAGGATTCTACGACGAAACGAAAGCTGTTTTTTTGGTCTCTAGTTCAACAGACGTTTTATTTCTTGGTGCACTTTGGTCTTGACAATGGGAACAATCGTTTTTTTTTCGTGTGTATTTTTAAAGTTCAGACTTTGGAAAATATGCCCTCGAACGGATTTTCCAAAATTCGAATTATTTTGGAAGATATACAGAGGATTTTGTGACGTGGCATCTAAACGCGTTTTTTCTCAAAACTCCTTTTGATACGATATCTCAACTTCTATCTGAATGATTCCTTTGAAATTTTGTGAGAATTTTCTTTATACATCTCTCTATCGCCTGGACTCTGAATTTTGGGAAATTTCAATTCCAAATATTAAAAAAAAAATCGTAAAGGTCGAAAAACAGGGGTGAAAAAATGCTTTTTTTTTAAGTGGACGCCATTTTGTGTATTATTTTTTGTATTTTTTTGGCCGAGGTCTAAGCAATAGCGACATCTTTACTGATCAAGAATACTCTTCATTTGTTAGATTCGAATCACCACAAGGGTTGGAATCTTGTCAACAAGGGGCACTGTTTAATTAGCAACCCCCACTTCACCGGCCTGTCATTTGACGAATTTTCAACTTTTTCTCTCCAGAATTTTTTTTCACATACATAAAGAATCAATAAACATCGTATAAAAAAATTGCTGGTGAAAATGTTCCCTATTTTTCTTATTCCACTTCGAAAAATACCCAAAAAGTAGGCGTCTACATCAGAATACCCCCTTATAGGCAAAGTCACCCTGTATAGCAATTCTCTAAGCACTCAGTGAAGCCGTACTAGGACAGATTACACTTTGCTACAATCAATAGAACATTTAACATGTGGTCAATATAGAGGAAATTTCATACAGTGTGTTCAAGTTTACTTCTTTTGCTGATTGAACAAATTATTTGTGAAATTATCTTAGAAATTCGATCTCGATAGTTTCCGCATGCAACAATGACAAAAATTCAACTACACCCTGTCTATTGTGATATATTTATAGTAGAGACTTGATTGAAAACATAAATATTCCATTGGTCTAACCGTTTTAGATGTCATACACCCTCAGTTTTCATTTGTCACATGCAATTTATATTTTTGTTTTATCACTATTTTTCTTCTTATTTTCTTTTCTTCCTTTTTAAATTGTTTTCTATTGTATATATTCTAGTTCATGTGTTTTTTTTCAATTCATTTTATTTATTTTTTCGCTTATATCAACATATTATATGTATTATAAATATTTTTTCTTCGAATTGTATACATGATAAATATTATAATGAGTTCTGCTTCATAAACATATTCCTGAATTACATATTTGTTGGTATAAGAGTTTGTAAATTTCTGAGTTATTTTAGAGAGTTAATGTATTCAAATTCACTGAATTCTCTAATTTATATTTCATATGTATAAATGACATTAACTTTTGATATGTAGTATTATTTAGTAATAATTTTGTTTGTCTAAATTGCAAATTGAAATGGTATATAATGGTATAAGGCATCAAAAATATAAAAATTCTGGAAACAAACAAATTACACTAAATAATTGTCAAGTTATGGCAACACTGTCCTTAACCGAGAAAGGTTTCCGTCGATTAGAACTCAAACTTGGTCGATAGGGCTTCGGAAACCGTTCTGCGACGTTAAGACCTCACGAATATACTGGAAAATCTGTCAGAGACTCGCCCTGACTACTCCGTCCTGGATTATTCGGCGGCACGTCGAAACGTTAAGAAGCTGAACCGGAAGTTCGAGACTGCCCAATCGATTCCGTTCAATGCCGAGAAAGAAGCCTTTTTCGGAGTAGTCGACATCAATTCGATAAAGAAGGAAGTGGTGGAGGTGATAGATGATTAATGAATTGGGTAGCGAGTGGTTTTGTATTTTTTGTTGGAGTTTTCACCTGATACGCAAAAAGGAAAAATATAATCTATTTTTGCTGTTTTGAAAACTTCTTTCGGTTTATGAAATATATGGACCAAGATTGGATGACGGGTTGTCTAGAAAAATTGCGAAATTGATGCAAGACTCATTGCAAATTGTGTGTTCTTCATTTTTCTGCTATTTTTTCCATCATAAAAGAAGTACTCACCGTTCAAGCTGTGTTGATCCTTGGGAATTTGCGATGGTATCCGACCCCAGTACCATGGGAGAGTTCTGGGATCCGTCGGCGTACCACATAAAGCTGCGTATCGACTACTCGCTGCTGCTAAAGCGCCAAAATGGGACATCAACCCTAATCTGTAAGAACATAAGAGTTGAATATATTGTTTTCCTCATTTTGAGAGGGGAAATTATGTGATTCTAACAAGCAAACAGGCTTTTTCGTTGAGAATATGGGAGTTTTGGCGATTTTTGTGAGTTTTTGCGACTTGTTTGGGTTTTTTGGAAATTTTAACGTGAAATATCTCGAAAACTATACTGGATATCGGAAAACGGATTTCACCACCGTTTTCAGCGCCTTTTAGACGTCTTATAAACGGCTTATAGATGAGTTTTCAGGCAAATTTATTTTTTGGCATTTTTCGAAAAATCGACGAAAGGGTACCCCCTTTGGATTTTTTCAAAAAATTCAAAAAGTCGTCATAGAGTCTTCAATGTTCGTATGGAGGCTTCTAGAGCTTCGATATGGACTTCTCATGGGTTTTTTCGTTTAGAAAATGGGGTTTTGGGGGTTTTTCGTGGATTTTTGCGACTTTTTGAGTGTTTTTTGGAATTTTCAACATGAAATATCTCGAAAACTATACAAGATATCGGAAAACGGATTTCACCACCGTTTTCAGCGCCTTTTAGACGTCTTATAAACGCCTTATAGATGAGTTTTCAGGCAAATTTATTTTTTGGCATTTTTCGAAAAATCGACGAAAGGGTACCCCTTTGGATTTTTTCAAAAAATTCAAAAAGTCGTCATAGAGTCTTCAATGTTCGTATGGAGGCTTCTAGAGCTTCGATATGGACTTCTCATAGGTTTTTTCGTTTAGAAAATGGGTTTTTGGGGGTTTTTCGTGGATTTTTGCGACTTTTTGAGTGTTTTTTGGAATTTTTAACATGAAATAACTCGAAAACTAAACTAGATATCAAGAAACGGATTTCACCACCGTTTTTAGCGCCTTTTAGACGTCTTATAAACGCCTTATAGATGAGTTTTCAGGCAAATTTATTTTTTGGCATTTTTCGAAAAATCGACGAAAGGGTACCCCTTTGGATTTTTTCAAAAAATTCAAAAAGTCGTCATAGAGTCTTCAATGTTCGTATGGAGGCTTCTAGAGCTTCGATATGGACTTCTCATAGGTTTTTTCGTTTAGAAAATGGGTTTTTGGGGGTTTTTCGTGGATTTTTGCGACTTTTTGAGTGTTTTTTGGAATTTTCAACATGAAATAACTCGAAAACTAAACTAGATATCAAGAAACGGATTTCACCACCGTTTTCAGCGCCTTTTAGACGTCTTATAAACGCCTTATAGATGAGTTTTCAGGCAAATTTATTTTTTGGCATTTTTCGAAAAATCGACGAAAGGGTACCCCTTTGGATTTTTTCAAAAAATTCAAAAAGTCGTCATAGAGTCTTCAATGTTCGTATGGAGGCTTCTAGAGCTTCGATATGGACTTCTCATGGGTTTTTTCGTTTAGAAAATGGGTTTTTGGGGGTTTTTCGTGGATTTTTGCGACTTTTTGAGTGTTTTTTGGAATTTTCAACATGAAATATCTCGAAAACTATACAAGATATCGGAAAACGGATTTCACCACCGTTTTCAGCGCCTTTTAGACGTCTTATAAACGCCTTATAGATGAGTTTTCAGGCAAATTTATTTTTTGGCATTTTTCGAAAAATCGACGAAAGGGTACCCCTTTGGATTTTTTCAAAAAATTCAAAAAGTCGTCATAGAGTCTTCAATGTTCGTATGGAGGCTTCTAGAGCTTCGATATGGACTTCTCATAGGTTTTTTCGTTTAGAAAATGGGTTTTTGGGGGTTTTTCGTGGATTTTTGCGACTTTTTGAGTGTTTTTTGGAATTTTTAACATGAAATAACTCGAAAACTAAACTAGATATCAAGAAACGGATTTCACCACCGTTTTCAGCGCCTTTTAGACGTCTTATAAACGCCTTATAGATGAGTTTTCAGGCAAATTTATTTTTTGGCATTTTTCGAAAAATCGACGAAAGGGTACCCCTTTGGATTTTTTCAAAAAATTCAAAAAGTCGTCATAGAGTCTTCAATGTTCGTATGGAGGCTTCTAGAGCTTCGATATGGACTTCTCATAGGTTTTTTCGTTTAGAAAATGGGTTTTTGGGGGTTTTTCGTGGATTTTTGCGACTTTTTGAGTGTTTTTTGGAATTTTCAACATGAAATAACTCGAAAACTAAACTAGATATCAAGAAACGGATTTCACCACCGTTTTCAGCGCCTTTTAGACGTCTTATAAACGCCTTATAGATGAGTTTTCAGGCAAATTTATTTTTTGGCATTTTTCGAAAAATCGACGAAAGGGTACCCCTTTGGATTTTTTCAAAAAATTCAAAAAGTCGTCATAGAGTCTTCAATGTTCGTATGGAGGCTTCTAGAGCTTCGATATGGACTTCTCATGGGTTTTTTCGTTTAGAAAATGGGTTTTTGGGGGTTTTTCGTGGATTTTTGCGACTTTTTGAGTGTTTTTTGGAATTTTCAACATGAAATATCTCGAAAACAATACAAGATATCGGAAAACGGATTTCACCACCGTTTTCAGCGCCTCTTAGACACCTTAAAAACGAGTTTCCACCTTCAAAGGTCGTCGTGGAGTAAAAAACTGTCAATGGCACGTGCACATCGCATAATTTCCTTGTGAAAATTTCTCAAACCGTCCCTTCTCCATCTTTGACGTCGTCATAATATCTGAATTCCCTGGCGGCAATCCGCCAACTTAGTCGAATCTGCCATTAAATTTGCATCGAGTTAAGTGTTTTTGTTGGAAAGAGAGCTCCTCGAGCGGAAGAAGTCTTCAGACTTCCGCAGTATTCCCTAAGAAGCTTAGTCGAGCCTGTTTAAGTGCCTCGATATTGCTACATGATCAGCAAACAACTTTTCAAGAGCGAAAGATCGAAAAATGAGATCTTCAAGAGACGGGAATCGTCAAGGAAATTCGCGTACTTAGTTTCACAGAGTTTATTGCATTTATTTTATTGGGTTTACTGTATTTTCGAAAAAATCTAGTCGTCGTGAAGTCTTTGGATAATGCAGAGAAGGTCTTATTTTGGTATTTCGAAGATTTTTGGATTTTTCGACTGAAATTAATACAGAGAATCTATGATAATTCGAAAGGAATACTAGATATCGAAAAACCGAGCTTAGTGCCGTGTTCACGGCCTCTTGGACACCCTGTATACAACTTTACAGTCAAATCTATTCTTTCAAAGTCCTCGTAGAGTCTTCAAAGTTCGTATGGAGGCTCTCAGAGCATCGATATGGATCCTTCATGGGTTTTTTCGTTGAAAATAGGGGAGTTTTGGGTTTTTTCGTGGGTTTTTGTGACTTTTTGGAGTTTTTTGGAATTTGCAACATGAGATATCTTGAAAACTATACCAGATATCTAAAAACCGAGGTCAGTGCCGTGTTCAATGCCTCTTGGATAGCTTGTTTTAGGAAAATTTATTTCTCAAAATTCCCATATAAATACATCATGAAGTCGTTTCAGAGATTTAATGAGCGTTTCAATATTCTAGAGTTTCAATTCAAAATACTCGTGCTAGTAATATTTAATTATAATATACATTTATATCAACATATCGGTCATACGATCTCCAATTATGAATATGATATTATAATTTATAATAATGATTCATGAAACATGCATTTTCAACTCCAGATACTAATCTGTACTGTCAAAACGCTTAGTACATCGAAGTTCAGTAGACGATGATATTGTAATCAACTCGAAAAAGGTGTTTTCAAAGCCAGGTGCTCATTAGAACTACCTCGGAGATTACTAATTTTCTCAGTTGTAAGATTTTATATTCACTCTTTTAAAACATTGCACGTAATGCACTTAGCATAACAGCTTTCCGATCTGATATATATTCCCTAGACGAATTTTTGTTTTATATCCTATATAGGGTGTTTCATTATTATGTTGAATAACAATTTTTATAACTTTGTTCGTCAAATCAGAAATAAATCATTGTCGAAGCAGAAAACTGACTATTTGCTTGTTTGACAGCGACTTGTTGTTTTTTCTTGATAAAATTATCTGAATTTATTTGTGACTTCATTACTTGAAATCGGGTTTATCGTAAAAATAGTGAGGTTTTTCGGTTCTTTCCAAGAATACTTTTTTGTTCGAAATATATCGACCTCTAACGACTACGTTAATACTAATATAATACTCTTCTTTGTCGTCCTAAAAACCCCCAATGTAACAATTCTTGAACCGATATCATAAAAACTGTCGAACCTATTGAGAACTTTGCAAATAAAATTTGTACCTTTTCAACCGTCGTGTTTTGCTCCTCTCTACTCTCACCTCAATTTTCCCACCATAATAATGAAACACCCTGTATCTTCAGGCATCAAAACGATATTTATATTGGATCTGATGCTTCAATTGGCTCGCACAGTATCCCAAATTTTTGTTCTCAAGAAATGAAGAAGGGTTTCTGGTTATTATCTTGCTGTGATCACTAATATTGTACATCCGTATCCTTCACCTCTTTGTTACTTGGTAATCACGCAGATCTTCTTCTTTCTTTCAGCAAAGCCATTAGACAGTGTAAGAGGATATCGTGGTAATGGGCAGTGAAAAGATAATGCTAAGCCGCATACCTCTTTAGTTGTCCGAAATAAATAGGCGATCGTTCGAATGGCATGTTTCTTTTTGGTGAGATGTTTCCCGTCTCTAGTTCAATGTGGATTTTTCTAAAATTAGTATGATACATGGTGTATTGGCGCGATATAGATGTGACGCAGTAATAGAAGGTTAAGTTAAGGGGGCATAATGGTCTAGAAAAATGACAAAAAACATTTTTTTGTGCATATTCTCAAAGTTCAGACTTACAAGAATGTGCTCTCAAGCGGATTTTTCGAAATTTGAATTATTTTGGGATATACAGTGGATTTGGTGATCTGAACGCGTTTTTCTCAAAACTTCTTTTGATACGATATCTCAACTCCTATCTGACCGATTCCTTTGAAATTTTGTGAGTATTTTCTTTATACATCTCTTTATCGCCAGGACTTTGAATTTTGGGAAATTTCGATTCCTAATATTGAAAAAAAAAATCGTAAAGGTCGAAAAACAGGGGTGAAAAAATGCTTTTTTTCAAGTGGACGTCATTTTGTGTATTATTTTTTTTATATTTTTGGCCGAGATCCCAGCAATAGCGACATCTTTACTGATCAAGGATTCTATTCATTTGTTCGATTTTAATCACTACAAGGGTTGGAATCATGTTAACAAGGGAGCACTGTTTGATTGACAACCCCCACTCCATCGGCCTGTCGTTTGGCGAATTTTTGACTTGTTCTTCTTCTGAATTTTTTTCACATACATGAAGAATCAATTAACATCGTATAAAAAAATTGCTAGTGGAAATTCTAAATTTTTCTTTCAGTCCCAGTTTGAAAAATACCCTAAAAGAAGGCGTCTAGACCAGAAAACCCCCTCAATTTTATCATTTATATCGTTTTCTTATTGTGTTGGCTCCTGAAGTTGAAAACACAGTGCTAAAAAAAGCTTTTTCAATGAGATTCGTAGTTTTTTTTGGAAATACCTTGACAAAACAGCACTATCAGCCGCCCCGGCAGCTATTCCCGCACTCTCCAAACCGCTCTGCCCCCCAGCATTCCTCTTCCCCACCGGCTCCGACCTCGAAAGTATACTCGAAATCGAGAAATTCGTGGAACTCCCCGAGACCTTCGGCCCGCTACCCTTCCCCTCCCGCTCAGCCTTCACATCCCCCTCGACACTGGACTTGATAATCGGAAAACAGGTGGTCATCTTGGCCCGAAAATCCGGCTCCGGCGAGCAATTCCGGCTGTTCGACTCCGGGCTCGAGACGACGTTGATGTCGCGCACTGGAGACGTCATCGCGACTGGGACACGCACGAACTTCCGGTTTGGGTCGCGGCCTGTGACAGAGTAGCCCTCGTGAACGCTTGGATTCGGGCGACGGAGCCGGCGAGGGGCGGCGGAGCGTTCGACACACCCCCGGAGGGGTTGGGAACACCCCTCGTCGTCGTACCTGACGGCTGGTGTTTGGGTCGTCCTTTTCTAACGGTTTCGGGGTGGTTTTCTCTGTGACGGGTATAAACAGGGATGCAGTTCGAGTGGACTAATTTGGGACAAGGGGAGGGGGGATTTTTTGGGTTGGGGGGTCGAAATATTGGTAGTTTCGACAAAGAAAGTGTTCAATTGATCCACTTATTTCATCTCTGCAGGAAGAATTCAACAGCGAGTTGCTGTAAAAAATTAATTAGCTCTATTTGAAATCTCTACAACTTTCTAAGCAGAAAAAAACTTTTTTACTACACAGTGTTCGTGTATTCGGAGTTGTGGCATCACGTCATGCAATAGCACTTGCCTTCAGTGTCATTTCTTTGTTTTTTTCTCTTCCATTCAACATTGAATCAACTCAGAAATGGTCTGTTCATCTCACCCTATCAAGTAGGGAATTAAAGGAAGCTCTAGCTCTATAATATTTCAGCTGTACTGAAATCAGAAATTCAGTTTGATTCAAATTCAATTACTCGTTGAAAATAGGGCTGATTCATTTTCCTCATTTTTAGTCTGTTGAATATTTGAAGAAAATATGTTGAATAACTCTCGGCAACGCTGTAAAATATTATTCTGGCGCTGGTGACTAGGATTTTCAACTAAGACAAGCAACGAAGCTTGTGTCATGTATCGAAAATCGTGTTCCATGTCACCGCCATCAATATTAAGAAATAGAAATAGAAATAGAATTTATTCATCACTAAAGAGTTTACATATACATACGAGAGAATACATAGATACATGCAAAACTTATCGGACTAGTCACAAGGAAAGAATTCTGAAATATACAATTTAAAATATTGAAAATATGCAATTGGATTAACATTCTTTACAATGTAGCGTCTAGCAACTCTTCAGTGCATGAAAAATACACATACAATTAGATTAAAATTCTCTACAATGTAGCGTCTAAAAACTCTTAAATGTATGAAAAATACACGAAAAATACAATTGGATTAAAATTCTCTACAATGTAGCGTCTAAAAACTCTTCAATATTATAGTGTTTCATGTCAAAATTGAGTTAGCGGCGTTACCAAAGTGTTCTTTATTCGTTTTTTCTCTTCCATTCAACATTGAATCAACTCAGAAATGGTCTGTCCGTCTCACCCTATTAAGTAGGTAGTTAAAGAAAGCTCTGGGTGCACTAAATTAATTTTTAAGTAAGTGAATTATTTCTTTAAAAGTTGGGTTTCTTTGCTATAGAAGGAATTGTCTCCAAACTAATAAATATTTTAGCAAAAATCATACTATTTTGGAATCCTCACCAACTGCGCCAATTTCGATAATTTTTTTATTTATTTATTTCGAATAGACTATATTTATGATAGTTTTTGGTGCATTTTCTCTGAGAGTGAGGCCCCCCCGCTTCAGTTGCCCAGCTTATTCCGACTCTCCGCCATTCTCTTTCTTGCTCATTTCCGTTGGTTTTCCGTGAAAGTTTGCACACTCCCCGAAGTGTTGTTCCTTAGTCGTTGATTCAGACACTGAAAAGTGCTTTCTTGAAGCGAATGCTCGGATAAGCTCGAATGTCAACAGATAATTCTGGTAATTTACTCGAATGGGATTGTCAGACTTCTACCATGTTAGCTGAGTGTGTCTACAGAGATAACGTGATGTATTTGATGATGTTTTGATGAGGAGTAAAGGGGGTTAAATTCGTCCTAGTCTGATGGAGTTCATTTCATAACCAAGTTGAAATAATCTCAACAGACGTTTCGTTGATTATTTTATAATTTTAACCACAGAAATCCAGTGGATGAGAATGGGTCATCAACTAGAGAATCATCAATAATATACTGGGTGTTCTATTCATTCAGTTCTCCATACAATCTTCATGATGGCTCAACTACATGTGAAGTTGTCAATGAAATATATTCTCACTCTTTATCACGAATTTTTTCTGGGATTGATTCACTTATTTGATTTCACAACTTCTAAAAGTCTTTTTCCAAAAATTTTCTGGACAAATTCCATTTGACTTCATGACGCCAGAGCTGCTAATAATATTTCATCAGAAATTCAGGTTTGATTTAGATACAATTACTCGTTGAAAATAGGGTTGATTCATATTCCTTATTTTCAGTCTGTTGAATATAACTCTCGGCAACGCTGTAAAACATTATTCTGGCGCTGGTGACTAGGATTTTCAACCAAGACAAGCAACGAAGCTTTTGTCATGTATCGAAAATCGTGTTCCATGTCACCGCCATCAATATTAAAGTGTTCCATGTCAAAATTGAGCTAGCGGCGTTGCCAAAGTGTTCTTTGAGCCTGATGGCGCACCAATATTGATTCGAGAAGCTTTTCCATATTTTTTATCGTCCATGAAAGGCATAGTTTTTCAATTATTAAGAATGAATCAATCTACTTTGATTTAATTTTCGTGACCAACAATAGACGCCAGTCGATTCTACTGGTAGGTTTAATTCGAAACAGATCCAATCACCCAGATAGCCGGATCGCCGATACCAGTAAGTGGAGTATCCTCTGTTGGTCCTTGATTATAAAGTCACTTTGATCGTGGATCGTGTATGGGATCTCTATCGGGGCAGCTATTTATCGTGAAACGGTGGCCAATGATCGCTAAAACGGCTAGTTTCGTGGCCTTGATCGATTAACACTAAACGAAGCCGATTCGAGCCGGCCAAACCGGAAGTCGACCTCAGAATCCAACACGGTCCACCTCACACTTTGGGTTGATTGGGGTCGACGATTTCTCACGGGTTTTTAGAGAATCAGGTGAGATGTTATCAACAATAAAACATTGATAATTATGCTTTTTTTTCTATAAATTTGTGCCTTTTGTGATTGCTGGTTTTTGGTACTTATTGTTTTTTTTATCATTTTATTTAGCATTTATTAATAGTGTTTTTCATATTTCAACATTTCCACTTTTAATTTAAAGTATTTTAATATATGAATATTTTACAACGTTGCAAATTTAAGGGGTTATATACAGTTAGAAGGCCGAAAAAAGCGAATTTTCCAGAATTTTTTCTGGCAAAACTTCTGAAATTTTCATTCTAATAATTTGTATACATATTATGGTATCTTTTAACAGTATTTTTAGACTTGGTATTAGTAAAAATATTTATTTGGAGAGGAGCTACAGCTGAGCTCCGGGAGCTCCTCTCAAAAAAGACGTTTTGCGGTGACCACTCGGTATATCTCTGAACTGCATCATCCGAAATTAAAAAACCAAACAGATTTCGTTGAAGTAATGTTGAATCCAGTTATTAATCGAAGGAATGAGCAAAATAATTTTTTTTCACATAATGGTGGTTTCTCAAAGATAAAAACGATTTTTGACCAAAACTTCGGCATCAAATTGTTTATAAAAAATAAAATATCCATCGGTGAAATGAAAAATTTCGATTGCTTACTGAAAAATATATTTAAGAAGCTTGTGTTAAAAGACTAATCGGTTGAGCCCTTTTCAAGTAATGTTAGTCACCATTTCGAGAAAAACGCGTTTAAAGTTTGAAAAGCACTTTCAAACACTCTGAAACTCCTTTTCAAATTTGCGTGTAACTTCGAAAATATTCACCGGAACGATTTAAAATCTCCTGTGTGCATTAAGGATTTTTTCCTTCATAGCAAATGAATAAAAAAAATAATAAATGAATAAAATAAAAAAAGGATTGATATCAAAATGATACTAGAATCCCAACAATAGAAAGGAATTAGAAATTAGGAGTTTTCGAAAGCCATTTCAATGAGAAATAGGCAGTTCTGGAAGCTATTTCGACAAAAAAGTGTTATGCAACAAAAACCGTACTTTTTTGCACAAAAAATTCACTTTAGATAGAATTCTATTGAATATAAGGAACAATTGACAGTTTTCAATAGTTTTGCCCATCATTTCACTGCTGAGATCATCCCAACAGTTTCTCGAATATTCCTGAAATACCATATTTGAAATTAATTCAAAAAATTCGAAATATTAAGGACAATTGTAATTTTCCTCACGTTCACATTGTTCAATAATCTTCAACAGATATGTTCCTGAAGAATTTTATCTGAAATGTTTCCTATCTTCTGAGAAATTCAACTATAAACCTTTTTTTTTTTTTTCAAATTCTGAAAAAGACGATTTCCGAAGAAATAAAAAATCACTCAGTATATCTGATAAAAGACGAGCCAACATGTTCATAACTGTGCTACTAATTCCATCCGTAAAACTCAAACACCCCGTACACAAATCACAATTACTCGTGAGGTATCGTGTTCAATCCTCTCACCCACCCCGATTCACAGGTACAAAATCATCCCCCGAAACGGACCAGCCCCCTCCCCACCTCTCCCAACCACCTACCCCCACCCCACGCGGCGAGCCAATCGCGAGCGGCGCTCGCTTCCCCTCCACGCTCTCCGCCAATCCCGTCCGAGGTTTTCAAGTCGATACTTGTCGCTTTGCGAGGTGGAACGATCGCCGATAAATGGCTATGGACGCGTTGTGTTAACACGCCACGTATCGGCATCTCTGTTGTCTGTTTTTCGGTGCTGTATCGGTACGTCGAGGGGGGGAAGGGGGGGGGGAGCATCGATCGACACTTTTCTCGAATCGTTTCGGAGCGCTGCGGTGAGCTCGTTTCGCTTTTATCGTACTCTGGGTATACTTGGGGAAATTTTCGGTGACTTGGCAACATCGCAATGGGTCCAGTTTTTGGTTTTTCGTGCCAACTGGCGAATGAACATGAGCGATACGCCTCCTGGTGGCGCTAAAAATGACTGGAATCGTTGCCGTGGTTCTTGTGTTGATTTTATACTGAATTTGAATATTCGAAATTGCAATGTCAACATTTGTGGTTCTGTGAGTGCCCACTCTGGCGCTGCAATCTTGAATCCAGTCGCCAATTGCTTCAGAATTGCTTGGAGACATTTTTTATACAATTGATTACTACTTGTTTGTCATTTATTTATTCAAAGGGGGAGCCAACAATTTTTTTGAAAATAAACCACGTCATCCAGAACGTTTGGAAGTATAGATAGCTCTCTTTTTAATTCTTCTTCTCAGCATAGTTTCGCTAGAATAAATTCCCAAAGTTGTAGTGCGTTTAGAAACAAAGCACAGCGTTGATACGTCACAAGTACTCATTATACTTCTTAAAATCAGGTTAATTCATAGCCCCACCTATGGTGCATACTTGCACAATAATGATGATAATAATAATAATATTTATTCATTTCGTTCAGATAGATATAGGTGTAGAATATTTCGAGAATAAATATCATTTTTTCAAAATGGCCGATATATATATGTGTTGAAATTTTTGTTGATAGTTGTGTCATGTTTAGGCTCACTTTAGCCAAAGCTAGACTGTGTTCCAAGGCATGAACAGACTTAGAGCACTTTGAAATAATTATGAAACACAATTTGAAAATATAAAAAAGATATAAAAATATAGAAATATAAAAATGATTGTATGCTGAATTTTTTCTCGATATGTTGTGTATCGAAACCACGGTCTAATACATAAGGTCTGGAATCTACGGCATTTTTGAGTGGTGGGGGGTGGCACCAGTTTTGAAGAAAATGTTTCCATAATTATCCGCTAGGAGGACATAGGGGTATAATCACGTGATTAATCTTTGACAACAAAACAAACGATTAGGACTTGAATGGTAAATAAAATCAATGACAGAAATATTATATCTTCCGAAATTCTCTCGAATAAATAAAAATCATTCTTACTTTCAAAAAGCTGATCGGATCTGATTTGTGATTGGCTGACAAAGTGACAATAGAGGACAGCGCTGCAGGTGGCGAAACATGAGAACCACGAAAATTTCCTCAATGTTTGGGTCACCCCCCACCACCCGAGTTGCAAGACCTATGTATACGATCGTGATCGAAACTGCACCTTAACCTCACTTTGAGAGTGACAGTGACACCTACAATACGTCAAACGTCACGTCAAGTCAGCTAATGACTGTGGCTAATGATTGGCCGTATTGGCCCCCCAATTTCCTGGATCCCGGAGTCGGGGAAAAAGGGAGGAAAGACTCTTCATCTCTGGCACGATTCGTTGTCGTCGAACGAGTTTGAATGAAATCCATGAAAAGAGATATCCGTCAAGTTTGCGAAAGCTCAGAAGGAGGGACATCAAAAGTAAAATTAACAGAGAATCGTCTCCGTTTGTGCAGCTTTGATCAGCGCTGAATGGAACTTTTGGCGAACTCTACATCATCTTCGTCTTCTCGTTTTCCTTTACTTCTAAATTATCCACCTACATCAAGGAATCCGTCACATACAGTGTGTGCAAGGAGGGAGGGATTCGGGCTCCTGTAGGGTACCTCCACTTTTTCGAATGGCACATTTTGTATGGATACTTTTGGTCCCCTGAGCGATTAAGAATAAGTGTTTCCAAATCCTGCTCGGTTGTGTCGGCATTTACACTCTTTTGACAGCTGACGAGGTATTCAATGGGCCATTAGTATTGTGTAACAGATGAGATTATACAAATGCTCGAAATCTCTCACAAACGATAAGGATTTTTTTCTTGGAGAGGCTCAGGGAGCTTAGGGGATAATCAGCAAGCTGTATCGGTGCCGGATTTATTTGTATTCGAGATTTTGACCACAGTTTTGCATGCACAACAGCTCAGTTTCAAGGCATCTCACCAGAAGCATTGACAGTTAGGCAATTTGGTGAGAAGTCCATGTCAAAAATGGAGCTACTGTTACCCTCTCACAAAAACGTATTGACCTCGAAGCCTATTCCCCACAATTCCCAATAAAAAACACTTGGTAACATCAAGGAGTTGATCCAGAGAGATTCCCCATCAGAAGCTACAGAGCCACCTAGCGCTTCTAACCCGAATCTGCTGTCACCCACCCTGTGCCTTTTTGTTTCTACTCCACTGCTCTCCGAACGAACGCCACTGAGCAGGTCTACACTTCTCCATAATCACTTAATCCTGTCTCAACAATGGCGGCTTGTTAACAAGCCAGGCGTGCATAAGAGATCGTTAGTTAGCAAAACACTTCCATTGTCACCTTTTGTGCCGGCAATAGGGTCTTAAGTACACCTTGAGAGGACGATGCCAACACTTCAGGGCATCATCGATAAGGGGCGGGTAGAGTCGAGAGGTTTTCGGTACAGATTTGTTGTCTGTGAAGAGGTTTTTGAGACGACACTCTTTTGGTTGTTGTGATTTCTCCTATTTTAGTGATTTCGCATTTATAATTCGATCTGGATTTTGGTATCGTGGTATTGAACATGAAGTATGACAGTTTGACATTTGTCAAAATCGAATTTCACGGGACACCTTGTATATTTAGAAAGGATTCTACTAATGACACTATTCATTCTCAGATGAACATCTAAAATGCAGTTTTCAAATAAATTTTGTTGCAAATTCAATCTATTTTTCATTTGCATATGGAGTATGACAGTTTGACATCTGTCAATAATACCAATGGTTGACAGAATGATTATTACGTTCACATTTGTTTTGAGAGGGTCCCAATGACATAAATCACTCAAAAATGGCAATTAAAAACTCGAATTTCAAAATATAGAAATGTTTGTACTGAAAACTTCCTTGCGAAATATTTCGAATGGGAAAAAAATGTATTTTAGGATTCAAGATACGTGCCTGATAACGGGACACCTTGTATATTAAGAAATAATTCTATTAAGGACACTATTCAATCTCAGTTGAACATGGAGAATGCAGTTCTTTAAATTAATTTCGTTGCAAATTCAATATATCCTTTATTTGCATATGAAGAATGACAGTTTGACATCTGTCAATAATACCAATGGTTGACAGAATGATTATTACGTTCACATTTGTTTTGAGGGGGTCCCAATGACATAAATCACTCAAAAATGGCAATAAAAAACTGGAATTTCGAAATATAGAAATGTTTGTACTGAAAACTTCCTTGCGAAATATTTCGAATGGAAAAAAAATGTATTTTAGGATTCAAGATACGTGCCTGATAACGGGACACCTTGTATATTAAGAAAGGATTCTATTAAGGACACTATTCAATCTCAGTTGAACATGGAGAATGCAGTTTTTCTAATTAATTTTGTTGCACATTCAATATATCCGTTATTTGCATATGAAGTATGACAGTTTGACATCTGCCAGTGATACCAATGGTTGACAGAATATTTATTGAATTGTCACATGCTGTGGAATCTGAATATTCGTAGAAAAAATACTGCATATTCAATGACGTCAGATCGAATACATGATAAATTTTTTCTTGTGTCACTTCATTGCAGAAATTTTTCAAAAAACTGTTTCGAAAACGTCCAAGTAAAGAAAAAGTGATATTTTCGGCTTCAATTCATGTTTTTGATGCACGGTAAATGCAAAATCTTGAAGACAAGTCTTCATTACAACGTTTCGATTGTTTGTATGTCCAATCATCTTCAGGCGATTACTGGACGTCGTAAGACCATCAATGCTAATCAAAACACGCTTCCAGAGCTGCGTTGAACGATTCAGAAATGTGGAGAACACGGCTTCGAAAAATCCCGCTGTACGCTAGATAAAACTATGATCCGCAGCAGGTCTGTCGACACACATAAAAGACGGATTTCTCGGTCAGATGTCAAAGGAGCCCTCCCGTGCCAGCCTGATTAAAAAGCGACATCAAAAGCTTCGCTCTCCCCTATCCCCCCCACCTCCCCCCCCCCACCGTCGGGGGGTAAACGACAATCACGGTTCACAATCGGCCCCCAATTTGCCATCATTGTTGTCTTTTTTCAATCGATATCCACTCTTATTTCGAGAGTTTCATTTGTTAGTATTTCATTTGGTTCTGGCGAGCGGTGGACCAGCGGAAACCTCGCGATTTTCTCCTTGGGCGGAGGGGCTCGGGTCGTCTGACCCACTGGGTCGGTTGAAGAGCATCTTTGTTGGGCCTCCTCGTGCTTCAGTTTTCCACCAGAGGCCTCGAGTTATTAATAATTGGTCGGCTTTTGTGTGCGCGAGCGACGTTTCGGCAATTTATTTATTTTCGTATTGGGGGGCTTTTGTTTCCACGGCTTCTCCGATTACCACAATACGAATAAATGCTCGATTTTCGATTGTTCTTTTTTTCGCAACTCCAAAGCACGGGGAAGTTTTCGATGTTTGTTTGTTTGTCTACTCAAATTTAATAGCAAGACAAAAAATATAAACAAATTTTTTTCAGATGTTATATCAACAAAAATAGAAATATCTTGTACTGAAACTGAGATATCGAAACGTGGTTTCTATCAAATTTCCATTAAACAATTAAATTATAATGTTACATCTGATTTTTCTGAGAATTTTGCGATTTTTTCTCAACGTGTTAAAAGCTGCCCTCTAGCGGCATCACTCGGAATCAAACACAGCACGAATGCGACGATTTCAATAGATCAATCAATGCTCTTCCCAACGAGACTAAATTTGTTGAAATCCGTTGAGTTGTTCAGGAGTTACAGCTGTTTATTTGGAAAATATGTCAAAAAAATGTGTGATAAAAATGAACTCAATTGAATTCCAAGATGTATGCATGACTCATTATACAGGGTGTTTCTTAAAGACATGCTAATATTTGAAGGGGCGATTCTATATTTTTGGGATATTTGAAAAGTTTGGTACATGTCTTCTATGCATCAATGAATTCTATAAATCTGATCCCTTAATTTCCTTTCAGTCGATGCACTTTCACGCCTCATCAGATTTTTATTTTTTGCGTCGGACAAAGAAAATCCATGAGATTGATTTTGATCAATGATGAATGAGGATCTTAATAGTAATTTTTATTTCTAGAGTAAGCAGTGGCGTAGTATTTTTTTCTCCAAAAGTATTCATTGCAAAACCCGTACGGACGCCACTGGTAGAGAAAATGAAAAATTTCGTACATCACAAAATGCAAGTTGATGCATAGAAGACATGTACCAACTTTTTTCGAAGATGTCTGAAATATTATCTCAGTTATTATTAAATTTCTGATTATCTGATTTTTTTTCTAGATTCTATCACCCTGTATCTCAAAAGTGAAGACTTTTAGGACGTACGTTCATGGGAAGTTTGAACAATTTGGAGAAATTCAAGGTGTGTTTTTGTAATTTTCGTTCCGCACTAACAATAAATCAGTGAGGTTTTTTTTTGATGAATTCGACGTTCACTTTAAGTATCCTCGCTCTACGAACCAATAAAAGTCCAGCATGGTAGTGCGTCTTGGTAGACAATGAACGACGTCCTTCCCATGAATATTTCATGCATCGTAAGTTCCTTTATCGACCGCAGATGTCACAATGACATTAAAGGCCCGGCATTAGTATATCCGTCCTCAAATCGTATATCCGCTTCCACTTATATCACATTTTATATTTATGACTGTTATTATACGAATGACAAGAATACGTCAAGCATCCAGAGCAGATGTTTCCAGGATGAAGCCCCCTTTCAAGCCGCATAATATTTTCATAACGAAAATTTCTCGCTTTACTTGAACGTCAATATCTCGGCGAAATCGAAGGGACAACAAAGGGCCCACACGGAGGCACATTAAACTAAGCGTAATAACTACGTTGTTCTTAGTTTCTTGTAGGTAAGTTATTTTGATCTGCGCCGTTTATTCCGCTAGGACGAGCAAGGATTTTGGGAGATTTCACGTCCTGTGAGCCATGCCGACGTCATCGGGATGCTTTCTGTTTTAACTCCAATAAGCGAATTCGCTTCGGATTAGACGGATTATGGTTGGTGCTCGTTTTTCGGTAGTTTTAACTTTGTTATGGGTGGCGCCATGGGATTCAGACAGTCTCGTTCCGGTGGAAAGTAACCCGATGCCGAGCAGAAGGAGTCCCAAGACCTTGTTCGTCCAAAGACGAGGAAGAAAAGATTCTGAAACGAAAATCGAAAGTGGCCGCTGGTTCAGATTTCTGAATTTTCTGCTACTCCGAGAAAAATTGGTGGACTATCGGCGCCACCTGGTTGAAAATTAGGAAAAAGAAGAGGTATGGACCATGAGAAATACAGGGTATACTTTAGTTTCACCCCATTTAAAAGTACAAAGTACAAAATAGAACGATGAGAAAATAGGAAATTTCCTGGAATTTTTGATTTTCTCAAGTGAGTAATTCATTTGAAATAGGCAAGCCTAATATACAAAACATTAGATAAATAGTACATTTCTCAAACTACAAATTGAAACATGTACAGTTACTGCATTTAAATAAAAATGTATACATATTAACATTAACAATTGAAATTACAAATCAAAATGTAAAAAACGAAATTACAATTCAAATCTTAGCATCTAAACCACTAAACTTCCAATTGACTAGGACGTAAATATATTTAGGCATCAATAATTACGGCAACACTTGACAGTGACGTCACAAGGATGCCAAATTTATTTGGAGATGAATCTTTAATCCGCTTATGGAATTTTTCAATTCTAGTCGAAATTTTTACAGTTAAAAGTTACTCAATTTTGGCGTATATATTATATGAATCGGAGATATTCTTCCTAACAGTTGGAATGATGAACCTAACCTAACTTTTTGTTTCGGTGTATTGTGGGAAAAATAGGCAATCAGCAACATCGCGTTTTTCGGCGAACTGTCATAACTATCTAGCTCGAATAAATAGATTATGAATAGTATGAATAAATAAGGAGAAAACTTCGTATTTGAAGAAATTCGAAGAAAATTCCAATGTACCTAGTCCGGTCCTATTATTGGCAACAGAATCGGCAACACGGCGATAATTACCCAGATCATTGTCAGTGGAAAGTTTCCAACAAAGCACACAATAATTCTTGGGAAACTTTGTATGTTCCAATAAAAGCCCGTCGAGCCAACTGAAACTGAAATCGTCTAATTGGACAACAACACTGTTTTTCGCCACTGGCAAAAACCCTTCCCTTCCCTTCCCTTCCTACCCCTTCGCCCTTTCGCCGTACAACAAACAATAACTTTGTACACAACAGCATCGTTTACCGACAGTCTATTGTTTGCGAAGAGATACTAACACCGGCCTACTTCGTTGAAGCTCCACAGCGATTGGACGTCTTTTGTTTCACCATTCGTTGGGTTCGATTTTGGATTTTCGGTTAGTGGCAACATTTTTTCGCGGTTCACTCGCTGATTTGCGAGTTTGAGCTGTACAGGGTGTCGCATGTGGAGCTGCACGTTCGATTTCGCAAACTGAAACTGGAAAAATGTACGTTGAAATAAAAAATAACTACTTCGTAAATTATCCCCTTGAAAATTCCTTTTGGGTCTGTCACTGTAGACGAAAAGGGTTGCGAAGGGGAAACGTCGTGCAAACCTCTTAATTAGAAAATGTTCTGCTAATTATAATTCATTTTGTCGTCGTTTGTTAACATAAAGAAGAGCATATAAACAGGATTTTCGTCTTAAGGCGAGATGAAGTCGTTTAAATGGAATATTATGTTCCGTTTTGAGATATCTCTTGCTGTTATTCTGCGTTTCCCGGCTTCACAGAACTCGTTACAGTAATCTGCTCTAACACTAATGAATGCAACCGTATTTACGACAGCATAATATTTTGATACAGCGCAGCCAGTGGCGTAACCAAGTTTCTTACAGAGGGGAACGAATGTCTGGAAACGCTCAATTACCTCACAAATGGGTAGTAGGAATTGTACGAAATTTCGGATCAGTATATTTTTTGTTACGGAGATTCCAGATTTGACATCTGCAATGTTGCCAGATTTACCGTTTTTCTGATATTATTACCAACTTTGGTTTTTTGAATATATCACCCCGTATATTATATCATTATTGGAATGTCCCCTTCAGTACGAGTTCAATCATATGTAACACTCAATATTTGATATAGTCAGGAAGGTCCTAAATAAATGAAACAAAAGTCTGGATACGCCCAATTACACCAATAAAAATTTCAATACTAACCAAATTACAACGTAAATATTGAAAGATTACTACAGTAGCAAAATAATGTCTACTAAATCAAATATTCAAAATGTGCTCCGTTGTTAATTTGACAGTAGATACCCTAATCGATGGTAGATAATTGTGATTTCCAGACTTTTGTTTCACTCTGTATACTACGCAACAAGAATCAATTTCATAGTCGATTGTAAAACAGTTTCTCCGATCTTTTTGATGGTAATTCAATGCAGAAATCCATGAAGAAAGTTGAAAAGCCATTTGAACGAAAATCAGTCCCACGTACCGAAAAAGTTTTTGCATTCAATTAATTCACAAATGCATTCTATGAAATATGGGGATCGATTGACAGTTTTCGATAATTTAACGAATCATTACATAATCCCAAAAAACAATCAAAGTTCTCAAATCAATTCCTGATATAAGAACGAAAAATTCAAATATTTCTTTCGTTCAATGACCTTGAACAAAGATGTCCTTGAAGAATGTGAAACAATCCACTTCAAGTCGAGCTATTGTAGATGAATCATCGATGTAAAAGTATAGAAAATTGGGTGAATCACCCGAAAGCATCAGAAGCAATGAACTCAACAAAGCAGTATTATATTTCAGTTTCGTTAGTAGGGTAGATCGCAGGTACAAAAGATACATTCTGTATGATTTACCCTTTCATAACATGTAATCATCAAATCATTATTCTGTTTTACATATTCAGATTCAGAACGAGGAGACTAGACTAGATTTCGAAACATAATAGGTGGTTCAGAATACCAACCCCTTTTTCTGTCTAATCAAACGATTGCAAATTCATTTGGATAAGGGGGAAGCATTATTGATACTGAAAATAAAAATCAATTATCCATAAAACGATGTATTCTTTGTTTGAATTTCACAGTTCCATCAATGGCGCCTTGCCATTTTTCGTTATTCACATTTTGCAGTAATTATTCAGTGGAAATAATTTTGAACATGGTTTGATTCAAATTCTAGACAAGGCATAGATTCTACGCAATCTTTTGGATCAAGTGAAGATCGAAAATCGATAAAGTTTCAGCCATTTCGATCAGAAATAATGATTCCTCGAATGTTCAATCCGCAAAGTCGTTATTTGAATGAGGGTTTTGTCCAATTCATTTCGTCACTTTGTCAGTCGATATAAAGTCGTCTTCCCCAATGAAATGCAATCGTTTAGCTAGTAGATAATTTTTCACAGACAATCAAAGACTTCCTCACTTTACCCCACCGAAAAACTTTACACGTCTCTCCACGTTTCGAATCTTGTTCAACATCATCAGCGCTCGCATTACGATAATAATCATTGAAACAGCGAGATCGTCGAAAGTTGCCTCGATTTGGGTTATGTTTCCATTATTATTCGCTGTCAACTGTCACAGCTCGGCTGTGGTCGGCTTCTATCGAGCGATAATACCGAGTGTACGTAAAAAACCACCGTATCAACTAGTCGGACGTATCTCGTAACGTTCAGAAAATGTTTTATCGGGGAAGAGCAGGGTGACGTGCGTCCAAACAAAACACTAACGAAACAAACGAGGAGGACGTCGCCGTCGGAATCGCCTCCTTTTGTCGTCGATCTGTAGTTGTACAGTTTGAAGCGCTCTGGGTTGAATCAAGAACGCAACAAACCCAGTGATCCTCTCGCTCCAAAAAAACCTTTGATAGAATTAACGAGCAGCCAACAGCTCTTTATAATAACAAACTTTCTCACTACCTCTTCGCCGAAGGGCCGCTCCCAGCACGACACCAGCCCCAGGTCGGCATCCGCACTTGATTAGAACAATTACAAAAAACATGGAAGGGATTCGGTTACAATGGCCTCCCTCTGTATCAGTAGCGGATCACAATACGCGTGCAGCTACCTCTAATTGAACGAGCTCTCCATCAACTATCCGACACGTGGCCTTCACTACTGCCTTCGTCCATTTCCACGTGGAATTCATGTGCATTATATTCACGACGAGATCATCTTTTGTGCAGGGCTAATGGCGATGATTAGTGGTTGCGGTGAAATTTCCAGATTTGGCCAATAATCGCCGTGCGTGAAGCTGACGATGATGATAATCGGACTGGATGTGACTGCTGATGCGTCAGGTGATGCCCTAGTGAAGGTCCATTACGAAAAGCTAATTATACTGATGCGAAACAATAATTGAAACAATCCCTGAAGCTGTTTTTATGCTTTGGCGAAGTTTGGGATCAATCCATGCAAGGGTTTCAGAGTTTTCACACAAACCAGGTGGACCAAACAACTACTGAAGCTGTCCTGAAGAGAAATCGATTTTTTTCTCTATGAATGACTAGTTTTTTTGCGGCTTTGCTAGCATTGAAGTTATCGAGTAGTATCTGACATCGTTACAATAGAACTGAATCAATGTGGTGACTAGATTTATTTAATTTCTCAGCTTGAATTTTTTTTTCAAATTCACTGCCCTCAAAAACGTTCACCAATGAGCCGAATGAGTAGCTCAAACGAAAAAATTCAAGAAGGTTATCGAAGTTGAAGTTATTTCTCATAAAAAGACTCAAAATTTTCGCAAAATATCAAAAATTAAGTAACTAAATGGCGTAGTTCTGAAAAAAGTGTAATTTTTTTGTTAGAAAAAGCCGTTTGAATGCCAAATTGATGATTTTTAATCAATCCAAAAGATTATATATATATATATTTTCAGCTACATTTCGAGTTTTTTTTTCACAAAAATTTCAAAAAATAACAGAGTCATGTGCCGTCTTCGAAAGGGTTATTGGAGTTGAAGGTTTACTGTATTTTTTGGGGGTAAAAATATCGTTTTTTCAATGCCAAATGGACTACCTAAGTGTGACGTCAGACGTCAAAAACCTTAACAAACAAAGAAATATTGCACTGTTTTCTCCCTAAGAAATTTTAGAAGAATGAAAACTTGATATCACCATATACAAACAATTTCATTCTTAGTTTCAACTAAAAGGAACAAAAACGTGAAATGAATGCTGCGTTTGGAACGGTTTTTAAGCTCCCCCCCACTTGTGACGTCAAGACTCAGGCTGTCCATTGATAATTTCGAGCTAATTGAAAAGGTCATTGTAAACCTAATATATTCAAAGAAACATGTTTCAAATTTGAAGTCGATCGGCCAATTTCTCTTCGAGTTATGAAGTCAGCAATTTTGAAAAATTGGGGTTCCTCTTTAAAACGCCACCATTCAAAAACCATTCAAGATACGACCTCGCCGCTTTCACAGGACGTTTTCGAAAGTATAAACTACCGAATGAACCAAAAAACCGATCACAACCAGAGGATTCCAAGCGGAATCTCGATATTTTCCTGGACAGCCTGCAAAGCCGCATCACACCTCGATGTAATTTTTTCCTATCCCTACTGACCACCACATAAAACAAAACGTGGTTCTAAAACAAGCAAGACCGTCATTTTATTGGGTGTAATGTGCAGGAAAAACCCTGGCAGACCATCCATTTATTTCGTCAACATTGCTGAGGCTGCGCGCACATCAAAAGTCTATTAGAGTTTTTATGTATCCATCCGCCCAAACACGTCCTGCATCTCCAACCATCTCGACGATAACCAAAAACGACTCGTCCTGCTGCCAGGACTATTAGGACGAGCTAGTAAATACTGCGGGGCTCTATTAACTCTAACCACCGCGCTGATCACCCTTGAGGGAGAGGGAGGATTCGCCGGTGACATGTGAGATACCGGGGGTCGAAAATAAGCTGGGCGGAAATGATGAACACTCGTTTGAAAAGCTCGAATTGAATTGCGAAGTCTTGAAGCGTTTCATTAGTTGATTGAGGCCGAGTTTGATTAGTGGGGGGTCTTTTTTGGCTGCTGGCTTGTTCAAAAAGTCCGGAAAGCACTTCCGAATGGCTGACACTGATGGTTTCTTGGGATATTTTTTTGGTGGGAGTGAAAATGAAGGTCTGGCTTTGGGATACTTTTTATGGAAAAAATTGTTGTGTCAGTTTGACATTGAGATATTGGGGAGATCCCTTTGATCGAATCGAATCAAAATCAACTCATTGCCAGTGAAAAATACGTGTGGGGATTGAGAAATCCAGAAGTGATACCCGAGCGGATTACTCGTCAGACACTCGTACAGCGAGAAGAGAAGAATTCAAAGGAAATAAGCACATTTCAATGTAAAAACCTGCAGCGAGAACGTCCATGACAGAGCAAAGCCCCTAAGCCGTTGGATTTAGGAAAGAAAGACTGCTAATAGAGCTTTCCGAGGCTTTTACCGGCTCTCGCTCAAACCCAATTCATGATCCAATAACAAAAGACAACTATATTACCGACCACTCGGACAAAGAACCCCCTCTCCCTTGTCTCTCTCTCTCTGTCGGGCATTTCCAATGAGATTGGATCGTTGCTCGCGTCACGACGATTGCGGTTGGTGGTGGGGGAAGGCGACGTTCGGTGGGATTTCTGGATTTTCGGAGCGTCAACTGGAAAACACACGGCGATGTTATTTGCGCTGGAAATCATTCTCGAATTTAAAATACACTGAGAGCAGCTCCTCCTCCTGTATTTTACTGAAAGGGTCCAAGGATGCAGTGTTGCCAACATTCCCTACCACCAAATACATCATTCCCTTTCCTAGAGGTTCAAACCAAATTCTTTGGATCCAAGTTTGGTCACCTTGTATTCGTCTTTCACATGTTACCAGGAAAATAAGTTCATAATATCCCTGTCCTAGTGGAATCTAATTCTAACTAGCCTGTATCTCGAGGACCTGCTAAATACTCCTCTCTCTCTCTGCTAATGGGTTCCAAGAAGTTTTTGTTACTCCCTGAAAATTAGTTGAAAGAGCTCTTCTTCTGGTTTCCCTATTGTGGCAACCCTGAAGATGTCTGCTTTCTCAATTGTGCCAACTCACTTGTTTGACTCACTGTAAAAATAAATCATGCCTGTACACCCTGTATATCTATCCACACCGAGACCGGAATTAGAGAATCAGAACACGTTTAATGTAAACATGAAGGACAGGACGGCTCGGGATCTGGAACATGATTTCTTCGGGGAAATACAAGTTTTGATTATATCTGGTCGCTGTTTGAATATCAAACCAAGCCGTCGACGAGGGAGGACGCTTTTTAACACTTCGTCTATTCGATATTTAGACAGACTTATTTAACACGTCACTGAGCTGGGGTAATTGGAAAATTCGCAACGTAATGGAGGAATACATCCGTCGTATTAGCTCGAGTTGTATGTATGTAACTCAACGAGTGGCGCCATCTTTTGGACGAATTGAAAAGCTTTCCATCACAGGTGTCTGTAATAGTTACAGGTTTCTCCCCTGACGTTACATCATGCGTTCACTTGTCACTTAACCAATTGTTTTTTATTATTAATAATAAGGTTAGTATATCTAGTGGACCATCCATTTTATATTATGATTGTGAATACAATGAACAGCATAATTTAGATTAGTTTGTCATTTGTCTTGATTTCAAAGCAATATTGATTACGACTCTAGCCTGGCTTCCCACAATTCGACAGATAGTTCGATGAAACAGGTAATCTGTTAATTTCAGTGACAATGCCCAATGTAAACGGAATATTCACTAATACTAGCTGATGAATTACACGAATGATTACGTTCGAGGTAACTTTTCGTTAATTTCCTATTCCTAACCTTCAGACTCCACCCTTCACGAAATGGGAAAACTCGTTGCTGAAATTCCAAACTTAAATCATGATACTCTTGAAGAAAACCACCGAGCGGGACCCTGAGATGATGAAATTCCCTAACAAAGTAGTTTATATCATGCGTCTAGGTTTAATGAACGTACGGGGAGGGCCTATTCGTAAAGATTCAATTCGAACAGGGACGGACTTGGGGTGTGATCGCAAAGCATGTTTATGACGTTCTATATTGATTTTTTCGTCAGAATAGGTGCTTTTTCTGATGTTTCTGGACTTTTTTTATGTATTCGATGATAGAAAATGAGGAATATCTCGAAAACTATACTAGATTTCGTTAAACCGAGCTCAGTGTCGTGTTCAGCGTCTCTTAGACACCTTTTCAGGCAAATTTATTTTTCGATATGGACTATTCAGAGGTTTTTCCGTTGAAAATAGGGGATTTTTGGCGATTTTCGTGAGTTTTTGCGACTTTTTGGGGTTTTTTGGAATATCCAACATGAAATATCTCGAAGACTATACTAGATATCAAAAAACGGTTTTTACCACTTCAATAATCTGTCGAGAAAGGCTCAAAGTCTCGAATATTTCGATGAAATGAAATCCGCTCCTGTTTATTAGAAAATGCCCAAGCAAAAGGAAAGGGGAAGTAACTTCAAGGGTGTAGACTTACCTTCTAACAGGGTGAATTAGTGTAAGATTAGGGAGGCACCCTCTTATTCACCTCTCTGATATCAAAGATGGCTGATTTTTTGTGAGGGCGAGAGAAGTTATCGCTTTACCGGAGTAAATCTCGTGAATTTAAGATGATTATTATCCTCGATTCGTGTATGGAAAAGTCATTCTCGGATTGTACGCTTTGTTTTTGACTGTCACCAAATTCATATGTCAGAAGGGTTGGTAATATCGATAGATTTTAATCCATCAGAGGGCTCAAGTAAATATTGTTTTACCGTCGAAATTATATCTGTGGCTAGGATTATTCATGTATTTTTCAAAATACTGAATATGATGAAATTGATGTCGAAATGTTTCCAGCAATGTCTCTATTTGAACATTTTTATTTTGCTCTGTTGGTAGTGAAAGATAACCAAATCTGTCAGGACTATCTTCCTTGAATAAATAGACTACTAATTGAATTTTCTAAAGATGTCTAATTGAGTATTGTATTGTGATAATGGAAAGGATAGGCCACATAAAGTCAAAAAAGCAATTAGTAATTTTCTGGAAAACGTATTAACTCACCTACACAATTCTCAATTAGTGGGTCTTTGAAATGATGTATTACTTTAATCTAGCATCAGAAAGACAAAAGGCCACTCCAATAAAACGTTAATTAGATTACACTTTTAATTTCGTAACATCAACACGCAACTAACAAATAGTCCATGGGCTATGGTCTAAAAAAAATTACAAACCAAATAATCCATGTCGTTGTAGAGAAAATATAAAACATCGACTGAAAATATTGGAATTCGAGATTGCGTTCATGGGAAAAACTAAAATTGACAGGTGTTTCTTTTTGAGAATTATTGAAAACTTCTCGAGATTTTGGGTTTTTCCATAGAATATCTTCGAAACCATTCGAGATACTATACATATCTTTTGAGATTTGACTCCAGCACCTAAATGCGAAGTGACGCGTGCCTCAATCATCGGGATTGAGATTTGGCGCAGTCGGTAGGACACCCCCCCACGTTTTTTTCGACCCGCCACTGACAAACAAATGGAATATCGCTTGCTTTGTCCAAGTACCGATTTCGATAGTCGAACGAGCAGTATCTAAAGCTGTCCACGATTGACCCGTTTGATCTGGTCCAATTAGCTAAAAGCCTGAACGTCCGTCCGATGGAGGCAATCCGATGTAGATATACACGTTTTGTTAAGAGACAATAAGAATTAAACGTAGCTCGCGTGTAGTGTTGCGATAATCACGTGAAGCTTTCTCAGTAGTGGAAAATTCGTTTGGAGTGGCCGCCATTAGGAAAAGGCTTCATAGCCCATAGGCATGTGTTGGAACTAATGGAATTGTCGATTTTTCGAGATTGGACTTGATATCAAAGTGGAAATCTCTACACTCTGTTATACCGATGATTGAAAAAGGCAGGAAACAACTGACTTATATCATTCACTTGTTGAATGGTGCGAATTACGTCATCAACGGGCCTGAATCCAAACTTAGTAATTCTGACTAGCTTGTTCTATCTATCCAGAATATTTTCAGCGTTGCGGCGTTGCCGCTTCTATCAAAAAGTAGCAACTACTTTGTTATTTCAAATTGCACACCCTGTATTTCTTTCCGTTTTTCGTTTCCCTGATACTTTTTAATTACTTTCGTATGATACTTCCCTATACCTATTTCGGAAGGTTTTCGAGAAATCCATTAATTTCCTTATTTTTTCTGCAAAACATGGCTTCAATCAAATGTTTATTACTGCGGTATTTGGATTCGTAGAATGCTGAAATTTGGGGTGTAGCTTACCAATGTCCTGTGTATCAATTATGTGTAAGGAAATTCGTTCTCCATTGTACAGGGCCGTTCTAATTTAATGACTTTGACGATGGATACAAAAATGGTGAAAAGTGATTTTTTTTCAAATGGAATACCCTGTATATTATCTAATATCCTGAAAGACAATAGAAGTTCCTTTCGAATGATATATTATAAATATAAACCATTCTGTTCATCCTCGACTTAAATCGTCAATACCAGTGAAGGATTCAAGGAAGAATTACAGTCGCCGTTTGGACACACGCTAACGTGAAATTATGAATCCTCGATGCTTGTTGGTTTTGGGTGCAAAACGGGCAATGTCGGTGCTGGGATTCATAAAAATAATTAACGATACGAGATAAAAGAGGCTTCGGAAGATCGGCAGTCACGCGAGAGTTCACTAAATATGTTCAGTTGAACAAATTACTTTAGCGGCGGATCGGCCTCCGCCTATTTCCCATTAACTGGAGAGCTTTTTCCGAAAGTTGAGATCGCGATTCGGGTTTTTACAACACTACCCGCTTTCCCCACCCTTCGACTGGCCGTTTTTTCCATAGGCACCTTCGTATTAGGCGATGGAACATTATCAATCTGATTTAATCACCCTGTATATACCTTTTTTGCTTCTCTCACTTTGGATTCCGGGAGCCTAGATATAAAAGTGTCATATATGAACGACAAAATATAATCCAGAATGGAGTATTACAAGATTTAATATCAATAGCAGATTCAAATTGGGAAAATTTAATATTCATTCAAAACTGTCATGTCTCATTTCAGTTGAATTTTTATCAATTCGAATGACTTCACAGTACAAAAAAAATTCACAATCGAAAGACTGAAAACTGTGTTCATATTCTTGCATGAATTTTGGGACACATTCAGAGAAATTGGGATTTTTTGGGGGGTTTTGACTTGTACTTTGAAGGCCTCCACAATGACCATATTTTCCACTGCTTTAAGGGGGGTATTCTGGTCTAGAAAATTTAAATATTCGTTTTTTTTGCTTAATTTCAAAGTTCAGACTTTCAAAAATATTCTCTTGAACGGATTTTTCAAAATTCCAATTATTTTGGGAGATACAGTGGATTTTGTGACGTGGCATCTAAACGCGTCGTTCTCAAAGCTCCTTTTTTTGAGGTGTTTGACACGATATCTCGAGTTCTATTTGACCGATTCCTTTGAAATTTTCTGAGAGTCTTCTTCATACATCTCTTGATCGCCTGGACATAGGATTTCGAGAAATTTCAATTCCAAGTATCTTAAAAAAATTCTTAAAGTTCGAAAAACAGGGGTTGAAAAATATATCGTTTTCAAGTGGACGCCATTTTGTGAATTATTTTTTTTATTTTTCTAGCCGAGGTGCAAGCGATAGCGACATCTTTAGTGATTAATAATTTTCTTCATTTGTTCGATTTGAATCACCACAAGAGTTGGAATGTTGTCAACAAGGGAGCACTGTTTAATTAGCAACTACAACTTCACCGGCCTGTCATTTGATGAATTTTCAACCTTTTTCTCTCCAGAATTTTTGCTTACATACACAAAGAATCAATAAACATCATATAAAAAAATGGGATAGTGAAAATGTTTCAAATTTTTTTTATCCCAGTTTGAAAAATACCGAAAAGTAGGGCACTTGAATAATGAATGAATTACAAAACGCCAGCTGATCTTTCTTCAATCTCGATAAACACATTATCCTGCGGTTTCTCACAACATTCTCCGATATCTTCGAGCCCATTCACCCTCAAAACATGCATATTGTGAATATATTGATACAATAACTACCGAAACAGAGCGAGTGAATGGCGATTACTCAATATTTTTTCGAGTCCGTTACCGCCTGATCGCACCGTAAAGGCACACCGTTTCCATCGATAGCCCGGCTTTTATCCGTCGCAAACATTCGAGGAGCTCGCCATTGTTGCGCCCTCTTTTGTTATTATTGTCGACGGCACCAGTTCGACACCCTGTTGCGAAATAATCTAGCTCCGAGTTCTTTCTCTCTAATCAGCTTTGGATTTTTAATTTGTGGATGTTCTCGGCTTTTATCGAGAGCCCCGTCTAATGTAGAGGCGTCATTGTCGTTTTTTGCGACGACCGACTAGGGAGCTGTCGAACAAAAGGCGGTGTTTTTCCCAAAACATATAAATTGGTGGTGTAAACAATTGACTGAGGGGGATCCCACGAGGAATTGTCCGATTAATTAATCTCGAAACTGTACTAGATATCCACGAACTGGGTCAGTGCCGTGTTCAGCGCTTCTTAGACACCTTGTATATAAGTATCGATATTTTGCTGCTCTGGTTGCGACAGAATAAAGCTTCATTGGCGAACTGATAATTCGTTATTTCGAAATACTCTCTGATAGAACGTGTCATATCCTTATTAAAAATTCAGATCAAATTTTATTTAGAGTACGTGGTTCAGTGCGTAGCGTGTTAGCATACCACGCTTTCGTCTGGAGTTCAATCCCGGCTGTCCTTTACTTTTTTTTTATTTATCATCCTCGAAAAGGCAAAGCTAGCGCGTGCGTTTAATATTAACACGTTGACACGCCCCTTTCTGTTCAACTTTACGCGTTTCGATGAATTCTCTCGCTGAGCTGCGAGGCGGTGTTGCCGGATGGACTTTTTAGGAGGTCTACAGAGAAGCGTTGTTGCCGGTTGGTCTATTTTGGTAGGGGGTCTACGAAGTTTTTTGTCCTGTTGAGATGAATACAGGGTGAGCCATAAAGGCCTCGGATGTGTTTCTGGCAAATTTATTTTTTGAAATTTTACTAGAAAAAGTAATTTTTCCTTCGAGAATTTGGGGTTTTGGGGGGGTTTTTAAGATTTTGATGACTTTTCAACATGAAATATCTCGAAAACTATAATAGATATCGGAAAACAGATTATACCACCGTTTTAAGCGCCTCTTAGACAACTATTAGACGAAATTTCAGGCATTTTTACCCCGAAAATTTGCTCAAAATTCAACAAGTCGTATAAGGACTCCTTTTCAGTAAAAATATCATTTTTTCACGGCTCCTCTTTTCGCGTAGATGTAGAAACCCAGTGGCATTTCATTAAAATGGGCTAGTCAATTGGACGAATGACAGCTAGCCTATAACTACTTCATAATAGCTTAATCTCATTTCCATGAGTAATTCCGCTGGCCAAATAAATTGTTTTTCCCTACGGGCATCCATCCATTACGATCCATCGTGTGATATCATCAATTATTTCACAGTGACGTCATCAAAATTGCCTTGAATTAGGTTATTATTCGCTGTCAAATGTCACAAGTGTCATTATTTTCGATCGATATCTCAGAACGCAGCAAAACGAATCAGAAATATCTCCGCCTGTTGAGAAATCCGAGCACGAGCATCGAGATTGAAAATGACAAACTTTTTGATACGCATTTACATAAAACAAATGGCGTATCTCGACCACACGAAACTCGGGTGATATTTCAAGTTTTCTATTCCGTTTCCCTCGCACCTTGCAAGGTATATTTCCCCTGAGAGATATCTTCGAATGCGCCCCAAGAAGTTGACAACCTATCGTCTGCTTTTATATTTCCTCCGGTATCTGATTTGTATCTTAATTTGGAAAGTTCAGTTCAGTTTCCGTTGACGTGAAATGGTGGTAGCGGAAAAAAAAATTCGGTGGGGCGTACGGAATATACCAGAAGTTTTATGTAACTTGTCTTGGGGTGTTGTGAATACAGGGTGACCCATTTCTGACTCACCATGTATAAATTAATTAAAACAACTGAAATCTCGCTGGAAGAGGATATTGTTTTGAATTACATTTTTATAGTGACTTCTGATTTTATTAATCTTATTTCTGGAGAGCACCATGAATTTTTTTGTTCGGTTATTTGAGTTTTTTCATGAAAAGCTCTGAATGGGTTATTTAGAACACTGCCTTGCATTAAAAGAAACCATAATGACGATTTGGAATCATATCTTCTATAATGTATGAACGTGTAATTTTTTTTATTAGTACGAAGTGAAACAAAATAATGAATGAGACTTCGGAGACTGTCTAAAAAGTTCCATAGTGATTTTTTTGTCAAGATTTTTCGGAAATTTTGATAAACCCGATGATAGAGAATGACGAATTTTTCGAAAACTGTACTGAATAACGAAAAAGTAAGTTCAGTGCCGCGTTCAGCGCCTCTTAGACACCTTGTATATGAGGATTTGGATTAAAAAAAAATTCAGAGTCGTCTTAAAGTCTTCAAAGTTCGTATGGAGGCTTCCAGAGCATCGACATGGACTTTTAATGAGTTTTTTCGTTGAGAAAATGGGTTTTTGGGGATTTCAAATGGTCTTTGAATTTCCTACGTGAAATATCTCGAAAATCCGGAAGAAATCAGTGTACACGACTCCAAGCCGCCGCTGTCACTGTTGCAATCCTGCCTAAACGGATAATGCGTTGGGGTGAAAGAATTAACAGATGTGCCTAACAGACGGCGCTAATGCTGGTAATGACTACGATCTCAAGAGTATACTTTGGTTTGATGCTTCACTGAGTAGGTGCGCGTTTGAAATCACGTCGGGTCAAATTGGAAAGTTCAGTCCGCCTGGAATTTTCGTCTCCTGAAAGTGCCTCAGTTGAGGAGATTGGCGAGATTGCGTGGTAATCAAAGGCCATCTGCCATGTTTCGGTGAAAAAAATTACAATATGGAGTCGTCATTGAGTTTTCACAAAGTTGTTTATAAAATCATCCACTCGTTCTCAATCAGTTTTTCTCAGTACACATCCATTATTTGTCCATCGATATATTATTATAAAAATACGAAAAACTCCATCAATTCATATCTTATAGACATCAAATATCAATTAATTCTCTAATAACAGCCAATCCAGAATGGAGTATTACGAGATTTAATATCAATAGCAGATTCAAATTGGGAAAATTTATTATTCATTCAAAACTGTCATGTCTCATTTCAGTTGAATTTTTATCAATTCGAATGACTTCACAGTACAAAAAAAAATCACAATCGAAAGACTGAAAACTGTGTTCATATTCTTGCATGAATTTTGGGACACATTCAGAAAAATTGGGATTTTTTGGGGGGTTTTGACTTGTACTTTGAAGGCGTCCACAATGACCATATTTTCCACTGCTTTAAGGGGGGTATTCTGGTCTAGAAAATTCAAATATTCGTTTTTTTTACTTCATTTCAAAGTACAGATTTTCAAAAATATTCTCTTGAACGGATTTTTCAAAGTTCCAATTATTTTGGGAGATACAGTGGATAAAAATACGAAAAACTCCATCAATTCATATCTTATAGACATCAAATATCAATTAATTCTCTAATAACAGCCAAATAAAAATATATATATATTAAAAAATCCACCTCTTTTCTAATTTTAGCTACTCGTAAATGAAATTTCAACACCTCCATCATACAAAGTGTTCAGTTGATAGCCAGTTCGATGAAAAAATCCAAATTGACGTGTCAAAAAACCCTTCGGATCGAATAATCCCCGAATAAATCACGCGGGGGTTAAACCCAATAAATCTCACAGGACTTTCGAGATGACTCAATAATTGGAACATTAAAAGCCACATCGTATACAGCAGACGGTCCCCCCGAATCCTCCTTTGTGCCCTAATAGAAGGGGATTGGCTTGTCAAAACACCATCATATACATTTTAATTACTTGTATCACTTTATATGATATAGTCCGCAGCTTTTCGCTAGTTGGTACTAAGAATTCACAGGGCATTTCCAGCGATTTTAGAGGCTATGTAAGAGCACGTAAGGGTCAGTTTGGCAAACAATCGGAATGTCAGGGAAAGGGAGCTCTAGGGAATGTTCCAGGGGCGTAGAGAATGTTGTTTTGCAGGTTCACATTGACTATGTTCGACAGCAACAAGTGTTAATATCAATATTCATCCTATAGCCCATAAGCATTATGGCCCATAAGCATTATGGCCCTCACTTCTCGATCCCCCTGTATTTTCTCGTCGTTTAGTGGAGTTTTTCGTGAAAATGCACGGTCGGATGCACCGACCAGGAGGACAAAGGCGATCAAGAGTCTGGCTATACGACCGATTGGAAATCGTCGATTCATGACGTTCGCTTTGTTGATGGTATTCCCGATTTCCCATATCAACGACGATACGGGCACGTACCTATTGTGTACGGGTTGCGGCACAGATTGCTCCGATTCCCATTATCGACCATATTTTGCTGGTTGGGTGATTCGGAAAAAGTCGAGTGTGACATCGATTTCTGACAGGAGACAGGGGACATTTCATGTTTTTCTTTTGTTTTTATTCCGATACTCATCTTCAATTTCCAGTTTTTCAGTTTTTCTATTAATTAAATACGTTAGCTTCATGAAAAGTTCGAAATTCAGGCAATTGAAACGATAGTACGTAGTGTGAAAACGAAATATTGTAACAAATTCATTGCTCATATCAAGGCATCCTTGCTTTTTAATGATATTCATTTGTTTATGACAGTGACACCATATCATTTGTATATAGTATATTAAAGTATAAGTGGATAAAAAGGTCTTTAAAACACGCGCGAGTTTTCGAGCACGACGGCGCAGCCGAAGTGCTCGAAATAGAGCAAGTGTTTTTAAGACCAGTTATCCACGAATACTTTACGCTATTTTTTTTTATTGGTGCACCATGAAATAATATATAATGGTATTATAACTACAAAGAATAGAAATGAAAACTATAATGCAAAATGGTTGACTTCGTGATGTGACATTAAGACACCTTTCGTTGTCATGGAAATTAGAAAAACAGATATTCATTCACAATTTTATGTTTATTGTTATCGCAGAGTTCAAAAATGAATTATTCCAATATCAATTCATTGAATAGTGAGGCAAAATCGAGGTTAATACCGGAAATATTCAGTGATATATATAAAAAAGAATATGACAAGTTCATCAAATGAAGCAAGAGGTATCAGAATTAAATGAACTAGTTGTGCTGGCTTACCTTCAGAAAATTTAGGAGCAGTACAAGGCGTCGACTATTATGTACAAAGTACTCCGTCAAATCAATAATCAATAATTTGTCACTTAGACGTCACGTTTCTCGTTTTTTTGTTGATGTTGCCATGGTAACTTTAAAAAACGCGCGTTTTTTAAAGTTCGATTTAAACACGCTGGGGCGTGCTTTAAATGGGTAAAAAGGGGCACCAATAAAAAAAAATATTAATATCAATGTCATTAATATAAAATTGATAGTGCACCGCCTACATAAATCACCCTATATAGAACATGAATTGAAAATATTCAATAGTCACTACCACTTCGTAAATTTTCCAAACATCTCGTTCTTCATCAGAACCATTATAACACGAGATAAAACATATGTCGCCATCTATGAGTATATCATTGAGGCTTGATACAACGCCGACTACGCTGATTACAGAAAGCTGCATATCCTGTCTCGAATGGAAATCGGAATCTGTAATTCTGAACGATCATGCCGTGATGTAGAAAGCTGTTGTGTTTGAAGAAGTGATAGTAGTATGAAACGTATCACAGATGTCGCTAGTATATACATTGGGCTCGATTTCGACATCGAATCTATGTTCATTGTTTTAGGTAATATAGCTAATCAATCTTTCGTCATGAAAATATTAATGGGGATCTCTTGGAATGATATTCTTGAAACACCTACTTCATTTCCTGAATCGACTTACTGTTATCTACTAATGATCTATTCAGGAATATTCGAAACTATCGCTTCTCTGTGTATGATAAGTGGGTCGAAATAATTTTCAATTCATCTCGTTCCAAATACCATTCCAACTAATTTATTTTATGAATAGTCCAAGCAATCATTGTAAGCTCTCAAAACGTTATACTGGGATTACGCCTATTAAAATGATGATTATTTGGAGCGATGCCAGACGAAATTTGCATTTGGCATAATAGAGAAAATACGTCATACGTCAAGTGTCTATTACCTGATGATTATTTGATTCAAGGGGGTATTATGGTCTGGTGAATTGAAAATATCGAAAAACATGCTCTCGAACGGATTTTTCAAAATTATTTCGCAAGATACAGCGGATTTTGTGACTTTCAGGTTGTTGACACGATTTTTCAAGTTCTATCAGATCGATTCTTTCGAAATTTTGTGAGAATCTTCTTTATACATCTTTCTATCGCCTGGACCATGGATTTTGATAAATTTCAATTCCAAATTTTTCAAAAAAAATCGCTAAAGGTTGAGAAACAGTGGTTTAAGAATGCTTTTATTTCAAGTGGACGCCATTTTGTGAATAATATTTTCAGTTTTTCTGGCCGAGGTGCAAGTGATAGCGCCATCTTTACTGATTAGGAATTCTTTTTATTTGTTTCATTTAAATCACTACAAGGGCTGGAATCATGTCAACTAGGGAGCCCTGTTTAATTGGCAGCTCCCACTTCACCGGCCTGTCATTTGACGAATTTTCCACTTTTTCTCTCCAGAATTTATTTTTACATACATAAAGAATCAATTAACATTGTATAAAAAAATGGGATAGTAAAAACGCTTTCAAATTATTTCCATCCAAGTTTGAAAAATACCCCAAAAATAGGTTTTATAAATCAGATTATCCCCTCAATTGAAAAAAAAAACAGAGGAATACGTGTAATGGTGATCATTTGAGTCGAGTGGGGTAACAGGAAGGGTTTCTTGCACTATCTTCACACAAAAATCAATCACCCCAATCGCAGATCGTAGGAATCTGTTAATACTTCAGCATAACGCCCAATAAATCCTGCCCTTCTAACGAGAAAACGTCTTTAAAATTCGGATCGAGCGCGTTATTTATGGATTATGAAAAGCCTCAGAAGTATATATCCACGTCCAATTACCATTGGCGGTGGAAGAGTCGAGCTGTAGTAATTTGGCAATTTGTTAGTCGTTAAAATTCCCAGCTGCCTGTATCTGTCATTTGCCGGTCGGCTGATGCAGAAGTCAGCCGCGAACATGTGTCGTCGTCGACGAGAATGAATAAGATATTTCGAATCGAAAATAAACGTAACGCGATACTATTATTAGCATCGTAAAGCATACTCGGCGCACTTGTTTCTGGTTTTTTACTTTCATACATAAACCTCTCATGAACATATTTTTTTATAAAAATATTTATTTTCTTCGAAAACTGCATTTTTGTTGTCGTTTCGATTATCAGTCACTGCTGATGAATCCAATACAGAATTTCAGAATTGCACGGCAATATTTCAGGTACGTATTCTCTGATGCAAAATAAGGAAAAAAGTTTCTATGAACGTGTGTCCGATCTCGATTATTAGCGGAGTTACAGGGTGTTGAAAGTTTTGAAAAAGTTTGGTTTATATTTTATTGTGCTCGATCTACTGCAGATAGAGCTTTCGAATTTCGTATGAGTATCAAGCAATAGGTGTTGCTTGATATGAAAGTAAATGTTTTCCAAATACCATACAGGGTGTTGCATTTTCTGAGGTCTCAATCCATAAAAGCCTCAAGAAAAACTTGCTCGTACGCCACTGGTGAATTTCAATATTTTTTCCAAGTTCTTCAACCTCTTACCTAAATTTTGTCACTCTCGACTTTTGGGCGAATTCCGTTCAATTTCCTCAGAAATTGATTTGTAATTTGACTCAAAGTTACATACTCTGAAATGTTTTGAATAAAATTTCGATATTTGTTTTTGGTTTCATCTGAATCCTAGAGATTTTCCACATTTTTCTAGACACCCTGTATATAAAAGAAGACGAGAATTAGCACGTACTGTTAAAAAAGGTGAGAACACTAACTCATGAAATTTGTATTTCTATAAAAATCATGCAAGAACACAGTTTTCGAAAAACAGTTCATGTGAATTTGAATGAGAACTAGAATTTTTTCAATTCGATTATTAGGTGTGTTACCTTTTTTTGTTTGTTCAGATCACAATCTAAAGAAATATTATGAATGAAGCTCGCCAACACTGTGAAATATCATTTTGGCGCTGGTGCTTGGTGATAATTCAATTGTTTCTGTATTTTCTACAAATAAATGGCGGAATAAACACTCAAAAGAGAGTCAAGTATAAATGGTCGTGTTTCATTCCATTAGCACCAATTTTAGTGCATGCAGCGTTGCCAAAATGTTATCCATCGATGTCTTCGTGTCATCAGCAGTGACTGATAATCCGATCAATCTAACCCACGTAACAAAAATGGATTTGGTGGCATTTTCTCAGAATTAATCAAACGTGTGATACTCCAAAATAACACGAGATACCTTCACACGAAATTCCCTCCTTGTTTGGTTGAGGGGTAGCGAGGGAGGCAGCGAAGAAAAAGAATATCTCTGTCAGACATTCGAACCGTGAAATTCGGTAGTGCGAACTCAACTAATTAGATAATTAGTAGCCGTTTGCCGGGCCGTGTCTGCTTTAGGAAGTCCCGTCGAGTGATTGATCATCTGCCGATTTTTAATTAAACAGATACGTATACATCGACGATAGAGAACTCGCTTTATGTGTTCTCAGGGGCGTAGACTATGTAGGGGTGACCCATGAGCGAAATTGAGCGATTTTATAGAATTTTTTTTTCAACAGAAAGTGCTCGATATAATGATCACAAGTTTCTTTGACATAATGAGGTATATTTTCAGCTATATTTTGAGCTTTTTTGCTAACAAAAATATTGAAAAATAGCAGAGTTATGTGCTGTTTTTGAAAATGGCAAAAAATTCCTGTAGACATGATTCAGGCTGACTAGAATTTTTTTTAACAGAAACTGCTCGATATAATGATTCCAAGTTTCTTTGACATAATTAGGTATATTTTTAGCTATATTTTGAGCTTTTTTGCTAACAAAAATATTGAAAAATAGCGAAATTATGTGATGTTTTCGAAAATGGCAAAACATTCCTGTAGACATGATTCTGACTGACTGACTAGCAAAATCGAAAAAATCCAAAAAGGCTATGGAAGTTGAAGGTATTTCCTATACAATGACGAATTATTTACATAAATAATCAAAAATTGATTAAATGGTGTCGTTTTGAACAAAACTCTCTTTTTTGACGTAAAAAATTTAGTTTTTTAATGCCAAATCGACAATTTCCAACCAATCCAAAAAATCTTCGGTCATTGGTCAGTAAATATATCCAAAAATACTAATTTTTCATTTGAAGTCGACCTGTTAATTTCTCTCTGAGTTATGACGTCAGCAATTTTGAAAAATATCCTTGCAAATTCCTCTGTACCCCCAAAAAAACCAAAACTTCCAGGACGTACGCCTATAGAAAAAAAAAACATTCCACGAGTATGCACCACATTGGCCCTGCCCATCTGCTACGCCCCTGTCTTTCGAAAATCTCCACCACATTCAGAAACGGAACAGAAAAATGATTCGAGAATGACACATGTTTTTCAATGAAGCGTGATGCTTCTGATAGCCTTCCAGATTCTTTGACGGTTTCATTTAATGCTCCGAAATGATTTCGGAAATTGGTAGTCAGTCAATCTCTGACGGATATGATGGAATTCATTGTAACAGGTGGGCCATCGAAAAGAATTGGGATTGAGGACTACAGGAGCTTCTCCATCGACATATGTGGTCGATTATTTCATTACTTAGCTTCAGATTTGTGAACGTGTTGATCAGAAATTAATTGTTGTTATCGTAATGAAGCTCTCTTGAACGTGAATGACATCATGTGTGAGTGTAATTCATCTGTTGGTCCGGAACCATTTTTTAGGCAGTCAACTTTGAACGAAGCCAATCGTACTTTCTTTTTGTTTGAATTTTTTCTGAAGCTTTTGAGACACACATCACTTGACACACCTATTTGTAGATGGTAAGAAACTAAGAAAGATGCAAGCAATTAACCAAACATAATTGATTATCAAACGAGCTATATTTAAATACTAATTAAAACATATTTATATCCTCACGTGGTTCAAGCTTTGAGACTCCCTGACACAAAAGTTGAAGGTTCCCACAACGTTCACATGTTTTTTTTCTTGTCAAGTTCACTCATTTTGATCTTAGCTCAATGGTGTTTTCCTTCATTTCAATTGTTTCGTTCTCCGATATTTCCTCTTGGAGTTTATCAACTATTTCCCATGAGGACGGTAACCGAGGTGAGCAATTTTCAACAGTCCATGAATAAGAAATCGGGAGTCTCACAGATTTCTCCGCAAGCATACGCCAAAGTGCGAAAGTAGAGTCGCTGGAAAAATACAATTTGTAGTGGAAAAGCTGCTACGTACACTGTGAAAAAAATTACAGCAATGTTTTTTTGGTGGAAAATACATTTCGATGACCAGTCCGTGGTTTAGGGAATTAATACTTTTATAAATAGTGCAAGAAGTTCCAAGAGAACGCGTTAAAGACGAGCCGCGCTTAGAACGGCTTTGATGCCCAAAAAAACACAGATTTGGGGCTTGAGAATCGTCGATTGACAATCAGAAACCTCGCTGGTAGTGTTGGGATACCATTTGGGTCAGCCCAAACCAGTTTAGGGTCCTAAAAACCTCAAGTCTGTAGGCTCCTTCATGGCGATAAAGCACCAGGTCGTGCAGCGTTGGTTCCTCGCCAAAAACTCGACTCTGGTCGTTCCGCAGCCACCATGCTGGCCCGATTTGACCCCGTGCGACCTCTGGCTATCCAGAAAACTCAAAAAGCCAATGCAGGGACGCTGTTTTGACACTATTGAACCGATTCGAAAGTGGTCTATACCGGAAAAAGACTCCGAGAACTACTTTGGAGAGCATCAAGTGATTGTGATTGAAAATCCACCGGATTTTTTTCAACCGTGTACCCCTTGTAGTAAAAAAAGGGGAAACCTCCTGCACAACGTCGCCAACCTCCAGGGTGCTTAAGTAGAATTTCGATTCCCGAAAACAAATTTAAGAGGCATCTCTATTCAAGTATAAATATTGAAGCGGTTCATAACAGTTCGCTGTTTGTCGGCTCCCAAGTGACGGCGGCCATGTTGCCTGATGGCCGAATGATGATTGTTTCGTAAATATTTGATGGCGTTAGCGTTGCCGGCAACGGCAAGCCGAAATCAGAGTTTATGGGACATCATAATATTTCCATGTTTTATGGATGGATGCGGCGGTTATCTTGCCGGGTAATTTGGCTCCGGGAGGAATATCATACGCGCGGAATGGGCCTTCTGATATATGACGACGGGTTTCTTCTCGATACGAATTGCTTGCCTCGGAATATATTTATTTATACAGTGTTGCCGTCGGAAGTCACGTTCCAATAAACAGTGATGGAGGTTTCTTATTATCATTATCATTATTATTAAAAATATGTGTATAAATTTTAAAAAAATTCGTACAAAAACAAGACATTCATCTCGTCTGGAATCATGAAATACTTTTTGAACTTGAGGATAATTTCAGGACTTTAAGCTTCTCTCAGAGTTTTTAGGCAAATTCATTTTTGAAATTTCACTAGAAATTGGACAAAGGATTTAAAAAAAAATAACAAATTCGTCGTAGAGTCTCCAAAGTTCGTATGGAGGGTTCTAGAGCTTCGATATGGACTATCCATAGGTTTTTTCGTAAAAAGTAAGGGCTTTTTGTGATTTTTTAGAATTTTCAACATGAAATATTTCGAAAACTATACTAGATATCGAAAAACAAAATTCTCAATTGACTTCCAGATCATCTATATGAACTTTTCATGGTGAAAATAGAAGATTTTGGCATTTTCGTGGGTTTTTGCGACTTTTTGGGGTTATTTGTAATTTTCAACATGAAATATTTCGACACAATTGACTTCCAGATCATCTATATGAACTTTTCATAGTGAAAATAGAAGATTTTGGCATTTTTCGTGTGTTTTTGCGAATTTTTCGGTGTTTTTTTGGAATTTTCAACATGAAATATCTCGAAAACTATACTAGATATCGAAAAACAAAATTCTCAATTGACTTCCAGATCATCTATATGAACTTTTTATGGTGAAAATAGAAGATTTTGGCATTTTCGTGGGTTTTTGCGACTTTTTGGGGTTATTTGTAATTTTCAACATGAAATATTTCGACACAATTGACTTCCAGATCATCTATATGAACTTTTCATAGTGAAAATAGAAGATTTTGGCATTTTTCGTGTGTTTTTGCGAATTTTTCGGTGTTTTTTTGGAATTTTCAACATGAAATATCTCGAAAACTATACTAGATATCGAAAAACAAAATTCTCAATTGACTTCCAGATCATCTATATGAACTTTTTATGGTGAAAATAGAAGATTTTGGCATTTTCGTGGGTTTTTGCGACTTTTTGGGGTTATTTGTAATTTTCAACATAAAATATTTCGACACAATTGACTTCCAGATCATCTATATGAACTTTTCATAGTGAAAATAGAAGAATTTGGCAATTTTCGTGGGGTTTTGCGACTTTTTCGGTGTTTTTTTGGAATTGTCAAGATGAAATATTTCGAAAACTATACTAGATATCGAAAAACAAAATTCACAATTGACTTCCAGATCATCAATAAAGGATTTTGGGATTTTTCGTGGGTTTATCTGGGTTTTTTCGAAAAAAAGAGTCTTCAATGTTTGTAGATATTCTATCAAAGCATGTCTAAGTCGTTCTATAGCGATTTTTCTGCCAAAACAATGTTATGAGAGATTTTTAATTACATATTCCATCAAACACAAAACGTCGTCTGTCAACTGTCAGTAGTTTAGTCCACTCTCATGCTCACATGATCCTTATTTACAAAACAATCCAATCCTCTCGTGAAAACACCAATAAATTAACTCCGAGAGAGAGAGAGAGAGAAATCATCTGACGTACTTAAATTATATCTGTTGGAATGGGTGGATGTCTATCAATTCTCTCACTGGAGCTTAGTGAGCCATCTTGTGTTGTGTTTTTATAGTCCTGAACAGTTAATTTGTGCCTAACAAATTGGTTTGTCAGTTCTACATCCACATCCTGTCGGGACTGGATCTTAATAAAGCGCCGGCATAGATTAACTCACCTGTCAACTCGAATGAGAAATACGCTTTCCAAAAATTCATTAATGAAAAAAATCGTTCACGAGTTCTGGTCCTGAACACACTGTATAGCGACTGAGTTCGACACCGCATCATGAGAATTTTTAATTGATACGATCAACTTCATTGTTTCTCAAATCGAAAAACAGAAAACATTCGAGGTGAATTGGAAGCGTCTGGCTACAAATTAGCTCATTAAAAAAGTTTGCTGAATGCATTTTGATTTTCGTTTTGGATATCTCATTGTTCATCAGGCGACGTATTGCTGCGTTTTCCGATTGCCAATTAAAAATGTTCATTTATAATAGGAAATACTGGCCTTTTATTATGCGTACGATGACGACACATTTTTTGGGCGTGTTCTTTTATGGTTCAGGAAATTTGTACAGATTTTCATCCATTATTTTCGGTTCATTCTCGGACGAAAAGTAAGGGGGAAAATACAGAGGGTTTTTTGGGGGAGATAAGAGAGCGATATTTTTAGGGTTTTTCGTGAGTTTTTGCTACTTTTTGGGATTTTTAGAATTTTCAACATTAAATATCCCGAAAACTATACTAGATCGAAAATTCAAAGTCGTCATAGAGTCTTCAAAGTTCGTATGGAGGCTCCCAAAGCATCGACATGGACTGTTCAGAGTTTTTTTCGTTGCAAATATAGGTTTTTTGGGGATTTTCGTGAGTTTTTGCAACATTTTGAGATTTTTGGAAAATTTCAACATCAAATAACTCGAAAACTGTACTAGATATTGAAAAACGGATTTCACCACCGTTTTCAGCGCCTCTTAGACACCTTTTAGCGAGTTCTCATGCGAATTTATTCATTGAAATTTTCAAAAAATTTAACAAAAAGGTAATGTAACGTACAGTCTTCAATATTCGCATGTCTGATAGCTTGCAGAGCATCCAATTAGACTTGGAATCGGGATTTGTGTGGGTTTTCGGGACTTAATTTCCAGAAAAATCATTTGAAATTCGTGGAAGGGTGCCCCCCTTTGCTGATTTCCGATAATTGAATATTTTGTTGAAGTTGCATTGAGATAACGACAATGAAATGAAGCGAACCCGTCTCCTAGTGGAAATCTAAATTAAATCTGTTGAAATGTATAAATCCGTCAATCCGTTGAGCCTGCCTGATGACAAATTTAGTGCTGGTCCACTAATTTTAACCCCTCATTTCGAACGCAGGACAAATTAATCCATAGACACGTCGTTTCACCAACTACTTATGTATTCGCTTCATTTGAATTTCGTTCGATATACCAGAGGAGCGAAAAAATCCGACACGTTTCGCACAGTGACGAAAATATTTGCTTTGAAGTTTTCCTTTTATCTCATTAATGGTTTTCATGATATATTGATGGAGAACACTCGATTTAAATTCAATGTTATGAAACACGGGCTTCAAATTTCACGAATTGGAATGGGACTTTCATTGTCTGTACAACTCATTGACTGCTTCTTGCTTGTTTCTGATTTATTGTTAAGATGCGAAATGAATTCTTCCACGTTGAAAATAACTTCCTTTGTCGTGTGTTCATATTTTTCAACACCCTGTGTGAGCTTCGCCGGAAATTGAAATCGTCAATGGCGAGGACGTTTTAACGATTGCTAGTTAGTCGCCTCAAAATGATTCGGGGACACATTTATGACTCGATATTTATAAATTCCGTGCTCTGCAATGTACTAAACATGTCTACTTATCATTCGTGAAGGAAAATTAATGAAAATATAGACTGCCAGATGCTCAGAATTAGATCGAGATGAGTTGTTTAGCTTAATTGCTTCCAAATTACACGTCTATTAAGGGGTTACATACAGATGGAATTGTCGAAAAATCGATTTTTTTCTACATTTTTTCTTAGTGCACATATATTTAAGAATACACACAGGAAATTTCAAATCGTTCCAGTGAATATTTTCGAACTTACACGCAAATTTGAGAAGGCGTTTCAGAGTGTTCGAAAGTGCTTTTCAAACTTTATACCCGTTTTTCTCAAAATATTTCACTCGAAAACGGCTGGACCGATTAGTCTCAAATTTTAACACGAGGTTCTTAAATAATATTCCAGTAATTAATCGAAGATTTTTGTTCACCGATGAATATATTTTTTTTATAGACAATTTAAGGCTGAAATTTTGGTCAAAATCGATTTTTTTCTTTGAGAAACTGCCATTTTGTCAAAAAAAAATTATTTTGCTTATTCCTTCGATTGATAACTGGATTCAACATTACTTTACCGAAATTTGTTTGGTTTTTCAAATTCGGATGATCCAGTTCAAAGATATACCGAGTGGTCACCGCAAAACGTCTTTTTTGAGAGGAGCTCCCGGAGCTCAGCTGTAGCTCCTTTCCAAATAAACATTTTCACCAATACCAAGTCCCAAAATACTGCCAAATAGTATCATAATATGTGTACAAATTATTAGATCAAAAATCTCAAAAGTTTTCTCAGAAAAAAATCTGGAAAATCTGCTTTTTCTCGGCCTTCTAACCGTATCCAAATAACCCCCTATAAAAAGTTTTCTTTCTGAAGCTAAGATCGATATTGTTTGATTTTTCATTCCATGTGCCCGATGAAGTTTTCGTCGCCGTGCAGCCTCTAGTGCCCAACATATGGGCATGTTTTCACGCCTGTAACACCAACCATTAGCAAGAAACATTCAACGAGCAATGATTCCAACTGTCACTCATTCTCGTGTTAGTTTCCGGACCTCCTGTATAGAGGGTATCAGTAAACCGCGGCTAAATCGGTCCGCTATTGAGAACCGCATCGTGAAAGGACTGAGCCGTACCGAGTGTTGGCAAATAGACCAAAATCTGATTCCATTACAGACCCTTATTATACGATGATTGAATCGAAATTGACACATCTGCTACTTAGCGCTGGCGATGGCATCCCTGGAGAGCCTGCAGGGCTTCGCTCGGAGATCTAATCGACGTATACGAGGTGTTCGGAGATGTTGCTGCTTGTACAGGGTGTGTTAAGGAATTGGGGCGCAACGTTGGGGGTGTTGGAAAATATAGTTGCAGTTATGAGAGAATTTTGCGTACTTCTAGTAAAAATTTGATTTTGGGAGGTTTGCTCGAGTGCAAAAATCTCTGGAAAAATTTCTGAAAAAAAAAACGAAATCTTGGAAAATTATTTGCAACTTTTTTTGTTTTAGAATATTTCAAAGACAATTCACGTTTTTATGATACTCTCTTTACTCTGCTATGTGATGATGTTTTTGGATTTGATAGACGACGTTTCGTCTTCTCGACCATCATCACCCATTTTATTTTTGTTATAAACGCCAAATCGTAATATTTTGAATAAATCCTTCGAGTACCTTTCCAATTATGTAATTTTTTGAAGGTTTCGATTTAAAAAAATGTATGTATGAAGAAATATTGCACAAAACTACTGAAAATATTATTACGAGGTCAAAATCACATTTGAAGTTGTAATTATCACAGAAATCCTTTCGAAATAATGCTATTTGAATGAGCATATTCTTCTGTATATGTTTTATGGGCAAATTTTCGAGAAAATTCATGAATTATTGATTCTGAGTGGGTCCACTTAATTTGCTGATTGAACAAACTACTCAAAAAAGGTTTTCACAATGAAAAAACCTGTTTTACGTTGATATCATGAATTTTCCATCAATACAATGAAATAATCTTTTTTTATTTGTGCCCCATTTTACCCAGCACGTGTTCAAATCGAACTTTAAAAAACACGCGTTTTTTAAAGTTACCATTGCAATATCAACGAAAAAACGAGAAACGTGAAGTCTAAATGACAAATTTTTGATTATTGACCTGACAGGAGTACCTTGTAAACGACAAATAAAATATAACTGACGAATGCAAAACTTTATTCAAACGTAAATTGGGGCACCAATAAAAAAATAGCGTAAAGTATCCGTGGATCTGGTCTTTAAAACACCTGCTTTATTAACTCGCGTGTGTTTTAAAGACTTTTTTATCCACTTATACTTTAATATACTATCATTAATCATTAATCAATATAACGAATTTTTTTATTGTATTCACACCACTTTTTGGTTCAGTGCATTCGATCAAGGAGTCATAGCATCGATTTTCCCGACGATTTCTATTAAAAAAAGGCTGTTGTAATTCTAAAAAATGTACAAAACGTCATGGCTGAAACCTCAATGACGTAATGAGCGCGACTAAGCGCATTTTGGAGTATTTTTTTTAACCTCGTCACTTTCTATTTCTTTTTTATGTACACACTGTATGAATCTGAGAATATACTGAATGAAACTATGTTGTTTTTACTGTTATTTTTCGATAAAACACATGAAAGCTAGGGCACCACCATAGACCCCTCCATAAATATAAATAATCCCGTCTCTAATTAACCACGTGACTGTAACAATGAGGAAGTTTCCAATATTGAGATTTTATTTTTTCCATAAAATATACGAAAAATTATTACACCCGTATTTTTTCTTTTATTTGTGCGATCGAATTTGACTCCGGAATTTCGTTTTGAAAAACTAGTTTTGGCTCCTCCACCATTCTGATGACGTACCAAGTGAAAAACCGGGTTCACACAGGAACAAATTGAGATTTTGCGTGCGGAAGTACAGTGTTGCCCTGCTTCTAATTAATTCTGAATATTCGGAAAAACTGACGAGAATATCTTGGTAGTAAAATATGTCGTGGATTTTGCAATACCAAATCATGGATTGTTTACCTTTCGTGATATAATATCATATATTATGTCTTATGGAATATAACTAGCACATAACATGCGAAAATATATGAATGCGATGATTCAATCGAGGGCTATGGCTGAATAGAAAATAAATGAATGAATCGAATTTGTTCTTGAAGTGAATTATTTCAATATAATTTTGTGTTTGAATTTTCGGAACAGCTTTCAATTTATTTTCATGAAAATAGAAAGGTAGATCTGGCAATTGCGCAAATGCATTCGTAGATTTCGTCCGCGATCATCCGGATTACGCCATAACTGGAACTTACGATAGCTATATTCCCTCTGAACTCACTAAGTACGTCACAGTTTTCCGCCCTAAAAATTTATAAATTGGTTTATTTTGAAAATAGAATGGAGTCGAATGATCTGTATTGTCATTCTAGAAAGTAGAGATATCAAACTAAATAGTCGAGTACTTATTTGATGAGAATTCGTCATAAGGAAACTCCTCCATTCACCGCCACTAAATCCAAATCGCTCCGTCGACAAACTAGCAACGAAAAGTGCGCTAATTCCCCGACTCGCTTCCCCGCTTATTACGAATCATATTCATAATTGCAAAACAAATAAAGCGGTTCCGCTGCAAGCCGGCCCCGCCCACCAGCCCCACGCCCAATCCCCGCGCCGCGGAGCGCCGCCACCCAACCACATCGCCGGCCTCCCCACCACGCCGCGTTTCGCCATTCCGTGCTCGGCCCGCCGCTTCACACAGAGCGTTAGTCTCGACCGGCCAGGCGATGCCGACTCGCTGCCTCGAAAAATGACCATGCTGAGGATGGAGCGCGTCGCGACGGCTTCCCCCGACGCCGGGGACGAGGGCAGCTGCGACGAGGTGGACGTGCTCTCCACGGAGGAGGCGTCGTGCCCGGTGGACCTCACCAGGCGGCAGGGGGGGTTCGGGGGGCGTGCGGAGAGTGTTTGTAGTGAGAGGAGCAGGTCGAGGAGTCCGTCGGTGGTGAGCCAGCAGGGCAGGGGGTTGGCCTTCTCGGTGGAGAATATTCTGGACCCGAATAAGTTCACGGGCAGGCAGACTGTTTACGGTGAGGGGGTGTGTTGTTGGAAGCCGCTGGGGGGGACGCCCGAGTACGAGGATAGTGACGCAGGTGAGTGGGTTTTCTTCTAAGAGGCTTCCCTTTGAAGACTATACGCAAGAAATCATTCGAAAGATTGGAATGTTCCTCCAATTCGATACATTTATCGTCTGCATTTTGCAAGACACTCTGTATATATATTTTTTCATTTTTATTTTCACGAATTATTTAAACCGAAGAGCCCACTTCATTTGCCAATCGAACGAACTACCCAAATAAGGTTTTAATTTGATCAAGGAGTCTCTTCAATCAACCGTGCAAAGTAAATCACTATCACAGCATCAATTTTCTCGACGATTTCCACTGAAAAAAGCTGTTACAGTTTGGAAAAATGTACAACAAGTCATAGTTGTAACCTCAATGGCGTAATAAGCGCGACTAAGCGCATCTTTACATAAGAAATTATTCAAAAGAATGAAGTGATCCTTCTATTCAATAAATTTATCGTCTACATGTCGTAGACACTCTGTATATATTTTTTTTTCATTGCGTTTGCTTCTCATTCTGCATATTTTGCAATTGTTTTACCTGGAAATGTTCACAAAACTTGTTGAAATACATATAGTCAAAAATATCCAAGGTTTTGAAACCTCTTCTCGATATTTTACAATAGCAAAATTGTCGTTCTCCGATTATTTGGAATTAGAACTGAGATACCGAGACACTGCCCCAACTAGATCATCTTGGTATTGTTCCACTACATTTTCACTGGAAAAAAAATCGTAGAGTTGCTTCTGATTTCTCAGAGAATTCCGCGGTTTTTTGTCACCATATCAAAGAAGCCCTCTAGCGGCATCACTCGCAAACAAAAACATCACGAATGAGATGGATTCGATAGACCAATCAATGCTCTTTCCAACGAGACTAAGTTTGTTGAAATCCGTTGTGTCATTTAGAAGTTACAGCTGTTTTATTTGAAAGAATTACGAGACTCAACCCAATAAAAATCTCATGTATGTATTCGGTAATTCGGTAATTGGGTAATTTCGGTGAAAATTCACAAACTTTCAATGACAGTTACGCCCCCTGGTGGCTAACCTGTTAACATGACTATAATTTTTCGATTTATCTTTTCTTTTTCAACATTTTCACTTTATACTTTCCTATCCTCAACCGTTTTCGAGATAATAATTATTTTGTATGTACTGAAATATAAACTCAAAAAGTTTTTACAAAATCTGAAGTCAAAGATGAAGGTTTCTTTAGTGTATATGTTGGTTATTTTGTTTGAATACTTTTCTCCTATTTTTTAAGGAATTTCTTGTGTTAGAATTGAAAAATAAGTAATTCTATTTGAGAGTCTTCTATTTAAATAAAGTAATTCTGAAATACTTAGTCTGTATTTAGTATTTAACTACAAAAAGTCAAAATATTCTGAATTTTGCATTTGAAATAACATATAGTATTTGTATTTTAATACTTTTTCAACGTATTATATATACTTTGGTCCAATTTTTTGTCTACTCATTAGAAATCACTATCTACAAATATCTGACGTATCTCAGAGATTCTAAAATGTAATTTAATAAATAAAGTTCATTTATTATTATCAACATCATTATTATCATTATTATTATATTATTACGGAAACGTCCGACGTATCCCAGATATTATAAAATGTTTGGTAGGAAATAATTTATTTATTATTATCATTATTAATATTATTACCATTATTATCATATTATTATTACGATTATGATATTATTACGAAAACGTCTGACGTATCTCAAATATAAAATGTTTCGTAGAAAATAAAGTCTATTTATTAATATCATTATTATCATCATCAAAAGTAATATTATTATCATTATTATTATATTATTGTTATTATATTATTATGAATACGTCTGAAGTATCCTAGATATTATAAAATTTAATTAAAAAAATTAAGTTTATTTATTATTATTATTATTTTCATCATTATTATTATTATCATCATTATTTTTATCATCATTATTATTATTACATTATTACGAAAACGTCTGACGTATCTCGAATATAAAATGTTTCGCAGAAAATTAAGTCTATTTATTGATATCATTATTAATCAATTCAAAAAAGTTTTGAAATCACAACTGACTATTTCCTAATGAAGATATTTTTCATTGTCGTCATCTTTTCACAATTCGTATATTTCCAAATAACTCGGGTGATAATGTCATTGTTTGTCCTTAGTTAGTAGCCTTATTACTCCCAGAAAACATAATGAGTTTTTTTCTTTTTCCTCGTTTTTTCTCTTTTTCTTTTCTTACTGTATTCATTTAATGCATTTAATTTAATTATACCACGAAAATACATGTCAATTTTGGGAAGGGTGGAAGATAGCTTATGGCTAACCCTTTTTCCCTTTGTGTGTAAAATTTAATTTTTTCATGCACAATGAACGTTATTATTATTATTATTATTATTATTATTATTATTATTATTATTATTATCATTATTATTATATTATTATGAAAACGTTTGATGTATCCCAGATATAATGAAATTTGATTTGAAAAATTAAGTTTATTTATTATTATTATCATTATTATTATTTTGTAATGAAAACGTCTAACTTCCTGTACCGCCATCTCATCCTCCACCATAAATCCTTCGGTATATCAACGTGGAGCGATCCGCGGATTCCGCATCCATCTGGCGGCGGCTCCGGCTAATCCCGGTAAACCGTGGGGGCGGGGTTGGCGGCAGTGACGCCGCCACAGTGCATTGTTTTGGCGGTGAGCAGGTAAATGAATGCGGTTAACACGTTTGTCGGTCGTTGCGCGTATCGATTTCGATGGGGGCGGCTGAGGGGGAGAACGGGGGCGGCGGGGGGCGGTGGTTGCCGCCGACGGGGTTAATCGCGACGCGAGCCCCGGATTTGCGACGATGATGCGACGGACGATGCGGTCCGGATTAGTCCGGGAAGTTGTACACGATGATGGTACAAAACGCTTCTTGTTGTTACTGTTGTTAGCGAGTCTGAAAGGCTCTGGTGTCAACTGTCAACATCGAATCGATTTTTTTGTGCATAATTTCAAAGTTTAGACTTTCAAGAATGTGCCCTCAAAGGGATTTTTCAAAATTCGAATCATTTTGGGAGATACAGTGGATTTGGTGATGTGGCATCTAAACGGGTTTTTCTCAAAACTCCTTTTTCTGAGGTGTTTGACACGATATCTCGAATTCTATCTGACCGATTCCTTCGAAATTCACTGAGAATCTTCTTCATACATCTCTTGATCGCCTGGACATAGGATTTCGAGAAATTTCAATTCCAAGTATTTAAAAAAAATTCGTAAAGGTCGAAAAACGGGGGTTGGAAAATGCTTTTTTCAAGCGGTCGCCATTTTGTGAATTATTTTTTGTATTTTTTTGGCCGAGGTGCAAGCGATAGCAACATCTTTACTGATCAAGAATTCTATTCATTTGTTCGATTTGAATCACTACAACAGTTGTAATCTTGTCAACAAGGGGGCACTGTTTAATTGGCAACTCCCACTTCACCGGCTTGTCATTTGACGAATTTCCGACTATTTTCCTCCAGAATATATTTCTACATACATAAAGGATCAATAAACATCATATAAAAAAATTGCTAGTAGAAAAGTTTCCAATTTTTCTTTATCCTAGCTTGAAAAACACCCAAAAAGTAGGCCTCTATTCTACCACTCAAAAGTGCCTCAGTTTCCAGCCCCGTGTGTAAGACCGTGACCTTACCGAAGAGAGTTTTGAAAGCTGTGGGTATTTGGTAAAACGAGCATCGCCTGTATAATTAATACCTCTGCTTAGAAGCAGTTGCGAAACCAAAGGATTAATTACGAAGTTCACGGCTTGCTAACGAGGCCGGAGGCAATTCGACTGGTAGTCTGTTAATTACATGTCTCGCTTCCGTTATTCCAGAAATTCGTATTGTTTCCGTCTCGAGACAGCATCCGCAGCCGTAGTTAACGGTCTCATCGCGATCCGGTTACGGCATCGCTTACTCCGGCTCTTCCGGACTCCGTAATGGCGTGAAGTTGATTCTTCCGAGAATTAATTGTTCGGAGGGGAGATTACTGATCGTTTGGAGTTTATTCTTGTAGGGAAACAATTTAATTGCGATGTAGAAATCGAGTTTAGTGTTATTTTTGATAAAAGTCATCTCCAGTCTTTGCTTTGTCTCAATCTGTCGACATCTAAACTATGCGACATCTATAGTCTATTTAGGGAAAACAGTTCCGCAAGAGATTTGGTTATCTTTTAGTACCAACTGTGCAAAATAAAAAGTAACCAGCTAACCACAGAACTTCTGATTGGTTGATACATTGCTAGTAATTATGTGACTTTACAACGATGCCACATTTATTGGGAGAGAAATCTTCGATTCACTATCAAAGTTTTTCGATTCCAATCGAAATTTTTACAAATATCCAGTCATAATGTTGGTACACATGTTTTATAGATTTCCAAATAACTTGATACACAAATACGTCTCATAGATACCTTCATCTCCATATCTGTATCACTTTAAGATGTATCAATAGCTCTGAAGGATACCTTTTATCTTTCTAGGAAAAGATCATCAGTCCGAAGACGACGATGATATGCAGAGTGACATCAGCGAAGACCTCAAAGACCCCTCCCAGAAAAAAAAGAGCGATTCGAAATCGCAAAGCGCCGGCAAACCCAGAAGGGCTCGAACTGCTTTTACCTACGAACAGTTGGTAGCACTGGAAAACAAATTCAAAACCACCAGGTAATCATTTTGTGCTCAGTTTCAGTGAGCAAGAGGCATGTTTTCATCCAGCAACAGTCTATTTATTTGAGCAAGGTTCGTTTGACAGCTCCTCAGAGGGTGCGGTGTTGCCGCTTCTCTTTTTTTCAGTAGAACTCCGAAACAAAAAGGTCAGATGACCTTCCCCGAATAAATAGACTTCATCGACTATGGGAGCCCCCCCTGATGATACCCCTCCCCTTTCCAGGTACCTCAGCGTGTGCGAGAGGCTAAACCTAGCCATCAGCCTCAGCCTCACCGAGACCCAGGTGAAAATCTGGTTCCAGAATCGCCGGACGAAATGGAAGAAACAGAACCCCGGCATGGACGTCAACTCGCCGACGGTCCCTCCGCCCAGCGTCGGCTCGGGCGGCTTCCCCAGCTTTCCCCACACGCACAACGGCTTGCTGTACTCGCACCACGTCCCCTACGGCGGGGTCTATCCCCTGCAGGCCGCCAGCTCGGGGGGGTACACGCCCTACTTCCACTTAGCCAATCACGGACACAGTTTGGGGTCTTGAGAGTGAGAGTGGGGATGAGACAGTTGACAGTTGACAGTTGGGGGTGTTTCGCTGAGGGGATGGGGCGAATTGTTGATGGAAATCGTTGGTCGAGAAGAAATCTGGGTCAAGTGCAAAATGGACGGACCATGTAAATAATTATTGTGAGATATAGTGACCCACTTTTGAGGTTTATCTACGCTTTCTGTGGCATCCATTCGGTACACCATATTGAGTCAAAGTAGGGGCATCAAGGAAACAGCATTTATGTGGTCTCAATGTAAAATAGTCGCCAAAAACTTTCCCTCGTATTTAGAAAATGTATTTATTATTGTAAATTATATTTCAACAATCTGTAAATAAACTATAATTGAATAATAAGGCATACTTGTTTGATTTCTCCATCATCTCGACGTACAGAAAAAAAAACAGGGAAAAAAGCAATTTTTCACACTTCTCGGGCGGTTCTTTTGGTCTTCTTCACCGCCAGATGTCAGAACATCATCTCTCGCTAATTTTCTTTGATATCGGATACGTACCGCGTCGTGCTAAGACCATGACGGTAAACTATCAAAAGCTGATGGGAAAAGTGACGGCCAACCACATGCCGAACGATTTCGATTCCGCCGACTCCTATCTGCGCCAATTACGTTCGCGATGATTTCTGGAACTACGCTTCGGGTACGGTCTCCGAGACAAGGGGGGAAGGTTTAATTGAAAGCAGCATACGTCAGGATGGGTTTTACTACTGAGTGAGGATTTTTTTGGGTGTCATTTCGAAGTGTTCAGGGGGTATTCTGGTCTAGAGACCTACTTTTTTTGGGTATTTTTTAAACTGGGATAATGAAATATTTGAAACATTTTCAGTAGCCATTTTTTTATATAATGTTCATTGACTCTTTATATATGTTGAGAAAAAATCTAGAGAAAAAATAGTCAAAAAATTCGTCAAATGACAGGCCGGTGAAGTGGGAGCTGCCAATTAAACAGTGCTCCCTTGTTGACAAGATTCCTACCCTTATAGTGATTCAAATCGAACAAATAAATAAAATTCTTAATCAGTAAAGATGGCGCTATCGTATGGACCTCGACCAGAAAAAAATAAAAAATTATTCACAAAATGGCGTCCTCTTGAAAAAAAAAACATTTTTAACCTCTGTTTTTCAACCTTTACGAATTTTTTTAAGATACTTGGTATTGAAATTTTTCAAAATGCAATATCCAGGTGATAAAGAGATGTATAAAGAAAATTCTCATAGAATTTGAAAGGATTCGGTCAGATAGAACTCGAGATATCGTGTCGACCACCTCAAAAAAGGAGTTTTGTGAACAACGCGTTTAGATGCCACGTCACAAAATCCACTGTATCTCCCAAAATATTTGGAATTTTGAAAAATACGTTCAAGGGCATATCTTTGAAAATCTGAACTTTGAAAACATGCATGAAAAATCGATTTCTAGACCAGAATACCCCCCTCATCTAGCTAATTCACTTCATATTCAGGTGAAATAGAGTCGAATCAAATTTCCACATGATCCAATCTTTTCACAGCTATTATCAATGATAAAAATAGAAGAGGAATCACCGAGTGGACAGTACACGGTCTTCAAATCCAATTCCCGACTCATCTCCAAACCGAATCTGAATAATTGCTTAATATTTTGACTGCGTCTCTCTGATTTACATTTAAATGGCGATCACTAGAAACCAATTTAAAGTTGTCAACTGTATGAGTGAATCCTTTGTTATTTAATTCCAGATCGCTTTGGACCCATCCTGGCCAAGGGTTGGGGGCGTGAAAGGGACGACCGAATTTTGTTTCGTAAGCTGCTCTGATCCTGCACTGCATATGGTGACTTCACACAACTGGGCAGCTCCGAATCAGAGATATCTATTTATATGAATGACACTTCGGGGTGATTGGGATTATGATTATTGGTCGGATGTTTGAATGTGACGGTGCAGAAAACAATGAGAGACAATTGGAGATTTCTAGGACAAGTTTGCAAAAAATATGAGTCATGAAATCATGCCATAAATGCTATGAATAAATTCAATTCTGATGTCAGTTTCCTGCGCATGAATTCGCAGCTATTCTAAAGTGGTAGATCCTCAGGATTTTTTTCAAACATTTATTTCTAACCTCTAATGATATTACAATAAATCTGGCAACGGAAAACAAATTCAATAATAATTTATAATGAATTTAGTAATGATAAATTTGATTTAGAAAATCACAATACTAATCAATCAATTATTTTTCTGTTCTGTAAAATTTCTTGAGTTTATGGTATGGTTGAAAATCAAATCATATTTTGCCGCGAATGTCTAGATTTTGTTACAGATTTCGCAGAAAAATTATCTGTATTTGCGCATTTTGGTCCAGAAAAACGAATTTCACGATATCATCGTGGGGAAATTGATACTTTTCGAGATATTCCACTTCGAAGGTAGAATTTCATATTATTTTTTCTATTTTTTCAAAAACGTGACAGCTTGTATATTGGGAAAGGGTTTATTATGTGGGGAAACATCAAAAATGCAGTATTTTTCGAATATTCAGATTTGACAGCATGTAAACATAATCATTTGTCAATTGTCAACTGTCAACTACAGAACAAATGTCAGATGGATTTGAAATGCACATTCAAAATATGAAAAATATTATGGTAAATTCGTTGGTAAATTCGTTGTCGACATGTTATAGGTGTCTCGTTGATGAAGAAATCTATTAAAAAATATTCTTGTGCAACAAGTGACTAAGAAAAAAAGGTGGAATTCCGGTTTTTGAAGTGGAATATCTCGAAAAGTTTCAGTTTCCCCAAGACGATATCGTGGAATTCGTGTTTTTTGGCACAAAATACGTGAATACAAGGAAAAATTTACATCAAAATCCATGTCGCTCCATATCCAGACTTTTACCGGATTCGCTCACCCTGTATAACACATTCCGTGTGTGTCATCAAAACCAACACTATTCTATACCAGCGATTTTTCCGACTCCCAAACTCGATTCGATCCGCGAATAAAAACATAATCCTCGCATACCGAATCCACTATACAGTGCGTCCATCATTCGCCGTGCCATAACGCCGAGTAATTCGACATACCGGATTCGTAATAAGGTCCCCATTGTGTTCTTTTGTCGCAGCCCCTTTTCCCGGAGAATAAACGACGTGAGGCCGTCGTCGAATCTAATGCCGGGCATTAATAAATTACGGCCACGACGCCCACGAGACTTTCCGAGCGATCATGTCGCGTTATTAGCGCCGTAATGACATCTATTTATATTATAATTGCGGAATTTCCAATGACGCGGGGTTATGGCGTGGAAAATCATCGAGCGATGGCGGAAATTCGATTCAAGTCTACTTTTGTAACGTCTCAAGTGCTCACCTCGTATGGGCTAGAAAATGTTTTCTGAATCAACTATACAGGGTGAGACAAAAATGTGTTTCCGAGTGCTTTCTGAGTGACACTACATTCAGAGAAAAAACTCGGTTGAACATTGCAATAATCGCAGGGATATGAATAATCAGAAAATGTTGCTTCATCCATCAAAAAAACGTTGATGAGTAAGAAGAAACATATATAGGGTGATTCTAAAAAGTGGATCACCCATGTAACTTTCGTATTATTGGAGATAGAAAAACCAAATTTGGGGGTTGTGTATTATAGTTCAATTTGCATTTTTTGACATATTTGGTTGCTTTGCTGTACTTCCGGTTTGACCGGAAATGACTCCAACTTTCGATTTTCAAATGGGGCATCCTGTATACATATTTCAACTTATTTAGATCGAGAATAACTATAGAAATCCAATAACACCTTTATTGTTAATATTTAATAGATATATTATCATTTTATTTCAATATTATTGAAAAAAATGGTGAAAATAAAGTGGAAGTGCGAAAAAAACAAGTAAACTGGAAAAATTCATATTCGTGACTTTGAAATATTTATTAAAATGACTGTTGGATCGAGAATGTCATTCTTGATCGAAACAAGTAAAAATATACAGGATGTTCCATATGAAAATCAAAAGTTGGCGTCATTTCCGGTTAAACCGGAAGTACGGCAGGGTAAGTAAATATAAAGAAAAAATGTGAATCCAACAATAGTACTCAATTACCAAATTTCGTTTCTATCTCTAAAACTAAAATAGTTATGGGAGCGAGCCACTTGAGAGAATCACCCGGTATAAGGAACATCAAAGTAAATTAGTGAACATCTGTTGCGGTCATCACAAAAAGTGCCGAAATATAAATGTCCTTAGAGGTGTGAAAGAAACCCAATCGTTAACGTAACGGCCTGACTGACGAAAACACCTCCCATGATTTACTGCATGTTTACAGTCGTTTTGCCTTCCCTATTTGTTCAAAAATCCGTCATTGTCCGATTGTATTATGACAGCCTTCGAAAGTGTTTGGAAACCAAACGTTTCACGGTCAACATTTACGCGAATCGTTCAGATAAAATTTCTGTTTGTACATATTCGTTTTCCTAGTTTAGAGAACGAATCTGGCCTGTTGCATAATTCAATTTCACGGTTGGATCCCTTTCTGCCTTCGATATTTACGCCGCGACCGATCTGTCCTCCCCCCATTCGCACGCCGAAAGATTCGTATTCTGATCAATCTAATCCTTCGACGATAATAGGACAGACAATTCGTTTGAATCATACAGAAAATCACTCCAATGGATGTCTAGAAGCTTTGTGAAAGTAATGTCGTGTGTATTGAAGAGCGCTTTATCATATTATCAGTCACTGCTGATGAATCGAAAGAGATGGAGAACGTTTTGTCAACTTTTGACATGGGACACACTAATTTTGACATTTTTGATATGGAACACACTAATATTGACAATTTTATACATAGAACACACTAATATTGACAATTTTTGACATGAAACACACTGATATTGACAATTTTTGGCATGAAACACACTGATAATGACAATTTTGACATGAAACACACTAATATTGAATATTTTTGACATGAAATACACTAATATTGACAATTTTTTACATGAAACACACTAATATTCACAGTTTTTGACATGAAACATACTAATATTGACAATTTTTGACATGAAACATACAAATATTGACAATTTTTGACATTGAACACACAAATATTGACAATTTTCGACATGGATCACACAAATATTGACAATTTTTAACATCAAACTCACAAATATTGACAATTTTCGACATGAAACACACAAATATTGACAATTTTTGATATGAAACACACAAATATTGACAATTTTCGACATGAAACACACAAATATTGACAATTTTCGACATGAAACACACAAATATTGACAATTTTCGATATGAAACACACAAATATTGACAATTTTTAACATGAAACACACTAATATTGACAATTTTTGGCATGGAACACACTAATATTGACAATTTTTGACATAGAACACACAAATATTGACAATTTTTGACATGAAACATACAAATATTGATAATTTTCGACATGGATCACACAAATATTGACAATTTTTAACATCAAACTCACAAATATTGACAATTTTCGACATGAAACACACAAATATTGACAATTTTCGATATGAAACACACAAATATTGACAATTTTTGACATGAAACACACAAATATTGACAATTTTCGACATGAAACATACAAATATTGACAATTTTTGACATGAAACACTAATATTGACAATTTTTGGCATGGAACACACTGATTCTGACACTTTCGACATGGAACTAAGAAATTTTGACACTTTCGACATGACATTGACACCGATGACACGGAAAGAGTCTAAGGCAAAGAAAAAGTCCTCCGAGGCGTTCCCCTCCAATCAGGAAATAAATGGCTTCACATCCCTCTGAGTAATTCCTACTGATACTCGATTACAGTAACCAGAGATGCCTCGTCATAAATAATATCATCTGAGAATCGATTCCTCGCGGATATAGAATTACCAATTAACCGAAAATCTGCGCCAGAGACGTTGGATGATACTTCAATCTCGGTGATAGTGTCACGTGTCACCGCCTGATGGACAATTCAGCTCCAGGACGAGGAGTTAGATCAACAAGTCATCCCGCCTAACGAACCTGCTCGATTCAGATAACAGGTTCAGGTTTTGTTGAGTGTGTTTCGAACTGACACCCTGTTTATGGTAGGAAAATTCGGGCCAAGACTCGCTTTCCGATTTCCAATTCCCGGCTATCGTTCGCACGCTTGAAGCTTGAATTTGCAGCCAACGACATCGATTCCAAAATGGGAATCGTTCCGAAGATTAGCAACGGGATAGACCGGAGAGATCCGCGGATTCGATTTCATGCTCTCATAAACAGGTGTGCGTTTAATCGATAGCTAACATTTGTGTTTGTTCGATTCAGAGCGAAATTTCAGGAAAAATAACGCATGAAAACTCGCATACAAGGTGTCTAAGAGGCGCTGAAAATGGTGGTGAAATCCGTTTCTCGATATCTGGCATAGTTTTCGAGATATTTCATGTTGAAAACTCCAAAAAATCCCAAAAAATCGCAGAAACCACCAAAAACTCCCAAAATTCCCTTAATTTCAACGAAAAAAACCCATGAACAGTCCAAATTGTTGCTCCAGGAGTCTCCATACAACATTTGAAGACTCTACGACGATTTTTTTTTTCGAAAAAATCCAAAGATATCTCTGTTCAATTTTTAGAAGAATTTCAGAGGATAAATTTGCCTGAAAACTCGTCTATAAGGTGTTTAGAAGACGGTGAAAACCGTTTTCCGATATCTAGTATAGTTTTCGAGATATTTCATGTTGAAAATTCCAAAAAACCTCAAAAAGACGCAAAAACCCACGAAAAACCCCAAAAAAATCCATTATTCTCAACGAAAAAACCCATGGATGGTCCATTTCGATGCTCTGGAAGCCTCCATACGAACATTGAAGACTCTACGACGACTTCTTTGTTAGTTTTGCTCGAGATTCCTTTTCGATAACTGAGCCAAGATATGATCGAGAAAACTCCCATCACCTCCACACTCCCTGGTGCTAAATAATTAACTCGGGACGCTAGTTTCGATGCTGCCTACGTTTAGATCACTAAAAGGATATACGTAATGGCGACATTAGGAGTTGGAAGTGGAATCTAGCCTGAAGTGTGAATGTTTAATGGATCTGAGAGCAGGAACGAGAGATGCGGTCGAATTATCTTACGGAGCTGGATGGGCTGCGGTTGCTCTTCCTCGGGCGAGGTTCTCATCCTCCAGGAATGAGTGGAGGGCTTTCAAGTGAAGGCACGTTGATGACAGATACGGTTGTTCATTGAGAAATTCGTGAAAAGTCGTAATAGAGTCTTCAAAGTTCGTATGGAGACTTCCAGAGCATCTATAAGGACTCTTCATGGATTTTTTTCGTTGAAATTAAGGAAATTTTGGGAGTTTTTGGTGGTTTTTGCGACTTTTTGGGGTTTTTGGAAATTTTCAACATAAAATATCTCGAAAACTATACTAGATATCAAAAAACGGATTCCACTACCGTTTTCAGCACCTCTTAGACTCCTTATAGACGAGTTTTTTTTATTAATTTATTTCTCATAGTTGTTTTTACGAACACATAGCACTGAAAACGACCAGAATTCAATAAATACAAGAGTCATATCGAATTCAGCAGGACGAGATTCTGTGTTATAATTAGTCGCAGAATATAAAAACTGTTTCTATAATCGGCTTTGGAATCCCATCATCACTTCTCGGACATAATCTGGAGTCTGATGGAAATTGAAGTGGTAGGTAGGTAGATATAGGGTGGAATCGCAATTGTTTCCGCCTTGTTAAGAGATTAGTGTCTAGTCCTTCTCACAGTGACGTGTGAACCAACACACGCTTCTACAGCATCTCCCTTTGTCGCACCCTTCAAACGTCACATCATCAAATGAATACTGGATACTGAATTAATCAACAATATAGTCGAACAAGGTTAGACTTGAAATTTGATGATTTGACAGCTGTATAGTGTCCAACTTGAAAAAAAAGCGATTTTTTGGGGGGTTTTTCAATAGTTAGTTTCAAAAATATCTTGTGAAAGCGACGTGGTCGTATTTTTAATAGCTTTAGAATGACAACGTTCTAAAAAGCGACCACTCGCGCGTATAGATCACGACATTTTTCGAAATTGCTGACGTCATAACTATCAGAGAAATTGACAGATCGACTTCAAATTGAAACTGGGTATTCTCGAATATATTTACTATACAATGCCTTAAGATCTTTTCGATTGGTTGAAATTTGTCAATTTGGCATTCAAAAACGATAATCCATCATGTTTTTGAGGCATCTCCAAAAATAGAGCATTACCCCGTTATTTTTGCATATTTTTGTATGAAAAAATTGTCTAGATATAGCTGAAAATATACCTTATAATGTCCAGAAAACTTTGAAACATTCTATCGAGTTCTTTCTTCGAAAAAAATCGGGAATATCACCTAATTTCCATGAGTGACACTCTCCTAACCTCACTTTTCTATACCAAAGCAACTGACAATAGTTTTTATCGTAGCAGTTGGTCATTCAACGTCATTATATTCGCTCGACCGAATTTACATGAATTTGCGACCGCTTACACATCTTTAATAATCTGATACGCTGCCTATCAGATGGCTCAGATCTGACAATCCAGCCAATTTATCGGGATCCGTCGGGAGCTGTTATGAAAAATGACGTGGCGACAATACCACACCAGGGACTTCATTAATGTTCCGCAAAATGTCCTCCGAATAATATTAATATTGATCTCTAGTAGTTATCGAAGAACTTTGTTCCATACACAGAGAAAAATTTATTTCGAATATTTGCCCACTTATTTATTGAGATTTGGTGAATAATCTCGAATAATTACATGGTATTTTGATTGAAAAAAAGTGTTACAGCTATTTTGAAAGCATTGAAAGTCATTGAGAACGTATCTAGATCATTGCAATATTTATTAAAATAAATACACATTCAAGAGGCTTCGATAAAATGAATCACTCAATATATTGAAGACATCTCAATGAATATCTTTCACTCAAGACTCGTTTTGTACTGTATGTTCTCCTAAAAACCTCGCTTAGTTATACTCACGATTATTTCACATAGACAAACATTGAAGTAAATATTTTTCTTCGTGTACAGCGTTTTTAAAAGTATCAACATGACGATTTGCTGGGATTTGTGCGGCATTAGAGGGCTTCTCTTTTAATGAATAAATGTCCGTTGTGGATTTGGGCAACTTGAGGAATCGTTTTCGAACGATCACGGTGATGAGAAAACAATTTCTCTAAGGATTTTCGATGATTTCTTCTGGGCCTCGGTAACACTCGGTAAATAGCAATGAAACGGTGAATCGCGCGGTGCACATTCTCAACCCACCCTGTATATGCAAGAGGAGAAAATACATGGAAAATATTTACGAATTTAAGTATAACAAATTCTGCTATAGAAATCGCGTAAAAGAGATGATCGCGTGTGGGATATAAATCAATTTTAAGTATCGGAAAATACGCTTGTTATATGAAAGGAGGCAATTTCCGCACAAAGGGCTCTATCAAAAAGACAGCGAAACCATTAATGGCGTCGGCGCTCGGATAAAAAGCGAAACAAAAGCCTTAAACAAAAGCTAATCAGGATCAGCCGAATGGCGTCTCTGGAATAAATGGAATATAACGGAGAGGAAAAAATTGGGGAATATGAATTGTGGATTATGGGTTTTTATGCTCTCGATTCATTGTTTTGGATTCGGTTATATGTTTTGTCAATACATGTGCCAATAGGTGATGCCTCATTGGGTATTTTTAGAATTTTTTTACATATCCCATGATAAAAAAACACGAAAGTCTCGAAAACTATATTAGATATCGGAAAACTCAGCGTCCAAGTGGATAAACAACAATATAAACATCACAGAAATATAATTTACTATACTCACCTTGAGTACAGTAATTCAACTTAAGTATATTTCATGTGCTTTATAGCCTAATTTATTGAATACCAGATTGCTAAGCCCTGATCTGGGGTTCAACACCGGCTGCCGTTAGTATTTTTTTTTCTTTTTCCCTACACCTGTGATACGGTAATGAGACTGACTGCGAGGCTGCGAATTAGAAAGGGAAAGTAACGCGTGCGTTGTAAACGGACACGCCCCCTTCAGCCCAACTTTTGCGATCGCATAAATTCTATCGCTGGCGAGTTTCAGAACGAGGCGGTTTTGCCGGTTGTACTTTAGTAGGTCTACGGTGTTGCCGGACGTGTTTGGTAGGAGGAGGTCTACTGAATTTTGTGTCGTGGGGTAAATGCAGGGCAGGTTTTTGGGGATTTTCGTGACTTTTTGGGATTTTTTGGAATTTTTAACATGAAATATCTCGAAAACTATACTAGATATCGAAAAACGGTTTTCACCACTGTTTCCAGCATCTCTTAGACACCTTATAGACGAGTTTTCGGGCAAATTTATTGTCAAAATCTTTCATTTTTGGATTTTTGAAGAATTCAAAATCGTCGTAGAGTCTTTAATGTTTGTATGGAGGCTCCCAGAGCACTGACTTGGACACTTATTGGTTCTTTTTCATTGATGATGTAGAGTTTTTGGGGTTTTTCGTGAGTTTTTGCGACTTTTTGGGATTTTTTGGAATTTCCAAGATGAAATATCTGGAAAACTATGGTAGATATCGAAGAACGGTTTTCACCACCGTCTTCAGCGCCTCTTAGACCCCTTATAGACGAGTTTTCAGGCAAATTGGTCGCCTCCGAATCTTCACATTCTTCTTCTCACGTTATTCCACCCAAACTGCATCCGACATCGCATCCTTCACCTCAACAATCAACTCGCACCTCTCACCCTGTCCAACCGAGCAACATCCCTCAAACTCCGACCAATACGGCCGCCCCTAATTACGTCCCAGCTCGCTCCCCCCACCCCCGGACGACGTCGAGGGGCGGCAGTTATTTCGCGTACAATATCATCTCTTCCTTATCGGCCGCTCCGCCACGTTGTTAGCGGTCTCGCAGGACAAATAAACACCATTGTCCTGGTAACCATGGTGAAATCGCGTGAAGACACGGATAGCGTTCCGTGATGTCTGTGGGGCGGCGGGGAAAAGGGGCGGCGGCGGGGGGGAGGGGGGTGGTGTTTCGGTGCCGCCGCCAGTGGCGGGTGGCGGAGACGGGCCGGGGGTTGGAACAGGCGAGATTCGAAGGGTTCAGGATGAGTCGATTGGAATTGAGCGGGTATACAGGGTGTACGTGTTTTTTTTAAGAGTTTGATGGTAGATTTTCACGAATATCTCGAAAAGTGTAGTAGATATCGAAAAACTGAGCTCATTGCCGTGTTCAGTGCGAATTTGGTTGTCCAAATTTTTTTCCGAAAAATTCCGAGTCATTGTGGAGTCCTCAAATTTCGTTTGGAGGCTCCCAGAGCATCGAAATGGACTATTCATAGGTTTTTTCGTTGAAAATAGGGGATTTTCTGGGATTTGAATGAGTTTTTGTTACTTTTTGGGTTTTTTTGGAATCTTCAACATGAAATATCTCGAAAACTATACTAGATATCGAAAAACGGATTTCACTAACATTTTCAGCGCCTCTTGGACACCCTGTAGACGAGCAAATTCCAGCAAATTTATTTATTTTTATTTGAAATTTTCGAAAAATCGACGAAAGGGGACCCCCCTTTGGATTTTTTCGAAAATTTCAAAGTCGTAGAGTCTTCTAGTTCGTATGGAGGCTTCCAGAGCATCTATAAGGACTCTTCATGGGTTTTTTTCGTTGAAATTAAGGGAACTTTGGAAGCTTTAGGTGGTTTTTGCGACTTTTTGAGATTTTTCGTAATTTTCAACATGAAATAACTCGAAAACTGTGCTAGATATAAAAAAACGGATTTCACCACCGTTTTCAGCGCCTCCTAGACACCCTAATAGACGTGTTTTCAAGCAAATTCATCCTTTATCCGACGAAAGGTCGTATATCGTTATACTGTTAGTGCAAAAGGTCGTAGGTAAAAATTGCCCATTTTTATTTCATTTGTGCTAAAGGTGACATTTTGCAGTCTGCAACTGCTACAAAGATTTTGTATGTCATCAGCTGATCTACTATAAGTTATGGTCAAATGTAAAAAAGTCGTATGTTGTGCAGCTGATTTTTTTTATGCTCCCCTCTAAAGTAGTCAATTTACGACCTTTTGCACTAACAGTAACGATATTCTTCAACTTTTGTAGATTTACTCCAAAGCATTTTCAAGATATTCCGTATTGATTTATCTGTAAGAAAAGTCGATTTTTCGGATGATATTCGCAATCAACATCGCAAAAATAAGTGACGTGCCATTTCCATGAAGGTAGTCACCCTCACACGTCGTTCAAAATGAAATACATCATAGAACCTGTGGAGTCGTGAAAAGGCACACGTGATTTGACGCACCTGTATATGCATCTCTCAACTACCTTTCCGGGCGTCGTTATTTTCTTCCGGTTCAGCGAAGACGTAACCAACCGAGCAACAATTATTATTCACCGGAACATCAGACGCGGTGCTTAAGAGGGTTTTATTGCGAGCAATCTTCTTCAATTCGATTCGAGTTCAGGATGTATTTTTTTTGGTTGAAGGCTACAATGAGAGCTTATTTATTTGAAAAAAAAAAATAGTTCTGAAAGATTTGGTTGGCTTTCAATTAAAAGTACTAGCTAACCACTCAACTTCGGGTTCGTTGAACATTCAGGCATGTCCTCGAAGTGAGTTTGGTTCTATTTGTAACCGCATTTGTAGTGGTGAACTGGTTCACGTCATTGGAAAGAAGCTTAATTAAAGGAAACCGTGAGTTCGAAATTACTGGATTTTTGTACAATCAACATTTTTTCAGTATCTATACACGTTTTTTTTTTCAAATAACCCAACGGAGCTTACTTTGTGGACATGCCTCGTATATTTCATGAATCGAAATCATTTTCGAAACAATTCAAATGATAAACTCAACAATGCACATGCTCTTTTTTTTTCTCGTCAATAAATATTTCTCACGACCACATTCTGCTGTGGTTGAATAATTTCAATGATAATAGAATCAACTACCCTTTGAAAGTCGCTTCGCACGATGATCGATCAGGGTTTTACGAACGAGCTTCATGAATCAACGTTGAAAAACCGTGATGATGATGACTTTGTTCGATGAATCAACGGTAAAAAGCTGAACAAACATGGTTTGACTCCTAATTATAAACGCTACACTTCTTCGTCTCCTATAAAGAGTGGAGTGAATTTTTTCTCTTTTTTGGGGGAAATTGAAAAATGTAACATCGAAATCTAAATTCAGAATCATAAATCACAGGAAGGGTACTAAAAAAACACACTGTTATTTCTTTATGAAGTAGAAATATATGAAATCATTCAATTTATATTTTATCGTTTTTGGTGCGATAACGATGATTTCACCAACCTATAGAAGAAAAAATCCTTCTAGATGATCTTTTAGAACATCAGAAAATTATTGAATAAAAATATCCGCTGAAGTACGTATCTAACTTACCAAACCCGTACTTGATCTGCAGTACCACCTGCTGAAAAATAAAAAAAAAAAAGACCAAAACTAATTCCGAAACACAAAAAGAGGCCAAAAAGCTCACGCAAATTTCTGGCTTTTTGTAGCACAGTCCAAATATAAGTGTGGATTCAGTTCATTGTTTTTATTTAATTGCATAGGAAAGTCTTAAAAATTGAATGAACAATCAAAATGGCACGTTTTTTATTTATATTATTGTACAGTACGTTCTGCTAAACTGTCATCTCCTAGAACATAACAAAATGCTGCAACAAAAATAATAATAATGTGCTCTAAGTTTCAAAATAAATGAATTTTGATTTTTCTACTTTACCTCAGGATCAGTTTCCTGGACACATTTCATCATAACCCAAGTGCGCTCTCTCAACGGAGTACCAGTGGCTGAAAAACGAAAGAACACTTCGTGGTAACTTTCCCAACTACCAATCAGAGAAAAAAACAGTCTCATCTGTCACCCACTTACGTAAATTTCTTCCTCTAGTAGCGCATTCCAAATACATGTCTGGACCTTTTCCACCATTGACTGTCTCAGGTACGTACACTTTGAGCAGTATATTGTTCAGACGGAACGTGGACATGTCCATCTGAAACAAAAAACAGTCGAGAAACCCTAGCGGATCCCCAAGTTTTGTAAAGTTGGTGTATTTACCATTCCACAAGAGATCCAGAGACACAGGATGTATTCCTGCAAAAAAAACTGTTGTTACAAGTGGTATATTTACGAGAAGTTCTGTGGCTAGCTGGATACTTTTTATTTTGCACAGTTGGTACTGAAAAATAACCAAATCTGTCAGAACTATCTTCCTTGAATCGAGCTGTGCTGAATTATCGAATTATTGTTTGTAGACGAAGCTCACCTTCATTTGGACATCATCGTCATTGAAATGTCCGTTCTGGACTTTGGAGATTTCCTCGTCTGTAACTGGGAATTTTTCAATGCACTTGTCGTGTAATGGTTGGCGTATATCAACTACAGCTGGTCCGTGATCCTATCAAGAGAAAATTTATATTCGACTTTTCTGTTGAATATTCTCTCTTCTTCATGGATCACCCTGTATATCTTGCAAATGCAAGGTATATTGACGTCACTGAGTTTTATCAGAATATAACAGAAATGAAATGAATTTAGTTATAGTTACATTTGGGGCAGCGTATGTTGAAGACACTCCAAGCAACAAGAACATTGACAGCAGCACCATTTCTATTTTGAAAAGTTATGTTCAATGGAAAGGAAGAAAGTCTTGTTTTCAAGTAATGAACTCAATTGATACCTGCCTAGTAATGATGCAATCGTTTATATATTCCTCATTATCACTGGAAAATGTCCAAATATGATGGATGAATTCGAAATAATGAACGCCAAATTAGTTGTTTATGCATGTGCCAATAATTTCATGACCTGAATCGGTCGAAAATCAGTCAGTATTGAAAATACTATTTGATACACTTCTATGGTCATGTCATGTAAAATGCTACGTAAATTTATGAGCCTCGGTAGCGCAGTAGGCAGCGCGTAAGTCTCATAATCTTAAGGTCGTGAGTTCGATCCTCACCCGGGGCAATTTTTTTTGTTTTACATCTTGCACTTGTGCAGCTTATCTTCGATGCAAGCAGTATAATTTCTCGAGAATTGAATGATTAAGTTAGGTTTCCATTATTAATCGGTTCCAACTGTCATAGTTCGACTGTGGTCCATAGAAATCATTCTGTACATGGTTTGATTCAAATTCTAGACAAGGCATAGATTTTACGCAATCTTTTGCATCAAGTGAAGATGGAAAATCGATAAAGTTTCAACCATTTTGATCAGAAATAATGATTCCTCGAGTGTTCAATCCGCAAAGTCGTTATTTGAATGAGGTTTTTGTCCAATTCATTTCGTCACTTTCTCAGTCGATATAAAGTCGTCTTCCTCAATGAAATGCATTCATTTAGCTAGTAGATAATTTTTCACAGACAATCAAAGACTTCCTCACTTTACCCCACCGAAAAACTTCACACGTCTCACCACGTTTCGAATCTTGTTCAACATCATCAGCGCTCGCAGTCTTATTACAATGATAATCATTAAAACAGCGAGATCGTCGAAAATTGCCTCGAATTAGGTTATGTTTCCATTATTATTTGCTGTCAACTGTCATAGTTCGGCTGTGGTCGGCTTCCGTCGTAGCGATAATACCGAGTGTACGTTGAAAAAAGTACCTTAACGTAAAAAGAGAAACTTTTCCCATAGGACGCCAGAAAGACAAAAAACCGACTCAATTACCGTGATTATCAACGGTGGGGTATTTAAAAGGAAGCAAACAATGAGAGCAGCCCTCAATCAACCCCGAATCAACCCTCCGCGCGTGTGTACCAACAGTGATTAGAACATCCATAAAAGGAAGTGTTTGCACAAGTTATATCAAAAATGTATTAATCCATTTTTGGGCCGACAAGCGCTGGGGGTAATTATTTGGCCATTTCCACCCCGATCAATCTCTATCGTTTCGTCGATAGGCCGGCCGACCACCCTTGGGGGGTTTGTTTTTCCACGGAAACATCGGCTACAGGGGGATCTTTATTAATTTAACTCCGGTTATCGTTTACGTGTTAACATATTTATCATTTCTGCGAGGGGTGGTTTTAGTAGGGTAGTAGTTTGTGGCCAAGAAGATAAAACCTTTTTTTTCTTATACAGGGTGAGTCAGCAGTACGGAAAAAATTCAACTGAAGGAAGACAGTTCTGAGAGTGGTTATCTTTCAATACCAACTGTGCAAAATAAAAGGTAACCAGCTAACCACAGAACTCCAGATTTGGTTGATAATTATGGCAACACTCCACAGTGACGTCACAATGATGCCATGATTATTGAAAATCTTTGATCCGCTGATTTGGTTGGTTGATTCTGGTCGAAATTCCCACAAATATTGAAAAAAAATCTTCAACAATTACCTACAGCTAAAAGTCATCTAATTTTGGCGTGAATATTTCATTTTTTTTATATTGGACTTCCCACGAAAGGAGACATCCTGTATTGTTCAGAGAACATCGTGAGAACCAAGGGAAAGGAGGTAGGAATTGGTGTTCTTTTCAAATGATATGCCTCGATAACAGTTTTTCAAACTTAACCTTTCTGTTTCGGAGTTTCACTGAAAAAAATACAAGCGACAACACCGCACTTTGTGGCGAGCTGTCACGAGTACCTTGCTTGAATAAACAAACAACAATGTCAAATGGGTAGTGAGAAAAGCCACTCTGGATCTAGCAGCTCTAACGACGTCCTGAAATATCGCGTCTAGGACAGGAAACTTTCCATAACAACACAAAGCACCTATTCATCAGAGCTATTTTGGAGGTTATGTGCGATGGCCCTGTCGCGACGTCCTTTGACTGCCGACCGCTGGCGGAACTAAAACGGAACATCTGACGATCGACAAACCGCCCATTGTTTGAACAATCGAATAGCGTGCAGGGTAATTTGCGGGTATATTTTCGACGTTAGGAAAAGAGAAGAAGTAACTACGCACATGTGTGACTAAATGGCGGGTTTGGCATTGTGGAAAAACGGCGTGGCTTGCTTTGATCGTCATTAGCCTCGTTTCCAAGTCATTAGGGAGATTTTTATACTTGCTTACGTTAATGGGTGATTAGTGGCTTTGAAGAACAACAACGGTTTTTATAGGTACATGAAAGAAAGTATTTTCAACATTAAGCCGTGACGTTGTACTTATGATTTTCGTATGGAGGCTCTCAGAGCATCGAGATAGACTCTTCATAGTTTTTTTCGTAGAAAAACGGGGGAATTTTGGGAGTTTTTGGTGGGTTTTTGCGACTTTTTGGGATTTTTCGGAATTTCCAACATGAAATATCCCGAAACCTATACTAGATATCGAAAAACGGATTTCACCATCGTTTTCAGCGCCTTTCAGACTCCTTGTAGACAAATTTGTGCTTCGAAATTCCTCTAAAAATTGAGCAAATTAATCGAAAATTGAGGATTCTGAGGGTTTTGGAATTTTTATGGGGTTTTTGGGAATCTCAAGATTTGTTTGACATCGAATTATTCGAAAATTATTCCAGATAGAAGATACATTATTCACACCCTGTATAAAGACCGGTGGCGCTCGTTATTGCGCTCGACATCGTTATCCTGAGTGTCGGAACAGAGCTTATTTATTTTCCCTTATCTGGTTGTGCGCTAGATTTGGAAAACAATCGTCGGAAAGCGGAACGATTGAAAGGCGATTTATCATCATCTGGGCAGGCCGCGCAGACGACAAAAGAAGGCGATTCCGACGGCGACGTCCTCCTCGTTTGTTTCGTTAGTGTTTTGTTTGGACGCATGTCGTCCTGCTTTTCCCCGATAAAACATTTTCGAGATACGTCCGGCGTGTTGATACGGTGGTTTATTACGTACACTCGGTATTATCGCTCGATAGAAGCCGACCATAGCCGAGCTGTGACAGTTGACAGCGAATAATAACGGAAACATAACCCAAATCGAGGCAACTTTCGACGATCTCGCTGTTTTAATGATTATTATTGTAATGCGAGCGCTGATGATGCTGAACAAGATTCGAAACGTGGGGAGACGTGTATAATTTTTCGGTGGGGTAAAGTGAGGAAGTCTTTAATTGTCTGTGAAAAATTATCTACTAGCTAAACGAATGCATTCCATTGAGGAAGACGACTTTATATCGACTGACAAAGTGACGAAATTGATTGGACAAAACCCTCATTCAAATAACGACTTTGCGGATTGAACATTCGAGAAATTATTATTTCTGATCAAAATGGTTGAAACTTTATCGATTTTCCATCTTCACTTGATCCAAAAGATTGCGTAAAATGTATGCCTTGTCTAGAATTTGAATCAAACTCTGTCTAGAAAGATATCCGTTGAATCAACTCAGAATGATCACTGTATATTTACTGCAAAATGTGAATAACAAAAAATAGCGGGGCTCCATTGATCGAACTGTCGAATTAGAATTCTACAACTCGTATTCCAAATCACCCTCTTGACTACCTGAATCATGAACGTACATGAAGAAGTCATCTGGTCTTCTCATCACAGACAAAAATCGAAAAAGTTTCCATATAGTTATTCAGCCACTTCATTATCTCTTTATTCTCGTAATAAGCGACAAATTCCAGAAATGGAGTTTTATTACTGTTCAAACTGGAAAAGTTGGGAGGAGGAGATTTTCGAATGGTATTTTATTTAGCCGGGAAAATGACTGTCCAACTTTCTCGTTATTCTGGTATGCTTTGAATTAATTGGGAAAGGAATAACATGGCGGCGAATACAGCGAGTCAATTTAGTTTTTTTTTGTAATTACCTGAACGAATCAACTCAAAATACTACATGAGATTAGACGCCCATTTCTTGTTTAGTTACATATCATTATTCCTATATACAAGGTGTGCGAAACATTACAGAAAATTAATTAATCCATTTATTTGGTTAAATGAACAAACACAAACAACAAACTACTTTCTAGATAACGAACGCGTTTCTTAGTTTATGTACACACTGTATATCACCTTCTCTCTCTTCGTTGCACAGCTATCGATCAACTGTGGAGTTTATCCTAATAGGATTTCGTAGTAGTTGATTACCATTTGAATAGAGGGATTTGTCATTTTCAATTAAAGTTGAGTCTCGCGTCTCACAGTTAGTCCTGCGAATAGAGAGAGCTTTCAGCGAGCTTGCCAAAGGTCCTGCTCCTTCCTTATTCGCTAGAGCCTCTCCGTGATTACGGTTAAGTGTTTGTACAGGGCGTACCAATAAAAAGTCTGTGGGAGGCCCACATTCGAATGGAGTTAGTCCGGACCTGGTTGTGTTAAGTGTACAGTGACTTTTTTAGTGTTTGTGAACGAATTGTGGAACGAATTCCGTGTACCCCCTTCGAGGGGCTGTATTTTAACATGGGGGGGAAGGAGACCTCTTCTTCTCCGATGAAAAATCGCTCCTGAAAAGTTTTACACTCATTTTGTTACACTCTGTAGATGGAAAGGAAACATCAGAGAAGCACATTTTTTTGGTGAAATGTCAAAGGGATTCCTGAGACTCCACTGGAAATAATAATGACAACACAAAAATTGTTGCTATTGAAAATGTTGACACGTACTTTTGTAACACCCTGTATAACAACAAAATTTCTCCTACTTCTCCCAAAAAATCGAATACTAGTAATGTTCAAAGAGACCATGAAAACAGTTCTTGACAGAAAGGAAAGTATATGAATGTAAAAAATCGTCGTTCACCTGCAGTCCGGCCCTGCACCCCCTGTTTCCATTTCCCGAAAACATCCCTGGTCATTACTGTCAACTGACGTCGCCGTCGGCAGTGGACACGACCCCCAGAGATTCCCAACTCGGTGCGGTCTATCGAAGCAAGTGAAATAAATGTAAGGGGAGAGATCACTTTCTATTATAACGCCGTGTAAACAAACGCTATTTGCGCACTCCCGCTACCCCTCGCTGTTTCTCCCCATGGCGAAGAAGTCGAGATCCTTTCGAGGGCATCGAAGAAGTGGATGGCAGGTCTCGATGGGGTCCAGGGATTTTCAAACAACAAGTTCATTTAGCCCAATCAGCTCTGAAGATCGATAATTAAAAAATGTAATAGCTATGGGCCATAATGACTATGAACCATGATGGCAAGGGTCCGTACTGGCTACGGGCCATAATGACAATGGGCTGTACTGGTTATGGGCCATGATGGCTACTTAACAAACTAATGAAGAGGCACAGAATGTTGGGCGTTTTGATGATTTCTCATTAAAAAAGGTACTACAATATCCAAGCAGCTCCTGAGCGTAATTTTAGGCATGTCAAAAGCTGGTTCATCAGCTATTCCTCTGCCTTTTATTCCACTGCGTCCAGGAATGTCTCTGATGTCAATTTCCGTCCGATTCTAGCACTGTAGATAACTCTAATAGCTATGGGCCATATTGGCAATGGGCTGTATTGGCTACGGGCCATAATGACAATGGGCTGTACTGGCTACGGGCCATGATGGGTACACGACAAACTAATGAAGAGGCACAGAATGCTAGGCGTTTTGATAATTGCTCATTAAAAAATATACTACAACATCAAAGCAGCTCCTGAGTGTGTTTTTAGGCATGTCAAGAGTTGATTCCAGACCCTTCCTAGCAAGTTCATCAGCTGTTCTTCTGCCTTTTATTCCACTGCGTCCATGAATGTCTCTGATGTCAATTTTCGTCGGATTCTAGCACTGTAGTGAACTCCAATGGCTACGGGCCATAATGACAATAGTTTGTACAGGCTATGGGCCATATTGGCAACGTGCTGTACTGGCTATGGGCCATAATGGCAATGGGCTGAAGACGTGAAACAGTTTTCTGTAATTCAGTGTTCGTTTGAATGGTACTCGACCGAAGGATGGGTCTTCCATGGCTTTTCAATCGCTCGAAAGCGACGAGACCGATTCGCTAATGATTAATCTACGTCGCCAATTGTTGTGACAAATGCGTAGCGTCGAAAACGATCCAACTGGTGGATGGAATAGGGGGTGGAGGGTGACTCGATTGCCACGCGACCCGTGTAACAGAGCGGAACTAAACTAAATTGAGATCGTATTAGAGCCGGAGAGGTCTTATTGCGCATATAATAGACGGTGTTTGTGCAGTTTAACCACTTTCCGAAGAGAGGCGTTCGAATTAGCATTTTAGGCGAATTCCTCTCGTCTCTCGCTGCGTATCCTCCGACGTTCTTGTATAAAGGATGAGGATTTACAAATTGCTCTCAAGTCGTCTTTGCGAGCAGGACCCATCGGGAGAATGGAAACGATTCGATTCCGAGTGGGTTTTGTTCGCGAATATCCCGTCAATTACTATCGGAAAGTGAAGCTGCTGAAGCTGCTCAGTATCCTTCAACTGGACCAAGTCACCATCCACGAGAGAGTATGCCAGGATTATGGTACACTCGAATGGAAAACTAAAAATTGAATTATGAACAATTGCGACGTTTGAAATGTCACTTATGTGGTATCATTGGACCCAGAAAATTGTGCAGATTTCAGAAATGTAATGACATACAGGGTGTTCCGTTTGAAAATCGGATGTCGGTATCACTTCCGGTGAAACCGGAAGTGATGAAAAAATTATTTATGAATCGAAAAGTGCCGCTTATTATGTATATGGGATATCCCGAATTTCAATTTATTACCTTCAAAACTAACGGAGATACGGGGGGTGAACCATTATCCTGTCACACCCGGTATATTTTTTCTTAACTGCCAATAACCTAGCCTAGTCCTGTAGTGAAAATTATCCTAACCATCCTAACCTGCTGGTAATCTAGGTAGGTAAACAAACAATGTAGAGAAAGTGAATGTTTTTGAGGACGAGCAAATGAAAAAAAAAACCGTCCGAAACCGGACGAAAATCCATAAAACATCTCGGCGACGAATACGATGCTTTGGTTCGCGTTGCCTGGCAACTGGAGGAGGCGGCTGTGGCATCGCTATGCTGCGGTGGAGACGGCCTTACGCCGGCGACCAGCGTCGGTTATTAGCGTCTAATTAGGATGATCGACGTTTGTTGTTTTTCCAAGAATTCAAAGTCGTCGTGGAGTCTTCAACGTTCGTATGAAGGCTCTCAGAGCATCGACATGGACTCTTCATGGGTTTTTTTGTTGAGAAAATGGGGTTTTTGGGGGTTTTCGTAGGTTTTTGCGACTTTTTGGGATTTTTCGGAATTTTCAACATGAAATAACTCGCAAAGTATACTAGATATCAAAAAACGGATTTCACAACCGTTTTCAGCGCCTCTCAAACACCTTGTATACGAGTTTTCAATTAATTCTTCGACATTTTTCAAGGAATTGAACCTTTGGAATTTTTCGAAACTTTCAAAGTCGGTTATTCGACCTCAATTCACAGTGATTCCTACGTATTTTGACGCGCTGATTCCGAAAATGGTGTTATTTGAACTCGTAGAGCTTCAGGAAGCTGAGAAAATCGCGAAAAACCGATCGGAAAATTCAAAAATCGGTTTTTCGACTTTAATATATAGTGATTCTTACGTATTTTGACGCGCTGATTCCGAAAATGGTGTTATTTGAACTCGTAGAGCTTCAGGAAGCTGAGAAAATCGCGAAAAACCGATCGGAAAATTCAAAAATCGGTTTTTCGACTTTAATATATAGTGATCCTTACGTATTTTGACGCGCTGATTCCGAAAATGGTGTTATTTGAACTCGTAGAGCTTCAGGAAGCTGAGAAAATCGCGAAAAACCGATCGGAAAATTTCAAAATCGGTTTTTCGACTTTAATATATAATGATTCTTACGTATTTTGACGCGCTGATTCCGAAAATGGTGTTATTTGAACTCGTAGAGCTTCAGGAAGCTGAGAAAATCGCGAAAAACCGATCGGAAAATTCAAAAATCGGTTTTTCGACTTCAATATATAATGATTCTTACGTATTTTGACGCGCTGATTCCGAAAATGGTGTTATTTGAACTCGTAGAGCTTCAGGAAGCTGAGAAAATCGCGAAAAACCGATCGGAAAATTCAAAAATCGGTTTTTCGACTTTAATATATAATGATTCTTACGTATTTTGACGCGCTGATTCCGAAAATGGTGTTATTTGACCTCGTAGAGCTTCAGGAAGCTGAGAAAATCGCGAAAAACCGATCGGAAAATTTAAGAATCGGTTTTTCGACTTTAGTATATAGTGATTCTTACGTATTTTGACGCGCTAATTCCGAAAATGGTGTTATTTGAACTCGTAGAGCTTCAGGAAGCTGAGAAAATCGCGAAAAACCGATCGGAAAATTTCAAAATCGGTTTTTCGACTTTAATATATAGTGATCCTTACGTATTTTGACGCGCTGATTCCGAAAATGGTGTTATTTGAACTCGTAGAGCTTCATGAAGCTGAGAAAATTGCGAAAAACCCATGTTGTACTGTAATATTTCTGTCGAAACAGGTGATTTGCTGTTTGTTTTTGGGTGTTTCTGGACTTTTTTGATATTTTCGATTGCAGAAAACGATGCTTTTCTCGAAAACTACACTAGATATCGAAAAAGAAAATGCAATGATACACAATCATGTATTCTTCGTGAACTATTCCAGAAAAAGTGAGGAAAAAAATCCTTCACCGTCACCTTCAGCGTATCTCACCTTAGAATCAGGTAGGAAAAGGGTGTTTAGATCCCCGTAAAAACCTAGTTACCTCCCTCTCTCAACCCCTTGGAGCATTCAAATACATATTCCTCCCGGGAAATTCTCCGCTAATTGCATTCAACCTGAGAATGGCCTTTTCGCGGGCTACTTGCGCCAATCAGGACATAATTAGGATAAGCCGTGACACAGTTCGTTGGAGCAATTTCGTCTGTCTATCTCCAGCGGATCGACCATTGTCGTCGAATCCACGAGGTAATTATGTCGCGATATCAAGCGCACTCATTTCGTCATTTCTGATCTCAACCATCCACGATTGTCATCGAATACACGGTGATTGGAACTAGGAATACAGGGTGGGACAAGCAATGGGGTCCCAAAATGACTTGGTCTCGAGACAGGGATCGAAATACTACGAAAAGTAGCCTGGAATAACTTGTTCTGGTTCAAGAGAAACTGCCAGTAGGGACCAGTAACATGTCTCTTGGACCCTGAGACTATGGAAGACAGTTCGTGCCATTATGAGGCAGTAAACTATACAGGGTGTAACTAAATGAGTGTTGAGCATTTGAGGAGGTGATTCCTCATCGAAAATCAAATAGGATCTTCCTTATGAAGACACTTCATTGGAGCATCCCTTGTTGAGATACAGCCTCTTGAAGGGGGTACATTAAATTTGTTTAACAATTTTTTTCACAACCACTAAAAAAGTTACAGTATTGAAATTAACCTGATATTTTCTACTACCAAAACGACACTTAGCCAGTAATTTATTTGGTTTACCCCATGGTTGTAAGGGATGGAAAACGCAACCCCTCAAATTTATTTCCAATGTAACTTTTTCTTTTATCATTTGTTTACCATTTGAAAACTCATTTCCGATAGCATGTTTCATTCCAAGCAAAGAATGTTTCAGGCAAATTTATTGTTTGAAAAGTCGTCGTAGAGTCTTCAAAGTTCGCATGGAGACTTCTAGAGCATCGACATGGACTTTTTACGCGTTTTTTTTCGTTGAAAAAATGGGGTTTTTGGAGGTTTTTCGTAGATTTTTGCGACTTTTTGGAACTTTCAACTGGAGATAACTGGAAAACTATACTAGATATAATAAAACGGAATTCACCATCGTTTTCAGCGCCTCTTAGACTACTTATAGACTTTTTGTCTTATTAGATATTTGTTTACCATTCGAAAATTTGTTTCCGGTGTCATGATTCATTCTAAACAAAAATGTTATTGAATTTTTTGCTCAAAATAAACCAGTTTGCAACAAAAAAATAGCTTACTACCTGCATTAAATGATTAAAGCAGAATAAACAGAACTAATTTATTAATAACAAAGCACGATGAGCCTTTTGAATGTGGTGCTCCGACTTGGCTAGTCTTCTTTCCAAATTCCATCACCAAATGTGTCTCTGAACAGTTATTTTCCTTTGAGAAACAACACAATCAGGGAGGTGATTGGTTACTCGCCAGATGCTCCCACATGGAAAACTAACCAACCAAACCACCATATAAAGCCAATCAAACTCCCGATAAACTGATAAAATCTCATATTTATAAGGCAATTTAAATTCGAAGCTCAACAATAGGCATAACTACGCTTCAGGGTCATTTACCACCTAATTTATAACCGTCCGAAATAAAATGATGGCTGGCGTTGGGGTAATGAGAGTTAGTTGGGGCGAAACAGCACGCAAAAGTCATCTGGGATGAAATATGGGGCAGTCTCCAGAGGACGCGAAGTGTTACTGATGTTGCATATGCTGCAGATTGAACAGAAAAGAAAAAATAACACAGTTACAGTCTCATCGAGTCAGTGATTTTTCCAGATGGATATGCCCATCGATCTGGTTGTGAGACTACAACCAACCAGCCATGGTACGTTCTAATCACATTAATAACCATTGGAAATGATATCCGATACTCAACAATTAATAGACATGGTCGATGACAGCTTTATTCAATTAAATGCGAATTGAACACGATGCGTAATCGTTCGACCTGATAATTGATTTGTCGATGCCAAAATTGGACTAACTATAGTTCAGGATATAAATTGTCAATACAGTTATAAGCTTTGTTGAAAATCAAATTCGAGTTCTTGGAATTGGAAATTAGACTTGTTGAAATTTCTCATTACGTCTCTTTGTGTGCGTCGATAGAAAACAGCCTCTCGAGCTCCTTACCAGCCTCGCCAGGCTCTGATGAAGTTGCTGCGGTGCTTGGGATTACACAAGCCGAATGGACACAAAAGTGAATATACACAGTGAAAAATAAACGACTCGAAAAGACACTAAAAATCACGAAATTGTGAAATGTGGTTCGAATGTTCCAGTAGAATCACGAATTTTCAACGACCCTGTATAACGCAGACGTGCTTTTTGTGCACAGAACTAATACACAGGTCTTTGTCATGCTATTCCTCAAAAATGGAGTGGCTGCGCACCCGTATAACGAAATTATGAACATTAAACCAGCGCCATGTTTAGAACAAAAATTTTGGAAAATAATTATTACCTCGAAAACTGTTCGAGATAGGTATAGGGAAGTATTAGGCAAAGGAGTTCAGGAAGCAAACACAAATCCAAAAATGCTGTAATATACAGGGTATCCCATTGGAAATAACAAAGATGGTGCTACATTAGTTAAGGATATAAATTGTCAATCCAGTTTTGTTGCTTGAGTTCTTGGTGTTTTGAAACGAAAACAATTCCAAAACCTTTTTGGAAATTGGTCAATTGATGAGAACTGAGATCGATGCATTCGCCATTTTTTGACAGAAGTGACTTGACACCCCCTTGGCATAAAATTGTGTAACACTTGAATCATCTCTCTCAAAATCCTCACACTTCTCGACATCCTGAAGATCCCCAGAAGAAACATCCTTCAAACTCGAATTTCAAATCACGAGAATCCACCCCTCAACCCTATTAAACTAGCTACGCACCCCCTTCCCCTCCCCTTTCCCCCCCATCCCCTCCATTATATACGTACTCGTACATTCAGCTTTTCGACATTCGTTTACCTTTGGACTCCATTTCAATTCCACTTAATTTTGTGAGCGAAGTTGTGCAAATATTTGCCCCGGTTTGTACTCAGAGATGGAGCCTCTGAACGTTTCCCCCTCCCCCCCCCCCTCGTTTCCCCGCATTCGCTGGCCCCCCACGAGCAGCGTCACACTATTTTTTTTTCGGTTGGGGTTTACGATGGAAATTGTGGTGAGTCACGTGATTTTTTGAACATCTAGAAGTGATTTTTTGAATAAAAATCTTGAAATTTTGTTTCCTGGAGGAATGTTCTTGTGAGGACACGTTGAAAATGTTGCGGAAGCCTCTGGTGGTCAAACTTTGGTACTAAAGACGTTCATAAGTGGTGCAAGAAGTTTCAAGAGAACGCGTGGAAGACGAGCCGCGCTTAGAACGGCCGATGAAGCCCAAAAAATCATAGATTTGGGGCTTGAAAATCGTCGATTGACAGTTAGAAACCTCGCTGGGAGTGTTGGGATACCATTTGGGTCAGCCCAAACCAGTTTTGGGTCCCAAACACCTCAAGTCTGTTGGCTCCTTCATGGCGATAAAGCACCAGGTCGTGCTGAGTTGGTTCCTCGCGACTTTTTTGCCAAAAACTCGACTCTGGTCGTTCCACAACCACCATATTCGCCTGATTTGGCCCCGTGCGACTTTTAGCTACCCAGAAAATTCAAAAAGCCAATCTAGGCGCGCCGTTTCAGTGCCGAAAGCGACGAATTCCTGTACCACACACTCTTATTCTTTGTCGAGAAACTCATAAATAATTCCTGTAACAATTAGTTGAATATCAAGCTGCATTACAACGTAGCTTTCGCAAATTGGGTGGTGAATTAGTAATGGGCGGTTTTATTACACGCACGACCCGAGATGGCCCAAGGGCGTATCGAATAATACGTCCGCTCCGGATGCCGTAATTGAGCTATTTGTGTTCATTTAGAGGATCCGATAGCCGAGCGGCATCTCTCTCTTCGATACGGCGGAAACAGAGATGGAGATACTGTACTTGGGGGTATAGATGGTACCTTAGGGTAATGGGACAAGGTACGCTTTTGAAAATTGGGGTACTTGTATAAGCATCCAGGATCTAGCGATTGGAGATGTTTTCAGTGATGCGATGTTGCCGCTTCTAGCGAAAAGCAGCACCATCTTTGTTATTTCCAATGGGACACCCTGTATATTACAGTATTTTTGGATTTGTGTTTGCTTCCTGAACACTTTTGCTGAATACTTCTCTATACCTATCTCAAACAGTTTTCGAGATAATAATTATAATCCAAAAATTTTGTTCTAAACATGGCGCTGGTTTGATGTTCATAATTTAGTTTTACGAGTGCGCAGCGATTCCTTTTTTGAGGAATAGCATGACAAAGACCTGTGTATTAGTTCTGTGTACAAAAAGCAGGTCTGCGTTATACAGGGTCGTTGAAAATTCGTGATCCTACCAGAACATTCAAACCACGTTGAAATTACACAATTTCGTGATTTTTAGTGTCGTTTCGACTCGATTATTTCTCACTGTGTATATTCACTTATGTATTCATTCGGCTTGTGTAATCCCAAGCACCGCAGCAACTTCATCAGAGCCTGGCGAGGCTGGTTAGGAGCTCGAGAGGCTGTTTTCTATCGACGCACACAAAGAGACGTAATGAGAAATTTCAACAAGTCTAATTTCCAACGAACAACGTTAATTTCGTGCTCCGTCCTAAACGCAAGAAGCAATTAATTCACTTTTAAAGTTAATTTATTAGTGTACACAGAATCGCGACGGCGGTGTCTAATAACCTTAATTAAGACGTCCTGAGATATACAGGGGCGTATCCATATTTTCCAAACATTTCAAAACCAGGAACAGAAGGAGAATTTGTTGCTGCCTGTGTTTGAGTGATGATTTCAGCACTTTTCTGATGTTTTGACGCACAATACACGTATTTTTTAAACAGTTTGGATGATAAACTCCACCTAACTTTCTTTTTCGGAGAACTGTTGATAAACAGACAAGTGGCAACACTGCACTTCCCGTCGAGCTGTCACAACTATCATTGAAGGAATTTTAGTGGTTCTAGTGTTCGCCAGCTGTAGCGCTGCCCTCCTTTAGTCACTTTCTCAGCCAATCACAAATCAGATCCGATCAGCTTAGTGAAAATACGAATGTTTCTTGATTTATTTGAGAGAATTTAGCAAGGTATAATAGTTCTGCTGATTTTTTCACAATACGAACTGTCAGAGATCAATCATGGCGAATTATTATTCGAAAATGGCGTCGTACTTTCCAGCCCTGTGTGTACGACCGTGGTCCAAACGGACGCAGATGATCTTCTCCGTAAAGTTTCTTGGGAGACTCGCTAACAAAAGGAAAGCGTTTCGGTAGCTGTCTGTCGTCCTGGTCCATTTAATAGATAACGTAAGGAAACGGCCGTACTTTAACGACACCTCACGGTCGGTCCCTTTACTGTACGCTAGCCTAAACGACGCTTAAGACAAGCGATCTTTGATGGAAGTAATGCCGCACTTGCAAAGATAAAAGAATCGCAATCTCGGATAAATTGACCGCGTCGGAAATTCGGGAGGAATGCTCTGGAGAGGAATCATTCGGGGAAGTGGCTTCAGCGATGGAGAAATGGGCGAGATTACGGAGTTTCAGAAAAAAATACACCACGACATGCAGATCAGCAGACAGTTTTTTGGAGGTTTTTCGTGACTGAAGTTAAAAAACTCAAAAATCATAGCTGAAGATTCAAATAAATCGATAGGGGAAATTTTTGTAACGCCACTGACTCAATTTTGACATGGAACACATTGATATTGAGACTTTTGACATGGAACACGACTATTCGTACGAGACTGTGCTTGACATAACGTTCTCTGCCCTGAGTTCGCAATCGTTTCTCGATTGTATCACAGAAATTCATTCAGAAACATTGTCAACATGTCAACAAATGATTCAATCCATTTCTCGTTTCGATTATTACAGTAATTTGTTCGATAATAACGGATAATTGATGGAACGATTCTGCCATTAGTGCCACTTAATTGAAAATCTCTAATCGGATATCGTCTCCAGTCTATTTTCTCACTCAGGCGGCCGTGAAACCCGAAGGGATCGACAAAACACTATCGCAACGCTCCAACTTTTTTAAAAGCTTATTATCGAATTCCCCTCGGCGAGCTTTTACGGATCCTTAACACTTTTCAAAACTGTATTTCACTTTTATTTTTTTCTTCATCTCTCGGACACATCGAATCCACCGAACTTTCTCATCGGATATCGCGAAAATGAGAAAATGGTGTTTTTTATTTCCGTCCCGACGGCCGCTATACGGTGTGTCACTAATTCGACAGTTAGTATACAGGGTGTCCGGGAGGAATTGCCGCTTTGGTACATGGAAAAGCTGGGTTTATATTATTATATTGAGTCCGCGTACTCGCTGCATCTGTCGACGTTATTCGATGATAAATTTTCAGTTCGTAACGTGCCAATTCATCGATTCATTTGCTCTGGAGCTTCCGTGACATTTTGATGGTGGAATAGCATCAATAACTTTGGATGTATGAATGGATTTCGTTTGATGACGTTGGAAATCTGATTCTTGTTCTGAATGAACTGAAGATGTAAAGTGGGTGAATTCACAGAATTGTTTTTGTACCAAGAATAATCATCTGTTGATAAAATTTTGATAATGTGGACGCACGGAGCTGAACCACGAAAGAAAGAAAGAAAATCCGGAAAAGTCGGGGAGCAAAAACCCGTTAAGTTCCCCGGTGTTCATTCCCTTTGGCTGCGTATTATTGGCAGTGTTTTAAATTTGAACCTAATCCAACTTAAAATGCCATTTCATAGATCCGGATCCGGCGTCCCGGAACTCTGAGTGCCACACTTGCCGGATTTCACCCAAAAGAATTTTAAATTCCTAAGTAGAGTCTACGTCGCTTCCCTTCTGATCCCCCCTTCCCCCCCCCCAATCTATCCTTCCACGAAAAACAACAGATTTTTTAATTCCCACAGCCTTCTTCGCTCAACGTATATATTTTTCTTGCCTTGCGCCGAGTTTGGGGGGGGGGGGAGGGGGAAATCCATTGGAGATTCGAGAACTTTTCAGCACCATTTTTTGCATCATGAATCATTGATAATTGCTTCCCTGCCGGATTATACACAGGGTGTTTTGCTTCCGAGTGACGCTCGTTCGGATTCGCTTCGCGATTGTTTCTTCCCCCACTCACCCCCTCCCTTAATGGAGCGACGGGAGCGACCGTTTTCACGGTGTTCGCCTCGCGCGCTCTTTTTTATCGGCCGGCAATCCGACCGGAAAATGAACGATCCCGTGGTGACAAAAGAACATTCCATCATTTCCGGCGAGATGGCCGCCATTAGGAATGCATAAACGGGGATTCGCCGGCGATATTTTCCACACGCGACGTACCGACGCCGTCGCGGCGCCGTCGCGACAAATCAACCGGAAAATTGGCAACACGGGATGTTTGGATTCGGACCGGAGGACGTCACGCAGCTGGCAGGATTATTGTTATCGATAACATTTTTATTTGGGCAGTTTGATGTCGACAAACAAATCGTGATGACATTTGACACTTGACACTTGGGAGGCAACGCATAGACGTGACAACGTGCAGCCTCAATTGTCTAATAACTGTTGAAGTTGACAAGTATGACAATTATGGCGAGTATGACAATTGACAAGTATGACAAGTATGACAATCGACAAGTATGACAATTAAGACAAGTATGACAATTGACAAGTTGACAATTGACAAGTATGACAATTTATAAGTTGACAATTGACAAGTTGACAATTGACGAATATGACAATTGATAAGTATGACAAGTATGACAATTGACAAGTTGACAATTGACAAGTATGACAATTTATAAGTTGACAATTGACAAGTTGACAATTGACGAATATGACAATTGATAAGTATGACAAGTATGACAATTGACAAGTTGACAAGTTGACAAGTATGACAATTATGGCGAGTATGACAATTGACAAGTATGACAAGTATGACAATCGACAAGTATGACAATTAAGACAAGTATGACAATTGACAAGTTGACAATTGACAAGTATGACAATTTATAAGTTGACAATTGACAAGTTGACAATTGACGAATATGACAATTGATAAGTATGACAAGTATGACAATTGACAAATTGACAAGTTGACAAGTATGACAATTATGGCGAGTATGACAATTGACAAGTATGACAAGTATGACAATCGACAAGTATGACAATTAAGACAAGTATGACAATTGACAAGTTGACAATTGACAAGTATGACAATTTATAAGTTGACAATTGACAAGTTGACAATTGACGAATATGACAATTGATAAGTATGACAAGTATGACAATTGACAAGTTGACAAGTTGACAAGTATGACAATTAAGACAATTAAGACAATTGACAATCAAGACAATTGACATGTATGACAATTGACAAGTTGACAAGTATGACAATTGACAAGATGACAAGTATGACAATTGACAAGTATGACAATTGACAAGTATGACAATTGACAAGTTGACAAGCATGACAATTGACAAGTATGGCAATTAAGACAAGTATGACAAGTTGAGGAATATGACCAAATGGTTGTTTATTCCACCCAACCGTGGTCTTGTCCGAATGGAAATTTCGATTGTGCAACTTGTCTTTCGTCCGTTGGACTTGCCACCCCATTAGTCCCGCACAATCGCACGAAACCGGACCATTCGTCCCTATCAATTAAAAATGAATTTCGACGATGCGCGGCGAATATATTTAATTCCCCGAGCCGTCGGTGCGGCGACGGCCTGCGCGTCCCCCGGGAACGGTCCCCCTTGACCGAAATCGAGATCCCGTCCGTCGTTTGTCTGACAGCTGTTCACATATTGTCCGATTGCGTCGTTACGTAATTACTTAGCGGGTGAACAGTGTTGCCCAATTGATCTAGCCATTATTTATTCGTTTTTAACGATAATTTGTGAGGAATCGTGACCCGAAACTGAATTGTCCAAGAATTCATACAGTTCTGAGTACATTCTCATGAAAAATTGATTTTACAACACTTTATATAATGGTCAAAGTGTCATCTGTCATGTTTCTGTCATGTCATCGGATCAGATTCTCAGATAATTTGAAGCAAGACACAAAAAGTATCACATTTAATACATTATTTTTCAATCGAATTCTAAACAATCGTCATTGGTATGAAAACTATGCCATTTTGGCAACCCTGCTAGCTACCCTTCGAATGATTGCCACCCCTTGAAATCAACACATCCCATTGGCGGGTATTAGTGGAGGCAGAATGCAGCAAGATAGTGTATAACAAAAGCCTTGGGAATTTAATATTATTATTTTTTCTCTTCTATACTGATTTTTTTCGGTGATACTTAATATTAAAGCAAGAATGATTTGTTGAATTTTGAAGTTCAATAGAAAAATTCGAAACGGTGTGCTTAATTTTGCATTATTCTACATTCCCACTGGTACGCTACTGAGCATTCAAATTGGCAGCACACTTCAGTGGCTCGGCAGGCGATTAATTTGAAGTTGATACCGTGATATAATGGGGTGATTATTCTTAATTATCGTGATTTAGGTGACTGTTCAACTAGAATTTTCTAACAGGTTGTCATGAAATAGGAGATCGTAATAATTGATACCATTATGACGCACTGATTTCCTATTTGATGATCGAATTTTAAAGATTACTTTTCTCATTCACATTACGTTTTATAGATCAGCATTTTGATACACCCTGTATAGAATCTAAAGTGTGTACTTATTTCACACAAGAAACATCGTATTTCTAGGGTTAGACAGATAGACAAAGTCATTTTCGGTTAGCAGTATCATGACTTTCTCTAATTGGACGATAACTTCACTAAGGAGAAACAAACGACGGTGCACTATCAGAGCAGCCCGAAACCTCAGGCGACGTTAAAATAAACAGCACAATAGCATAGTAATAGGTAAAGTTACCCACACTTACTTAATCTACTCCCAGAGGTTGGAAGTCACTACAGGCATCTCTATCGACAATTGTTTATCTCTCTTCATCAAACTGTAATTTGTTACACAGTCAGAAAGCTCGGTATTTAACTTGATTTATCTTATTTCGATACTTACAGCGGATAAATTGACAAAAAGATTTGACGTAGCCATGAGGATATTTTCCGAATCGGCCATTCAAGGCAATTTGTTTTCGGTGACGTAATGGAGCGTCTAATGAGAAGCTCGCCGCCCCACGGAGAATCGTCGGTGGCCATGAGACCGGCAAATTGAATGTCCCAACAGCTCTCTCCTCTACCATCGTCTTCATGTCTCATACGACATTTCATTTCGATACCATTTTATTCTCTTCATATTGACAACATTTTTTGGTTAATTTCTTCTTATTTTATTTACTTTTTATTATTTTCTTCTTCCTAACATCGTCTGTCAAAGCTTCTTCTGTTTATTTGTTCCTAACCTCAATTTACATAAAAATAAAATCTACCAGAGTTGAAAATTACTGAGATTTCATAATTTTGTCTTCGAATCTGTGTTGATTGTTGCATAATTCTGTTAATTTGTCGAATTATTCGATAAAGAAAATGGGCCACAACCTCGTTAGCGCTGCATAAAGATAATTAACTGTTCTTAGTTAATTGGAACGTCGATTTATTAATTACGTTCCTTTTATAATTGCTTTCCGGCGACGTATCAGTTCTGATCCGCATTCTGAGCAATTCTACCAGAAATTTCCCCAATTTGGGATTAGGTGGGAGATATACAGTTAGTAATCACATAATTAAATTCTTTCGTTTAATTATATAACAAGAAAACAAAGAAGTTCAGTCAACATGATTTACTCATTTTGAATCGTATTTCATTATATTCATGCAAACACATTAAATATGCTTATTCAAGAAGGATATTGATTCGTTCTTCATTGTTGTTCAGCAAGTCTTTTATCTCTCATGTGTGGAATATAATAAATTGTTGCGAAAGGGAATGACAAATAGACGAAAGCTTGAAGGAGGCCGTGAAATAATATCTGTCCTGACGTCAAACGAACTTTGGGGGCTGATGATACGACGTTGCACCACGATCTCATTGACATCTACAAAAAATAACATTTATGAGGAATCAAATACAGCTGAAGTGCTGCTCCGAGTTAAATGTGCTACTTTACCTTGATAAGTAATCAGTACACTATTGCCCCAAAATGTAACTCAATGACAAACTTATATTTTATGACAGTATCTTTGACAATGAATCGAGTTACTATGGAAACATTGTTTTACAAGGTGTTCTACAAAGTTTAAGATACCTACCTCAACTCAATTATTTTATGCCCCACACAGAGGAAAAATAAGGCCAGAATATGACGTAACATTGTTTACCCACAACTTTTCAATACACAATTTACGAAACCAACTGTCATATTATGTTGTCTAAAATTAAAACTGCATTTTATGCATTATCACACCAGTATCGCCATCTATCAACAAGGGTATGTGACCATTCTCGTTCTAACTGTACAGGAAACTGAACCAAATATGGAATCTACTACTGTTTGGTTCTTTGAAATAGTTTGATATATGAAGAAGACGCACATCAAAATCACACGGAATACATTTAAAAAGTACGAAACCCACAACTATCGTTTTCTAACTATATTTTTGCATTATCAAACAAGCCTTCCTCGATACAATTTTACAGGGAACTAAATCAATGTCATGGATACAGATTACTAGTTTCTGGTCACAGTTCAAGAATAGCACAGTAGATGGCACGTCATTATTTGCATTTTTGACATTTTGATTCTTTTAGGTTATCGAATAACCAAAATTCGTAAGATGTTGATTAAAAATGCAGTTTTACTACTGAAAACTCAATCCGTTGAAGGTGTCTCCGATAAGTACGTACAACTGCTGAGAAAGAACAGCTACGTGGTTCAGCAAGTGAAAACGTTGGTTTTCGATTTCAAAAACATCGAGGACTTGCAACGAAAATTAGAAAGTCATGAGGACTATTCGGGATTGGTTTTCTCGAGCCCTCGTTGTGTTCATGCAGTGTATTTAGCATTGAACGGCGAGAGAAGTTTAATGGAACCTTGGCAAACCAAAAGTAACTATGCTGTGGGAGAAGCAACTTTCAAAGATGCTCTGGATAAATTATTTTTGGAATGTAAAGGGAAGGAATCTGGGAATGCGGTGAATTTGGCAAAGATTATCGTGGAAGGTTAGTAAGATAAGAGGTAAGAAATGTATGGTTATTTGGTAAAAACTATCATGACTAAGATTTGTTTGTGTAATCAATGAATCAGTTGGTTTTTTTTAGATAAAGAGATCTGTAATAAACCATTACTTTTTCCTCATGGCAATTTGAAGACTGACACTTTGAGTCATGAACTTGGGAAGGAAAATTTAAGAATTGAGGGAGTTTTAGTGTATGATACAATACCAAATCCAGATATTTCAAAAGAAATTGCACAAGTTACCAACAGTTTCAGTGAAATTCCAGAATTTGTTGTCTTTTTTAGTCCATCAGGCTTGCATAGTTCTTTACCATTTCTTCAAAAAGTAACAGATTTTTGTGAAGCCAAGGTAATGTGGTGTGAACCAACATAGTTTTTGGTGACATTTAGTGGAATATTTTTTCAGCTTATTGCCATTGGACCAGTTACTGAATTAGCTATGAAAGAGCAGAACTTGAATGTCTTTGGTGTCACTAAAAAACCCACTCCAGATGATGTTTTAGGTGTTATAGCAGGAAGATGAATTCTACTGGATGTTCTTGTTACATATTGTGATAATTTTATCTCGAATAAAAATATATAAAACCTGTTTTAATGTCTCACAAGGCGTACTATTTATTTCGGTAATTTTGCCTTACCATGTGGAATATACACGTATTTTCAGCAGAAATACACGATTTGGAAGTTATAATTGTGAGTAAATGGACACTTCAGGTTATTCCACTTCAAAATTTCAGCTTTTCTTAAACATTTTCGAAAAACATATGAACACAAGAACTACGTCAACTGTTAGTTGTCAATTGTCAAACCACAGAACTATTAATGAAAATGTTTATAGCAAAAAAATGGAGAGTTTTGTTGCCAAATCAAAATCGGGGAATTTCCAGATCTTGCCCCCCCCCCCAAAAAAGGATTAGGTAGTTAAAAAATAAAAAACAAAGTGGTGTTAGACATTTTTTATTCAACATCTAAAAACATTAAAAAATACCATTTTCTCGACGAATTCTCATCAATTTATGTATCACAGTTTCTGGTTAAACTTAATTAAATGAGCAATTCTCTTCAAAAATCTAGCTACGTAAACAGATTAATCTGTCGATAAAAAAAACAAACTCCACTGCAGAAAATCTTCAAAAGACGAAAGGCACATTTCAAATCTACTCATGATCACTCACGCCTTCGCACTTCAAAGTTATCAGAATAATTATGAAACTCAATTTTTTTCTCAACTATTACGTTATTTCGTTGATATCCTGTATTTATTAACTCTTTGATACACAGCTCTGACAGAATCGGAATCGTCTTGGTTTTCTCGCAAATAATATAACCTCAACTTTTTCTCCGAATGGCATTCGAGGATGCCCCATTGTTGAAACAGTTTCAGCGCGTTCTTGATGGTGTCCACTGAAACACTTTCGGCTGCAAAAAACACAATAATTCAGTAAATACTCAATCAACTCGTTGTTATTCTAAAACAAGTAAAGCTCACTATCAACACTGCGAAACAAATCGCATGTAAACAACGAATCGTTAGGACATTGCTCTGTGGTGATTCATAGAACGTTTGTCATAACCCACTCGTTACGTCACTGGTGAGATCATACTTGGGCGATACGATTGGGTCAGTCTCAGTTAAGCGTCGAGTATATAAACACGTGACGTCACGGTTCAAGTGACGGTAACTAGGGGGTTAGGCTGAGGTGATTCACTATTACTGTTGTCATAGGAAGACAGCTGTCATGGAAAATTTGTCAATTCGTTTAAAAGGTGACATAAATGAAACTCAAGCTGAAATAAAAGCATTTAAAAGTGTGATAAAAAAGAATGGGTGAGTCTTTTTCCTGATATATATTTGATAGTCGTTGAAAACCATAGGATTAATGGACATTAGCATTAATATTGAATTAGTGAATGTACAAAAAATGTTAAAACTGAATCTCGTATGCGTTGCACACTCACCGTAACTCACAGACCCGGAGACGAGCTGCGATTGCAACTCGCGCAGCGTCTCTTCGATCAGCTCGTTCTCTAAAAGCTGTCGACCGACGAGGGTGTCGAGCACGAACGCCGTCACGGCGTAACACTCGATCAACGGCATGACGGGCGTTCTCAGCCAACGCAACGCATCGACCGCGTTTTCGTTGGGGTTCAGCCTGTACATTTTTTGGGAGGATTCGTCTCGATCGAGCTCGTCCTCGTCGTCGTCGAACTGTTTCGCTAGCCTACGACTGCGCCTGCTCAGTTCCGTGTCTTCTTCCGTGTCCTGAGAAGCGAGAGGAAGAATGGGAGTTTTTTGCAGGGCAGGGCTGGTGGTGTGGTTCGTTTGTTTTAGCGAGGTAGTTGTGACAGTGTTGCCGGTTGTCTTTTTTTTGTGAAGTTTGTTGTATTTTTCGAATGGAAACCACTTTGAAGTTCTCCAATTTCGAAAAAGATTTATGCAAGTGAGATAACTCAGTCATGAATTTGATCCACTTGTATTAGAGATTTTTTTTTCGGAAAATTTGATCTATTTTTTCAAATATACCCTACCTGAGAATGCTGTCATTTCTGAAATTCGGAATTATCGAGAAAATGTACTTTAAAATCTACAGTATAGTGTTTTTTTTTCAATCTGCTTCATTCTTTCAATAAACGCCACTTTGAAACCCATCAATTTGATGAAAATTACGTTGCTCGTGACGTCAGAAGTACTAAATTTGAGTTAATGCGATTATTTCGAAGGTGAGATCACAAAATCACAAATTTGTTGAATCTGTTGTGAGATAAACCTAAAAAGACGACCCTATTTCAACAATTTTCGACAGCGAATTCCAAAAATAATGATTAAAAGCAATAAAAAATTCATTTTTCTGATTTTCGTAAAAACTCCACTTTAAAATTCCCAAAGTGGTGAGAATTTAAACGCTTTAGACGCTTTATGACGTCAGAAGTGCTAACACTGGGTGCAGTGTTGCCAGCTGTATTATTTATTAGCTTCTGAGGATATTCCATTCAGTTTCGTTCGAAAAACTAGATAATTTTTGGTAGAATTTACTGAAATGAAAATCTCCCATATTTTAAAGTTTTCATGGTTCAATTTTTCAGCGAAAAATATACGTGAGTCTACGAATTGTCCTTATTTCTTCGACCTGCCAACAATGTGAAGAAATATAATCGAAAACGCTTAAAAAAAATCTGGCGCTGGTGAGAGGGATTCATAACCTACGATTATTTTTCATGTCAATGTCAAAATCCCAATAAGCAGCGTTGCCACGACGTTCTCCAACGATTACTGCGCTTCATCAGCAGTGACTGATAATTTCACTGAAGGGAAAAAATTAAATTCACTATATTTTGAAGTTTTCATCGATTAATTTTTCAGTGAGTGAGTCTATGAATTGTCCTTTTTTTTGCTCTGCTAAGAATGTGAAGAAATATAATCAATAACGCTGAAAAAAAACTGGCGCTGGTGAGAGGGATTCATAACTCACGATTATTTTTCATGTTTACGTCAAAAATTCCAGTAAGCGGTGTTGCCACGACGTTCTCCAACGATTCCTGCGATTCATCAGCAATGACTGATAATTTTTGGTAGAATTTACTGAAATTAGAACCCGCCATATTTTGAATTTTTCATGGATCAATTTTTCAGCGAAAAATATACGTGAGTTTGTAAATTTTCCTTATTTTTTCGGCTGCCTAAAATGTGAAGAAATATAATCAATAACGCTGAAAAAAAAACTGGCGCTGGTGAGAGGGATTCATAACCTACGATTATTTTTCATGTCAATGTCAAAATCCCAATAAGCAGCGTTGCCACGACGTTCTCCGACGATTCCTGCGATTCATCAGCAGTGACTGATAATTTCCCTGTGGGGAGAAAAAAAACATAGGAAAACTCGACTCACCACCAAAAAAATCTGTTTCCTGTACACCAGCTCGTCCAGACAGTTGTCGATGACGTGCTCGAGACTCTGGCACGGCTTGCAGAACAAAAACTCGTACTGCATGATGTCGCACAGTTCGAGCACGCCGTCCACCAGGTGGCGGTGCGCCACGCTGGAGGACGAGGCGTCGGTCGCAATCGCCACCAGCGAGTCCAACGCGAAATGCGTGACCAGAGTGTTGCCGTAATAGGCCAGCTCGATGACGTTGGGTAGGAGGACGATGGGTTTGATGACGTCATCGTTGGTCGAGGATTTTTCTTTGCGGACTAACGCGGGGCCCAGCATGTCCACCTACGAGGTCCAGTTGGATTGAGAGTTTTTTTTTTTGGGAGTTGTTGTTGAGAAATTGGGGAATCAGGGTGTGATTAAAAAAAAACGAAAAAAGAAAATACCAGTAAAAGTGAGATGTGTCGAATAAATTATAATTTTTGCAGAAGATAAAGGACGAATACAAATTCAAATGATTTTTTTTCATCCCAATTCATGTGAATTGAGAAAATTTTCGACAACGACTGAAGAAACAAAAATTATCGATACATAATAATTAAAAAAAATATATATATATTTATGCAATGGCAAGCGCGATGATTTTAATTCGAATGTGTTTAAAATCAACTATAGTGATACGAAATTTCTTCAAGAAATTGTGGAATTAGGGGGTAATTTTGAAAAAAATATCAAAAAAGGGAAAAAACAAACGAAAATGCCAGTTAAGGTGAGATATGTCGAATAAATCATCATTTTTAGTAAAAATTAGAGGACTAATACAATTTTAAATGATTTCCATTTATTTTTTCGTCTTAATTGTGTGAATTGAAAAAAATTTCGGCAGCTAATGAAAGAAAAACAAACGAAATGACCAGTTGAAGTGAGAAATATCAGATAAATTATAATTTTTGTAAAAACTGAAGGTCGAACACAATTTTTCCATAATTTTCAAGGAAAAAATACTGAAAGCTGTACATCGAGACATGTGATTATTTTACATTATAATTTTTTCACATTTATATTTGTGAATTGAAATAATTTTCGACAGCTACTGGAAAAAAAATCAACCACTGACACAAAATTATATATTCAAGGTTTCTTTTGCCAAATATAATGGATTTTTTTGAATGAATACCATTTTGGAACCTTCCAATTTGATGAGACTTGACGTGACGTCATAAGTACTAACTATAGAGTTATTTCGGTAAAGTCAAACATGCTTGAAGATCAAATATAACGGCGAGAAATAATGCACACGAATTCTCACTGGAAAAGGTTACGTAATATTGAAAAAAAATGCCTTACATTTGGCGAGATAAAAAAAAACGATCCACTTAGTTTAACAAATTAATTAATCAAATAGGTGAGATCACAAAATTTACTTCGAACCTGTTTCAAAATGAAATTTAATGATAACAAAAAAAATTCATAAAATTCATCTAAAAAATATTAGATTTTTCGAAACTTTGAAACAACAGTTTTAGTGACGTCATAACTGCTGATACTGTGATTATCTCTGTGTCTATTTTTTGTATATTTTCGACCTGCTGGATAAGAAATAATTAGAAAAAAAATGCGTTTCGAACTGCACTGAATTTGAATCTTGAATTAATTCAAAATAATTGTCATTGTTAAAAATCATCAATATTCGCAATTAGGCATAATTCCAGCTGTTATTGTTTCCTGTTTGGTCAATAACAATTGTCTACTAAATATAGAAATACGACCCCTGTGTTGTTTTTTCATTCCCGAAATAACAATCAACATTGTACGTTTTTTGTTGTTTTTTTGTTTTCAAATGAATCACTCACCGCATACGCTATCACATCAATAGAATCCCCAGAAAACCCGATATCCCGTCTGGCGTATTCCAGATCCCTCCTCAAATCGTCCAAAGCCTTCACCAGTTCTTTGACAGTAGCGCCCCCTCTGAATTTCGTCAATAATAAATACGCCAAGGCGTTGGTCGACATGACGGACGTGGATTGGGCACAGTCTAAGAGAAACAACAGTGGAAAATGACAGTTCCAAACAGACAATTGACGTATGACGTAAAAGACAATTGACGTTCGAAGTGACCCCGAATAGTCACGGTGGATTTTCATCGCGAAAAAGGTACGAGGAGAAACAAATTGAGAAATTGCTGTAATATATATAGGGTGTTTAATTGGAAATTACGAAGATGTAATACTTTTCAGTAAAAGCGGCAACGCTGCATCGCTGAAAATGTTTTCTTCTGCTGTGGCTCACCCTGTATGATGGTTGATTGTATGCAATCATTTTCATTCGCTTCCTGTTTATTCGTAGAAAATTGGAATAAGGCGTGAAATGAAGGAAACAACAACAACAACAAAAAAAAATGTCAATTTCATCGATAGTTTACTCACCGTAAATGATGTGTTTGGAAATTTCAGCGACTAAACCTTTTTGCTCTTCCGACACTAAATCGGTGCCGTATAAACTGATGACAGATGGGTTCGATTTTAATATTTTCTGTCCATTGGATGGCTGCTGAGATATTTTCGATTTCATATTGAAAGTTTTCACGAGTTCCTAGAAAGAGTACTCTTTGAGTTTTCAATATTCGTATTGAGGCGTCTAGAGTTCCAATATAAATTTATTAAAAGTTTTTTTTCTGTTAATTTTCGATATATCCGACGATATAAAATTACGAATTTCTCGAAAACTATACTAGATATGGAAGGAGATTAGGTCTACAGTGTTGCCGGACGTGTTTAGTAGGAGGAGGTCTACTGACATTTCTGTCATGAAGTTAGTAGGATATATGCAGGGCATGTTTTTGGGGTTTTTCGTGGATTTTTACGACTTTTTGGTTTTTTTTTCGAAGGTTCAACATGAAACAGCTCGAAAAGTATACCAGGTATCGAAAAACGGTCTTCATTGCCATTTTCAGCGCGAGTTTTTAGGCAAATCTATTTTTAGAAGTTTCTTTATTATCATTATTATTATATTTTAAAGTCGGTTCGTGAGATTGTTCATTGAAAATATGGGGTTTTTGGTAATTTTCGCGACTTTTCAACCCGTACAACCCTGTATATTACAATATTTCCTCACCCTCAAAGAAAACGGTTGGTTGAAATCTATCCTCATCATGCCGTAATTGCTGTTGAGAACTTTCCAAATGCCCTTTACAGCGTTGCCGAATGTTTCCATTTCTTTCGGTTTGCCTAATTGTTCTCTCACGAAATTTCCATCTACGAGTTTTTCGTAATTCACACTAACAGGCACCAGCAAGGCGTCCTCGATGCTTCCTACATGAAATCAAATTCAATGTCGAAATGTTGTCGACCACAGGAGGAATTTTCATTTTCAAAGTTGAAAAATCAGTTTTTTTTTAACCGAAAACGTGAAAAAGTGCGTGAAAAGAATATTTCCTCATTCAGCGAAAAAATGCTAAAACTTGTCTCAATTTAACCAACTTCGTATCTCTCTAGAGGACATCCTGTATACAGGAGAATTTTCGTGTGAAAATTGGAAAAGCATGATGATAACTGTGCTGAAATTCCTGAAAAACTTAGTTTTTTTTTCAATAATTTCGAGAATTACTCAAAAATTCAATAAAAAACCGGAAAAGAATGATAACTGTGCCAAAATTCCTGAAATTATTGGATTTTTTTTAATCAAGAACGTGTTCCTCTGCCATTTTGAGAATCACTAAAAAAGGCGATAAAAAATTGCCTGAAAAAATATTTTCTTTAACAAAAAAAAGCTAAAATTTTGCACAATTTAACCAACTTCGTATCTCCTAAGAGGACATCCTGTATACAGAAGTCATTCACATGTGAAAAGTGGAAAAGCATGATAACTGTGCTGAAATTCCTGGAATAATTATATTTTTTCAATTGAAAACGTGTTTCTCTGCCATTTTGAAAATCACTCGAAAATTCAATTACTGCCTGAAAAAAATATTTTCTCATTCAGCAAAAAAAACTGCCAAAATTTGTCTCCATTTACCCAACTTCGTGTCTCTCTAGAGGACATCCTGTATACAGGAATTATTTTTGTGCTAAAATTCCTGAAATAATTATTTTTCTTTTTTATTTGAAACGTGTTTCTCAGCCATTTTGATAATCACTCAAATATTCGATAAAAAACATTCTCAAAAAAATATTTTCTCATTCCGCAAAGAAAATATCGAAAATTCGCCTCGAATTAACCAACTTCGTATCTCTCTGGAGGACATCCTGTATACAGAAATGTGTGAAAAGTGTGAAAGCATAATAACTGTGCTAGAATTCCTGAAATAATTCTAATTATCAACACAAACGAAACGATCGTTCACGAAAAATTAAACCACAACAAAAAAACGAGATCGACCGAATCGAAAACATACCATCGTGAAAGGAATCGACCAGAACGCTGAGCATCCCGTACTTCGGCATGCACGGTTTGCCGGTGCGCGTCCGGCCGCCTTCCAAGAAGAATTCGAGATTGTGGCCGGCTTTCAGGCAATTGTTCATGTACGCGTGCAACACCGTCTTGTAGATGACGTCCTTGCGGCCCATCACCGGGTCGATGCGGCGCTTGATGAAGAAGGCGCCCAGACCGCGTAACAACGAGCTGTATACAGGGGGAGGTGAAAGTTCGACGATTGTTTTGGAGTTGGTTTTGTGTTTTTATTCGAGGGGGTGTTCTGGTCTAGGGAAATGGGGAAATTGTATTTTGGGCGTGTTTACAAAGTTTAGACTTTCAAGAATGTGCTCTCAAAGGGATTTTTCGAAATTCGAGTTGTTTTGGGAGATACAGTGGATTCTGTGACGTGGCATCTAAACGCGTTTTTCTCAAAACTCCTTTTTTTGAGGTGGTTGACACGATATCTCGAGTTCTATCTGACCGATTCCTTTGAAATTTTGCGAAAATCTTCTTCATACATCTCTTTATCGCCAGGACCTTGGATTTTGAAACATTCCAATTCCAAATATTCAAAAAAAATCGTAAAGGTCGAAAAACAGGGGTTACAAATAGATTCTTTTAAGTTAACGCCATTTTGTGAGATTATTTTTTTTATTTTTCTGGCTGACGTCCAAGCGGTAGCGACATCTTTACTGATTAAGAATTCTCTTCATTTGTTCGATTTGAATCACTACAAGGGTTGTAATCAAGTCGACCAGGGGGCACCGTTTAAATGACAATCCCCTCACTTCACCGGCCTGTCATTTGACGACTTTTTTTTCTCCTGATTTTTTACTTACATACACAAAGAATTGATAAACATCATATGAAAAAAAAATGGCTAGTGAAGATGTATTTTTCCCAGTTTAAAAAATACCCAAAAAGCAGACCAGAATACCCCCTTTATAATATTTTGATGTGCTACCAAAAAAATCGGAGAATTTTCTCAAAAATCAAATGCAACACTATGTTTTTTTTTCATGAAAATGTAGTGGAACAATACAAAAATGATCTAGTTGAAACCGTAACTCTATATTTTGTTCCTTGTCCATAATATTGAAGAATGAAAATTTTATTATTATACCTGAAAAAATATATTTTTTTATAAATATCGATAACGAAATATTGTTGCATATTTTTCCATTTCGAAAAATTCTGTGAACATTTACGAAAAAAGAAATAAAAAAAGTAACTGTGATCTAACGAGCTGTCAAAACTTGCCACCTCATATGATTTTGCGTAGTTTTCTGAATGAAATGATCTAATCATTTTTCTTTTCAAAAACAGTCTTTGAAATTTGCTGAAATTCCGAATACAAGGGACTGATAAATTGCTTTCAAAATAGTTATTGGCATTTTTAAAACGACACCTGAAAACAATAAAAAATAGAAACGTGCCATGCAATATGTCAATGTCAAAGTGATGCCACCTATCGATGAAAAAGTGAACTCGATCTCACTTACCCGAAAAATGGGATTCTGAGATTGTCTCCGGCGGCCACCAATGGCGATCGCACGTTATTGTTCAACAAAATGAACGAAATCAAAATGTAGTCCAAATGCGACTTGTGTAGAGGCAAAAATATCAATGGAAGACTCGATTTTCCGGCTTCCTTCAACATTTCCACTTGGCCAGGATGGACGACGACGGATGTCAAGAAACAGGGAAGTAGTTTGTACAAAACCCACGAAGTGAATCTGGAATTATTTTTTTTCTCGCGATCACAAATTCATTGGTTGGCTTCGAATGGCTTCAAGATCGAATAAAGTGATCGAAAAATTGTGAAATAGCCGTGAAAAGTGCACCCAAAAACGCTGAGATTTGGCAACGCTATTGGTGACGTCACAATTGCTAATATAAGACGCATGCCAGGGTTGCCAGCTGTATTATTTTTTGGGGCTTCTGACGACAACACGAAAATCAATTAGCCATCGCTCAACGCGTTCGTTTAGCAGTTGTGACGTCACGAAGGTGTGTGTTTCCTTGTAAAACGACTGCGCCAAAAAAATACAAAAACATAAACTGGGTACGTTTTTCAATATTCTGGATGTCATGAGGGGATTTTTTTCTCAAAAAACTAGTGAACCCGCCTAATTTTGAAAAATAAATGCGAAAATTCGAACACAATCTTGTTTTTTTTTAAGAAACAAGAATATGAATGAAGCTCGGCAACGCTGTAAAAAACAATCTGGCGCTGGTGGCTGGACGACTGCGTCAAAAAATCGACAAAAAAAGTTTGGATGTCATGAGGGAACTTTTTTTTCTCAAAAAACTAGTGAACCCCTCCTAATTTTGAAAAATGAATGCGAACACATTCTCAGTTTCATTTGAAAAAATAAGAATATGAATGAAGCTCGGCAACGCTGTAAAAAAACAATCTGGCGCTGGTGGCTGGACGACTGCGCCAAAAATCCTGAAAAAAAAACACCAAAAAAAAGTTACCTGAGCAAAAAATCCGACAAAGTGGAGCGCATGTCGACGAGCAACTTCTTGGCGCGCTTCTGGTTGCTGTCCAGCAGTCGCTGGTAGAACTCTTCGTCGCCGTTCTCCGCGTCCTGGAACTGCTGGTTGGTGGCCATCTCCACGGCGCGTTTCAGTCTGTCGTCTCGCAACGTCACCTCGGCCATTTGGGCGTAATCGAATTTTTTCAGTTGGCACACCTGGTGGAGGTGCGAGAAGGAGCGATGGAGGAAGCCGTTCTGGCCGAGAGGTAGTTGGTAGTCGAGGATGTTGCGCAACGCCAGGGTTTCCGTTGTTTTAGTCACCAGGGATTCCTGGATAGGCAACGGGGATTTTTTTTTGAAGTTTTGGAAACCACACGACGAAACTTTATATAGACGAAATAACAAATTCGACGTAGCCTAAACTACTAATTACGTCCAAAATGGCTATAAGTTCGTGGTTTAATGTGTAGCGCGTGGGCTTGCCACGCATCAGTCTGGGGTTCGAATCCCGTTGTCGCCTGCTTTTTTTCTTTATTTCTCTGCCTTATAAGGCATATCACGTGCGTTGTTGAATAGACACGCCTCTTTCTGCTCGACTTTACGCGTTTCGATGGATTTCTCTAGCTGAGCCGCGAAGCGAATTTCGATGCGAGGCGGTGTTGCCTAATGGACTTTTTAGGAGGTCTACAGAGAAGCGTTGTTGCCGGTTGGTCTATTCTGGTAGGGGGTCTATGATGTTTTCTGTCGTGTTATTGGGATGAATACAGGGTGAGCCATGAAGGCCTCGGAAGTGTTAAGGAAAACCTTTTCGTGGGTTTTTACGACTTTTTGTTTTTTTTTTGGAATTTTCAACATGGAATAACTCGAAAACTATACTAGATATCGAAAAACGGATTTCACTACCGTTTTCAGCGCCCCAGATAGAAGTGCAATATTCATCAATAGAGGTTGATTGTTGAATAATTTACCGTAATCAGACTTTCCTTGTTGCTTTTTTCAATGTTACATTGTAATCACGTTGACTTCGAAAAAAAAAAACAATCACGTGCAATTCTTCCGTTCAAGGCCGAAATGAATGTTTATTTCGAAGGATTTCATTGATATCTCACAGAAATATGAAACACAAAACTTGTTGTTGCCAATTTCGTTCGAATCTAATGATGATCGAAAAATAAAATTGTTTCGTCTAAACTAAATCAACGCTTTTAAAGACGTCGTTATCAGACGAAGCCTATCATAGATAGAAAAGGATTGTTGTCTAATTATTCCACTAGAGTTAGCGAACGACTAACTAACCTTGACCTTGCTTCGACCAAAATAAGTCGAGTTCAAATTAGAGATTGTATTTTGTTCCCGATAATCTTACATAATGAATTATTTGTGAATTCGCTATTTCTAGTTTCTAATCGAGTATTTGACAGGCATCACTCAATAAATTTTTTGGTTTTGTTCGAAAATGGACTATACCTTGCGAGTGTGATTTTTTTTTTGGAACAATAATTGAACGGTCTCACAAAGTTGCTAGAGAGGAAATTTGGTTTAGTCAAAAGAGTTGTTCGAAATTTCTTGGATCAACGCTGTGTCTTATCCTGACAACTCCACCAAATTCAAAATTAGTCAATTTTTCGAAATTCGAATGAAACACTCAATTCGTCACTCACCCTGCTTGCCAAAGTGCAATTTTGACAGCTCAAACCCATGAACGATCTTCTCTGCGCCAATTGAACATTCGGTATGTTCTCTTTGATGTCGAACAATTGTGCTTCTCTGATCTGAAAAGCAAAGAGACCTTTCCACCATTTTTACGTCGAAACATTTTCAAGAACTATTCAATGAAAAAAGTTAGGGAAAGAGTCCTCGTTTTTTGTTTTCGAGTTCGATTATTTGACACGTGCGAACATCGAAATTTGTCCACCCTGTACGTATCCACTGCATAGCTCAGCTCGTCACACCCTGTATAGTATACGGTAACAAAATAAGCAGATAAATTGAACATTATCCCATTTTAATCTCAGTAATAGCATGTCTTTGGGATATCTGCCCCGAATTCATGCATCACCCTGTTGGAAGCGCATAAAATGCGATGCAATCGAAATGGTCTTGTAATCGGCTGGATTATTAGTGTTCGGATTGGTCGGGCAACGTCTGGTGATCGCTGTTTCTCGCTATCGCAGATAGAAAATTCCGATTTTGATCGATGCGAAGGTTATGAAGGGTTATCTTGGGCAATTTTTTATTTCACTATTGCCACTCGTGTCAAACGTTGGATTATGAGATGATATAAGATGGCAAGAGGCTATGCAACAGTCGATAAAACACTTGAAGATTTTTTATTTTTACGAAAAGTCAATGACAACAAAGTATTAAGAAAATTCAATGCATACGAATTGGTTGATCACGAGTTATAGAAAAAAAAAAAACAAAAATAATTATTGGCTTCCTACCATACTTGAGAAAACGTTATCTTCCTCACAATACCTAAATGGAATAAATAAATGAATTACCTGTGCATCTAACGCTTTTATTTGAGACCTCTTCAACTTCTCGTCTTTGCTGAATCGTTTCAAACTCCTCAAAGTCGAAAGAGTTTCACTTTGAGTAGACGGTGTGAATCTGTTGTAAGTATCGAAGACTCGATTCGAAATTACGTCCACCATTTTGTTGACTCTGTAACAACAAGAAAATAATTGTCATCTTATGACAGCCCCCAATTCTGAAGACAATGTACGGCGTTTCGGATTTCTTCGAGGATTTCTGCATTTCCAGCGAACTGGTACGATTTGGCAACGTCGAGAGGTATTGCCAACAACGACAAATAAATGTCATAGTTGTCGTAGAGTCTTCAAATGGAGACTCCTAGAGCTTCTATATGGACTTTTCATGGTTTTTTTCATTGAGAAAATGGGGTTTTTGGGGATTTTCGTGGGTTTTTGCGACTTTTTGGGATTTTTCGGAATTTTCAACATAAAATATCTCGAAAACTATACTAGATATCGAAAAACGGATTTCACCACCGTTTTCAGCGCCTATTAAACGACTTATAGACACCTAATAGACGAGTTTTCAGGCAAATTTATTTTTTGGAATTTTTCGAAAAATCGACAAAAGGGTACCCCCTTTGGATTTTTTCAAAAAATTCAAAGTCGTCGTAGAGTCTTCAAAGTTCGTATGGAGGCTCTCAGAGCATCGACATGGACTCTTCATGGGTTTTTTCGTTGAAAAAATGGGGTTTTCGGGGTTTTTCGTGCGTTTTTTCGACTTTTTGAGGTTTTTAGGAATTTTCAACATGAAATATCTCGAAAACTATACCAGATATCGAAAAACGGATTTCACCAGCGTTTTCAGCGCCTCTTAAACACCTTGTAGACGGGTGAGAAACCTGGTCGTTTTTAATCAATTTTAATACAAATCTGGTTGTTTTGAATTTTTATGGAAATATGTTCGTTTTTAATAAATTTTATTGGAAATTTGGTCGTTTTCGACTGATTTTTATGGAAGTCTGGTCGTTTTTAATTAATTTTTATGGAAGTCTAGTCGTTATTAATCAATTTTTATGGAAATACGGTCGTTTTTAATTAATTTTTATGGAAATCTGGTCGTTTTTGATATTTTTTTTTAGAAATCTGGTCGTTTTTAATTGATTTTCATGGAAGTCTAGTCGTTTTTAATTAATTTTTATGGAAGTCTAGTTGTTTTTAATCCATTTCTATAGAAATCTGGTCGTTTTTAATAAATTTTTTGGAAATCTGGTCGTTTTTGATTGATATTTATGGAAGTCTAGTCATTCTTGATTGATTTTTCAGAAAATTCAAATTCGTAGAGTCTTCAATGTTCGTATGGAGGCTTCCAGAGCATCGACATGGACTATTCAGAGGTTTTTTCGTTAGAAATAGGAGGTTATGTACTTTTCTAGATACACAACTCAATCTTCCGATAGTTTGACACTCACCCTTGTAACAAAAGCACGACGTAGGTAAACTGCAGAACGAGAAACAATTGCAAAGACCCATAAATGGTGTGCAATAATTCCAATTTGATCGCAGCTATAAGAAGCCCTAGGGCAACGTAAACCAGCGCCACAGAATTAATCATTCCTCTTCAGTTCTTTCTCATAGCTTTCCAACAAAAATCACAGGAAACACAGTAAATCGTTGAATGAATTTTCGGAAGCGCTTTCTCGGCCAACAGACGAACTTCAACTGAACTTTCTCAGTGATTGACGAAATCAAATTGTTGGGACACGAATTGTAATTAGTATGCAGCACGTGACTGATAACGAGAATACGAAGAGCAGTAGTTTGAATTTAGATGAATATAAACAATGCAGTAGCGCGCCTCTGGGGAAAAGGGTCGTGGCACGGGAGCTGAATCACTAGGTATGCGGTACCATCGAGGGGACGACCCCAGAACCATTTCGGCGATCAAAATCACCGCCCCTACACAAAAAATCATCGAATTGCTATTTTAGCAGGACCCGTAGCAAAAAATCTGCGTACGCCATGAAAATTCATCCCAAAAACAATTGCTATCGTTGCTGATAAACACAAGAGTGTCACGGTTACATCGATGGGATTTCGTAGAGTCAAAATCGTGATCCGACTCTCTGTCACGTGCTCAGAAATCAATTTTCCAAAACGAAAACAGTGGAACAGATAAAAAAAAGACAATCACGTCGTCTCCATTACAGCCAATCGTGTTCGGCTGCCTTCAAAAGTATATTCCAAATGTGTTACGCACTGTATATAGTCTATTTATTCTGGGTTGATAGTTGTGTCAAATCGGCAGATTGAGCCGTGTTGCCATGTTTTTCACTTTTTCAGCGATGCTCCGAATTAACCATTGTGAGACCAAACAATTTGGCATCGTTCACTTCACAACGATGCCAAATTGTTTGGAGCGAATCCCTATACAATCGTTTGTTTACATAGGAATAGTTCTTTTATTGCGAATTTTTGAAATTGTTCTTTTGAGAGCTTAATATCATCGTATTCTCATCGAAATGTCGAGAGGATTGAGTGGAGATGCCCAGAAAATAGCTGCATCTTTATTAGAACATTTTAAACACGAAATGGATAACAACTTTCCTTGAATTTTAATTCGAAAGGTAAGTAAAAAATCTTCATGGATATTTATTCACCACGATCTCACAATGATTCAATAGTTTTTATGAAACATGATTATATACCCAAGTTAATCGGTGTTAATTCGGAGCATCGCTGAAAAAGTGAAAAACATATGGCAACTCGGCTCAATCTGGCGATTTGACACAACTATCAACCCAGAATAAATAGACTATAGCAACAGAATTAGTCAATACATCGCGAACTCCAACTAATGCAGTTGAGAAATTCCAAATAAAATAATCATCTCGATTATAACTGCCGATGAAAAAAACTTTGACATAATATCTGAGGTTATGAGGGTGACTTATCTCGAGTTGATGTTGAGCAAGATTCGACCTAGAATGACCACGATGCGATGTTAGTACATTCTGGTAGGTCATGTAGAACATGCAAATGAGGAAATCCAGAAAAAAAACTTGCTAAGCTGTAATTGGATGTGCAGATATGATGTGTCCAATCGGAAGCATCCTAAGAGGTTGAGTTAAGTGAAAAATTATGCATTTATTTGCTTCACGATAACATTTCGAGGATATCGCAAAAAACTGGATTTTATTTCAATTAGTTGATCATTAATATCGTAGATATCTCTAACTGAAACTTTGTTTAGGCAGTTTTTCATGGTGGTTTTGAATATGGCAACGAGGAAACACCTGTCAACTTTTTGTATTTCTTGAAATTCAACATTTTCAGATAACCTCTTCAATTATCTCCATAAAGATGTATCACACATGGTGCTTCAATATTTCAGTGTTGTCGAAAATCTCATTTTAATTTTTTTTTTTCAAGGAATGCTTTCGACAAAACAATGTACTATTTGAAGTTTTGACATTTTGATTAGTCTCTGGTCGAGACGTTTGGTTGCCAATTCTCAATTCCAATTTAATAATTATCAAGTCAGTTAAAACTTCTGTCAGCACACTAAAATGTCTGTAATAGTAAAGCTGGAGGTGAAATGGTATAATTGCCTGATTAGAATAATCTCTCAATTTCTTATCAGTACCCCTGTCTATGCAAATGAAGTAATAATTTTTGATAAATGTAATGTACGAGAATATAATATTCCGATTTTTATCAACACTAAAAGCAACATAATTTTCATATAGTTCGCTTATTCTACATTGTTTCAACACGTCATTATTCTTCAAGTTCAAATGGAATCACTGTTCGAATATAAAAGAGCTGATTTAAAAATTCAAAGGTTCAACGCATGTACATTTAAATTTTAAATGAGGTGAATTTCATAATCACAGCAAAAGATTCAATGCCGCAAGTCTTGACAGTTACATTGAAATATTTTTCGAGACCGAAATTCTTGTAATATGGAATAATATATCCACATTCAATTAATTCGAAGATTTGTGGTAGTAAAAATGCAACACAAAATAAATATAAGTCAAGTAGAAAGAATATAAAAGGTATACAATCAACTAGTATCCAGATTTGTGAGGAATTGTATACTGGGTGATGATACGAGAAATTGTTTATTTAAATTTCACACAAAAATTACTTTGTCAAGATCCTCATAGTATAATTTGCTGATTTAACAGCAATATCAATGCTTGTGGAATTAATTTTCATTGTTTTTTGACCTGTTAGCGTTCATGAACTTGTTCATTGCTGACTTTTCAACAAGGGAGTGTTAGTTTTTCTGTGTTTACTATTCGAGCTTATTCAAATCCAGCATATTCATAAAAATAACGACAAATATATTGCCGAGGTTCAGAAAAACCAATTGATAAGCTGTTTGACAATATTTCAATAAATCAAATGGATTTTCATCGAAACAAGGGAGGAGATATTTTCGGATCTCTATTGAAAGATTTACTAAAATTTTGGGTAATACTTGCACACTCATGTACAAAATTTCTTAGATAACGTAACATTCGATTGTTCTCGCCATCTAACTGCCCTTCAAAACACAGAATGTTCAAACTAACCTGACGAATCCAAAAGAAAACAATCCAGGGAATGCCCAATAGAGAAAACTGACAAAAATAACACACTCCAACATGGTCTCTAACGTCCAAGCCACAAAAACCCCGCTCAACATCATCACAATCTGTTTATATCGATTATATTTCAGAAGCAACAAGCACAAAATCACATCAAAACCAAACACCGAAACAAATGCAACTAAACCAACTTCGAACGAAAGGAAGAACACGCGATATTTTTAGGTGTTGTCTTCAGCAACGTTGCGAGACACACTTTGTGGCTAAACTAAACACAATTTCAATCGACGATGCGCTTTTGTCACCCAGCGCACGCTTGATGCACCCCAAAATTACACTAACCTACGCTGGAATGGCTCGTATTGCATCGGTTGTTATGCGAGGGAGTTGTGACAATATGCGATGTTGCCATTTAAGTGGGAAAGGTGGAAATAAGGGGCTCTACGATTTTCTGGATATCAATCTTCAATTAGAATCACAGTGGAGACTTCTACAATTTGAAAATATGTTTTTTTTGCTTATTGGATAGTTGATACTTCCAGAGGTTGTTTCTTGAATTATTTTAGCATTATTGATACAGGGTGTAAAGAAATTTTAGTGTTTTTCAAGACATTCGTGAATTATTTTCGGAAAATGTTACAGTAATAAATAGATAGGTAGAGACAAAATATGTCATGTCGCTTTTTTTCATTCATTATCACTTGAGTTATAGGCTGACGTCAATGTCATTCGATACAACTGCTACAGTTCAAGAATTTTAGTTATCAAACGTGTAAAATGATATCTGGTAACAATAATGAGAATAAATAAACTAGATACCTATGCGACTCGATTACAACACACGAGTCGAAATAAACATTAATATTACTTTTCGCATCATAACCTAAAACAACACGTTGGCACAAAAGTATACTTGTTGATTATACACATTTTATATCATATCAAGGACAACCTGTATAAAGAGGTACTGCGTTGACGTGTAACAACACAATTACGAATAATATGATACGTGAGACCGGATTGAGGCAATCGCGAATATCCCTTCGAAAGAAAATTGCATGTTCAGAACGGTAATAGGCTTCTCCTTTCTCGGAAATTACAGGCATTTTCACCATCCTGTAGCGCTACGCACGACGAATCTCGGCGACAAAGTGAAATACGTTCGAAAGTCGAACAGAAGACGGACACGCTTTAAAACCACTAAAAACACGATTTGGTAACAGTAATCGTGTATAATGATGGTGCATTTTTGTCTCCTCTTAATAATTACGAGGTTTAGCAAGGTTCAATGCTGACACTGCTTTACATTCGTATGTTTTCATAGCTACCCTAGTACATTTTGTTTGGATATGCACTTTACAACGACTGTGGATTAATCAGACACAAGAATACTATATTTAGCTATCAATTACTGATGACAATGGTAGAAATTGAAGTTGATGGCTTCACAAAGACCATGCGGGATCGCTTTACATTTATTAGTAGGTATACGCCGACCTCGCAGACATTGAATTATGAATAATGGTGATGATAAATGAAAAGAATCACTTGAAGAACCACTTTGACTCAATTTGGAACGAAAACATTTCGATCTCGCAGTTTTTTTAAAGAATTTTTATTCTGTTTTTAGTATTTACTTATCATTATTGCATCAAAATATCGAAATGTATTTTATATTCGCTTATATAACAAGTTACTCATTTACCTGTAGGTATTATATTCAATGACACAAAGTCTACTTACTTTGACAGCTATACTCGATTGATCTGAAATACTGATTATTTATTAGTCGTTAAACAACACTACACCTGCAATATTTTTTGCATTGAAACTTATTTAATAAATTTTGAATAAAAAACAACCCAACATAACCTCAACTCACATTTGAAATGTGATTTATGAATATCTCTGTTTTATTGTCCCAGAATTCCATCTAATGATTCCTGTTTAGCCAGATAGTCCATACTGCTACGGTCACACGATCCGGAAAGAAGAAGAACATCAAATGTCATTATGTCACAATGTCATCCAATAAGGAAAAGAAGAAGTTAGCTTGGGTTATTATGATTGTTGTTTTCAGTTTTTTGCTGTTTGATAGTTGAGAAATGCCACTAATTTGAAACATCAAACGTTTCGTAATACCTGGAGTAAATAACGGATTAGTGAATAGTGAATTATTATATGGATAATGGAAGATAGAAGCACGATACTATCAGAAATGAAAATATGTCGTTTCTGTTTCTCAGAAAACGAATCGGAACTATCGAGCATACACGAAAAGGCATATTTGGATGGGGATCCAAGATGCATACCACTACCCCTTCAAATTATGTCTTGCGTTTCTATAGAAGTGTATCAAAATGACGGTATGCCACAGATGATATGCAAAACTTGTCGAAATTTAACCATGAAAGCGTATACTTTCAAGGTGAATTGCAAGAAAATCGACGATGCCTTCAAAGTATACATCGCTACAGGTCAGTTGACGAAACCCTACATCAACACAGTGGTAGAAATGAATGTCCCTCGTCAAGAGAAGACTCATATAAATGAAATGGTCCGTAAATTACAAGCCCATAAGGAAGCATTTGAACACAATGCCAACTCTGCTAGCATGGAAAACGAGATTGAAATTCAAGTGGGTAAAAACATTGAACAGGTAGAACTGGAAGAACAAGAGTATGAAGAAGAAATCGGGGCTGTTAACAGTGAGGAGTATACCTTGGTGGACTTGGATAACATTGTTAAAATCAGTGATAAAGTCGAGGACGAGGAGCCAGTGAAAAAGTGCTTTCCTTGTCCCCACTGCAGCAGGTCGTTTCCGCTGAAGCAGCTGCTCGACATCCACGTGGTGAACCACGCTAGAGAACGTAGTTTTCAGTGTGATTTGTGCAACAGGAAGTTCTTCAACAAGTACGACTTACAGAAGCACGCAGACACCCACAACCCAGAAAAAAACCATATCTGCGTGGTCTGCAACAAGAGTTTCTCGCGCTACGCCCTGCTAGCTCGCCACGAGAAAATCCACAGTGATTCCAAGAAATACCCCTGCTCGGTGGCGCTCTGCGAAAGAACGTTCCTCACCAAGGACACCCTGGAGGCTCACATGGAAACCCACGCTAAAAAACGGCCCTACACCTGCCCTACCTGCGACAAGAGCTTCGTTTTCAAGCAGGGCCTGGAGCGCCATCAGGTCATCCACCAGGCCTCCAAGCCTCACAAGTGCAACTACTGCGAAGCCAGCTTCACTTCGTCCATCAAGTTGACACGGCATATCACGACCCACGCGGGCTTGAGGCCCTACCCTTGCAAGCTGTGCGGTCGCACCTTTTTGTTGAGCCATCATTTGACGCGGCATATGCGAAGTCATTACGCTTCGAAAAGCAGCAGCCCCGAAGCTGTCATCGGGTTGTATAGGTGCGATATTTGCAGTATGTCGTTCAGGAGGAAGGATTCGTTGATTAATCACAGTGCCATACATTCGATGGTGAATTTGAGGTGAGTAGAGTGGAAAATCGCGAAATCGTTCGGTGATGTTTGTGAGGTTAGGTTATTATGCGCTTATCGTGCGAGCTCGATTTTGATTGGTGCTTGCTTGTTTTGGTCAAAAAAAGGCGAATTCAACGATATTATCGTAGGGAACACAATATTTTTCGAGAAAATCCATTTTTAAGACTGGAATTTCACCTTATTTCTCGTGATCTCTTTCGAAGTAGAGTACAGCTACCTGTCAAATTAATTCGACAAAGTGACACACTCACATCTCAAAAAAGGGTATATCATGTAAATTATCCTGAGAAAATATTTGAAAAATGCAATATTTTCGAAAATTCAACAGCATGTAAATAATAATTGATTGATTGACAACTGATTGACAATTTATGTTTTATGAATGGTGTAACATTGAAATAGAAACCTGAATTCGTGATTGATCAAGTTTTCACGAGATATACACTCACTAAATGTCTATACCACGTAAAATCACCTCGAAACACGACAGAAACACAATGTTTTCGTATACGTTTTGAAACGATACTGTTTTCCGCCATATTTATTTACATTCCACAGCCTTCTCTACAATGGCTGCAATCGCCAATACTGTACAGATCCAGAGATTTCTCTTGGTATTTTCCACATATCATAACACTAAACAAACAGTTGATTCGATCCCTTCGATGTTGGTGTCTAAAAACTTATTTTTTCCTGCGAGTCACCAATCAATAGCTCTCCCGCCAACGTCAAACTTTCACGTAATCGAATGCCAGGACCAGGTCCGGCTTCGAAAAATTTCCAGCCCCTAATCACGTAACTTGTACCGCAGATGCGTGATCTGCAACACGACTTTCGAAACCGCCAACATGGTGAAAGAGCACATCACCACCCACTTGACGGGGCTGCCGTTCCCCTGCGAAAAGTGCGATTACAGCTTCGAATCGGCGGACCAGCTGGAGGAGCACGAGTTGAAGCACGCCGAAATGGAATACGAGGAGCAAATCGAGAAGGAGGTCATCTCCGAGGCCAAGGGTGGGAATCGGAAAGGAGCCGGCAAGAAAGTCCAGATGAAAAACGAGGTGGTTAGCGAGGAAGAGGAGGACGAGGAGGACGAGGAATTGGAAGCGGTGGTGGATGACGACGAGGAGGGGGAGGGGGAGGGGGGAGAAGAGGGGGAGGAGGAGGAGGAGGGGGAAATCAACGAGTATACGATCACTGATATCGATAATTCCGAGATTGTTCCCACTCAGCAGCTCGTGCAGCAGCAGAAGCGACGAAAAGAGAGTCAGGAACAAAATAGGGAACAGCATTTTGAAATTGGTAAGATTTCTCCTGGAAGATTTTGATGAAATTACTCTTTTAGCTCGACTGAAGTTTTAATGCACATTTTTTTCGGTATTTCGGTCCAAAAAGCACGAATTTAATAATATTATTGTGGGGAAATTGACACTTTTCGAAATATTCCACTTCAACGTTGAAATTTTTCGTTAGAAAACAAAACAAGGTGAAATTTTGGACTTCAAAGTGGAATATCTTGCAAAGTATCAATTTCCCCACAGTTATATTATTAAATTCATGGTTTTTGGACCAAAATACGCCAGTACCAAAAAAAATCCATCGAAATTTCATTTGGGCAATTTTACAACAATTTTTATTGTGTCAACCTTTTTTATTACTAGGTTACTTGAAGGATGAAATTAATTCAGAAGAAGACACAGAGATGCACGAGGGTTCAGATGGGGAAATCGGGGAGCCCCATCAACCCATCAAACCCATCGTGCGCCAAGAAGGTACAAAAATGTACCAGGGTAGAGCGACGGAAAAGAAAAACGTATTTTCCATCAATGATATGAGGTAAGCAAAATATCGTGAGTCCGACTCTGGCGTTGTCGAAATGTGTGAAATAATTGACGATTCATGTTCGATAACGACGTTTGTTTACGTGGCAGAATTGTTGAGATGACTTACTGTGTTACTCATGGGAGAATCTCTGCAGCACTGACGAAAATAACGATCAACAATGATGAAAATCTGCTACTTTGAAAAAACGGTACCAAAAATGACGTTTAAAATCAATCGTAACAACATAACCAGAGAACTCAACCCTCTACTTCTTCTTCTTTTTCGTCAAAAGTCATAGTCGCGGGGCTATCCGGCAAAGTCATCTCACTTGACGCATGCGTAGTTGTAACTTTCGTTGACAGTTGGCTACTTTGAAGTTTCAATTTTGTTTCTGCTGCATTCTCACACGTAATTCGCGATTTCAGGCAGTCCACATCGAAAGCCAGCCCCGCAATCCCCGAGGCGCCGATCGAAATCGACGCGTCCTCGACGTTGCAAACCAGCGTGAGCAGCAGAAAGATCGGCCACAAAGTCGTGAAAGTGCAGAAATTCATCCTGACGAAAGACGAGATGAAGGCGATGGCGAAACAGGGCATTATCAAGATGCGAGGCGGTCAAGTGACGTTGAAGAATCCCGGACAAGCCATTCTCAACGTTTCTCTGAAACAGGTGCAGAAAACCGATATCGATTCACTGTTGGACATGAAATCGACTGGGAGCAAAACGCCCGTCAAGAAGTATCAGAAGAAGAAGGATGGTAATATTTTCTCCGAGGAAGATTTGAGTTTGAATTCGACGGAGGCTCAGTGAAACGGCGAATTGTGACGACAGTGATTTGTGTTTGTTTGGAGAGGAGTGTTGGGTTAGGTTAGTTGAGCTAGTGTTTGAGTCTTGTGGATTTATTTTCCATGTTTTTGCTATTTAGTAGGCACATGTGTAACAAAATAAAGTGTATTTTATCCAAAATTACAATAAACGATGAAAATGTTGGTTTTTATTATTTGCCAAATTGGTAAAATTGCACTTATCACTTGACTTTTGAAATTTTTGTTGGTACTTCGTATTTCGATCCAAAAAAACACGAATTTGGTAATGTTATTGTGGCAAAAAGGGTAATATTCGAGATATTGCACTTCAGAGTTGAAATTTCATCTTCTTTTATGTCACTGTTTGGTAAGAATTTCATAACTTTTGGCTAATCTCTTCAATAACGGGACACATAAGTTAGGAAAGGGTTAATTATGTATTCATCCTGAATATTTAAAATACAATTTTTCACGAATATTCAGATTTGACAGCATGTCAACATAATCATTCCGTCAATTAATAATTAAATGTCAACTGTCAAACTAATTCAACAAATAATGCTTTTCTAATGTTTATCTGAGAATGATGTCATGGTGTGGAATTTTTATAGTGTATTTTCGACTTTTAACCGGTGTATTCATAATAAAACAAACGAAATATTGGAATATTTGATATTTTATTTATCGATTTTCTAAATACACCACCATCCACGTCGTTTTTTTTGGGCATCTAGAGGAGAAATGAAACGAGAGTCAAACATATGTATATTGTTTTATTCACAACATGTTTATACACTAATCTAAATCATAAAATTAGATTTTTACAGTAACATCGAAAAATGTCAAAACCTACATCAAGAAAAACTCCTTTCACCATCTAGAAAATAAGAATACTGAAGCTGTATATAGATAGGTGTATTGCTTTATACAACTTGGGCAATGAAACAATGGAATGTTGGTTTTCCACTTTGGAACATGAACAAAACGAAAAAACAAAAAAAAATCATTAAATGGTACGAAGAAACAGCAACACTATCCGAAATTTTCCAACCACACACACACGGTCATAGTCAATTCCAAAGTGGCAAATGGAAACTCAAACAAAACAGCCCGGAAACTGTCATAATCATCAGCTTTTTTTTTTCGCTCAACCAAACGTTAAACCTCAATTTTGATTTGAACTAAAACCATTCGTGTTGGAAAAACCGCAGAACAGAAGGCTGTTAGTGCTGACCGTAACACAAGCTGGAAGAGAAGAAGAATCTAGACACGCGTCGTTCCTGTCAAAGTTATAGGTTAGGTTACCTAATTCAATACGTAACGAGAGTGTTTTGGGTGGTGAAGTGTGAAACAACGGGGGCGACTAGATTTTCGCCTCGAAAATGCACGAGAAACATCGACTGAAACGGGTAAATACATGAACAGTATTGTCTTATGGCGATCTAGACGATTCAAAATAAAATAAAAAAAAAAAACACTTTGGCTAGGCTCCGATGTACGCACGACGATCTGAAAGGACAATTGAGAATTATTGGATATTGAATATTTACAGAATTGCACCCGAGAACAGGCCTAAAAATCATACAGTACGATCGACTATATTGGGTAAAATACAGCGTGAGGAGGACCTACTTTCTTTCTTACAAAAAAAAAACAGGAAAAACCACCCCCCCCTCTCTAGTGGCGCGAGTCCCTGGGATAGAACTCGGCCAGGGTGGAGGCCGGGATACGCTTGAGCATCTCCTTGGGGAAGATGCGCAGCAGCTGCCAGCCGATGTCGAGCGATTCGAAGACGGTGCGGTTCTCGTAGTTGCCTTGCGTGATGAAGTTTTTCTCGAACTTGGTGAGGAACTCGAGGTAGAGCAAGTCGTCGGGAGTGAGAGCCTCCTCTCCCACCACGGCCTTCATGGCTTGCACGTCCTTACCGATGGCGTAGCAGGCGTACTACGGGGAAACAGGAAAAACGTGACGACGAGAATTTTTGACAATTTTTTGTTTTTTTGGGTATGCGATCCGGATTTTCAGGAAAATTCTTCAACGTGCTCACGTGTTTCGGTGCAAAACACACGAATTTCACCATATCATCGTGGGGAATTGAATACTTTTCGAGATACTCCACTTCAAAGTTCAAATATCATCTTCTCTTTTTTTTACGTTTACGAACGAAATTGCACAACTTCCAGGCCAATTTTTTCATCAATGAGACACCTTACATATCGAAAAAACATCGAAATTGCAGTATTTTTAATAATTGAAACGTGCACGTCGAATTCATCCGACATTTAATGTGGTTTGACAGCTGTCAATTGACGACTGTTTGACGAAATGCTGTCAAATCTGAATATTCAGAAAAAAATCTGCATTTTTAATGTTTCCTCGAGATGAATACATGATAAATCCTTTTTCGATATACAGGGTGTTTCTTTAACATGGTAAAAAACTGAAACAGCGAGTAAAAAGTCCAAAATATGACGAGTGTGTTACATTTTCGAAGAAATTAGTCAAAAAGCTGTACAATTTCGATCCAAAATTGTGGAATTTTTGGAAAAGTATCAATTACCCCACGAGAAAATTGTCAAATTCGTATTTTTTTGGACCGGAATGATGAAAAAAAAAATCAATCAAATTCCAGATCACTCAATTTGTGGATTTTTACCTTTTTTCATTTGATATCACATGACGATTCGATGAATAAAAAAAAAACTAATTTGAAGAATATTTTTTCGTTTCTGTTGGATTCCGATCAATCCATGAATGAAATTATAGAGAATTTCCACAATCAAACCTTTTTTAATCGAATAATAAATATGAATTTGTGCCAAAAAATAAAGGAAAATCTCTGAAAAAACTCGAAAGTAAGACCTGAAATTGGCTAAAATGTTATTGTAAAATCTCAACGATGTAATTTCCTCTTCGTTATTCGATAATTATTTATACACTGTGTCCAAGATAAGGATCGATCTTTAAACAAAACCATTTTTTTTTCGTTTTAAATATAGCATAATCATATCGTGTCGTACATCGTTGTATTAGTAATAAAATATACTAATCAATACAGGGTATTTTTTTTCACGGGTCATATGAAAAAAATAAAGTTGATGGTGGTTTCTCCGAAACGAAACGTCGTACGGAAAATCTCTCAACGCTGTTTTGTAGGGATTGAAAAATGACAAATGATTGATAGACATCCCCATCTTGGACACCCTGTATATGGCACAACTTTTTCCAACAAAAAAAAACATTTTAATAATCCTATAAACCGTATCGAAGAAAAAAAATTCGAAACTATTAATTTCCCTGAAAATAAACCGCCTGAAAACCGTCCTGAAATCCAACGTGAACACTCCAAGAAGAAGAGGAAATAGAGCACAATGAGGAAGTTTCCTTATGACGAATTCTCATCAAATAAGTACTCAACTATTTAGTTTGACATCTCTACTTTCTAGAATGACAATACAAATCATTCAACTCCATTCTATTTTCAAAATAAACCAATTGATAAATTTTGAGGCGGAAAACTGTGACGTACTTAGTGAGTTTAGAGTGAATATAGCTATCAACGTGTTCCAGTTATGGTGTAATCCGGATGATCGCGGACGAAATCTACGAATGCATTAGCGCAATTGCCAGATCTACCTTTCTATTTCATGAAAATAAATTGAAAGCTGTTCCGAAAATTCAAACACAAAATTATATTGAAATAATTCACTTCAAGAACAAATTCGATTAATTCATTTATTTTCTATTCAGCCATAGCCCTCGATTATATCATCGCATTCATATATTTTCGCATGTTATGTGCTAGTTATATTTCATAAGACATAAAATATGATATTATATCACGAAAGGTAAACAATCCATGATTTGGTATTGCAAAATCCACGACATATTTTACTACCAAGATATTCTGGTCAGTTTTTCCGAATATTTAGAATAAATTAGAAGCAGGGCAACACTGTACTTCCGCGCGCAAAATCTCAATTTGTTCCTGTGTGAACCCGGTTTTCCGGGCTTGGTACGTCATCAGAATGGTGGAGGAGCCAAAACTAGTTTTTCAAAACGAAATTCCGGAGTCAAATTCGATCGCACAAAAAAAAGAAAAAATACGGGTGTAATAATTTTTCGCATATTTCATGGAAAAAATGAAATGTCAATATTTTCGACTCACCAGCTGATTGGACACGTCGGAATGGTCCTTCCTCGTCATCCCCTCGCCGATGGCGCTCTTCATGAGACGCGACAGAGAGGGCAGCACGTTGATGGGCGGATAGATCTGCCTGTTGTGCAGCTGCCGGTCGACGTAGATCTGGCCCTCGGTGATGTACCCCGTCAAATCGGGAATGGGATGGGTGATGTCGTCGTTGGGCATGGTCAAGATGGGGATTTGGGTGATGGAGCCGTTGCGGCCCTCCACGCGGCCCGCGCGCTCGTAGATCGTCGCCAGATCGGTGTACATGTAGCCGGGGAAGCCCCGACGACCGGGCACCTCTTCTCGGGCGGCCGACACCTGTTTGCACGTTCGACATTATTTGGAGAGGGAAAAACAGTTTTTTTTCGCCTCGGAAACAACGGGGATCTGCCGGAAAGTGGAAGGACAACATTGCAAACAACTGTTGTTGTTGATTATTACAATATATCCGGTTGATTCATAAAAAAAAATCGATTCGATAACATTTATTAAGATAAAAAAAAAATAAGACGATTATGTTTGAATTCTAGTTTTGAAATATCAAAAGGGGTGAAAAAAGAAGTTTTTTTTGCTGAAAAAACCCCGTTCCAAATGAAAATTGACGTGTCCGAGTATTTTTTTTATTTGAACGATAATTTCATGAGAAAAAAAAACGATAATTATTGAATTCTACTTTCAAATTACCAAATGGGTAAAAAAATAATTTTTTTCATTGATAAACTCCCCGTTCGAAAAAAAAATGACGTGTCCGAGTGTTTTTGAATTTGAATGATAATTTCATGAGAGAACGATAATTTTTGAATTCTACCTTTGAATTATTAAAGAGAGGTAAAAAAACATTTCATTTGTTGAAAAACACACCGTATAAATTGGACGTGTCCAAATTTTCATGAAAAAAAAGCAATAATTTTTGGATTTACCTCCAAAATATTTTCAAAAAATGCATCGCATGATCCCTCTGGTTATTTAAAAAAATAGATAGGAAAACAATTGAAAAACTTGAAAAAAAAATCAGTAATTGTGAAAATTTCGGAAAAATTCAAATAAGCGACAATTTATTTTGGCAAAAATACGATATTTGTAATGATTAAATCAAATGAGCGACAATTATTTTCAACAAAAATACGATATTTCGAAACAATTGAATAATTTCAAATAAGCGACAATTTTTTTGTCAAAAATACGATATTTGTAAACAATTGAATGAATTCAATTAAGCGACAATGTTTTTTTTTACAAAAATACAATATTTTGAAACAATTGAAAAATCAAAAAAAAAAACTGTAACGGTGAAATTTTCGGAAAAAGTCAAATGGCAACAATTTTCTTTTACAAAAATACGATATTTGTAATGAGTAAATCAAATGAGCGGCAATTTTTTTTTCAACAAAAATACGATATGTCGAAACAATTGAAACAATTAAAAAAATCGGTAACAGTGAAATTTTCCGAAAAATTCAAACAAGCAAAACATTTTTTTTGGCAAAAGTAAGAAACATATTTGAAAACAATTGGAAAAGTTGTAAAAAATCGGTAATGTTGAAATTTTCCGAAAAACTCAAATATTTCGTTAAATGAGCTTCAACAAAGATGTTTTTGAGAAATTTCATCGCAAAAATATTAATTATTATACGAAAAATATAGTTTTCGAGATGTTTTTATATTTTTCGAAGAAACTGAAAATCACTGATTAGGGCAAATGACCCTGTACAAGAAACGTCCGACATCACCATCGACTCACCTCACGCAAGGCCTCGGCGTACGAGGACATGTCAGTCAAGATGACCAAGACGTGCTTCTCGCACTGGTAGGCCAGAAATTCGGCGGCCGTCAGAGCCAGACGCGGCGTGATGATACGCTCGATGGTCGGATCGTTGGCCAAATTCAAGAACAGACACACGTTCTCCATCGAGCCGTTCTCCTCGAAATCTTGCTTGAAGAATCTGACGGCCAAGGAAAACATTGCGTCACCCTTTATTGCGGAAATTAATGGAATTTTGTTCTTTCGAGAATTATTTTTCATCAGAAAAGTATCTATTAAGGCGTTTGAAAGCTGGAAAAAATGCCAAATTTCCTCTTTTTTGTACAATACTTTTACCTTGTGATTATTTCACTAGAGATATGTTGTGCTGATGATTTTGAAGGTCATTTGATATTATTGTTCGCAGAAAACATTGAAAAATTATGTGAAATTGAAAGTGAAAAAAATTAAAGGCCAATTTTCCCCTTTTCGGAATTATTTCTTTGATTTCACAGATTTTTTTATGAACTTGGCAACACCACACCTGTTGCTTAATGTCACGATTCTCGAATTCAGCTTCAGAAAAGAATTTTAAAGCTGTAATGTTTTTTATATTCCTTTCATCATTTTCATACAATAATTTTTGTTTAGTGTTTATTTCACGAGAAATTTCGTGCTGATGATTTTTGCAGGTTATTCGATATCATTGTTCACTGGAAAACATTGAAAATATATGTGAAATGTAAAATAAAAAAATAAAAGTGAATTTTTGCCTTCCTCGAAATTATTTCTTTGAATTAACTGTTTTTTTTATGAACTTGGCAACACTGCACCCGTTTCTTTTCATTATATTTGTGCAATAGATTGATTATTTCACTAAAAATATTGTGCTGATGATTTTTGCAGGTTATTCGATATCATTGTTCACTGGAAAACATTGAAAATATATGTGAAATGTAAAAAAAAAAAATAAAAGTGAATTTTTGCCTTCCTCAAAATTATTTCTTTGAATTAACTGTTTTTTTATAAACTTGGCAACACTGCACCCGTTTCTTTTCATTATATTTGTGCAATACATTGATTATTTCACTAAAAATATTGTGCTGATGATTTTTGCAGGTTATTTAATGTTATTATTCACTGAAAAACATTGAAAATTATGTAAAACTGAGACAAAAACAAAATTAAAGGCCGATTGTCCCCTTTTTTGAATTATCTCTTCTTTGAATTCACTGGAAAACATTGAGAAATTATACGAAATGTAAATTAAAACAATGGAAGTGATTTTTTGTTTTCGGGACTATTTCTCTGAATTCACAGATTTTTTATAAACTTGGCAAGACCGCACCTGTTGCTTATATCACGAAGCTCGAATTCTGCTGTTTGTAAAGATGATTCGATACTTTCAATTCAACTAGAAACACTCTAAACTTGTCCAATTTCAATGGGATACCCTGTACAATCACACAAATTCGGAAAGAATCGTCTTTTTTACCTGGCAGTCTCCATGTTGACACCCATAGCAGCGAAAACGATGGCGAAATTGTCTTCGTGATCGTCCAACACCGACTTACCAGGCACCTGAAATCAAAACCATGACAAATGACACAAAACCACACTCGTTGCCTCGGCTGTCAACTTCATTGGCGGCGCTGGGGAGAGAATGCGAGGAGAGATAATGATTTTTTTTTCTTCGTACCTTGACCAATCCGGCTTGTCTACAAATCTGGGCGGCGATTTCGTTGTGGGGCAGACCGGCGGCGGAGAAAATCGGAATTTTTTGACCTCTGGCGATGGAATTCATGACGTCGATGGCCGTGATACCCGTCTGGATCATTTCCTCGGGGTAAATACGCGACCAAGGATTGATCGGTTGGCCTTGAATGTCGAGGAAATCCTCCGCCAAAATTGGGGGTCCTAAGAAAATCATTAGAATACAATTTGAAACTAAAAAATAACAATAATTGAGGTTATGTAATGATAAACACGTCACGTCAATTACAACTCGTTCTGTGATATAATACAACTGGAATAATTTGGACACTTCTCGAATCAAGATTAAAATAATGGAAAACACTTTACCTTTATCGATGGGTTTTCCTGAGCCGTTGAAGACACGTCCCAGCATGTCTTCTGATACAGGAGTCCTCAAGATATCCCCGGTAAACTCGCACACTGTGTTCTTAGCATCGATGCCTGATGTGCCCTCGAAAACTTGAACGACGGCCTTTGAACCGCTGACTTCCAAGACTTGTCCAGACCGAAGAGTCCCATCAGCCAATTTGAGCTGCACAATTTCATTGAATTTGGGAAATTTGACGTCCTCGAGGATAACCAGAGGTCCGTTCACACCGGATACCGTCTTGTAAGCTGAAAAAGGGGCATTTTAAGCTGATGTTTGGTTTGTTTTAAAAGGAGTGGCCATCATGAGACCTGTCACATGATGACAAAAACAGCTGATTACGAAAAATAACCACTAGAAACCGCGAAAAGCCGAGCTCCGCAATTATAATACCATTACCCGACTCAAAAAGTATCTAGACCTACATATAATTGATCAATAACGACATATTTTGGTCATATGACCCGTTTAGTGTCGTCCATTGAGATAGGAGACCCACCCAAAAGAACATCAATTTACGGCGAAATACCCACGGAAAATTCAATTCCAGTTATTTCATTCTACTCACTGAGCCTCGGCTGAGAGACAAAGTCCCGAGAAACAGCCAAAACATGCTCCCTAGCAGCTTGTTTGGTCGTAAGATTATTGGGATACGACATCTTAACCAACGTTACACACACGTCTGTCACTCGCTGACTGAACTGAGGAACTAGAAAATTTACAGATTCACGTGTCGTCATGTGATCGCGAGGTTCGTAGAGCCGAGTACAGAGGGACGACGAGATTAGAGTTCCTATGTGTTAAATAGAAACCCTACTGACTTATTTTCGACAACGCGTTGTCAAATGAGGAGACGTTGCATACGGATGTCATCAATTTATAGTGATATTTCTTTGAATTAGTAAATCATGAATGCAAATTAATTGAAAGTATGTGTCTTGAACTTGTTATATTCTCATCGATGTCGAAATTAATCTGCCCCCAGTAGCTTCGCCGGATCGTCTTCGATGTAACCGCCAAAGTTGGCATCTATATCCGCCATTTTATCTTCGATAGAACGCAGCCTTCTCAACTCTTCTCGTATCTTGCCGACTTGATCATTCTTCCACAACTTCAGTACGTTGATAGCCTTGTCTCTCGATACCGAATCTACACAGAAATGATTTGAATATACAGGGTGGCCCAACGAAAAATGATACGAAGTAATCACCTAATTTCTCGAGGGATTCAACTTGGGCGGCCTTCTTGATATTTTCAAGTTCGACTTCGGCTTCGGCGGAAGTTAGAGATTTTGTTTGATAGGCGCCATCTTCGCCTTCGGCTTCTCGAGCCTTTCGCACCATTTCCTCGTAATTGAGAGAGAAGGGCAGCGTTCGTGTAACCATATTACTGTGTCAAAAATTGTAATGAATGTAAATCGACGCGAAATCGTTGCGAACTAACTTGGAACCAAGAGCGCCATCTAGGTAGGGAACGGTTTGGTCGAGTCTATTGACAGCTCCCATTTCCTTCGACAGTTCAGCGTAATAATTCAAGAGAATCTCTTCGATGGCATCGATGCAGATCTCTACGTCTTTGGGGTAGTCTCCTTGTCGCGTATGCACGGTCTTCAAAAAGGACAGAGCCCATTGGAGTTGTGCTATACCTGCTCGAAGACAGTATACAGGGTGGTCCGTTGAAAACGTCAAGTCGAAAATTTTACTACCACGAATTTTGGTGTTTTTTTTTTTGAGAGGGGGATTACCTAGTGGGCAGTCGTATTCTTTTTCTGCGAATAACAACCAAATAACGGCGATGGCGTGATCGAGCAACAGGTGAAATGGCGGACTTTTAGAGCGAAGATTTTTGATTTTTGTGGGAACTGGCGCAGTCGGCATTCTGAAATGACAGTTCACTGTACAGGGTGGGCAAAATTCCATGACCTCGAAATTGTTTTTTTGTTAATTTGTCTTCAAATAGACTCTAGAATAGTTATTAACCTGAAAACGTAAGGCATAGGAACATATTCCGCCGGTTTGCTGGTCAGTATCGGTAGTTTTGTAGCATAATTGGGTATCTGTTCGTTCTGTTTCTTCGAAAGGGATTTTCCAGGTGATATCTGAACCTTCTGGATTCTAAAAAACCATGAAGTGAGTCGAAGAATTATCGACTGATACTCCATAGTTTATAATTCGTCATACTCACCGAAATTCTTTAGTTTTATTGGATTCTGCAATATCTGAAAATCATGTTTTTAATATCAATCTTGCTATAAAATCAGTAGGTAGTTTGGGAAAGTTTCCACAAATACCACAAACTTCATTATTCATTGAAATAAATGAGGACGATGTTGTAATGTAATAATCTGCTGTTTTTGTTTGAGCCACGCTGTATAAAGCTACACCTCTTACCAGTTTCATCGCCCATCGTACGACTGGAATTTTATTCACTGAAATTTTTGCTTTACTTGTCACTGTCACAACACGTCATCATGTACTGTCAGGCGGACATTTCCAAAGATTCCTATGACGAACTTTTATTATTATTAACATAACGTATTTTCAAAAATTTTGTACCACTTTTCATCGAAACAGGTACAAGAATAGTATGCGGAAGTACCAAACTCAATTGTTTAGGAATATTTTTCCTGCTCTTCCCATATCTGCAAACGCATTTTCGAAATTTCGTCATACAGGGTGTTGTATTCAACTGATGAAGTTTCTTCAAAATTTTCGAGTCCGTACCTAGATTATTAGTTCCATTTATTCGGTATTCGGTAACAAACAGGATAATGAGTTTATGTTGTGAAAATGAATGAAATATACAATGGGGATCGTAAGTTATTGGCCTTTGAAGGAATAGGAGAGGAGAAATACATAAAACACTCTGTATCTCACTTATACAGGGCGCTAGCCCCATTATATGGGGGTTTTTCAGCTAGGCGACCTCTACCTACCCTTACAGTGGTATGCCCATTTCCCAATGAATCACCCTGTATAGCAATTGATATACCCGATCATTTCTCGAAGTTAATGAACCCCACGAGATTGATCAATGTTGTTGTTGTTCATCATCTGAACGTTGTACGATATTTCTCACGAATTGTTTACTGATGTTTTTCTCCAAATAATTGAAAGCATAGAATCGTGAAAGAATTGGGTTTAGTGCGTTCGGAGAATGAGACAATCTGTACAAACACGTCGAGATACATTAGTAGTGATTTGTGCTTATCAGTTCTGACTGAATGAGCATTTCTTATCGTTAATTGAGAGTTTGAGCCACGTTCAAGATATTTTCCGTAACTCAGATTCATTTTCGAGTGGGTAGGAAACGGAGGATCCAGATGTTGAGGGGTACGATATTGAAAGCCAACGACATAATTAGGGATGATGGTGAAATTTTGCAGTTTTACTTGGCTGGTTGTTTTCATGGGTGAGTTATCCATTTTTTTTTGGATATATGGAATACGACATGTTTCTAACAAATTGCTTCAAACTTGGAATTCATAAGGCAAACCTAAAGGTTAGTTTACACAGCAACTAAAAAATAAAATAATATGAGAATCCTTCAATGATATCAGTCAATTCGTAACGAATATGTGATTTCATTGGTGCATTCTCATATCATTTTATTTTTTAGTTGCTGTATAAACTAACCGTACAAAATAATCAACAAATATCTCATGATGCAAGATGAATTATTTTTAATTCATTCCAGATATGTGGATTTGTTTTTGAAACATTCATTATCGATGTTTTCAATTCAATACATTTTCAAATATTCAAACGGAATAGATGACCAATTTCTATAGAATGATGAAACTTCTTCTAGGTATGCTAGTCGACTTTTTAGTCGAGTGGGATTAAATGTGGAGATATTGCTGGCCACTTTATAAGATTGTTGACCCACAGATTCACTGTATTGTTTATGATGAAATAATTTGATTAATTCAATCTGAAATAAAAATATTTATTATCTATAAGAAACAGAAATAAATCTTTGAAAAGTCATGTTAATGAATAGATGATAACCAACTAATGATTAATTACATGAAAGCACTTCAGCACTATTAGAAAAATTATTATCAGCTAGCATGTATGACGATAGTGAATGAAATATAATGGAATCTTCTCGAATTTCCGTAATGCTTTACACATGTTACAGTAATAGTTGTGAAAAATTGAAGAAATGCACTTTGGAAAGAACCATTTTTGGCTCTTTCACGATTTTCTAGAGAGAAATCTTGTTCTTCTGACTCGTATTGTACTTGTTTCGTAATAACAAATCGAATAGATAAGAGATATTATATATTTTCGATGGAATTTTCTTTTCATTATCATCAGAAAATAGCTTCGACTTGTTTATTTTTCTATCGTCTCTATTTGTTTTATCCACTTGTTTTTTCAAAACGGTTATATTTCATAATTCACTCAACTTCCACTTCTGAATCCGATGACAATCGACGATGAGGTTATCATAAACGTAAACAGTGTGTAAATGGAGCAAGAAACGTAGAAAATGTGCATCCTTGATGACGTCATTGATGCTTCAGCTTTAACTCCAGGCTCCAGGGACATTTTTGAATGATAAACCGTAGGACATTGTATAGCAAGTATTTTCAGGAATACCCAGTTTCAATTTGAAGTCGATCTGTCGAGTTATGACGTCAGCAACTTCGAAAAAAAAATATCTCGAGAAAAAACGCGTTGAAAGTTTTACTATCGCTGACACTGGCATATCCACTGCTGTGAATTCATTGGTCAGTTCTCCCCGAGGGATTCTTGATATTTGAATTTAGATGCGGCGTTGCCAAGTCATTTTTATTTTCAGTGGGTCCTCTGATAACGTCAGTAGACATTCCGATCTCATGGACTTCTCCGATGTTCCTCAGCCTCTACTCCAACGACACCTCCGTTAATCCCCTGCCCAGACCCATCACGGAGACCGAGGACGCGTGGATCGTCTCGCTGGTGCCGCTGGGCGCCTTCGCGGGGCCCTTCCTCTTCGGCTACCTCTCGGACAAACTCGGCCGCAAGGCCGGCCTCCTCCTGAACGCCCTCCCGCTCATCGCCTCCTTCTACATCCTGGCCTTCACCGGCAACGTCTTCGTCGTCTACGTGGCCAGACTGCTGGGCGGGATGGGCGTGGGCGCCGGCTACGCCCTGCTGCCCGTGTATCTGGCGGAGATAGCCGAGGACTACAACAGGGGGATGGTGTCGCAGGCGCTGTGCGTGTTCTGGTCCTTCGGCAATTTCATATCGAGCGCCGTGGGGCCCTTCCTGCCCTACAGGGCGTTCAACGTGGCCGTGGGCGGCATCCCCACGCTGTTCTTCGTCGTTTTCCTGCTGTGGGGCCCCGAGAGCCCCTACTACTTGGTGTCCAGGAACGACGTGGACGGCGCTAGGAGGACGCTGGGGCGGCTGCGGATGCACGACGATGAGGTCGTCGCCGCCGAGCTGGCCGCGATCGGGGAGTTTCTGGAGAAGGACCAGCAGGGGGGCATTTCGGAGGTGTTCTCGAGCGCGCCGGTGCGCCGGGCGTACCTCCTGTGCACCTTTTTGGTGTTCACCCAGGAGCTGTGCGGCTGCTCCATCATCCTGATGTACATGCAGCTCATCTTCGAGGAGGCCGGCGTCGGCTTGAGCTCGGATATCTGCTCGCTGATCATGTCGGTGTTCATCATCACCAGCAGCTTCGTCAACCCCTTCTTCATCGACAGGGCGGGCAGGAAGATACTCATAGTGGTGTCGTGCTTCGGGATGTCCATCGCCCACACTCTGATCGGGGCGTTTTTCTACGTGAAAGTCTCCACCGATCTGAGCACGGCGCCCATCGGTTGGTTGCCGATTTTCAGCCTCGTCCTCTTCGTGTTTGCCTTCAATTTCGGGCTGGGGGCCGTGCCGTGGACTCTGACGTCCGAGATGTTCCCGAATAATTTGAAGCAGGTCGTCTCCACCACCATTTCCTCCTCCAGCTGGTTAGCTTCGGCGTTTTTGACGCGGTTCTACAACGACATCAACAACGCGCTGGGTAGAGCTGGGGGTTTTTGGTGTTTCGGGATCTACTGCCTCCTGTCTGGGATCGTCACTTTGATTTTCCTGCCTGAAACCAAGGGAAAGAGCTTCGCTGAGATAATTGATATGTTGCAATCGGACAGTATTATTTATTTCAGGCAAGAAGCGAGAGCTAAGAAGCTGATCAAAGAAAAAGAAGTGATAACGCGTTTCTGAAGGGATGGAGCTTCCAAAAAGATGTTTGGGCCATCATACTTTCGATTTAATTTCGAATAGAATCATCAGCTTGAACGGAAATGAGTTCATCTGAAGACTAAACCAGTATTGTGAAATAAATTACTGAATAAAAGGTCATCACAAGTTATTTTCAATTTTCATTTTGGGGAGGCCGAAAAAAGGCGAATTTTCTAGAATTTTTTTAAGTAAAACTATCGAATTTATTGCTCTAATAATTTGTATACACATTATGGTGTCTGTTGACAGTATTTTGAGACTTGGTATTAGTGAAAATATTTATTTGTAAAGGAGCTACAGCTGAACTTTTGCGGTGACCACTCGGTATATCTCTGAACTGGATCATCCGAAATTTAAAAACCGATTTCGTTGAAGTAATGTTGAATCCAGTAATTGATCGAAGGAAGGAAAATAATTTTTCTTGGCAAAATGGCAGTTTCTCTTTCCCCTTTTCAAATTCGCGTAACTTCGTAAATATTTACCGAAACGATATGAAATTTTCTGTCCGTATTCTTCAATATATGTACTTTAAGGAAATGAAATCCATTTTCTGGAAATTCTAACTGTATATAACCCCTCAAGGCACGATAAATGGCCTGAAAGTGCAGTGTTGCCGCTTGGCGTTTTTATCAACGATTCTCCGAAACATTGTTTTTTTTCTCACTAAGAATACGAAGATGCAGATAAAATCAGTAAATTTCACACGAGGTGGAGTTACCTCGACATGTTCCCTTTGACAGACGTGAATTGGCCGATTTATCAAACAATCCGATTCGAGCTTCGCGTTTTTCATTGCTCCATTCGTTCAGTTCTTTCTAGAGAAAGCTTTCTCTAGTCAAGCGACATTTTCGCTATTTTCATGCTCTACTGTTTCAATCGGAACATCTGGCTGCGATGTATTCGAATGTATATTTGATTAGGAAACGTTGAAATTGCGAGTAATCGAATGAAGCTTTGCCACATTGTTGCCTTTCAGGAGTAGACAATCAAACTAGCCCTAAAAACTATTCTGACTGAAGATGAACTGCGGATCACTGCATGAGACTTTTCGAATTACCGTTGTTGATTATTCGGAAGCACGCCAAATTTGGCAGGCGTTGATTTGGCGACATCTGAAAATTTGGTTAATCAGACGGCGTGCTGATTTAATTATCGAATCAGCGAATAACCAAGCAGCATTTTAGCGAACGGCTTTCCGCAATGTGGGGGTGACATGTGTTGTTTCGTTGGAATACGCTTTCCCCCAGAATTCCACTGAAAAGTACAGAGCCAAGCAGAGTCGAGCTCAGTTCAGTGCAGGAAATATTGTGAAAGTATACTTTGCGAATTTCTACTGAAATTATATTCGTCCATAAATCACCCTATTTAATTGGCCATTCGGTGTATCAAGTTGGCCGTGATCAAATGTAATTAGGCACATTAATTAATTTAATTCGAAAACTTCCCGCTCTCGAGATTCATGAACTCGACTGAAAGACGATTCAGAATGGGCCGAGACTGTGTACGGTTTCTCACTACACACACCCGATTTCGGCTTCTGATAAATGTTGTTGAATTCCCGGCGAGTGTCTGAAAGTTGGATCACTTCGAGCCAGCCTCAACTAGAGGCTGAAACATTATTTATTCGCGAATCTTCGATATAGTAGACTCTTTTCGATCAACGTCGTGTTGAAGCAGCGCGGTAAGGTTCAACTTCTAGAGAGGAACTCATTGTGAATGTTTGACGTTTATTGGAAAACCACAGAATCCAATATCAAAGTAGAGTGACAGTTTCTACTGACTATTGATAGTCGAATAATGAAAGCTACTAAAAGGAGATTGAAAGGAAAAGCCCCCAAACTTCAGCGATTGATAAAAATCGCAAAAAACACTATTCGCAAAATTGTGATCCAAAATAAAAAATTACACGTACTCAAGACATTTTTATTGCATTCTCTACTATTTTAGCCATTCGACCAACTTTGTAGCTTCAATAACAACAAAGTTGGCAATGGTGATATTATATCAGTTAATTCGTCGAGAATAACTTCTTCTGAACTCTCCCAAAGTATCGATTCGACTTTTCCCTATGAAATGAATTATCCATTGTCACACCTCATCAGTGAACGGAACGCAAAGCTAAGACGAACCTCTCGGAAATTCGACTCTATTTCAAACAATTACAACTCGAAGAACTTTGGAAGCAAGTGCTCGAGTCTGGAGAATCCTTACCTTAATCAAAGGAGTCGCTACTTCATAGAGTTCATCTGTTTTCAGTTTTTGAAACTCTCAGAAGGGGAACACGTGGAAGACCCACAATAAATCTGTCATCCTGTATATATTCGCAGGACGAAAACACAAATGTCACGGAGGAGACGTCTCAGATTGGAGAAGTTTTGATGGATCAGCACGCGAACGGATGCAGACACACTGTAAATACGTCTTCGCAAATTGATCCCGACCGATGCATCGTCGAATCCCTCGGGAAATTATACCTCTTGATACACGTCAGGTACGCACGACATTCATACACAACCAGTCAAAACAAATTTCATACGCTGACACGGATTCGGAGAAGATTTTGGAAAGTTGGATAGTCAATGTCTGAACTATTCATTCATTCTCTGCCAAGAAAGGGGTCAAGAGATTTCTTACACCCTGTGTATAATAATAATAATATACTATACGATATGGAGCAACGTTGCAACGTTGTTAAAACGTCACATTCTGGATCACGCGGTATCATCTTTAGAATTTTCAATGGGACGCCCTGTATATGCACTTTGGAATAATGAGATCGCTATTTCCTTGTAGGAACGACTATTCATCTCGAAATTCAATTTGCTCTTGCCGTCATATGTGCTAGAAATTTAATAGAGATAGGCAATGATTCAAAACTATTCCGTATATACAGTGCGATGAAGAGATATCGTTTCATTAGTCAAAATCGGTGAGTTTATTGCCGACATTCAAACTCGCGATATGCCCTGCGGATTGAAATATTAATCACACGCTGTGATAGTTTGTTTTTAGGTATTCGACGAAATATGGCGATACGAATTTCGAGATGATTAATTTTTTTTTGGTCTCGTAAGCTTACTGAATGAGAGCTGTTTAATATCTGAACTCAACACTAGTTTGCTTCTCTGTATTGAATCCTGGCTACACCCTTGATGTACAGTGTGTTCATTTGACAATTTACTATCCTTAATAATTTGGAGAACTTGAAATTTCAGTTCGTTTGCAGGTGATTTGACGTACTCGTACTTCCTGTGGTTCATAAATTTAAAGCAATCATTCGGTAAATCCTTTCAAAGTATTCCGGGCCGAGCTTCCGGATCTCCCAAATCCCATTAAATAAGCAAATTTCTACAAATCTCACAGATATCTATTTGGTGGCGGAGAATATCACAGCTTCCGGGATTTGACTTTCAAATTGCTCTTGGACTCTGCAATGAAACTTCCAGGGAGTGAACTCGGTTGAAGTTCCCATGTGCGGGAATTATTTTTTTATGTTATTCTGGATTTCGGGGAGAGCGTTTGTCTTCTGTTCTGTATATGATTTTGACTGGAAGAAGGGAGTTTTTTTTATTGTGAGGATATTGCTGCATTTTGATGTTATTTGAGGGTTTTATTCTCTGAATGTTTGGGAATTTTTGCAGTTTTTGAGCCTTTTGGGACATTTTCGTATGAAATTACTCGAAAATTAAACTAGATATCGAAATGCTCAGCGTCCAAGTTGATAAACAGCGATATAAGCAACCCAGAAGTATAATTTATTGTATTATCAATTAGTATAGTAATTAAAATCAGACTTGGTTTCTAAACCGCTTGACGCCAGTAGTTTTTTCTTTTTTTGTACACCTGTGATACTTTTGAATAATATTTTAGCCAAAAAAATGTGTAATTTCAATCTTCCTCGGGACTTTTTCACACAATTGGATAATTTCAGAGCGCAAATTCCAACCCTTCCAGTGAGTAATAGAAATCCAATAAATAACCCTAAAGAATTCGTGGAATTGGACAAGTGTCATCCTGTCCAAGTATAAATTAACCGCTTCTCGACATGAAGAATGTTTTCCAACTCAAGAAACTTCACCCCCACACAACATACGAACAATCCCAACTCACACACCCTTCAAGCAACTCCTCGGAGTTCGGTCAACTAATCAGCATATCGCGTCGAAACAAAAGAGCGCGACCGACACGCACACGCCAACTCGATTGTCAACAGGTGACGAGTGGAGAGCGCGCGAAGGAGTTGAGGAGTTGCGCGGTGGAGGGAAGTTGTCGGGAGTTCGGAGAGAGCGGATCGCGCGGCAGACTCCGGCAGAGTCCGGAGCGTGACGTGCGAGGGAGATTATTGCGGCAGTTGTCGAGGAAACTTCGCGAAGTTCGGAAGTTTCGCGGGAGTTTCGATTCGATGTTGTTTCGGAAGCAACTGATTGAAATTCTGCTGAAAGCATAGTAAGTCGTTCAGGAAATATTTTCTGCTACATTTTGAGATTTGTTTTTCATAAATATAATAAAAAATAATGGAGTTATGTGCTGTCTAGGAAGTTAACAAGAAAAAGTTTTCTTACTGCTGACATGACTTTAGCCGGATGAGTAACTGAAATAAAAAAATCAGGAAGGTTATGAATTTTGAAAGTTTTTTTCTATACATCACAGAAGATTTATGAAAAATTATAAAAAAACAACAAAATAGCATAGTTCTGAAAAAAGTGTTTTCTTGGGTGGGGGGAAAGATCGTTTTTTCAATGTCAAGTTGACAATTTTCAACCAATCAAAAAGATTTTAGGTCATTGTATAGTAAATATATTGAAGAATGCTCAGTTTCAATTTGAAGTCAATCTGTCGATTTCTTTTTGAGCTATGACGTCAAAAATTTGGAAAAATGTCGCTCCGAGAAAAAAGCCTTCTCTGCTATTTTTTTTTTATTTTTACGAACCTGTAAATTTCATTTTTATGATTCCCATAAATATTTGTCTGTTGTCAAAAAACAAAATTTCATGAAACATAAATAATATATTCGGAGAATCATTGAGATTTGCTGAGAGGCCTAATTGAATTTCTGTTCGAAATCAGCTGAACCACTCCAGGTGAATCGTTAATTGAAATTATTGTAATCGAAAATTCATTCGCGATTTCAATCAAAGTTCATTCTATATCATTTTCTCGTTATACGTTCTGCACACGTATAGAGTAGAGACCAATTCGCCTATAGGTGGCTTGATTACGGAGTAAGCTTCGATATCGTATATGTGCAATTTCCATTTGCCATGGAATGGGGGCTAATCACCTAAAGGGTGTATGATTTATTCTCCATGTTGAAAAGATTCATTTCATTTCTGCAGGATGATTCAAAGTCGTCGAAGAGTCTTCAATGTTCGTATGGAGACTCCCAGAGCATCAATATGGACTTTTCATAGGTTTTTTCGTTGAAAATCGAGGTAATTTTGGGAGTTTTTGGTGGTTTCTGCGATTTTTTGGGGTTTTTTGGAATTTTCAACATGAAATATCTCGAAAACTATACTAGATATCGAAAAACGGATTTAACCTCAGTTTTCAGCGCCTCTTAGACACCTTATATATTCAGGCGAATTCATTATTTTGATTTTTTTCGAAAAATTGAGCAAAATCAAATCAAAGTCATGGTGAAGTACCCATACTCTTCTAAAGGCTTCTAGAAAATTTGGGTTTCTTGGATTTTTGAAACTTTTTAGGACATGAAATCCAATGAAATTCTAATACCTAGTGAATTCCAATATTGAAGCACTCACGAAACTGGATACTGATTGAATGGATGTAACGAAATTTCAGGTAGCAACAAGATTATTCCAAAATATGTATAACAAACCCCAATCTCCACACCTACAGCGTTCAATTAATTCATCAACTTGCTTGGTTTACACAATTAATTTCTATCAACTTCATATTCATCAACGTCAAGACTAGACGGGAAAGCAGCATCTTATTTTCCTTGGTCGAAATAAGTTATTGTTTGGTTTTGAGATTTAAAATTCCAAGAATGTATATAATCGATTCGTTTCCATTCATTAAGGGCCCGTTTTAATTGAGTTGGAAAGTATAAAGTGAATTAATCCGTTGAGAAAAATGCAGAGCTGATTTCTTGAATCCATAGAACAAAGTTCGCGAGAGAATTTAACATTTTTCACTCACTCGTATCTCTGCAGTCAACAGATCGTCATTATTTCCTAGTAATTCTGATAACTCTCTCACCATGGACATTTTTGTTTTGGGGAACAGTTGATCTAAAATGCAAATATCCCATCTGGAGAGTTACCAACAATTCCAGAAATAATATAATTCCGGTCGCTTTTGCTGCAAGTTTCAGATTAAGGAATGTTGATTCCAAGAATTGACTGATACTGCCAAACAAAGGAACTTCAAGAGATTGTTCATTCCCGATACAATCTCAACTAAAGTGCTTCATAAAGTTCATCTCCAGTATTATTCAGAGTTGCTTCCTTATCACGTATCTTTATTTCAATTAACAGAACACAACAGCACAATTTCGAAGATGAAACTTCAAGAGTCAACGTTGAAGAACTGGATTATCGGATGCTCACTGTATATTGAATATCTCTATGAACATTCACGATGATGACTTTTCCATCTAACAGAATAAGGGTTCTTCATCAGATTTCATAGTTGTAGTGCTTTCGTCCAACTGTGACAGTATGGCATGTGATAATACACAAAATGTGCTACACATACGAAAAAATATAATGGCTATTACTTTCAGCAGCTACGGTTTCCAGCACTATTCTTCAACATATTGTTGTCTCCTCTTCTGCAAAGATCCATTCGTTCTTGGATAATTACATTAAGAATGAAGGATTGCGTGTTATGAAATGTCTTCGAATACCAAACCAGAAGCGATATGATGGATCGCTTTAATGGTCACATTTTCGACCGCTTATTGATTCTGTTTCTTCCAAACAAGTGCGACAAATTGTACCTTGAATAACAATACGAATTCCAAATTTTCAGTACTATAAAGCAAAGTACATTTTGTAATCGTGTAATGTTTGAATTTCCAGCAAATTTTCAAACAGTCACCAAATTGAAAGCACCTCACTGAAATCGCTGCTTCCGTTTTGATTACAGCTTCATATGGTTTTTCACGATATTTAATACTCGAACATGGTGTAATTAATATTCCTTTTATGGTTTTTGGCCCGGCACTAATCCAGAACTTGATGCTTGATACCATTAATTAATAATGTTCATTAATTGATCGGAGCAATATAATGGACTATCGTTTAATAGGAGATAACTCCGAAATGTAAAAGGTTTCAGTGGAAAATAAGAAATCATACGCCATTGAAAATTGAAAATTATAATATCATTACTATTGCATTGTGAGATGAAATCATTATACTTTCTAGTTCACTATCTGTGTTACTTTTCAGCACTGAATCATAAAATTCCCTCTCGTGTACAAAATACTACAATGTATGCAGGTAAATTCTCTTCTTGCGAGCTTTTCAGCTGAAAAGAGAACTTGTCGCCAAACAAAGAACGTGAGTTCATTTGTTTACAGCTTATAGTCTAAGATCAAATCACCTTAGTGAAAGGTTTTATGAAGAATACGTTGTAGCTCAATTGTTGAGAAGTTTGAAAGCATTAGTTTTGAATAGTACTATTAGTATTGTATTTTTTCTCGAATTGTATACCAGAAAATCAGTTTGAATCAGTGTTCAAGGCTTATTCCTGCGTGACAATTTCAAAAAACCTATCTCAAAGGGAAATGAACCGATCGATTTCAAAAAACAAAGGAAAAATCGCCAAAATCGCTCAATTATTCATCGATTACACAATATTGGAGGGATGAGTAGAGAGAATCAATTATTTTTTTTGACGAACCCAACTCGAAATTGATGTATCCATTTTTTCCAGGCCATTCCACATTGACACTTTGACTGACAGACGATGAATATCACGTCGAAAAAAGATCACCAATCGGAATAAGCCATCAAACGTCACATCGTTTTTCTACCGCGAACCGATTTCCGAAGAGAGCAATTTCAATAAAAACAAAAAATGTCGTAAAACGTCGCGCAGCCAGCCTGCAAAATGTCGATCATAAACATGAATCACATCCATCCCACCATAACTACGAGTGAGAACTTCTGTCCTGCCCTTCATAACGCCACAGGAGTTAACAGGAAGCCGATCAGGCTGAGGAATATTGTGACCAAAGCCGAAGCTTTCGATTCTCTGCACGTCAGACCAGTAGAGGTGAGTTTCACATTTTTCAATTTGTCTTGAACAAGAAGCCGAAAATCGCGGACAAGTTTCGACCTCGAACTTATCCATTAATAATATTATGAAAGGGTTCCAAAAGATGGCAAGGTTCCTAGGTTCAGTCGTGACCCAAGAAAAAAACATTCATAATCAGTAAAACTCATTTTTTACCCCTGATATCTGAAGCTAGTCATGTCACCTCTGAGCTTTTCCAGTTTCTGAGCAATCTTCAATGAAGATAAATTCCCCATCAATGGGCCTGATAAGTCCTTTCGCATACAACCAACGTGGTACATTAACATCCTCGCAAAATCCAGAAAATGGTTCTGGACATTCATTAGCAGAAAACAAAATAGAAGTCATTTGAAGGTGGTGAAATTGGCGTTTTTCTGATGAGGTTGTAGTGGTACCAAGTTATTTACGGTCTTTGACACGTTCTTTAACAGCAGCTGTGTCAGCTGTCATTGTCCAGAAGCTGATGAGAAAACATCAAATGAAAAAATGCGATTTTGGCAACATTGTGAATCTTCAACTGTGATAGCAATTCATATCTTTCGAATATTGAAGTAAGTGTTTTTATCAATAAAGATAACGTGTGGTACTCAAAACATATTTGGAAATATCTCAAGCAATAACGTTTTTTCAGAAATTTTCATAAAACGAAAAACGATAACAACTCAAGTTGATGTTGTGAAACAAACATTTTATTTGCAATCATCAAACAGGCGTTATTTTTTTGATAAATCGTGGAGCTTTAGGGATCATATTTTCCTAACGATACATCAATATCTTCAGGGTGTATACAAACATAATATGTTTTAGCAGTATCTGCATGTGTAATTAATGGAGATTGGTTTTACCCAAATATCATGTAACGAAATGGAAAATTCATACACTCGCAAAGCCACACAGAATGTTTTTGCATCAAGATAAAATAATATGGCCATTTAATCAGATAACGTTTAATTAACAATAAGACAACCAAGATATACACAAAATAATCAACAACTTTGCATTCTACTTCTGGAGCTGGAATTTGTTGTAGAGTCAGTGCTGTCTTCCACTCTCTGGGCATTCTTCAACTCGGATACATTCACCATCGATCTCCTTCCTCACGTATCCTTTTCCACACACCCATCGTGGAACGCATACATCGATGCATGCCCCCGAAAACGGTTCTGGGTTTTTGTCTTGGCATGTTGCAATCACCAAACAAGCTGACGTGCACTCGTCGTAATATTCTGGACAGTCGTCACAATCATCTGCGAACAACAATCAGGAATAGGAGTAGATTTGACGTTCGAAATCTTGATAATTTATTCATCAGTGAACTCACCATCTTCGAGAACAACTGCAGCTGTGTCAGCAGCCATGGTCCAGTAGCTCAGCAGGGCGTAAAGAATCAAAATATTTGTCATTCGTGACATGGTGCAGCTTCTCGATGAAAATATGTGATAGTAACCAAGCCAGACACGTCAGTTCGATTATAAAGGCAAGGATTCTTATCAAAAACAGATAACACAAAAATGTTGTTGAGCGAGATTGATATCGTAAACATAGATGCTGAAATTGATGTCCCAATTTATTGAGGATCAACAAATTTGTTCTGATTCTGGTCTCTGATTGATGGAATAAAAGACGTAAACAAATTGTCTCTACCATTAATTTGATTTGAAGAGGCACAAATGTCCCTTGATTATAATCACACGTCATGTTGGCAAAGATTTTTATGTTTATCTTTGGACTAATGATGAGCTCTTCTGTCAATGTCAATTTCTTACAGAATCAAACACCAGGAACAGGTCCGGCTTCCAAAAATAATAACCCCTACTCAATTGGACATGAGATCAATAGGAAGATCGCCTTTTTTGAATAGGAATCGGAAAGAAAACAGAATCATAATCGGATTCCAAACTTCATTTGATTGAATAACTGTCGTTTGATTAGAATTATCGAAGAACGTTTCTCCATACTGTGTTTGTGGTGTTCATACATTTCTACCCGAATATTTATCCTAGATAATTATTTCTCTTTTCGAGAGCAACACTGTTTTGTTAGTGTAGTGGAAGTGATCTAAATGAAACAGAGAAATACTTTCGATTACGAAAAGTATCCGATGTGGAAAAAACCGCGCATGCAGCAAGATGGAGATGAAGGGAACGAAGAAAATTGAAAAAAAAAAGTTCTTTTCAGCAACATGAATTATTTTTTTGCTCCAAGAGTAATTTTGTTTTGTGTAACCACACGAACGGCTTCCTTTTCGACAATATCTAGCAGGCATATGTGTTCTCATTCCGTCGTTTGTCAGATGTTAACGATTAGGATGAAAACGCAGAACACTTTTATAGGTTATGTCTGCGTATCTGCGGAATATTTCACTGAAATTTCTCATTGTTTTCGAAGATAAGAAGCTCATATTTCCGTCAGGATAATACTCTTGAGTCGTGGGATACAGAATTTAAAATTGCTTGAAAGCTCTTACGATGATCCTTCCGCTATGAATTATTTCAAAACTCCCCAAGGAACATCATGACGCATCTTGAAATAATTAATGAGCATGTCCGCTTGCTGTCTGTCAATTGAAACAACAAATCACTATCGAACGGATTGAGAACAAGATAAAAGTGGTTCTGATGCCGATAAAACTACCCTATCCTACCCGTTCTCGAGGATAACCTAGGAGATAAATCGTGTTTCAGATCTTTTCTTGATCGCAACTATACAGGAGCACTTCTCACTGAGTGTTTATTTCGATGATAAATTCTTAATTGACGAGATTCTGTTCTCGTGAAACGTCATGAACGTGCATAATTTAAAGGGTAAATTAGGCGATTTCCGCATTTTTTTTTCGAAAAAGTACTGTATAGAGTATTTTAGAGTTTATTGGACATGGTAAGGTGCATTTTCAGCTATATTTTGAGATTTTTTTCTCACAAGAATATTGAAAAATAACGGAGTTATCTTTAATATTATCTGATGGCGTATGACGTTGAATCAGACACCATTTCGTATACATATAACCAGAATTACAAGTCTACTGAATTCGATAAAGTTATAATTAGATTCGAATTAGCTGATCAATCTCACTACTTCACAGTTTGATAATCTGGTTGGTGTTCATTTGGTTGCCTATACTGAGATCATACCCATTTCGAGCTTGCTCGTTTCTATTGAAACCTTGTACATACATTGCTTGCCAGCTTCACATTAGCTTCACTTCCATCAGCTAATCAGATTCTTCCTATGGATATGTTTCACTCTGAGAGGAAAGTGCCTACAATTGTTCATTCGTCCTGATCGAGATGATTGAATGAAACTCTTGCAGCTGGGAATGGAATTCGATTGCTTACTGTCTCTCTGAGTCTACTTTTTTATTCAGTAACGGATTTGGAAAAGGTCTGCTATGTCGCACGAGGAAATATCGACTATGTTTCTATTATATTTTTTGCTTCGAAATACATTCTCAAATAGAATAAAACATTAGTTATTGGAGGAGATTTTGATATGAAGGGTTCAAAGGGCTTTCTCAATATTCAATGTGGATTATCTATCCCATTATTTCCTTTTTGCAATCCTTTTCGTGATCTACAAAATCATTTCTTATTCAGTTACAAATAGAACGGCCAAAAACTCACATTCACTTGATATTTGTTAGGTAGAACATTTTTTCCATTAGTGTAATTCGAAGAGGCTCGTCCCATGAACCCATGGGAGTAATAAAAGTGTGCGTAAATAGAGAATTGAATTCGATATCACCTTCCACTAAGCATAATTATACACGAAATTCATTTGTTTTCCAGAACACGTCTATTGTTGCACGTTTTTCGAACAACATATCTGTATCTTTCAAATATCTGAATTCTTATCGAAAACAAGAGATGCTTTTCTTTGGCAAAAGAGGGAAAAATCTACCCCAGGAACTTCTGAATCTGAATAATGAACGGTTAGTTCAACTTGAAAGAGCTTTGCTGTAATCAAAGAAATAAAAACGCTTTGCGCCATGAGCGAAATACCTTATTATTGCTTTTCCAATTCGAAATGCCTCATTTATCATTTGCATGGAGTTTCTGTTGATATCGAAAAGTTGATATTATGTACTGAATGAATTTCAAAATTGAAATAAGCTGGAGATAATATAAAAAAAGCGATTGGTCACAGTGAGTGAACTGACAATGGCAGTACCCGTTGGGTACTTCAAATATCGTACCAGAATTTTAAGAATCACTTTTCGATCGATAACCTTTCTAGATAAAAATAACGAAAACACTTGAAATGGCGTGTACACGCTGTGCAAATAATTTGCAAAAATCGATAAGGAACTCCAATTGTTACATTGCAAAAACAATCCATTGTTTTTTTCAGGTGCCGTGGATAAGGTAATCAGATACTTGAGCGAAACGTGTACACGCCATGGAAATTTAAATTTCCATTCAATCTACACGGCGTACTAATTGTAAGATACATTTTTACTGGTCACATGGAAATGAGATGACAAAATTATCCGATACTTCTGTAGGCATTTCGAACAAAAAAAATTATGAATTTTTCTTGATTTACAACTAAAAATCGAATTTGCAGTCTTTCCAGTTCACCCAACTAACTAATGGCCTTCGAGGTGTCCAGATTCAACCCTTTTGGAGTTCGTTAAACGTATTTCAAACCTTTTATATCTTCTAGTCGAATGTGATGATTTTTTTTTGAAAAGTCTTCCTATTTTGACACCGGCAACATTAGTTTTTTACATTTATTCACAGGTATTTAAGAAACACCCAGTATAGCTCACTATTTCGAAGTTATCATCTCATGGCAGTTTCAGATAATTCAATTCGATTCCAATCTTGTCGATCTTTCGATTTTTTGGAAAGGGAACGCATATAAATCGATTTCTTCTTATTTCCGAACGATTAGTTGGCATTTTTCTTCTCATGAAACGCGAAGGCCGATTATTAAAACAACAATAAATATCGAATGAACATTCACAAATCTAGAGCATCTGCGGATTTTCGATTGTTTATTGTTGTAGTGTTCGGCTTTTAAAATCGAGTGTGAGAACTGAGATTCGAGATTATTGTTATTATTCAACACTAATCGTTGACGGATCATGGGGGAGCCTGTGCCGAAGAAACGACGTGCAATTTTGAATCGGAATCATCAAAATCGGGATAAAGATAATATCGATACTCTACACGAAAGTGGCATTTTGCACGAGGTGAGTGACTCCATTCAGATAATTCACTTTAAATAATTCAATGAACGATGTGGATACCAGAAATATTTGTTCTTTTTTGAAATTCTGAATCGGCTGCCATCTTCTTTTTCGTCCATTTTTTCTTTGATTGATTATATGTTTATTTATTCTGCAGTATAGCAAAATATACTCATTAAATATACGAATTGATATCAATCCGGATATATGAACCATCAAAACCGTTGATTGGACAATAAATCGGAATCAATCAGTGGGAACGATTCGGGGATATATAAAATGATTCGACTTATTGTTGTTTTGGAATACGCACCCAGAATATCTAATTCACAGAATTATTTCGTCCAATGAAACACGGCTACAATAATTACGATGAAATTGAATATTTATATTGGAATCGGGTTTGATCAACAATCAGACTTCATTTGTTCATTTATGGATTATTCCATTTCAACGCCCTGTACAATGTTAGTGTCAGTTTTTTCAGCGAACCTCGTTGAGTTGAGTTTTTTTTTATTTAATGAAAAGTTCAGTTTGATCTTAAAATACAAGATTTTTGAATGGCGGCGTATTCAAATCCTCTGTCTGACAACGTGATCCAGCAGGCATACTTGATCGAATAAATCCGATTTGACGGTTTTCCTTTGTGTGTTTTCGCCCGGAGAACATTTAGGATCTACCGTTATTATTAATCTGTCGTAGACATGTTGGAACATCAAGCCGTATTTCTTGGAATTTTTTACCTACAAAAAAATAGCATTGTAATTTTCTAGGGAAGTCAAAAATGTGCTTCTTGAGAGTGACATCAAAAAAATTATAGTTTGATGGCCCGAAATGCGTACTGAGGAAGAAATTTCAGAGAACCAGCTTCCACAAACTTTGCTTGCTGATTTTATTCGAGCATCTTTTTTGAACTCCAGCCAACACTAGACAAAGATCTTCGAATGGTAACGAAGAGATTACTGTGTGTTCCCCGATAGTCTTTCACGAAATTGAACTAGTCCAATCCCAATCGGAATAAAGTCGAAATGATTTTTCTTCCACAAAAACCTCCCGTTCTCGTCTCTCGACTTTCAATTCTAACAGCAATTTATTTGACAGATAGCAAGAATCCCCCACCAGCGTGCGAGAATGGGAGGAGGGGGGATATCGTATAATCGATGGGGTTCTTAATTTCCCCACTACGTAACCGAATTAGCCTAGCCGGATATCTGTGCGGATTTAAATTAGAATTTCTTCACGTCGAATTATTCAATGTTTCCGGATCGTTGCTTCACCACGATTTATACTCGGAGCAGGCAAGGATAAGCAATTTCTCAGAGTTTTGATTGGGAAATGTGAAAGCTGGCAAAATTATAGGTCTGCATTGTGCCAAATCCTTTTGCCATCAAATCATTTTAAGAGCAGATATCAAATCTTGGTGAAGACATTCTGGAAAACTTCTACCAAAGTTGGTGATTCCAAAGTTCGATCAACTATGCTCTCGTCAAAATAATGAATATTTCGAACCCTGTAGATATTTTCCCCCGTGAATTTGAGCTGGTAATTATTGAGGAGATTCACTCGAAAGTTTATTGATTAGGAATAAATACTCACCCTGTAAAACAATGAATTGTTCGAAATCACTTTGACTTTTTGCCAGTTGTAATAACCCAAATCAGAAACTGTCACCTTCAATTTCTTCATTCCTGAAGCCATTCAATAATAACAATAGTTTTTATGCAACAAAAGATAGAGACAATTAACATATTTCAAGTTGCATTGATTTTTTTTTCATCAAACTAACCTTTGAAAATCGATTTCCAATTTTCACTCACCAAACGGTGTGCATAGTCAATGTATCCAGAAATTTCCACACCATTCAGCGTGCTCCTCAAGAAAATGATTGTCTGGAAATAGCAAGAGTTAGTTTTTCTCTTGGGGAAGCAGTATCAATCTCAATATTGCTCCAATCTACCATCTAGATATGAACATATTGAGCAGGTTGTGTTTGTTCCAATGTAAGGTGTCTACATGATGGTGAAACTACTCTTCAATTGTTTGTGGGTCAAAAGTGTCGATGGAAATTTCATGGAACATGTCCTATACGACTACTTATCGAATCGTCATGAGATGGCGACACAATCGTGTTCGGGAACATTGTTTTCTTCCACGTCAGTCAGAACTGGCGGGAAATCCAAGCTTCTCTAGTTCATTAACCTACTTTTGAATTTGTAGTCGTATATTTTTTGCTGTGTGGTGTTTTTTAGTTAAAATAAAGTTTCGTACAGTTTGTGGACAAGCAGAAACCGTCTCTCGCCATCTTTATGGAATTCCAAAGGTAATTTGAAAGTTTTTGGAGTTGGAATCGATAATTTACTTTTTCATTAGTCACAGCAGAGGACGAAACCGTTGGGAAATAATTGATTATCGCATTGGGAAAACATTCACAAGTATATTGAAAACATCTACTATTCAATTTCCCGTCTGTATGTATATACAGGAATGAATAAAAGATAATATTTGCACGAGAATTTGTCATTTCTCAATCTGACTGACAACTAAACTGACAAGCATAAAAGTCAGCGTTGCCGCTTCTAAAATGAATAATTCACGTTTTCTGCGCAAAACAAATAGTCGCTTCCAACGAAGCCAAAGTTACATTTCTTTTTCAAAATACAATTCTACGTCCTGTTATCCCCACAGATTCGTGAAATAGTGTCGAATCAAGACTTCGTAGACAAACTACTGGGGTGTATTTCATCAACAATTAGCAACGTTGCATTTCGCATTATTATAGCGCCGACGGTGTCGCCATCCGTGGCGATTTTGAAAAGCATACTTCTCGGTTCGAAAATATGCGTTTCGATCGAGGGACCTTCAATGCAAACACTGGTACGCAGCCAGATATGCGGACGACGACAGCATCGTTTATAACGGCGAATTTGTTTATGGTAACGCACGATTCTGGCTGAGAATATCGATTGGGAGGCTCACTTTGACGTTAAACTATCCCGATGACCGACAACTTTCAGATCCTGTTTCATCGAGCGACTCACCGACAAAATGCCAACTCTGTTGGCCCGTTCTCTGAGAGACAATTCGACTAGAACCGGATCTGCGTCCGCGGGCAAATTATCGCTGGCCATCTCGAACGGTCTATGGGTCGGATTCAAATACTCCTCCACAGCTGCCACTCTCTTATCGAATTCCTCTCTTGTCATGGGCTTATCGACGCCTCTGAGAATCGACGATAATTCAGTGAGCCGTCGGTGGAATGACTGTTTGAATACCTGTAGCCTAACATTCCGAACTGTTTGGCAACTTCCTCGCTGTCCAGGAAGCATCTGTCTTGATCTGTACTCAGAGACAGCATGAAGTCGTCGTAATCGTTGAAGTTGAGCAATTTTATATCGGCCCTGATGGTGGGTGTGTCTGTTTTCGGTTTCGAACACGCCATGTTCACTTTGGATTTTCCAAATGACTAGTTTTCAGCGAATTTATCTACCCCCAAAACCTCCTAGAACTCTTGTAGCTATGTCACATTACCCTGATTCGAATTTATGATTATTTCGACTGATTTGACATTGATATGACAGACTAAATTCCTTCCTCTTGTCATCAAACTTCATTCTCAAGGTTTTCGGTGTCAAATTGAGGCATTCGAAAAGGGGGATCTCATCTCAACTCGAAATTTACATTACCCAGTTCAGCTGTTTTCATTTAGCGTACCGCATCTCGAATATTGAGATAAATCATATATTTACAGCTGCTTCACGAGAGGGTAAATAATGCCGTTGGGTTTCTGTTCAACCAATAAAAAACACGATGTGATTTATTTCACGATATCTACATTTACCGACGATTGCATTTGAGGTGTCACAAATTTGGAATCAAGTGGAGGATATCAGGATCAAAAGTATAGTGAAAAATAAGTCACATACATTAGTTCTGTATTCCTAATGCAGAAAATGGAATTTTTGTATTTGCTGGAAAACCACTTCATATATTCCAATAACTTCATGTTTATTTTCGCTGCAAGTGTGGAAGCTTTCATTTTTAATATAACTTCATTCCTTTCACACAGTAATATTGAATTTCCTCATAGTCAAACATGCTGACTGAAAAAACAACATGATATCGAGTTAAATTAATGAAGCGAGATACTGGATTATTAAAATATCGAATATACCTGCGATACCTGATGCTTTAATGTTTTAATTTTCGATTTCGAGTTTCAGGATTATCGAATTCATTTTTTTTTCAGGATACAACATGTTCCAACCAAGTATGCCTGGGCAGTATGATGAGTCTACCTTTACGAAATGGAATTCGAACCACCTCAGAGGTTTTGGACTACGCCAAAGATTTTCTCAACCAGTATTTCACATCGATCAGAAGGTGAGATAACAATTCATAATTATTACGAAATATAATACGTGGAGAGCCGGTTGAGACCGAGTCAAGTCAAACAACTGATTAGTCATTCATACACTTCCACACAGCCATGAGAGAAAAATTACTGTGATCTTAGTATCATCACGCTCAGAGGTTCAACTTTGTCAATTACTTATTGATTGATTTGACTCACCAATTGAATCGACTTGTTCTCAGATATAGTACAGATCATGTGCCAAGAGTGCCACTTGAATTCCAATGCGAGCATGCCCCCACTCCAAATAGAAGGGAATCGCTGTTTACCGAGTTGATCCATTCTCTCGAAATCTTCACTGAACTCCTGACCCCACCCTGTGTCGACCTCAATCCAGTCAATTAGCCCCCGATACATGCCTATCATCTTGAAGTCGAATTCGTTTTACTCGACTTCTCCTTCCTTCGTCTCCGATGAGGAGGTACTCCACACGATAAAGGGGTCCGACTTCAGTGAATAATGGATTCAAATATCCAACACCTTTGCATTTTTCACGTTGGGTATGAGTGCGGAATTGAAAATTTGACAAGTGGCTTGCTCTGGAAAGAAATTGAATACGTGCCTGACTGCATGGAGTTGATAGTAACTTTGGTGCAGCGGAAGTTTGGAATGGAGTAATTGCCGATTAATAGTCACGATAGGATCTTTTTTCTCACTATCGGATTGATTGAGGCAGATATGGATACGTTTAGGCATCAATAATTACAGCAATACTTCACAGTGACTTCAAAATGGTACTGAATCTTTGATACGCTAATGAAGTTCGTTAATTCTAGCCTAAATTTGCACGATTATTGAAAAAGCTCTTCAAATTGTGTACTTTTAGAGTCGAAAACATTTCCCAAACCGATTTGTATGATAAACTTAGCCCAACTTATTGTTTCAGAATATCACTGACAAAAATACAAGTGGCAACATCGCACTTTCCAACTGTTTTGCTCAAATTAATCAACTATACCCTTCTTATTCCTTTGAACGCAACCTCGACAAATCTTCTTCGAATCGAATTTCGAAAACATAATCGATATTCATCCTTCCCTGTATCGTACTTCATTTACTGTGTATTACCGATGACAAACACGTAATTGAACATGCCATGTTCCGAAAATACTCGAGAAAGTGTTCTCTCGTAACGCTGAATTATTTCTTCATTTAAAGGCATCTGTCGGAATTCGTGGGGATTAAATGAAAAAATAGCAAACGGAGTTGCATTCTGGAATAGGCACTTAACGAAAAGGAATTTCGAACTAACGTATAAAACTGCGGAGGAAAAGAGACTGGAATTAGTACTCAGGATTAGTCTGAGTGCATTCTCGGTCGCAGGAATAATAAGTCTTCGGTTAAATTGAAGGAAAACGATTGGATTTCTTGTCTGATTCAGGATGATGTATGAAGATTTGTTAAGAGGCGTTCATTTGTTGTTTTTCACAGAGCTCAAAGTCCAGCTCACGATTCGAGATGGGAGCAAGTCCAAAAAGAAATATCTCTAACTGGAACCTATCAGTTAACAGAAACAGAGCTCATCTACGGTGCCAAATTGGCCTGGAGGAACTCTGTGAGATGCATCGGCAGAATTCAGTGGTCCAAATTACAAGTAAGTCCATCGAAAAGTAATCCGCACTTTCATCACTTGAAACGAGCCTTCCCCTTACATGCCTAGCATATCAAATACCCTTACGATGATGAAAAAAACGAACATCAGTATTTTATTTCGTGGGCGCGTTGTCGAAACGCTGACGCCAGAGTAATCAAACCTAACAATAGCGATCTGGAAGAGACCAAATTCCTTGTTTGCTTTCCCAATTCGAAATGCTCTCCAGCGAATCGGTCGGGATACACGCAGTGGCGTGCCTAAATATTAGATGATTCGGGAGTTTCTTAGGAAGGAAACTTTGATGGAGTTTCGGACTGGTTTAATTGCGTTACATACAGGGTGTACAGGGTTCTTCAGTGGGGGGAACACGGACAATGTTTATTGTTTCTTGTTGTTTTTCGATACGCCACTGTTTCACAGTATATTCGAAACTTTTCAGGAAAGATACTTCACTGAATGTGAAATGCTTTGAGGTCAGTAGGTTGAGCTCGTTTGTTTTGTGTCCGAAAGTGATCGAGACATTTGAATGTCGATTGTAAACTGAAATGAGAAGGACCAGCAGATTTCCATCGAATGAAGGTATAAAATGGACGATGTAACAGCTGACATAGAAATTAGAACTGATTGTTTTTCGAGAATCAAATGAGCAAAGAATAATGGAAATTGTGCTCAATGAAAAATATTTTGTCTGTTACTTAGGTTTCAATATTTTGAAGGCTCAAATCACAGTCTTTTTGTCACAGTTTTCTTTTATAATACATAGTTTCTTCTCCGAGCGTCGTCCTAAGGGAAACGTAAGACTAAAAACTTTGTTCGGACGTGAATTCTTTCATAACACCGAAAAAAATTCATTTAATCGAAACACGAAATGCTCTACTGGTTGCATGAAAGTCCCCTTGGAAATCAAATTAAAATTTCGCACAAAATATTGGAAATTTTATATCCAAGACAACTCGGAATTATTCATTACTATAATGACACTTCTGAACTTTGAGAAGTTGACTGTCGAGTGATTAATTTCTTCGTGGAATTGAACGTTTATCGCTCGAACATAGTACTTTTCATTGGAAAAAAATAATTACAAAGAATTGGAACGTTGAAGGAGCGAGTGATATCAAAAGGAAGTTTGAAACATTATTAGTTGTCACTCGTTTTTGGATCAGTAGTATATAATGAAGCATTGAACATTGTACAGGGTGTTTTATAATTAATTACGACAGCAGCCATATGTCCTAATGATCTCTTTGAGAATTTGCATCTCCATAATGACGAATTAATTAAAAAAAACATGCATCGTTGGTTCTGAAGCTGTCGATTCGTAATCAATCACTCGACTAGCTCTGTATGCATACCTATACCGAATTTCATCAAGTCCATAGGAAATGCGCACGTAAAAAGATAATTGGAGCACCTGGGAAGGTCCGCATGTTTTCAAATCTGATTCATTTACGAGAATTACGAATCAACTTCTGTTTTGGGTCGAGTACTTAAAAGTTTCGTTCGTTGATCGGCGCACTGCAATAAAACGTTCTGAGCTCCTGAGCTTACTGTTTTCTCTCATTTCAGCAGCTCTAATTGAAAATACAGCAAACTCATATGCAACATTTTGTCTTCATAGGTGCAAAAATAGTGAATATATTCCACGTTAGTTTATTTGTACTAACAAATAGGACGAGCTTAAAGTTTGCATACCTAAATCCATTGGAACATTCCGTAAACCTTCTCGACTTTCTCAACATTCCGCGTTAAACGCAAACTTCTCCGTGCCCTTTTAAATTCCTCTTGATCCCCAACAAAGTTTGCGGAGATCGGAATAAATACACAACAAGGCAGTGTATCTACCTGAATACACATTACTCGTCGAGAGATATGGGTTAGGTTGGGTGGCTGGATGAGGAATCTTTGAAATATCGCTGTACGTTGAAACCTCAAGTCGCTTAATGGGATATAGTGAGAGGCGTATATACTCGAGAGAATCTAATGAGGACTGGTAATTATGGTTATGTTTGTCGTGAAGTCCGCAAATGTACATTATTAAACAGCACATGTTCAAGTGAACGCTCATAAGTACAAGGTTCTCCATAATAGGTGCATTTCACATTGAATTAAGTACCACAAAGCATCTTTACATCTGTAAAATGCACCAATTTCGATTGTATTCTGTAACATTTATTGATTTGCATTGCAAAACAGATGTCGTTCGAGTTATAATAGAAAAAAAAAATGATTCTAAAAGCTGCTCAGAATGCTCTACAGTATTAGTAAATGCATCACTAGGTATGTTGCTTTTTTTATCACTGAGTGTAGCCTGATTTACGATATGAGTTATGTCAAATGCACTGGATGTTTTTATTTTCCCCACACGTATCCAGACAGATGAGTATCTCAAAAAACGTATTCCCGAGTGCTGACGATAAATTTTCTTGCTGAATTTCCTCTCGCAATTCGTCTTCATGAAATGGCGAAAAGAATGGGCGAGTAGATATTGCAGAGTTACTAGCAAGTATTTTTCAACTCATGGTAGTTTTTGGACAATTGAAATGGCTTTCCCGGTATAATTTCACAAAAAAGCAATCTCTTGTACACTTCACCAATCCAAGTATCCTTCTCGACAGAGTAATCTCCTTCACTTAGACTAGATACGACCAGTCTACTAGATCATTAATACCTCTCCAGAAGGAATACACAGTTTTATCTTCTCGACCGAAATGCGACGGCTGAAAGATGTTCCTATTTCATTTCACGACATTTATATCCATATAGAAAATGTTTGACAGGAAGCTGTGCTCTGAAAACAATGTGATGAATGGCTTTGCTGTCTCAACGGAACAACAGTCTTTCGCCATGGATCCGAATCGGGATTCGAGACACGAAACATCACGAATATCCAGACAGCTCTTCCACTGTATGATGAAACGCACTTTCAATTACAGCTGCTATAATACAGCTCGTTATCGAATGTTGAAATCACGATTTCATTGCCTGAATGAATCTGAAATGAGACACTCTAGAGTGACGTTATTAGTTTTTCACGATCACCCTGAGTCTATTAAAAAAACGGTGACTTCCTGGAGCGGATTGCAGCCGGCTGAACGGTGAAATGATTCGAGCAATATCTGTCAAATGAAAACAGCCTAGATTGCCACTTCGATACGAGTAACGATTTTTCGCATTCCTACAAAAACTATTAATCTGCTTTTCAGTTGACAGTTTATTATTACGAAAGAATAATAACTCCCAGGACGTGTCATTACAGTGTGGGGTCGAACGAATTATTAGAAGTACGACGATAATTTTCGTATTCATCACAATCCACTTTCAAAATGAATCAGGAATTTCTATATCATCCGTGTTTGTTTTTGTGATGAAGAAAACCTGAGAAAAACTCTTTAACGATTCAGTGCTACACGTTCAGGGCGGTTGTTTTCATTACGTTCCTCATTATTCAGAATCGAATGAAACATTTTCTCATCAACAAGCTCATTTTCATTGGTTGAATGAATCCTTCTTTTTCACTTTTCTCAGAGAATTAGATCATTTGCATACCACTTTCCAGTCTGGTATTCTTGGGGATGTATTCAATGGAGGAATACATAATTTCGGGTGTTAAATCAGTTGCTGTCATTCTCAATTTCAGGTTTTCGACTGCCGTTATGTCACTACAACGAGTGGAATGTTCGAGGCTTTATGCAACCACATCAAATACAGTACCAACAAGGGGAATATAAGGTATGTCGATGTGTCATCAAAGAATTTAATTAAAATTTGGTGTGACTGTTAATAAAAGTTATATGGATTCGACAGCTCTCCAAAGTGTAATCAACCATCTCCCGAGATATCGAAGCGTGATATTGGATATTTTCTGTGATTCAATAATAAATAAATAGAACCAAGAAGAGATAATTGATCTCTAGAAGGGAATCCCTTGTTTCCTTTCCCTAGCTTAGCCTTACTCAACGCTACTACAAATAGCAAATAACTTTCTTCAACGATACCTACAAATTCTTGCAGTTAATGAGCATTCCGGCTACGACATTATTCCTATGGCCCTCTTCCAATTATCCAGATCTCGATTCGGAATCCCAGTAAGGAACATACTCAGTCTAACGAAGAAATAACAGTGAAATACGACCCTAATTGCCGCTTCCTGTCGGATTGAGAAAACTAGAATGGCTTGAATCGGAATACGAAGCTGTTTGCATTGTGCATTTCTTCCTTTTCCTACGTTTTCTTGGTTCGAAAAACGGCTTCTCCCACACTAAACAACTAATTCCTACTCTCCAAAGTGTGGTTGGTAAGGGACGATGGTTGCATATGAGTTTAACATTGGATTACGCTTGAATGGAGATCACATTTGCAACTTCGTGAAGTTCCATTCAACTACGTTAATCAGATCATTCGACGTTCGTGTATAATATAGACTAATCAAGTTCATATGCAAGGTTTTGCGTTTTCAGGTAATGAAATCTTGAATGCTGTCAATGATCGAACTCGATTTTATACGTGGTTGCTTATATTTCGTTCTCTAAGGGGCTATACTAGTGTCACACTTTCACGAATCGACTTTTTTTTCAAGTTACTTGTGATACCACATAACTTCGTTTCTTTCGATATTTTTGCGGGAATAAAAATCTCAAAATATAGCTGAAAATATACCTTATTATGTCCAAAAAACTGCAAAACATTCTACCGAGTACTTTCTTCTGAAAAAATTCGCGAAATTCGCACAGCTTTCCTGTCATACCCTCTCGAAATCGTGTTTTTGTTCCAGATCAGCGATCACGATATTTCCTCAACGGACCGACGGCAAACACGACTTTCGTGTATGGAATCCTCAGCTCATCAGTTACGCCGGCTACAAGCAACCAGATGGCTCTGTCATCGGTGATCCTATAAATGCCGAATTCACAGAGCTTTGTCTCAAATTGGGGTGGAAGGGTACGGCGGGGAAATGGGATATCTTGCCTCTGGTGTTAAGTGCCAACGGTCACGATCCTGATTACTTCGACATACCGAAAGAGTATATTTTAGAGGTGCCTCTCACTCATCCAACGTAAGTGACGATGAAGATGAGAATGTATTTGAATATGACTCGTACAATCGCAAGAAACTTATAGTTCCTTTGAATTTGGATAAAAAATGGGAATTATTCAAATACTCTGTAACGTGCCAATGTATTTTTGTCACATTCAATCCTCTAAATGGAACTACAAATAATTTCCAACTCATAAATCATCTATCGGACAATCAACTATTTCTATTAAAATACGCTTATGGTACTTTTTTTTGATAATTTATTGTGGTGTAATTAATTTTTTCAGGAAGCTTTGAAACTCTCAAAACTGGAAAAAATGATATCAAATCATGTTTTTAATGCATGCGAAAGATCCGAATTGAATAATGAATGACTGTCAACTTCTAAATAATTTTTTTCAATCATAATTTTCGATTGATGTTGCAATCACCTTGGAATAGATGACCAAATCTCTCTTTTCTGAATTCCCATGAATCGCTTTACGTTCTCTCACCATTATACATGCTTTTCCCATGAAAATGAATCCACCTGATATGTTTATTGTTTCACAATTATTCAATATTAACTGAAATATTCGAACTAATGTAATCAAGTTTGGACATCTCTTATTTCGAGTGCATTTAATATCATGTTTCGCTAGTATAATTAATTAAACAGTACTTATTAATAATGTGGTGGGGGCCATTTTGTTGCGTATGGTTTTCGCCATTCGTGAGCAATACCGTCATTTTCGGAATCACGTTTCGTTAGAGCCATCGCAAATACATATCCATCAGAGGATATCACACAGTTCATGAGAGATGCATTGTTATTGTTTAGTTATATCAACGATGCGTGTGTTTTGGATGAATGTTCCTTCCTGCTGTCAAATCGAGGCTGATCCATGGGAATCGACTGTTTAATAACATAATCCTGAAGAGATTCCAGAGATCCAGTAGTTCTCGTCAATTCCAAGATAAAGTTTCAGCTCCAAATACACACATAATCGGTTGTAATTGATTGGTTACTCAGGTACGAATGGTTCGAAAGCCTCGACCTGAAATGGTACGCCGTACCAGCAGTCTCCAGCATGATGTTCGACTGCGGAGGCATCCAATTCACAGCGGCCCCCTTCAACGGATGGTACATGAGCACGGAAATCGGCTGCAGAGACCTCTGCGATACCCAACGGCTCAACATGTTGGAGGTGAAACACAATCAACCAGTTGGGAATTGGGATTCTTCATTGGTTGGTTGTTTTTCAGACCATCGCCCTGAACATGGGCTTGGACACCAGAACGCCCGTCACTCTCTGGAAGGACAAGGCCTTGGTGGAAGCCAACTTGGCTGTCCTGTATAGTTTCCAGCAGAAGGAAGTGACGATAGTCGACCACCACACTGCGTCCGAGTCCTTCATGAAGCATCTGGAGAACGAGGTTAGACTCCGGAACGGTTGTCCGGCTGATTGGGTGTGGATTGTACCGCCCTTATCCGGTTCTGCTACGCCCGTTTTCCACCAGGAGATGGCGCTGTACTACCTGAAGCCGTCGTACGAGTACCAGGTGAGAAAAATGTGTGAAACGGTGACTTTGAGTCTATTCGAATGAAAATCGTTATCGAAATATCAGCAAAACACTGGTTTTCAATGTTTTACTGGAACTCCAGACTTGTGGTCGTCCGAGCGAGTCGTAACAAAGAGATTTAGTGACGTCATATCCAGCATCAAAATCCTCGTAATCCGGGATAGGCCTTGCAACAGTTCGTTCCAGGAATCATATGCAATAACTGTCAGTATAGAAGTGAGAATAATGTGAAGGTTAGAAATATTATTGCTGCGTTGTGTGGAAAAAGTAATTCAGCGACGGTAAGAGGAATATGTTTCGATGAAATGGGCGAAGGGAATACAAGTCTCTTGATAGCGAACCCTGCATAATGGAGGATGGACTTGTTTCGAAATATTTGGGAGGTCTTTTACACCCAATTTCAAGGTTATGACATGATATTGTTTCGAGATACTTCGGAAACATAAAGGGTCCCTGTTATAAAATTCGTTGGCAAGAGAATCTCGCAATTTTTGTTGTCTGAAAGCTGATTGGAAGTTGATGAACGCGAGAGATGGGGAAATTTCAATTTTACACCTGTTTTTTCTTCAAAGTGGCATGCAAAATTTTCAAAGAGTGCTCGCTCCCAACACAACACAAAGAAACTCCACGGAGAACAAACAAAAAATTCATGATTTCATTAAAGATGCTTTTCAGTCAGCATACAAAGCGATTCGCCGACAAATCCAGCCATTCGAGATGTTCTTGAAGAATAATATAATATTCATACTAATGGACTAATGAGTATCATGAGAATTCTTTCAAATACGTAGCATAAAAAACGGTAGTCTGTTGAGAAAAAGGGACCATAACTTGATAACATTAAGAATTCCTAGTTTACTGACAAATGTATTTCAGAATTAAAGTGAGAAATTACATTGAAATTTCCATTCAAGACAAACAATTATAATTGCAAAGTTACTCAAAATTAAGACAAATAACTGTACTTATTGTAAATTCAGCATAAGTTGAAAAAAACTCTGAAATGTTTGAACAGATCGGAAAAGTTGTTGGCCAAGTTCAGAGAAGAATTTATTCTAAGACAAAGTTATGGAACGTCGAAGATTTCAGAAACAGAATGGTTTGGCTGGGTCGAAAACCTCTGGGCACACGAAATATCATCAGAAAACAGAGACAACTTCAAATTGAAATATCATGAGAATACGGGTTTGGCACCAATGGGGTGTAAGGTGAATAATTGTGAAAGTAAAATATGCTGCGATCTCAGTAATTCAGTAATTTATTTGTTGATTAACATAAACGTATTTTCACTAGTTCATATTTCAGAACTGACGAGCTCAGATCAGTACAAGAAGTAACATCGTGGCAACGAATTCATTAATTGAAGCTTTTGATTTAACTGATTTTTCTAACCCTTGAACAGTTTCACCCCTTTTGTCATTTACTTTTTTGGAATCTTCAGTGTAGGCAGGAAACCACACACTCGTAACTCGTCTGTCATCGTGTTCGTCCAATCCAAGCACATCAGGAGCCTGATACTCCTTTTCATAGTCATCTTCGTAGCCATAATTCGTGTATTCCGGATAATCAGCTAAACAGAAAGAATGTAGCACCAACACAAACGTTACCGCACTTAGTCCCTTCATGATTCACTACTTGCTAATATTTGCTTCAGATAAGGATCACCTCGTACAACAATCTAAGTAGATTGTGTGTCTCAGCTCTGTAAATGGATGATTAAATTTTGTTTGGAGTGGGGCCCACCTTCAAATTATAGCGAACTATAAACTACGTGTTACAATTCGAGTGAAACTCAGTCATGAAATGATTTTGAAAAATAAATTTTACAACCCATTATACCCACTGATATTGTAGCTGTTTAGAAATTGTTACTTGCGCGAGTTTTCGAATTTCTATTCATAACTACGAATAAACGTATCGCTTTACAAAAAGATATAATAATGTGTACAAGTTAGTAGCCGAGGCTCCGTTCGTAGCTCACCTGAATGACAGACAATTCATGTGAAGGATCTATTCATAAACTTGCTCCAAATAGTTCCATTCGAAACTGTAATAAACTGATTATAACACCAAATATCGCATCTGTTGTACATGATATTGAATAGGCGTTAACATTTCGTCACATTCTCTTTTGTAATCAACTGTATGGACATTGTGGGGGGAATATTTGAGGAATTATTTCGAATGAACTTCGCAATTCCAATTCATTACTGGTTCTAGGAATGGAAATTCAATCAGATTTCAGTGCACTAATGGAACTTATCGGATTGTAATAGATTTATTAAATGCTGTTATGTTTGGAATTCTGTTAATGCGGATAACCAAAATGGCTATCGATTATTCAGTGTTAACCACACACAGGGTGTGTGTGTGGTGGATCGCACTCAAAAATCATGAATTAAGGTGCAGCGAATTTTTATCGATGATTTCGTTGTTTTCCAAGTTTCGGCCCTCCAGCTCTGATGTTTGTTTTTGAAGGAGAACCATTAAGAATATTTCTGCCTACCCTTATTCATTAATCCGTGAAATCAACCCTTCATAAATTAAATTTCCTGACGAAGATAATTTTGCAAACTCTCGAATGATGACCTGCCAACCAAATGATTAACATTTTTAGGGTGGATGAAACCTAGTAGGAATTGAGCTATTTATTTTGAAATGTACCTTTGCCGAATCCAATAGCGATCGCGATAGCAATTTCATCAATTTCAAGCGAGTTCATGCTTTTCTGATGGTGAATAGTAACGAATGAATGTTGGAGTGACATTTGCCTTTCAAGATTTTGCCTTTGAATTCACTGAATACGGATTTTTTGGTATAAATTCTTCATGGTTGACGATAGAAATGATAGTGATTCAAATTCATGTTATTCAGTGACGAATTTATAGAAAATTTCATGAAAAATCAGTTTAAAGTATCATCAAATCCAATTCATCTATTTTAACAATACTGAAAAAACATTAAACTATCGGTTTGAAAAAAAAAAACAATGGCCCATGAGGGGATCGAACCCGCGACCTTCGCGTTATTAGCACGACGCTCTAACCAACTGAGCTAATGGGCCTATATTTAATAGTGGCAATATTTAGTGATTAGAACAAATTATTTGAGTATTGTGTCCCAAAATAAACTATGCAACGTTTTTATTCTCTGACTTGTAATAATCTGACACAATTTTCATGTACTCGCTATATATTCAAGAAGAAAAAAACTGGGCTCGTCCGGGATTTGAACCCGGGACCTCCCGCACCCTAAGCGGAAATCATACCCCTAGACCAACGAGCCGCCTTGTAAATTAAAGCTATTTTACAAATCTCAATATAAAAATGCGTTGTTAAGTGGACACGCCCCCTTTTGTTCAACTTTTCACGTTCCGATAAATTCTTTCGCTGAGCTGCGAGGCGAGTTTCGATGCGGAGCGGTGTTGCCGATTATACGTTGGTAGGCGGTCTACGGATTTTTTTGTCATGATGCATGTTGGCATGGTGGGCTTCAGTTCATGAATTTTTTATTTCGATTGGTGGAAATATATAACGAATACATTGGTATTTTATTGATATACTAATTCCACCCACCGATTTTGGTCATCAATATCGTCTGAATGGCGTGTTATTGCAGGAACCGGCATGGAAAAGCCACATTTGGAAAAAGGGCAGAGATTCGGGAAAGAGCAAGAAGCCCCGGAGGAAGTTCCATTTCAAACAGATAGCACGGTAGGTAATTTATCACCGGATATTTTCAGTCTTTCGGTAAGAAGATAAGTGCTGATAGCCAACAAGTGAAACGATTCGGAAAAAGTTCAGTTAACGGTGAACAAATTTCGTGGCTGCAGTATAATTTTCGAATGTATTCACTTGGAATCCATCGGGAATTTGATAGGATATTTGAATATTTAATTTCAGAGGTATTTTTATACGTATGACGGTGAAAGGAAGGGATGTATTTATACAGGGTGATGTGAAAGTAATGGATTATATTTGACAGAACGAAATGATGTACCTCCCTCTTATATAAAGAAATACGATGCCAATTCATTGTCTTTCAATGAAATTCACATTACGTACGTCTACCAAGTAGTTGAGAGTGCAAAGTTCCCAAAAAAGAACCCTGAAACCCCCCAAAAAGAACGTCGATAATGGATACGCATACACATAAGTATAAGAAGAGATTTTCGTTGTTGTGCAGAGCCGTGAAGTTTACTTCGAAACTGTTCGGAAGAGCGTTGTCCCGGAGGATCAAAGCGACTGTCCTTTATGCGACGGAAACTGGAAAGTCCGAAGGATACGCCAAGAAACTCGGCGAGCTTTTCGGTCATGCGTTCAATGCTCAAGTCTACTGCATGTCCGATTACGACATTTCCAGCATTGAGCACGAGGCCTTGCTTTTGGTCATCACTTCCACTTTCGGAAATGGGGATCCCCCGGAAAATGGAGAGGTGAGGGATGATTATTTATATGTCGATGAGGAAATATTCTTTTTTTTGGTTCACGCATTTCACACTTATTATTACCTATCGTAATACGCATCAACGTTTTGAATTTCTTATTCTTTTGTTTCAGGAGTTTGCTAAAAACTTATACACCCTGAAAATGAGTGAGAACGGAATATCGAACGGCGATCCATCGAAATTGAGGTGAGTTCCACTAAGATTAAGATAGAAGAGAGTTCGTATATTTCAAAGATGATTCAATATTTCAAAATTTGTTGGAAAATGAATTTCTGAATGTTTTCGAGAATTTCAAATCCGTCATGAATCGAAAAGAGATGAATGTGGGTCAAGTGAAGTTTTGTTGGTGAAATCTGATGCATAAAAATGAGCGGAGTCAGAAATGCACATATTGTGAATGCCAACATGATGTCAGCAAAATGTAAATATGTGGACAAGCCAGCCTACTGCTGGGTTGAAAACTCCAAATACTTGAATTTCATAAGGAAAAGAGATGGTTGACTGAGAAAACGGTATCGATTCTAGTTCATGTGTCCCGTTCTTTTATAATGATTTCAATGAAAAATATTCTTTTGTATTCTATTGTATTCATCCGAAACGAGTTCAGATATCTCGTGAAGAAGATAATGAATTCGTGCAGTAATTTTATAATTCCTTTCAATTTTCATAATCCTATCAGGCATCAGGAAGAAAGGGTATTGTATTCCTCAAATCTGTTGTGAAAAAATGAATATGCTGGTTTATTTGAATACAAATTTCGAATAAGCAACGAAGAAGACTCAATCACTGATCTGGTTTGATATCAATTCACGTTGAAGAAGTGATTTTTATATTTCATGAAGGAAGAGATCATTTATGGAGTGATAATGATTCTGAAATGGAAGTAGAGCGGAAATGAATTTATTTTGGAGCACTCAATTCTCACTTACTGATGGGTATCAAGTTTCAATGAACTACCCCAAAAGCTCTGAATTTTGAAAATTATTCAAAAGGGAATTCGAATGAACAGTGCATGATGTTTTATTTCTGTTTATCACTGATCCCCATGACTTTTTATTATTACTCGTTATCAATCGATTGAATGAAAAGGTCGTAGGTTTGAATTGCCATTCATCCACTAATTATTCCAACCAAAATTCAAGAAATCACGATTGAACTGAGCAAGTGGTGGAATTAATTCCATTCCAAGTTTGGGTGAAACTCATTACAGAATATTATTGTTTGTCGGTAGTTTACTGAAACTTCTCGAATCATTTGCCACCTCGAAATAAGATAAAGTGAGTTCATTGAAATAAACTTTCGAGGTTATGCTGAAGTGTTCATTTCCTTCAACCAATATCGTTCTGGATCCCAGTAGATTTCAATTCAGATTAATGCCAATTTTGTTATGGGGAATTGTCACTGGATATCCGATGATTTTTTATTGTATTTTAACGCATTATTTGATATCCAGCATGGCTTCATCGAAGTCATTCATAAAAGCCAATAGCCAGTCTGAGAAAACGCCGTTGAGCAGAAAACTAGATAGATTGAATTCACTCAGAGGTTCATCGGTACACAGTGAACCTTTGATAGAGGACACTTTCGGTCCTTTGAGTAACGTGAGGTAAGACAGTAGGCCATGATAAGCGATGTGCAACTGTTGGAATGCTCCTTAGACTGCATTTGCATGAGTATCACCCATATTTTCAAGGATAATATCTACATTGAGCATGATCATTTCTGTGATGGATTATTTGACAGTGACAGCTGTCAGAGATAATAAGGCATGCTTCGACCCGAGTCGTTGGTGATGCATGAAAATAAAAAGTATTTCTTGTTTGGCTTTCGAGACGTTTCCACGAAGAAATACAAAGATATTCCATGTTACGTAGGTTCGCCGTGTTCGCGCTCGGATCCAGTGCCTATCCCAATTTTTGCGCTTTCGGCAAATACGTGGATAATTTACTGGGCGAGTTGGGCGGCGAGAGGCTATCGAAGCTGGCGACGGGGGACGAAATGTGCGGATTGGATCAGGCTTTCAGAAAATGGGCACCCCAAATATTCCAGGTAAGTTATCAGGAGAATGATTTTCAATTAGGATATTCGATAGATTAATTCCTTTTCGGAAGTGTTTGCCATTCTTTGAACTGAAGAACTAAACCTGGATGACCTCCTTTTACCTCTCGATTTGAGTGATTAAATGATCTGGTATGGCGGAAAAGCTTTTGATATCGCTTCGGTTACAAAGTATGGCCCGTAATAATCTGCAGTAGAGTCATTCTTCCGGCTATATAGGAGAGTGTCGGATACTTGGAATTCTTGCTGTACGACGTGAAAATACTTTGGGTGAATTTCGAATGTTGGGAATGCCAATTAATCGAACGATTAGCAAAGAATTCAATGGGCCGAAAGCGTCGAAATAAACTGCAGCCATATGTCGAAATTCCAATCGTAATTGTGTTTAGGTTGCTTGCGAAACGTTCTGTCTGGACGACGACGACACCTTTTTGGAAGCCACCATGACCTTGGAGAGCGAATCTCTGACTGCACAAAACGTTAGATTCATGGAATCCAGACCGACGCCTGCCTCCGTCGGCCTATCGAAATGCCACAATAAAAAAGTGTCCAGCTGCAAACTCCTGCGACGTACCAATCTCCACGGCGAAAAATCCCCCAAAGCCACTTTACTTCTGGAGTTCAAAAACGACATTCCTTACCAACCGGGCGATCACTTGGGCGTGTTCGCCGTGAACCGACCGGAAATCGTGGACGGCGTGATCAGACGATTGAAAGGCATCGCCGATCCCGACGTCCCCGTCGAGCTGCAATGTTTACAAGAAACGCATACATCGAATGGTGAGTGGTCGCTCGCTCGCTCTCTCGCACGTCTCCAGCTGTTGATTTCTTCGCCTTCAGGTATCATCAAGAACTGGAAAGTCCACGAGCGGTTGCCAGCTTGCTCTGCGAGGGAGTTGTTCGGCAGATATTTGGATATCACTACACCGCCCACGCCCAATTTGCTGCAGCATTTCGCTGCGATAGCAACGAACGAGGAGGAACAGAAGAAACTCAATCTTCTTGCCACAGTGAGTTGGAACGAAACCCGTTTTAATCTTGTGTTGATGAGTGGCAACGTGTTGTTGTGAGCTCTTGGGGATTCAATAACGGAAGTAATATCGCATGTTGCGCCTCGTCGTTTTCTTTCACGATGCTGAAAACTTCTGCAAGCAAGAAAAGTGTGTGCGTGGTAGCTTTCACAGCACTGGAGGTGTCAATCATAAAGAGTGCTTGATAATCTGGAAAGCACCATAATAGTGCGTGGTTTATTATTTTAGGATTCGGCAACGTACGAAGACTGGAGGCATTGGAGATTCCCCCACCTGTTGGAGGTTTTGGAAGAATTTCCTTCTGTCACACCTTTCGCACCTTTACTCATAGCTCAGCTCAGCATTTTGCAACCGAGGTTCTATTCCATTTCTTCCAGTCCAGCACTTTATCCTAAAGAAGTGCACTTGACTGTTGCAGTTGTTGTTTATAAAACGCAAGGTAGGACAGGGATTGAAACGCCCAATTGCATTTTTTTATCACTGAAATGATTCGAATGCACTGTGTCATTACATATTTTGCACCTTTCATCAGTTGAATGAGGAAGTTTCCAATATTGCGATTTTATTTTCTCCATAAAATATATGAAAAATTATTACACCCGTATTTTTTCTTTTTTTTGTGCGATCGAATTCGACTCCAGAATTTCTTGGTAGTAAAATATGTCGTGGATTTTGCAATACCAAATCATGGATTGTTCACCTTTCGTGATATAATATCATATTGTATGTCTTATGAAATATAACTAGCACATAACATGCGAAAATATATGAATGCGATGATATAATCGAGGGCTATGGCTGAATAGAAAATAAATGAATGAATCGAATTTGTTCTTGAAGTGAATTATCTCAATATAATTTCGTGTTTGAATTTTCGGAACAGCTTTCAATTTATTTTCATGGAAATAGAAAGGTAGATCTGGCAATTGCGCAAATGCATTCGCAGATTTCGTCCGGGATCATCCGGATTACACCATAACATAACTTACGATAGCTATATTCACTCTAAACTCACCAAGTACGTCACAGTTTTCCGCCTCAAAATTTATAAATTGGTTTATTTTGAAAATAGAATGGATTTGTATTGTCATTCTAGAAAGTAGAGATATCAAACTGAATAGTTGAGTACTTATTTGATGAGAATTCGTCATAAGGAAACTTCCTCATTGATTCAGAATAAAAGGAATATCTACACTAACGACAACCCATTGTTACCAAACTGTTCGGTCTTGGAAAGCATATTTCGTAAATATTTCATGTGGCACATACTAGCTCATTCATTTCTTTCATCTCCTGGTACATTAATGCCAACTATAATTTCGTTTTCGCAGATGGTGAAGGCGAGACACATTACGGGGTGTGCTCCAATTACTTGCAAGACGTTCCGATTGGAACAGACGTCGCCATGTTTGTGAGAAGGTGAGCGATATTCGTTTTTTCCCATATCCACTATGAAATCTTATTAATGATTCATATTTCAGCGCACCAAATTTTCATCTTCCCAACGACTCGTCCAAACCGGTGATCTTGGTTGGCCCTGGAACGGGTATCGCGCCGTTCAGGGCGTTTTGGCAACACCGCCAATTCCAATTGAAGCAAAAACAGAAATTGGGCAAGATGTGGCTGTTCTTCGGATGCAGGACCGAAGACATGGACTTGTACAAGGAGGAAAAGGCGAATTTGTTGAAATTGGGCGTGTTGGACAGGGTGTTTTTGGCGCTGTCCAGAGCCCCAAACACACCAAAGGTATATATTTTTATTTATCTAAGGGAGCTGGTTTGGTTGTCATTCAATATCATTGGTGTAAAATAAAACTTACTTTTTCAAAACAATGACAAACTTAACCTAACTTCCCGTTTCGAAGTTTCACTGAAAAAAAGGACAAGCGGCAACACCGCACCCTCTGACGAGCTGTCACAATTACCTTGCTCAAAAAAACAGAGACTTTATGAATGAATAACTGTTTCTTTGTTTCAGACTTATGTGCAGAACTTGGCTTTGAAGGAAGGAGCCGAAATATACCGCTTCCTGGTTGTGGAAAAAGGCCATTTTTATGTTTGCGGCGATTGCACGATGGCGGAGCACGTATACCAGACCTTGAAAACCATTATTCAAAAATATGGCGGCATGACCGAGAGTCAAGTGTTAGCTTACATGTTATCGTTGAGGGTAAACGGAGTGGAAAACTAGGAATAGTGACGTTGCAATTATTGATGTGACTGTTTTCCAGGATGAAAATAGATACCACGAAGACATCTTCGGGATCACATTGAGGACGGCAGAGGTGCACAACAGATCGAGAGAGTCTGCGAGGATTCGAATGGCGTCGGAGCCTTAACATTCGGTTCAATAGAGCTGGCGAAATAGATTATATATTTTTTTCGTACGAATCCTATATCGAATGCACGCACGTGATTTCATCTATCAATGTCTGTCTACTTCAAACTGAAATTACTTTATGAATTCCGTCTTTGTATAATCCATTCAGACATAATGTTTTATTACATAATTTTTTCTAACACTTAGATTTCAATTTTTTCATCAAAAAGAGCAGAGTAAATATCTTTATTAGAACAGTCGATAAGTCTCCACTGGATTGTACTGCAATTTGAATTACTTCTGGTGAGAGTTCTATCAAAAAAACCAAATTTGAATAATCAAAAGTTAAATAGGAATTTTTTAATCGTGAATTCTCACCACACACTAAATTAATATGAGAATGATTCATGTTTTGAGAACGACGTAAAGTCATTCTTTGTTCTGTTATGACTAATCCATTACTATTGCCTTTGAATCATTACGAAAAATTCACTTCCACTCCTAAACCTACTCATTATTCATAAGTGTTGATAACTAACGAAAAATTTCAGGCATCGACTGAATAAAGTGGCACCTTTGAAAATTCAGAATATGAGAATAAGAAAAACGGTTTAGGGATTTCTATAGAATAGTTTTAAGAAACGTTTTCGAAAACTCTTCAGCTGATAAATAATACAAATAATCATAACTGTCGCGATTTCATCCGTATCTCTTTTGATCATCGAATTTATCCTAAAGAAAATTACGAAACTCAACATATGTATTATAATAATAAAGTTACCAACAAAAAATATAAACTTATTCCAGTATACCGATTTTTGTGTTGATTTCTTACCTACTCCTTCCATCGTCGATCAATAATAATGATAATAATAATAAAAATGTTGTTTATTTATCGAAAGATGATACGCAAATTATTATACAGGGTGGCTCACGAAGTATTGGCCAGCAAATACCTCGAAAACTATTGAAATTACGCCTTACAACGTCACGTTTTGGATCACGTGGTATCATTTTTAGAATCTTCAATGGGATACCCTGTATATTTTTACACTTGTAAAAATCCCTCTTATGCTCATTCAGCCATAACATTTTTTTAGGTGAGTACTTTGAAACGATGAACGAATTTTTATGCAGTTTTTTTTCTGAAAAAAAAAAAAAACACAGATAGTTTAGAAACAATCAACTATTCATTAAATTAGCCCTTCTATTAGTGGCAACTTGAAAGTCGATAAAAGAATGTGCAGCTCCGAATACCCAAAGAAAACTCGAAAAATCAAAAACATGTCTATATTACTCGTACAGTTACGATACAAAATTCGAGAACTCGTCTTATAAATATCGTTATACAAAAAAAAAACATTCAGAAACTATGAAATATCATCAAAACAAAACAATCGTTACAGAAGCATTAGAGAAGGTTGGTAGGTTTACATATTGAGATAATATTTGAGTATAAAATAGATTCGAATATTCGAAAGTAAGGAAATACTTTCAGGCGTACATGTGTCTCCGGTAGCTGTTCCGTATCGAACTTGCCAAACACAAGCCGAAGATCGCACCGATGATCTAGGAGAAAGAAAAAAAAAACAACCATTACCCATCTCGATCGTGGATTTATTACGGTTTCTCAATTTCGTTCGACTTTATTATTCAATTCAAAACACAGTATAAAATGAATCGAATGAAGAAAATACAAAACAGAGCAATGTGACACAGATTTTAAAATTTTACTGTTATATTCTGGCCCATTAAATGTTTGTTTAGTGTTTTGAATATGTTGTCTGAAAGAACTTAAACGGCTCTTTATAAAATTTGTTCAAGATAAGTATTCGTGTTGTATTTCATTTATTTTAATTCTACACATTTTAACCATTACATTTTTACACTTTTCCTGTTTTTTTTTATTTTGTTGGGATAAGTTACATTTTTGTTTCAAGTTAAATTTTATTTGTACCCCTTATACCGGGTGATTCTTCAAGGTGGCTCCCCCATATATCTTTTTTATTATTGGAGATAGAAGAACAAAATTCGGGGGTTGTGTATTATATGTCAATTCGCATTATTTGACGTAATCACTTGCTTCGCAGTACTTCCGGTTTGACCGGAAATGACATCAACTTTCGATTTTCAAATGGAACACCCTTTATATTCTTACTTATTTCGATCGAGCAGGATGACATTATCTATCCAACGAAACTTTGTTTGTGAATATTTGACGTATGAAAGAATTTTTATGTTTATTGTTAGGTATTGGGCTTCTTGTAATTATTGAGAAAGATAGTGAAAATAAAGTGGAAGTGTGTGGTATCAAATTGTTCGTAAGAAAATGATCTTTCACAAAAACCCGACGAGCCACCCTCTTTCCATTCGAAAAAATCGAGTTGACTGAAAAAAATGATATTTGTGACATTGAAGAAATTATTGAAACGACTCTGAAGTCGTATGCCTCAAAGTTGTATTTTCCCATGTCCCTTGATCAAAAAGGAAGCGTTTCAATCGATCCATGGCACGCTAGATCGAAAAATAAAAATTGAAATAAAAATTCTTTCATACGTCAAATATTCACAAACAAAGTTTTGTTGGATAGATAATGTCATCCTGCTCGATCGAAATAAGTAAGAATATACAGGATGTTCCATTTGAAAATCGAAAGTTGAGGTCATTTCCGGTCAAACCGGAAGTACTGCAAAGCAAGTGAATACGTCAAATAATGCGAATTGACAACCCCCGAATTTCGTTCTTCTATCTCCAATAATAAAAAAGTTATAGGGGCGAGCCACCTTGAGGAATCACCCAGTATTGTGTATTTCTTTTTTTGTATTAGTATCCTTATTTTTATTATAAGTCAGTGTATAAGTTGAGTATCGTTTTTTTTTTCTTATTTTTTTTTTCAATTTTCGCGCATACGAACAACGTTTTTTTTTCCCGTCGGTATCGTAAAAGGGCAAATCGTTCTCCTGGGCAGCCATCACGCTAAACAAACGCTCCATTATTATTATAATTCTACACGTGTGGATCTCACCTCAGCTGCCGCTATCCCGATGGCGACTCCGCCAATAATTTGCGAGTACTTCTCCAACGTGATTTGGAGTTGTCTGGCACAGCCGATGCCGTACGGATCGTTGTTGATGCTCGGACATTCCACTCGCTGGTTGTGGCAACAGCTCACCGGTACGGGTTTGCTGATGTCTTGGTAGTCTTGGTAGCCGCTCACGCCGCAGCAGTGGAGCTGTCACAATGTCAATGTCATTGTCATGGGTTTTCATCTCGCGATCGGAATGGATGGTTTTTATGGCGTTTTTTTTTTGTTACTCACGTTGGTTCAAAAGGGTGGGAAAAATACCAAGAATCGAACATTCATGTACGTTTTAGATAATCGATCTCACGACATACGTAATAAATCACATTTATTCAGCTCGGATTCATCGTAAGTTTTCAAAACAATAATTTTTTTTTGGACGAAAATTTTTAAAATCGCTAATAATTGAAAACACATCAACTTTTCGAAAAAAAGTTTGGTGTATGCTACTACTCGATGTGTTCTATTTACCTAAAATATCTTCAATACGCTGTCACTTGTCATATCAACTTTGTTTTTTCAAATGGAACACCCTGTTTATTTTTTGATTTTCGAATTCTACGATATGGATTGATGCTCATATTATTCGTCAACTATGAAATTCAGAACCATCCACTCTTGTGACAATACACATGAGACGAACGAGCGTATTTCCACATTTTTGTTGATATCTCTGTAAATATCCATTTTAGCAATATGGTTTGCTCATACGAATCGATAGGAAATTAAATTCTACGTCGGATAGTGTGAAGATTTCAAGGTCGTTTCATTTGAAATAAGGAAGTTATAGGGATTTGAATTTCCAAAAAGTAAACTGAAATATCAAACACCCTGTTGAATATTTTGGAACACTTTGAAAGATGCCTGATAGAACACTCTTTCATTTATGTGTATACGGAGATTGAACCTCAAATCTTGAAAATTGAAGATGATATGGACATTTCAGTTAGTCAGTCCATCTGTCAAAATTTTTCGTAAAAATGGAATATCTTGAAAACGAATCACGATAGGAAAAAAATTCAAGATGCAACAGGTCCAGAATTTTTCGTAGAATTCAAAAATCTGTAAATGAACAGGGTGTTTCATTTGAAAAAAACAAAGTTAATATCACTTCCGGTTTAACCGGAAGTAACAGGGTATCGCAAACATTCTAGGAAAACAGAACACATCAAGTTGTAGCATCCACCAAAATTTCAAGTTGATATCTCTGTTAGTTCTCCATCACCCTGTATATCAAAAATTTACATTCGAATTTGTTTTTCCATATTATGTTTTTATTACATCAGAACTATTTTCGAAATAATCCAAGCACTCCAGAACCATTTCAACTAGCCAGTAAAAAATAATTAGAAGTCATATTTTCGAAAAAGATGGCGCTGTGTGAAGTTGGCTCCTAATTTTGTTGATTTTTCGATTTACATCCATAATTTGCTAGAACTATTGGAAATTTTAGTGAAGAACTCCAGAACTCAGAACAGAAACATTGTTTTCGAAAAAGTCGGCGCTAATTATCGTAAAAAAAAACAACAAAAGAACGAAATGAACTAGTTCAAGGAGTTTTTATTTATTCTTTATACGAAAACTTGGTAGTCAGATGCCCTACTGATTTTTTGTAGTCTAGACTGAACAAACAGAGTAAATCACGAGCTACGAAAGATGAACAGATGTAGGAAATTAAAAACTCACGAGACTTTGTGTGACTTGCATGGTCTCGTTAGCTTCGGGATTTTTGTACATTCGATCGAACGTGTTTTTGACATTCTCCTCGATGGCTCTGTTGAACGTCGGTTTGTCTCTGATCTGCAGGAATGCGTATATCCCGACTGCCACTTGCAAAATGAAAATGGAAAGGAGAATAATGGCGTACTGAAAACGAAATCCAACAGGCATTAGAAGCTGAGCTATGTGAAAGGTTTGTTCGGACTCACCGTTGTCAACATACAAGTACTCTCCTTCACAGCTCCACAGCATCCCAGGAAAGCAGTGATGAAGACGACGGCGCCGATGATGATGGATAAGACGGGAGCGAGACTGAAGTCTGTGGGAAGGACGCTGGTCGCTTCACCGACATTCAATTTCACCAAAATTCCTATTACGACGAATCCCAGACCAGCCAACTAAAATACCGAATTCATTGTCTGTCATGTTGTGATGAAATAACCGTCGAAAAATTTAACATTTTGCCTCTACCAGGTCTCTACATTCTGGAAGTTTTGTTGTACATCCATAAAAATAAAGAAGTTTTTAAACGGAACCAATCTTTTCATGAATATAATACCCGCATCAGAAATGATTTTCACATGCCCAAAACACGTTTATCTCTGCGTCTGAACTCGTTTGAGGTTTTGGGGCTGAGATTATATAATGCACTTCCGGAGTTTTTCAAAATTATAACCAAGGACAAAGTATTCAAACATAAAATAAAACAACTACTTTTTGAAATTAGCCCCTATACAATCGATGAGTTTTTTTCTCACCTACATTAGTAAAAATGTTTTGTATTGTTTCTCATCTGCTTTGTTCACTCAATTAATTGTTTATATACCTCTTATTATTTATGAATGTGTTTGTTATATATTTGTATTTTATATCTGTATCTGATATGTGCTGACTTGTCCAATTGCTTTTTTAAGCTCGTTTTAATGGATCAATAAAGAATTGAATTGAATTGAATAGATATCTTCGAAAATGAAATGGGTAGCGTGAACATTCTACGAATTTCATCGAGCCAAACTCCGGGTGTTTTACTATATACGCATATAAATAATCAACGTTTGAAAAAAAAATGTGTAGAGATATCAGTACTGGCTAATGGAATATGTTCCATGCATTTTAAATGGCATGAAAGGCCTTCCAAGGTCAGCGATGTAACAATAGCGTGAAAACTGAAACGAACGAACTGAAAGCTGTTGATAAAAAGCACGCATGAAAATCTAAACGAGCAGCTAAACTCGTTCATTGTCTTTATTGGAGAAAGCTCATAGCCCACGATATGGTCTTGATTCGGTAGGTGTCACGTGTCTTTGTTAAGTGGAACAAATCATCGATGTCTAGTCGTGCATAGAAGCCATGTTTCGGGCGGTCTGGATGTGATTGCTCCTCAATAGGACATTTATCAAGAGAAAATCGAACATCCATTGCGTGAGAACCGATTTCGAACGATAAGGAATTCAAACCATTCAGAATGATGAAGCACCGTATTCCTCCTCATTGAAGTAGAAACAGATATATTCGATGAAAAACAATGTACTTTCCAATGTTCGTCAGATAATCTGACACCGAAAGTGCATTGGGAAACTTATTATCCACTTATTTGAGGTCAGAAAAGTCAAAGTGTCGATTATATACTCATTCGTATTCCACGAATGCTGCGTTGGAAATGCATACATTTAATGCTCTGATCCGATGTGTCATCGAAGGTCGCCATTTGCAATCATTATTTATCCAGTATGATTCAATGTGATGAAATAATTTGACAAAATTGTTGACGTGAGAAGAATTATAATGAGACGTAATTGAAACTTATATTTAATCGACCATCTCGAAGAAAAGAGAATGAAAAACTGCCATAGAAGATAATTATGTCGACAAATATAGAAAAAAATAGAGATGAAGATGGAACCGAGTGAATTCTAGCAAGATTCTCCATCACAAATTCATCGACTTTTCGAGATTTCTATTTTTATGTTGCAATAGATTGTGTGGTCCCTATAATGTTTCAATTCGCAAGGTTATTATGAATCTATAATTGGATCTTACACACCTGCAACAATGTAATGAAAAAATCTTTGCACATGGTCATAACAACACAACAAATCGATATTAAATCTGTAATGTTCGGTTCGAAGTTACTTTTTGCTACTCAGTTACGTGAATATAATTTCAAACGAATGACATTCAACAATTCGTCATTTCCATTCCGTTCGTTCAATCGACCTCATGGACAAGCCTTGACATATACATGAAGCTTGGTTACTTACTGGGTCACTTGTCTCCAAATTTCCATTCTACAGAAAACCGCAAACGCTAAAATTATCTTTTGACCGCGTATCGAAATGAAAATCAAGTCGAATTGGTGTGTAGATTTTTTTCATTCCGATGCTGCTTCATTTCGTCGGTAATCTCTTGAAATTCGTTATGTTTATTTCTCTGTGCCGACTCACAGTTTATTTTCGGACTAAACAATATATCGCGTATAGATTAAGCACTCACACACTTCCAATTTGTTGATTACACATAAACGAAATGGGTTATGATGCCGATGAATCGGGAAATATCATTCGAGCACCCAGTTTTATCCCCTGAATAAATAATTATGAAAAGGAATTCGGAGTTGGACAATTGGTGAAGGGATTGAATTTGATGCATCTGGCCGTTTCAGCAGACGGAACCTTGAAGAAAACCGGTTCAAATATTCGGACGAGAAACTACTGTTACCCCAATTTTTCGATAATGCCGTTGGATCTCGATGAAAGTTTCCATCGACCAAATTCAAAACCAAATAAAATATCTATCAAGTAGTGTAGTGTTGAGTATCATTAATATAATTGAATGAATCAATAAAAAAAGAACTCAGCTCAAGGATAGTGACCATGGCATGTTCGTTTTCATTTACAGAAACCCTCGTATATAATTCATTAATCATATCTACCCATATGTTGGTAACCCGTATTTTTCATACGAAACAAAACCACAACGGAAATGGAAAAAACACATTGTAGTAATCTACCGCTGTTTTCCACTGCGAATGACTACAAAAGATAAAAACAATGGGACATAATAGACTTCTTAATCGAAATTATTCGCTTTGGTCATTGTTGTTAATCGAGTGATTCAATTTCCGCGGATTTTCCATTGTCCAATCATCAGGGGCGGGTTACAAATCAAAAAATTATCATTAATTAGGTGTTTTTATTTCAGTTGAAGATATCATGTCATGAAACTGAACTATACACTGATTTTTATAATAGTTATTCAAGTTATTGAGAATGATGTTGAACATGAAATTAAACTTATATTATAACGTCAACATAATTTGCCATTCAACCTGCTTTATAAACATGCATGATGTCATACCTAACTATTTAACTAGTGAGTCAAGCTCTATGACGTATGTGATCACTGTGAATTTTTTATAATACCTAGTAAATTATTTAGTCAGTGTATAGTTTGGATTTCCAACTTATCTTTTTTTTGACTCAGGCATATCGTTGAATAAATAGCCCCACTACTTTAATCATTGTCTATCTTGAGGTGCAATAATACCAAGAAAATCTGGTTCGAACTGTCCTTTGATGACAAATACCGAAAGTGGGTGTCAGTTAAATTGATCTAAAAACATTCAATCAGATTTTCAATGTGGGTATTCAGTTCCCTGGAATATTTTTATTTACCACTTCGTAAATTAACATACTGTTATCACCAGTATAAAATGACCTTTCGAACAAAACATTCCATTAATTGATTGCTACCTACAAGTATTGAAAACGCAATAAATAGTTCCTTGCATTTTGTTCGGAAAGGCAAACCTATCAGCTGAAGAAAGTCTCGCTCATCAAGAGAACGCAACAGAATCCGGTTACACGTAGTTTATGTCACAACCGTTTGAACTCTAAAAGAACGCCTGCCCACATTCCTAAAATCTACTGAAATCTAGAATACGCGTATCCTACCTATCTACCTGTTGAACACTCCCAGAACTGCACATTTTAGTAGACACACACAAATTAACTCACCGCAAAAATTAAATTCGCCAAAAACACCAGATATTTCACAATTCCCGTGGCACATCCCATTTTGAATGACACTTAAATTTGGCACTGGCAGACACAACGAAACAGAACCACACAAAGTCTTCTTCCCGAACGCCCAACAGCTCGGTTTCGACGACACAGAGAAACGGAGAGAGAGATTATAAGAACCTGCTACTCGTGTATTGTTTGTGGTAAATATTTATTTTCGTTCTTCGCTGGCCTACTATAACCTAGTTTTTCAATTCACAATGCTTCCCTCTCTCTCACTCACTCTCTATGTATGTCTCACTCACTTGACTGCGATCTCACTTGGCTTAAGGTGTCTACATGATGGTGAAACTACTCTTCAATTGTTTGTGGGTCAAAAGTGTCGATGAGAATTTCATGGAACATATCCTATACGACTACTTATCGAATCGTTATGAGATGGCGACACAATCGTGTTCGGTAACATTGTTTTCTTCCACGTCAGTCAGAACTGGCGGGAAATCCAAGTTTCTCTATTTCATTAACCTCCTTTTGAATTTGTAGTCGTTTATATTTTGCTGTGTGGTGTTTTTTAGTTAAAATAAAGTTTCGTATAGTTTGTGGACAAGCAGAAACCGTCTCTCGTCATCTTTATGGAATTCCGAAGGTAATTTGTTAGTTTTTGGAGTTGAAATCAATAATTTACTTTTTCATTACTCACATAGGACGAAACCGTTCGGAAACAATGGATTCTCGCATTGGGAAAACATTCACAAGTATTTTGAAAACACCTTCTATTCAATTTTCCGACTGTATGTATATTCAGGAATCAATAAAAGATAATATTTTCACGAGAATTCGTCATTTTTAATCTGATTGACAACTAAACTGACGAGCATTAGAAGTCAGGGTTGCCGCTTCTAAAATGAATAATTCACGTATTCTGCGCAAAACAAATAGTCGCTTCCAACGAAGCCAAAGTTACATTTCTTCTTCAAAATACAATTCTACGTCCTGTTATCCCCACAGATTCGTGAAATAGTGTCGAATCAAGACTTTGTAGACAAACTACTGGTGTATATCAAAACAATAAGCAACGTTGCATTTCGCATTATTATAGCGCCGACGGTGTCGCCATCCGTGGTGATTTAAAAAAGCGTTGATGTTGGTTCGAAACTATGCTTTTTGATCGAGGGATTTTGGTCACGGGTCGAGATAGGGACTGGTTTCACCATAGTTATTGTAGGCACCTTAACTTGGCTGTACGTCGTTTTGAATTCGTTCGCGGTTAGAACTCGTATTGGAGGTTGAAAAACAGGTTCATGTTTGAATATTTCCCTCTCTTCCGCATAATTTTGACCGTTATGACGTGTAAGACTCAATGATCTGATAATATACTCTACTAGATGATCCCTTGCGTCGATGTGCTGTGCAAAGCATTGATTCCAACATTAAAGAGAGAAGGAGCTATAGACTATATGTTGAGAGCAACTGAGAAAGGTAGAGTTGAGAGGCAAAAAGCAATGAATTTAACATTGCGTTATATGGGAGATACTTTGAATTTTCCAAAATTTCGAAGAATTACGTGATTCTAATTGAAAATATCCATTGCCTGCCAAGCATTTGTTGATAATGAATCATTTTTGTATGATATCTGATCATTATAGGCCCTCAAATTAAAAAAATATGAGTTTAACTTGCCTTCTTTCTGATAACTTATGAAGCACCTTTATGTTTGGCTTCATGATTTGAATATTTAAAAAAAGTTTCAAGTATTTATGTGGAAACTGACGATGAAAAATCAAACAGGTATAAAAATAAAAATTGTTTCAGAACGATTCAAGTAGGTATACACTTTATTGGGTACAAAAATATAATGAGAGGTATACCTAAAAATAATTTTTATTCTTTTGTACAAAAAGTTGAAGCAAGTGGGCTTTGAAAAATATTGGCAATATTCCGAATGTACAGGGTGGGCAAATTTCGATTATTTGTATAGGGTATACTTAACTCTGTATGAGATACAAAAAAATAAAGGTCGAATTCTCGGTCTCTTTTTTTCGAGACGAATTCACTGACAAATACAAAAATTTGGTACCGTGTATTTCTGTTATAAACAAAAGTTCGATCTTTCGAGTTTTGGCCTCGAATTTTAGCTTTCAAAAAGGAATGTCGGCTATATCCCCATAAGTCAAAATTACAACTTTTTTTCGAGACAATATAAATTCATTGTGTTCAGAGTTACCCTATACAACATCGGAATTACTAGCTCACTCTGTAGATTTTTCACTGATGTTTGAACAAAATTAATTTTGTATACTTATGTCTGATTCGTTCTTTCATTTCATTTATTGAACTCACACACGCAGCTTTTGAGACCTTAAAACTTGACTGGCTTATTCACTAAATGCTTTGAAAATTTGAAAATGCTAGCAACTGCACCACTTTTCCAAAATTTATTTCCAAAATTAACAACGGACAAAAATGTTCAGAACATAATTTTGCAGCACTTCCTGGAATGAAGTTTTCCCTTCTCATAGCAACTAACCATTTTTTCCTGATGCTCGGATTTTTTGGAAATCTGAATCTCACAACATCGAAATCATTATTTCTGAAGCCTCACATGCCTTACCTATGAAATTATATATTTTTTTTCTTTGTGGAATCTGTTGGTACAACCATAGGCTGAACAAGAAGTCCCATTATGCAATATAATTTATAATATATAATATAATATATAAAGTCAAATGAAAAAAAAAACGTTATTTTCACTACACTCACAAATCTCAGATACGCCCTTAATAATGCACTATGAAAATGAGAGTAATATATACTCAAATAAGACCAAAATTTGAAAAATAGTTGTTAGCATCTATTAAATCCTTAAGAACAACAGAATGTTTTGCCTTTCCTCAGCTGATTTCGATCATTGTGTCTCACTCTTATGTTGGAATCGATACCTCTCTCTCTACAGTCCATCTAGTAGATATATAATAATAGATCATTGGTAAGACTCGATGCATACGTCGAGAGATGTTGAGTCAATTGAGTGTTGAGAATATATATCAAATAATGAGAGAACATTTGAGCGGATCTATTATTGATGAGATTGTAATTTTTACACAGCATCTCAGGATCAGAATACAATTCAACTTACAAATTTAATTAATCGTATATAAATTCCTGTCGAGTGTAGAGTGTTTCCGGTAGATGGCGCCTCGCGTGCTCTCAATGATTTCTACTATATCCTGTAACACGTTGAATAAATTCAACTGATAAATTATGAATCACGGATAAACGAATTGTCACACTTACATTCCGTATTTATATATATGGCATCCCACGCAAAATCCAAAAATAGATGCTAGGACCTGTGAAGGAAGAGTGAAATAGAAGTGATAAATCTGTGATTCCATTACAGATGGCAGTGGTGTTGTTCGTCATTTTTCAAACAATAGACCACATTAGTGTGACGTCAAAATGTATGCAACCAACAATGCATTGAGTCACAAGGAAATATTTCTGAACGAAGATGCGCTAATATGAACCTCAAGTAACCGTTATCTAAGGTTCAGAATCTGTTGTTAGAATTATGATGTTATTTATTGAATTATTTCGCTGTTATAAGCAATATTTAAGAAATGTATCCGTTTGAATTCGATAGAAAAAGAATGAATACGTAGTATGGAATGGGTAACGTAAGAAAGTTTCCTCAAACACTTCTGAATAAATTCCAGAAAATCGTTTTACCAAAATATCGTTACTTCCATCCTTCATATCCAAGGTCCCTTAGATGCAATTCCTTAAATATCAACTTATTTCATGTGAGAGCATAAAACGAAAGGTCCTGTTGCGATACTTCTATTATCGTTCTTATGTCATCCGTACTCAAGGTCGAGTATAAAACATATCATTTCGCGCCAAACGATTCAGGACTCGATGTTGGTTGCATATTTGTGGTGTCATCACTAATGCGGTCTATACCTGCATTAGTCCTGATATTATCGCCGAATAACCGATGATTGTGTTATTGTCAATAACAAAATCGGTGACTTTCTTTATACAACCAATTCGGTAAAGAGTGGTCGAATTCAAATTGCAGCTCGGTGTATTGTCTGAACAACATGATTCCGATATTGTTGTGTTCCATTTCATGTCGATCGGTGAATCTTTACCGCAACAGTGCATCTGAAACGAAATGATGCGATTGAGGCGTTATTAAGTCAGGTACAAAATTCTTTAAATTATGAAAAAAGGAAATCGTTGCTTACCAATGACTGCATATGATTGATCATTATAGAATTCTCGTTGTATCTCTTGTAGGTTATGTTGAGATCGTCTCTTATCTGATTGTGCAGCTCTTGATTATTCCTCGTGAATGTGGTCGACGCAAAAATTCCCATTGCGATTTGTATCACAGCTGTTGCCAGAAATAATAAGGAATACTGCAAACCATACGATAATTTTTAAAAGGGTGAGTCTAAAATTCCACAATCTGTGTATCTTGGCATTTCAAGAAATTTCCTGAATACTTACAACATTAATGCAACATGAAATTTCCCGAATCAAACCACAACATCCTAAAATAACGGAGAATAGAATGACTATTCCACATAAAAGTAGCACCAACGAAGGAATATATATGTTTTGTTGGCTTAGAGTCAACTCCTTATTGGTCATGAACATGTAGACGAGACAAAAAGATCCGTACAGTATTTGTGCCACACTTATAACCTGAAATATCCATGGAAATTCATTTCCGAAAAGGAAACCGCTATTTTTAATGATCAATCTCTCTCTCTCTCTCTTATAATGCATACATTTTTCTACATAATATTTCGTTTCGATTTCGTCCTGTGACTACTTACCAAATCCACTCCCAAAATGAAAGAACTAGAATATCTTCTTATCAAACAAGACATTTTCGGTAAACTGCGACAACTACTATTAATAGTAGATATAATTGAACTGTTTGAGGAAGACACGCATTTGTACAGGAATTGTAATCTCAACGGATGCATACCACAACAGTGACGTTTCAAAATTGTTGATTGCAGAATTAATTGATAAAAATTCATATTGATGCATAACAAAATATTCGTATTGTCAGAGACGCCCTAAAACTTTTCAACTTATTAAATACCCTGTAACATATCAACCATTTTCATCAACTCAAGATTTAAGCAAATTTGGAGACTTTGAATAAAGCAAGTATGTACATCAAACAAAAGCGTTGCGAGTAAGAAAACGTTACCTGAGCGTATGCAACACATATTACACCCCGACGCACTCTGTTCAACGTAACGTTCAATATCGAATACTTCGATAGTATCACGATATGGTGAGTTAGAGATCGTTAAGCTCACAAATTGGGCAGGAAAAGGGCATCCCTTGAATCGTGCTAGAAGAATTATTCTCTTCTGTATTTCTCACCCTTCCGAATCGAATTGTTACCGAACTCGTTGAGCTAGTGCCATCTGTTAGAGCGGTCATGATATAATTTAAAGCTTAGAGGAAAACGTATGGCACGGTTACAGGAAACTGTAAATATTGTGGAAGTTAGCCATAGAGTGGCGTCAAATTCTCTCGCGTTTCATCAAAGTTGGTTGAATAACGAAAGGAAACTATTTTAGTGGGCGTGCTCATGATTTAATTATTCGTTTTTCCACAAATCGAACCATGTCAGGTGGTAATTCAGTTGTATATGTTACCAACTTTCAATCGTATGGAGTATTTTTCACAACCGTGTGCATAAAATTGAATCAATACTGTGTGCTTCTGTTGGTTTCTCTTAATTTATCTCCAAACTGCGACACTTTGATTCCTCCATATACAGCAAGACAAACAAATTCCCAGAAGAGCAGCTACCAACTGAAACAAACAGGTGTCAATAACTAAGAAACCACTAGAATATCATTCATGTTTCGAAAGAATTGTCAAAAAATCGTCAAGTCGAATAAACACTTTGTATGTTCACGTTTTCAACTGCCAAAAAATGTCTACTCAGTTATCGCTCTGTCCGCGAGCGAACTTTTCTGGTTGCCATAGCAACGAGAGTCAACAACTGGCCAACTGGATAATATGTATATTTATAGCTTTGTGTGAATAAGCGCACATTTTCCTCGTACGTACGTACGTAGCACGTACCTCGATGGCTGCGATTCCAAGAGACACGAATCCAATGATGATGTTGGTGAAGATCGTGAATTCGTAAACGGAACTCAAACAATCCTTGTGATATCTATCGGACGAATCGAAATTGCATATCTGCATGTTGTCGCAACACGTAGCTGGAAGGTCGTTGCCGTTTACTGAATATTTATTGAAATCCTTGTATTCTTCTTCTGGAGTCCTCACTCCGCAACACTTCAACTGGAGATAAAAAACACAATCATATAGTTGGCAACACTTTCGCGAATATCACAGTTCCAAAAACAATCAACATTTTAGTTCTTACCCACTTCTGGATGTCGTCCATTTGTTTTTCTTGATACTTATAATTGTTCACTCTGGCTACTAAATCATTCTGGATTTGGCTCTCGAGATTGTCATTTCTTCCATAGTAGTAAATGACTGTGCAATACGCTCCGAGAGCGAAATGTGACAACGCCAAAAGAATCAGGAACGAGGAATACTGAAATAAAAAAAAGTAGTATATTAAAGTATAAGTGGATAAAAAGACCAAATCCACGAATACTTTACGCAAATTTTTTTATTGGTGCCACATTTTACGTTTGAATAAAGTTTTGCATTTGTCAGTTATATTTCATTTGACGTTTACAAGGTACTCCTGTCAGATCAATAATCAGAAATTTGTCATTTAGACTTCACGTTTCTCGTTTCTTTGTTGACGTTGCCATGGTAACTTGAAAACACGTCCGATTTAAATACGCAGAGGCGTGCTTTGAAACGGGTGAAATGGGGCACCAATAAAAAATATATATTATAATGATTAACCTTGAGAGAAATCACAAGGTTAGATGACTCGGTTTCGTGAAACAATGCCTGTAATATTTCGTGAAAATAATGTCGACGAACAGCGAGATTTTTCAATCGTCGAAATATCAATCCAATTTCGAATGAAAAATAAACATTTTTCTAATTATATCCGATCGCTGCTATCACAGGCAACTCATATTTATAAACTTTCCCAATAGTTATTTCGAAGATTGAGAATGAAGGTGACTTTGCAAAATAAACTCTTGACATTGGGATATCACAAGGTCATTTATACTCAACTTAACTTGAGTGAAGTGTCAGAAAAGAGTTGCTGCTCGACTAGACATACTTGAAGGACGATACTCGACGATTCAGGGTGGACTTTTTCGACTTACCGTTTCCATGCAACAGGTGGACTGCCTACACACGCCGCAGCATCCGAGAAACACGAAAACGATCAAAGCCACGCCGAAAATGACAGTCATGACGGATGGTACGATGGTGGCATGGTCTAGAATTATCATGTCGCCATTGGATATCAGGATGAGGTACGTGGAACAGCTACCGTAGATCACCAAACCAATACCTACGATCTGGGATGAAACATCGAAAATTAGAAACTAGTTGTTATTCCAAACATGACCTGAATTTCTCAGACTGAGTGTCTACGTGGCGTCTGGAAGACTAGACTAGGACGAAATCGCATCTGAAAATTGACTTTTCTACCTTTTTCACCCATGGTACACCACAAAAACTTTATCTATTCGAAAATAAGGTCTAAACTAAGACGTAGAATTCCTGTTTTCGACTCGCTTATAAATAGCGATAGTTGATTGATGGGTGACATTGAAGGAAGAGTTCAGCGCCGATCTCATTGAACTATTGACATTTTTAATGAACATTGACATTTACTAATGCGCCCGTTCAAAGATGCCTACCTGAATACATCGGAGTATACAGTGTGTACCTACATAAATGAAATGAAAATGACGAGCTTTCCGAAAGAATCCACGTGAGAAACAGACGAATACTTGAGATGAATCCTCTTCTGCTTTCGTTTTCGATGTATTGAAAAACATTTTGAATCCGTAGATACACACGTGTTGAGTGAGAGTACAAAAATTGTTCGTTAGAATTCAGAATATCTGCTCTGAAGTATGACGAATCGAAAAAGTCGTTATTTTTGGCTTGGAATACACAATATGACGGATTATATCGGAACTTAACCTCCAATCCATTCACGACATAAGGCTTATTCCTAAATGGACAACGCAATTCATTGATTATTTTTAATTTGAAAGTCGCGATACGTCGTGAATTTAGTTTTGTGAATGCTAGTACTAAGCTGGAAGTCCTCACACGATGCGACTTACTGCGAAAAGAGCTGCTAGCAGTCCGTTCAAGAGACTCACGAAGCCTGATCCGCACCCCATTTGGAGGATCGCAGATCGGAACAGGTGAAACACAGAAAACCAACACACCTACGACCGACAATAATTCTAATTGACGATGATCGGATATATCAAGACCGCTCTCGTCTGGGAACGACGCCCAACCAATTTAGCAGAGGTCTGTTGCATTTGTTGCTGCGATGGTTTCCACTTCACGTCGCTGCCATTTTATTTATAAACATTACGTTATGTAATCGGAGCGAAAAACGCGCGCGAGATCAAAGAATTGTTCGGTTTTCCTTCTCGGATACAGCGCAGATGGTTGGCGCCGCCGGCCGTACATTGTTCGTCGTCTGTTCATCTCGTACGCTGCTAGATAGAGTCGATACTGGGTGACCCAAAATCTATCCCTAACATTTGAAACAAACTGCGCGTAATCGTCAGAAGAATTTCTAGCAGATTCCCAGCTCCAATTTGACATTATGGGAATAATAGATACGCATGTAGTGAGTGTAAATATTCAATTTATTTTGAAAATTCCTCAACAATAATGCTGTAATTCAGTTCATCGATATTTTATTCAAATACTCGGAGATATCCAAAAGTATGAGGGGGTGGGGATGACAAAATTCGATTTTTCTTGTAGATTTTCAAAGTTTTGACCTTCAAATAAGTGCCCTTTTAGAGAGTTTTCAAAATTTGAATTATCATTAAATATTTTTTTGTGTAGTTTCTCATTTTCTCTGAATTATGTAAGAATAAAAATAATCAGAAGAAAATGTGGAGTAAAACTGTTGTTAATTTTTTATCTTAGGTTCCAATATGCCTAAAATTCAACTGAATCCAATCTCATTTATTGTAATTTGTTCTCTGCATGTTCGCACAACGCTCGACAAACACACGAAAAAAAAAAGTAATAGAACACACGAACCATTTCGTCACACTTTTGCATAATAAAAACTTTATGTGTATAATAATCCAAACATCAAGATAATGGTGGAGATAAAGTCACTAGAATTTCACGTTCGATTCTTAGCTCACGCATACGCCTCACGACGCAATTGGTTCTTTATGGAGCTGGACAGGCACAGAGCAAAAATGGCACCCACAATCTGAAACACAACAACAAATTCCATTATAATCGATAGTGACTATTCGATATTTGACAGATCTATGAAACAGGTGGCTGATGGGATATCCAAGAAAACTCGAGAAACGTTTCGACAGATGAGTCGAAAGCTGATCTAATAGATCTGTCAAATATCAAACAGCTGTCATATCAACTTTTTATCGCGTCAATGATTATCCAAGTGGGCTATTTAGTTATCGAATTCTAACCTCAACTGAAGCGACGGCAACTGCTAATATGCCCAGTAGATCCAAACCGTTTTTGAACCAATCGTAAGCGTTCTCAGAACACCCTTTTCGATAGCAATCGGAGGATTTGATGGTGCAATTTTTTTGGCTAGCGCAACAGGCATCGGGAACGGCTTCGTTCGGCCATTTCCAATCTCGTGGGCCATCGACAGCACAACATTTCAGCTAGAGCAGGAAATTCGATTCGATTTAAAAGAGCCCCATTCAGTTTTCGAATGAATTATTTCAGAAGCTGTAGATAATCACACTTGTTGATCCTTTCCGCCAGGTGGCGTAGCGGTCAGCTCCAAAGCTTAATAGACCGCATTAGTGATGACATCACAAATATGCAACCAACATTACACCCAGTCCTGAATCGTTTGGCGCGAAATGATATGTTTTATACTCGACCTTGAGTACGGTGACATAAGAACGATAATAGAAGTATCGTAACAGGCCCTTTTGTTTTATGATCTCACATGAAACGAGTTGATATTCAAGGAATTGCATCTAAGGGACCTTGGATATGAAGGATGGAAGTAACGATATTTTCGTAAAACGATTGTCTGGAATTCATTCAGAAGTGTTTGAGAAAACGTTCTTTACGTTACCCATTCCATACGACGTATTCATTCTTTTTCTATCGAATTCAAACGGATACATTTCTTAAATATTGCTTATAACAGCGAAATAATTCAATAAATAACATCATAATTCTAACCACAGATTCTGAACCTTAGATAACGGTCACTTAAGGTTCATATTAGCGCATCTTCGTTGAGAAATATTTCGTTGTGACTCAATGCACTGTTGGTTGCATACATTTTGACGTCACACTAATGTGGTCTATTGTCACAAGCATGACGTGTCCGATACGAATCGATAGATACATAAACGTACGTTCGAAATAAGTAAAATTGCGCTCGCAAATGATCGACTGTACTCACGAACGTCTGAAGGAAATCGAACTCTTCTTTGACAGTTTTCGTTTCGTTATAGTGGTTGTATGATTTTTCCACCACCTGTCTAACAGACTGTCGTAAATCTTGGGTGTCTCCGATAATCAAGAAGGCGTAGGCTCCGATCGCTACTTGAATGATCAAAAGCGTCAGTAGAACGATGGCGAACTGAAAATGAAACAAATTCTTCGATTTCGAGATCGTTTTTCTCCAATTCGAAACGCACCGTCGTCAGCATGCACGTGCTCTCTTTTATGGCTCCGCAACAGCCGAAGAAGGCCGTGAAGAAAACAACTGAACCAATCGTTATCATGAGTATGGGCGGGAGACCCAGATGATATTTATCGGGAATGAAGTTTTGAATGTCGTTGTTTTTCAGTTTCAAGAGAACGCCTACTCCGATTAGGGTGGCACCAGCAACCTGAAATTGAAAGTTTTCGATAAATCATGAAACATTTATTAGAAAAATTTCATTTGAAATCGTAGCACCAAGAGAAATATTCGAAAGAAATTCATTGGTTACCAAGAAAAAAATTGTTATCGCAAGAAAACAAATATAACTGCAAACTCTTGTTCATTCAACTGTAGAAAAATCAATAAAATCAGCGATATATTCAATTTATTCTCACCCAAAATAACAATAGAATATTTTGATTATGTATTTTATTCGAGAAATTTCAAGCAACAACTCAGAAACGTAATATATCTTTGGATTCGTTTGAGAAATCATATCATTTTCATATACGAGATTCAGTCGAACATTTGAAGTTGAGTTGATAATATTATACTATTCCTGATGAAAAGTCTGAGAACTAATTCGTATCGAGCCATAGTCCCCATGAAGTCTGGCAATTTGTAGCAAAGCCATGATTAGTGATGATGGTAAGAGTACTGACCGTGGATTAAAATCAATACATATTTCTAATCAAATATGTACGGCAAGTCTTCGATATAGCATTATGAAGTTCGAAGTATTGATCGCTACAACATGATTTTACCATGATTATACGTTCTCGTATGAAAAGTTGATTATTTATGGATTACTCAACCTAACCTACAAAGTGGTCAGAAAACTCACATACTATTAATATATATTCATATTGACGATATGTGTTCCATGCATATCAATAGAATGAGATTGTGTAGATAAATAATGCAACTTCCTGTTGACCAGGACAGGGAATTTCCTATTGTACTAGGAATAGCTCGTAATTTTATTACTCTGGATGTTTCAGCTTCCCATTTTCATTCCGCTCGACAGACATAAACATAAAATACAGCTCAAGACTGTACAAGAATAAAGTAAAATTATTACTAATTAGTAAAATAAGTACATGGTGTTATACTTCTAGAATCATTTGTAGTATGTATCACTGATTTCGGCGTAATTAAAATGGAAAAACAAACAAACTGAATGATGTCTTGTCTCACCTATTTCCGGTAACAAATAAAGGTTGGTGATGAATTATCATAAATAAATACACCCACGCACCTAGCAAAACCAAAACATGAGTCACTTACCGCGAATATCAAATTGAAGAAAAACACAAGATATTTGACAACAGCCGTGGAACAACCCATTTTGCAATATTATTCAACGATAACTGAACGAAATGGTGAGAACTTTTATGACTGCTCCTCTATTTTGAATAGTTTTCCAATGTTCGCGCTCACACGATGCGCAACAGTTCGAAACTACAGAATCATAGAACGATTCAACAATGCGAACATGTTGACGCGATGCGCGCTGTTGTCAGCTCTACCAAAATGGAATGGAAAATCTGAAATTGCGATGGATACCAAAGTGGAAATAAACGTTTTGATGGCATTTTTAGGGATTTTCAGATGGAGAATACGAACCTGGAAATGTCGATTTTTCTCCTTTTTTATGTCGCCTTCACAGTTTCACATGGTTCATGCCTAAGCTTAGCGATTTTCGAAAACAAAAAAAAAACCTTTTCGTCCAAAATATCGAGTTGGAAAATTTTATTATCTGTCAACATTGTTTCAGCATTCGAAATTGAGTTTGTATTCATTCGATGTTGCCATGGAACGGTATTTAATGTATAGTTTCGATTTTCCTGTAGATGAATAAATGATTCCTCATATCTTGACGATAAACTGTACGCGTTCTTCGGATCATTGATATTATCAGCAATTAGTTTCCTTCCTTTCATTTCCCGTAGGAAGTACAAACCGTATTTGATCGGGAAGGTGTAGTTGTGCATACGATATTTGCGTATTCATAATTTATAGAGTGATTGACAGAGATTCTTCTATCCTTCTACACAATTTCGAGAGACTATAATATACTCAGACTTTTATTGGAGTTTTTTTGTCGAAACAGGCATATTGCCAAACTTTTTTTGAAATTATATAGTTTCTAATGTCAATTTTATTTCAGTGGAAATAGGTGGGTGGTTGAAATCATTGATATTTTTATTCGAAAATTACAGTTAATCGAATCTTGAATTCATAATCTACGATCACACGTTATGCTACTCCATTACGATCTACCAATCCATAGACGCAGTTTCTCAGTACCTGAATCTTCTTTCCCTGTTTCTTATACTACTGGAAAGACACAGCGAGAATATGGATCCAACAACCTAAAGTGAAATAAATCGAATTATCGAGATCGAAGTGATTCACTACATTCACTCACTTCTATGGCTGATAAAGCAAGCACCACGATTCCAATCACTCTCACTGAATCATGTAGAAAGTCGAAGAATTCCTTGGAACAATCATTGGGGAATATTTTTGTTTGGTTTTTATCCTCGTAACAGGATGCTGGAATGACGTCGTTTGGCCATTTGGAAGTTTTCGTTCCGCAACATTTGAACTGAAAATATCGATTAATAAAAAATGAAATAGCCTCACGACTATTCTCAAGGAGAGCAGAGTTGGTTGTTGTACAATCTCAATGCAGATGCATCCTCACCTCTTGTTGGATTAGATTGATAAAGTCATCCGTAGTTTGACTATTCGTGGTGTTATACTTGTTGAAGAGGCCAGTTAGTTTCGCGTCAACTTTTTCTTCGAATTCATTTTTGTCTTTGATCTCCAAGAAAGCGAACACACCAACTGCTATTTGCAGTAGAAATATCACCAGTAATATGACCGTATACTGAAAAAATATATACGTATGAGATGAACGGGATACTCTAGCTAGATGGAACTGACTGTGGTCAGAAGGCAGGGACTCTCTCTGATGGCTCCACAGCATCCGAAGAAGGCGATGATGAAAATAACGCAACCAACGGCTATGGTCAATGTCGGTGCCAAACCAATATTTTGGTAGGCATCAGGAATGGCATCCGTATAAGTACTGATATTCAATTTGTACAGTACTCCTACTATTAGAATTGCCAATCCGCCTAGCTGAAATTGAAAGTGATATCAATGGATGAGGTTTCCACAGTTATTTCTTAGTCGGATCTTTGGTTTTCCATGTTAGGTAATCGATAGCAAATCGATGTGTCAGCACAGTTTATCGAACAAGAATAATACTGATAACAAAACACACCCTGATGTATCATCGATAGTTCAATTCCAAACTGTAGCAACAAAAATTGTGTTTGATGCGAAGTTCAAATAGTCGAGATTAACATAGAAATGCTTACCGCAAATACAAGATTAGTTGCTAGCACAAGCAATTTGATTACACCTTCTGCAAAACCCATCTTGTACGTATCGATAATTATCAGAATACAATTTTTTCGGTGATCATGCCGACAATTCTCACTGATATGACTGCATAGTTTATCACTTGAGACGAGTTTACAATGTTTTATCAGTGTTATCAGTAGAGATAGGAGATATTATAAAATAATATTTTCACTGGGTATGAACAGGTTATGGGGGACACTTTCAGGGATCGAGAACATTTGAAGTTCTCAGTATGAGGAAAACCATTTTTGAAACTTTGTTTCATGATGCTCTTTGGTGTCGGTGTGAATAAATTATCGACAGCATATACAAGTTTTTGAAAAATACATTTATTCCACAAATCGTTGAAAGCTTTCACAACATCTTGTATATTGATTGAGTAAGATCAGGTTAGGTCAAGACTGATCTTCATGCTTCTCAGTTTTCCTTATATACCAGGCTAAAGCAGCAGCTACCAACTGTAACAAAATTATTATCGAATCATATTTCATTTCAGTTATTCAACTAATTGATAATATACGAACTTTCCCAACTGAAAACTCGCAAATAGGAACTCTTGTTTTCATTAACAAATCCCAAAAAATGACACACAACTATGCAATCCCATTTAACGATCGAAAAACAGTCGTTTGGAAATATTTCGAAGTATGCGAGTGTTGAATTGAACTACGAAATCCATCATCAAGTGTGCCAATATCCTAACCTCAACTACGCTGTAGACAAAACACGTGGTTCCTATGCCTTGTCCCATCGATACAATGGCGGTCATGATTTTCGTGGAACAGGAATCCTTGTACGCCGAATCGATAGTGCAATCTTCAACATTCGGTGGACAGCAACTACTCACGAGGCCACGTTCTCTTTTCATCAACGGATCATCGTCCATGCGACCACAACATTTCATCTGAAACGACAAGTGTCATCTGTCAAGGCAGGTTGAGTTGGATGACGCTCGAGGCTGCTCACCGTTTGTTGTAATTTCGCAACTGCCTCCATTTGTTGGTCGGTTGTGTGATTGCCGTAGGCTTCATCGAGTTTTCCTCTTATCATTTCCTTGAAGTGATCGTTGTTTCTCCTGACCAAATAGATGGTGGTGATTCCGAGGACCAGTTGAACTACAGATACTATTATACATATAATCGCATACTGAAAAATAACGACACTATGACCTTCGAAATGGCAGGAATCTTGATTGAACGTACTATTAACAACATTCGAGATTCTCTGTATAAGGCTCCGGTGCATCCGAAGAAAGCCACGAGTGCTACAATCGCCCCTACCACTATTGTAGAGTTAGTTATCGACATAACATCCAAACCACCATTATCCAACTTGATCGTTATTGCTAAAGCTAGCAGTATGCAAGCAGCAGTCTGTAATTAAACAAAACGAGAATATTCTTTTATAACGTACTGAGACTGGAAACATTTCAGAAAAATCAATTATAACTATAATATTCAAAACAACTTTCAACGTAATCTTCCTTGAAAGTATCTGGTAATTTGGCTTTGAATGTTGTTTTCAATATTTTCTCAGAACGAATGACCAAAGACGAATACTCACCAGTATGAGGAAATTGAAAAAAAACAAGATGAAACTGGCAAACCCTGTGAGGATATCCTTCAAGCATCCCATCGTTCAAATTAAAGATCAAACGTATTGGCTGATGCAGCGATTCACTAATTGTAATTATAATTAACAGCTGAAACAATTATAATATCCTGAATGCTACAGCAGGGTCATACGAATTGAATTATCCAATAATTGAATCACGTACCCAACAACTTTCCACAATTTCTGCTATCGCGTCTGTCAAAGTGACACTTTAATGGTGACTCGGACTTCGGAAAATGACGACAACACAGCTACCGAGGATTTCACAATTATAGGGACATTAAGCATATAAATAAATACAATTCTTGGGAGTTTAAAGAAATGAAACAATCGTGCGACTCATAATTTTATTCGATATAATATTCTCGATTAATATTTCTCATATCTTGAAGGAATTTCTTTCGTTGTTATCAACTCCTTATGCTATTTTTGACACAAAACGCGAAAATAGCTGCGACAAGCTGAAACAGAAGTACATTCACCATCAACTTCCACTTCTTTGTGCCCTTTTTCCTAATTATAGTTACTTACTTCAATGACAGCTACAGCTACTGCGATGCCTCCGATGATTTCGGCGTACTTGACAATTAGATCACGGAGTTTAACGACGCAATCGTCTTGGAACAACTCCGTGTGATTCGTGTCAGAGTAACAGCTATCAATGTAATGTCCACTAGTGCCATTCGTCACCAAAGTGTAGTTTTGTTTGTCAATTCCACAACATTCGAACTGCGAACAAAAATCAATTCATGCCCGATTCTTAATTCCCCGTTCCATTAGCGGACTTACATTCTTCTGCAAAGTATTCACAACAGCCAAATCTTCACTATTGCTGAAGATGTCCTTATAAATTGTATTCAGATACGTCTTCACAGCATCATCTAATTCGTAATTTCCATTTTTGGTGGCGAGGAATGCTAATACTATCAGCACCACTTGCAAGATGAATATTGTGATCATTATGAAGGCGTACTAAAACGAATATTGATATTTCAACAAAACAATTGTTGAACTGATGAATTCTTGTACGTACCGTTGAAAGTAGACATGGGCTTTCTTTGATTGCTCCACAGCAGCCGAAGAATGCTATTAGTGCGATTATCACTCCTACGATTATGGTTAGTGTACTAACTGAAAGAATATCCAAACCGACATTGTCCACTTTCAAAACAGCCCCTAATGCGATCAATGCTACTGCTGCAATCTGAAACAGAATTTGCGATGTTTCTTCAACTCTATAAAGAGCAAATTTATAACAACAATTTCGAAAAAAATTCTCTATTTTACTCCACCTGTATGATATGATTTATTGCCTTATACCTAATGATAAAAAATGATATCTCGTGATACTTTTGCTGTTGATTATTTCCCGGAATTCGACAGTGTATTTGTTTCATTTAATAACAGAATTAGGAGGATTTCGGCTCCATCATCCATGTAATCTCTACATTATCATTATATAGGAGGTTATAAAGATATCAATATTGAATTTTCTGGAAACAATATGAATTATTCGGTACAGGGAAATATTGAATCAACTCGGGGTGATCATTTCTGAGTATTGACTTGACTCGAACACAATACGTAAAATCTTAATGACCTTTCTGATTCTATCATCATTATCTTTGAAGAAATATTCGCTCGTGCTTATGAGTCTACGTCATCGAATCGTTATTTTTGGGATCGTAGGCAAACCCAAAAAAAACAGATGATGATTCGATATTAGTTCATCAAACATTCATGAAATTTTCTAAACTAGGCAATTTATGTGATTACTCTATTTGTTTTTCAGAATTGATAATCTTGATGTGCGATTAATTTCGCAATGCATTTGTCTACAAGACTATTATGATGATAAATGTTTATTGAAGTTTCTATTTAAAGATTTTATTATTGTGGTTTAGTGATGAATTTTGATTCTGTTATGTTTTTTTTTATTTCACATTTATCTTCAATTCTGACGAATATCGAATTGATTTGAACTTGGATTGACAGTTTTAGAGGACAGAGGAGTTTTACGAGATGTTTTTTTCATAGGAGATTGTATTGTGTCCGGCATTGTTGAAGTCGGAAATGGACATACAAAGACGAACATTTTTTTTTATCTCAACACAAACATCCTCAAAATTATTGAAATTTATTTCAACAGATGAATAATGTGAGACATTGCAAACAGTTCCAATACTCACCAAAATAAGAAAGTTGAATAAAAAGAGAATGTATCTCGCCACTCCGCTCAAACAACCCATAGTTTGGAAGTTTTTCGAATTCTCTTTCGCTATTTAACACAGTTTGACGATTCTGTGCACCTCGACTGAGACCGAATGAATTTGTGAACGCGAAAATCTAACAATATCTGATAACATTAATCGCTAGATAAGTCAACTAAGCAATAACATTTTACGGTAATATTGTAAAATGTTATATGGAAACATTCAAGACAATCGTTATTGACATATCCACAATACTATTGAGACTTTCATCACATGTTTACTGTAAAACGATGAAGGACATAAATATTTACTAGATCGAATTCTGGAAATATCGCAATATATTGAAATACTACATGTTGTTTTATGCTCATTTATTCATCGTATCGATAGTTCAACAAGAATATCCGTTGGGATGGAAATTACATTCGTCCTTGTTCTGACCCCCAGTTATCTTGACGCCCGACCAATTCCAGTTGGAGCAGGACCCGGAACCGCAGCTGATTCGTACACCTCTCGAACTCGAACCTGTCACTGTTCCAGTAACGCCAATCAGATTCAGTCTAGTTATCTTCATCTTGTTGGTGGATTTCCCATCCTCATTGGGGTAGTCTTGTTGGGCCTCAATGGCATTTCTGGTCACATCTGAAATCCACTCCAGTTCGCTTCTGATGCCTCTAGAGAAGGTTTCATTCAAAATCATTTACCTGTTATCTGAATATTCTTGTAGGTTATGTTATCGATTAGTCCAGGTCCTCCATTGACGACAGTCTTGACGTGAATTCCACACAAAGATCCTCCGATAGAGCTGTCTTCGAATGTGATATTGCTGATATCGTTGTATTTCTGTTCATTGGACATTCCTGAGGTGATGCTGAAGCCATGCGATCCCCAGCAGTGAACATTTCTGACCACGGAATTGGTGCTGCCTCCCAAGACATTGATGCAGTCGTCCTGGTTCCAGATTTTACAGTTTTCGATGACGATGTTGTTCGATTGAGAGAAAGACATGCCATCCGTGTTCCTTCCAAGACCTCCCTGAGAGCGTATCGGGATATGAACTCGACGAAAGGGGATGAGTTGATCCAAAAACACTCACCGAGAATCCGTCGTTCAAATCGATGTTGAAGCCAGAGAAAGTGAGATCATTGCCCACGATGGCCACGCAAAACATTGGACAATTCTTGATGTTGATGTTCTTGAAAGACCCACCATGGGCGTTGATCGTCATCACCTTTTGGGGCTTCTTAAGGCCGCCGTGCTCTCCTTGGCCGTCCCAATACTTTTCACCATGTCCATGTATGAGATGGTCTAGAAAAACAAAAACGATACTTCCTTGTTCCATGATATCGCGATTGTGGACTTACTTGTGCCTCCGATAACTTGGATATTGTAACCGGAAATGGATATGAATGGACCGTCCCAGTGAGCTACTCCGAATGACAGAGTGCCTTCGAATAGTAGTACAGCCTTCTTCTGCAAATTGAGGTTTAGGGTTTTACCGGCTGGCACCTCGAAGCCCTCGATGACGATGTTTCTACATGTTTTGACAATCGCATCTACTTCGTTGTAATTTTTCACATAGCAATAGCTGGCAGTTCGGTTTTTGGCCGTTTCGTAGTCGATGGGATCGTAACCGATTGCATTTGATCTTACACTCACTGCAAGTGTTAACAATCCAACAAAAAACGTCAAATGAGAAACCATGATTGATATGGAGTTCGACGATTATTTCAAACTATCATCATATCCTGTGAATTATATACCTATTTGAAAACACTCCAGTTTGTTGAATTATCGATAAGCCGAACATTTTAGCATTATCTTGAAGTATGAAGATTCCAATGACGATTCCAACGATGTTTTGAAGGATATAAAAAGATTTGTATCTTTTCGATGATCATCCAAGATGTCACCACATTTGGCTATCGATAATTTATGTTTTTTGTACGTGCGTCAATTGATCGACGTTATCTCGAAGAATCCTTTCAAGATATTCCTAATAAAGTTTAAATATAGAGTTGGATCTCTTATTCATTGAATGAATATCATAACATATAGATTTCAGCAAATGTGTTTCCAGTTTTATCTGTTGCATTGTTGATATTTCATCTTCCCAATTATTTGCTGAATCAAGAATGGGCAAATAAATAAATCAATAAATTCGTATGATCAACTATATTTATTATTCAAGAATATCAAGTTCAGCTTCATTGGTATCAACATGAATATCCTTTCGGATGGAAATTACAAATATCCTTATTTTTGGAACCAGTTATCTTGATTCCAGACCAATTCCAGTTGGAACACGATCCGGATCCACACATAATATGTACTACTCTTGAATTTTTAACCACTGACCCTGTTATGTTAATGAGATTTAAATTCGTTATTTTGATTTTGTTCGACGTTTTACCGTCATTATTGGGATAATCTTGTTGGACGTCGATCGCATATCTTGTTGTATCTGGAAAAATAAAGAGTAGACATAACATTTCAACGATTTCTGGTAGAAGCTACCTTTTATCTCGATGTTTTTATACGTTATGTGATCGATCACTCCTCGTCCCCCGGTAGGTAGAGTCTTGACATGAATTCCACCCAATGATCCTCCGATTGAACTGTCTTCGAAAGTGATATTGCGAATGTCGTTGTCATCGTCTGTTGTGGACATCCCTGAAGTGATGCTGAAGCCATGCGATCCCCAGCAATGAATATTTCTCACGATTGCATTGTAACTGCCTCCTAAAGCGTTCACACAATCGTCCTGGTTGATAATCGTGCAATTTTCAAAAACGATATTGTGGGAGTTAGAGAAGCTCATGCCGTCTGTATTCCTCCCAAGTCCATCCTGCAAAATTATTATCATCGATAAATGATCGAATTTCATCAGGAATGATTTGGATACCTCACCTTGAATCCATCTTGTAGATCAATATGGAAGCCGGATAAGGTGAGATCATTTCCCGTTACAGTTACACAAAACATTGGGCAATTCTTGATTCTGATATTCTTCAAAGAACCACCTTTGGCGTAGATTTTCATCACTCTCCTGGGTTTGACCACTCCACCATCACCATGGCCGTCCCAATATTTCTCACCGTGTCCATGGATTAGATGATCTGTCAACAATTTTTGGATTGTAATATACTTTTCTGAAGGGCAACATCAATTTGATACATGCTATCGATGATGAACTGGATTTTCTATACACTTACTTGTTCCACCAATGACTTGAATATTCTCACCACGAATCTCTATGAGATTACCACCCCAATAGGCCATCCCAAATGTTAGAGTACCTTCGAACAAAAGCACGGCTTTGTTCTGCAAATTGAGCTTCAAGGTTTTACCAGCCGGAACCTCGAATCCCTCCAGAACGATGTATCTACATTTTTTCAGTATTGAATCCACTTCGTCGTAGCTTTTCACGTAGCAATAGTCTGCGGTGAGGTTTTTGGCTGTTTCGTAGTCGATGGGCTCGTAGCCATTCGAATCAGCTGTTGTGCTGACTGCAAACAATACTAAAGTCACGAAGAGTTTCGTGTACAAGATCATGATTGGACGTGAGTGAATACGAGCGAACTGTTTTCTACGATTTAAATTTGAAATGATTAGAGAAAGTACTCGAAATCGTTGAATTATTCAATTGTTTATCTTATCTCGAATGCTACGACATTGAATTGATCGAATCTTTTCAGTTTGAGGAATACTTCTGGAAATTTCAGCCAAATCTGAACATTGATTTTGTGTTGGAAAACTTTGAAGAAAAATCAATTCCGAGTTGTATTTTTTTCATTCAGAGTTGTATTCATGTGTAGTTTCGATGTAATTTCTAGTTATGCATGATTAAATAGGCATGAAACATATTTGTTCAACGTTTAATAGTTAACGACTACAAGACAGATATCTATACCAAATTAATAGCATCATAAGTCAACATGAATATCCGCTCGGATGGAAATTGCAATCATCTTTCCTATGTGCTCCAGTTATTTTTACACCAGACCAATTCCAGTTGGTGCAAGAACCAGATCCACAACTGATGCGAACTCCTCTTCCCGTTTTACCCTTCACTGTTCCTGTGACGTTGTGAAGATTCAAATTATTTATCTTGATGTTGTTGGATGGATGACCGTCACCGTTCGGGTAATCTTGTTGAACGTGAATGGCATCTCTTGTTACATCTAAAATATTCAGGAAATCATAATCCAAATACAGGAAACGATTGATTATCCACGAATACCTCTGATGTACACGTTCCTATAAGTCACTAAATCGACGGTTCCATGTCCTCCAGCAGGATGCGTCTTGAAATGGATGCCATCGAATGATCCTCCGATAGAGCAGTCTTCGTAAGTGATGTTACGTACATCGTTTCCCTGGTCAGTTTTAGATAGTCCTGCGCTGATTGTCAATCCATGAGATCCCCAGCAGTGAACATTTCTGATCACAGCATTACTGCTGTTTATTACATTTATACAATCATCCTGGTTGACGATTTTAGAGTTTTCGATGAGGATGTTGCTGGAGCGAGAGAATGTTATAGCATCTGTGTGTTTGGCCAAGCTGTTCTGTGAAAGAAAATATCATAATTTATGTTGATTTATCAGAATTGATGATGAACCAACCTTAAATCCATCGTTCAAATCGATATTGATTCCGGAAAATGTGAGATCATGTCCGTACATCTTGATGCAAGCTGTTGGGCAGTTTTTGATGTTCAGGTTTTTGAAAATGCCTCCATTGACATCAACCGTGAATAATTTTTCTGGTTTATCAACTCCGCCAGAGCCTCCCTTGCCATCCCAATAATGCTCACCCTGTCCATGGATAAGATGATCTAGAAACGATTAATGAAAATGTATCAACTGTTCTGTTCTCAATCAATACTTTTTCCTAATAGTCCCTGCTTGAAATTTTCATATAACTTACTTGTTCCTCCAATGACTTGAATATTTTCTCCTGATACATGAATTAGTGCGCCTTTCCAATATTTCACTGCAAATTTCATTTCTTTCTCGAATAAGACCACAGAATTCTTCAGTAATTTCAACTCTAGAGTTTTACCAGCAGGAACTTCGAAGCCCATGAGAACGATGTATTTACATTTCGCAACGATTGAGGATACTTCATCGTAACTTTTGGCGTAACAATAATCGGCAGTGCGATTCTTGGCTGTTTCGTAGTCGATGGGTTCGAAATCAATGGGAGATGCTGATATGCCCACTGTGATACAAAATAAAACCACCAACAAGGTTGAAAAATACATTTTAGTTAACTATCTCGCTTGTGATAATAAACTGTGTCTCATAATTTTCATCATCCGCTTTATATTCTTGAAGAAAAAACACTCGATATTTCATCGAATCCAAATGATGAATCGATAGGATAATTGCTGATATATCATTCATTATCTATTCCTTCATCAGGTATCAAGAAGTAAATCAGATTGTAAAGAATCTAGTTCGATGATATGAAAGGAAATAACAAATCATTGTTGAAAACCAAACTTTAATTACGATTCACAATGTATCTTAATTTGATCAACAAGAATATCCGTTCGGATGGAAATTACATTCGTCTTTGTTATGACCCCCAGTTATCTTGACGCCCGACCAATTCCAGTTGGAACAGGACCCGGAACCGCAGCTGATTCGTACACCTCTCGTACTCGAACCTTTCACTGTTCCAGTAACGCCAATCAGATTCAAATTCGTTATTTTTATCTTATTCGATGACTTCCCATCTTCGTTCGGATAATCTTGGTTGGCTTCAATTGCGAATCTGGTCACATCTGAAATACAAACCACAGTATCGGTCAATGAATGGAGATTCGATGAGCCACGCCATCATCAACCTGTTATCTTGATGTTTTTGTATGTTATGTGATCTAATGTTCCATGTCCACCAGTTGGGAGAGTCTTGACATGAATCCCACCCAATGATCCTCCTATCGAACTGTCTTCGAAAGTGATATTGCGGATATTGTTTTGCGCCTCGTTACTAGACATTCCTGAAGTGATGCTGAAACCATGCGATCCCCAACAGTGCACATTCTTGATGAGTCCATTCGAGCTTCCACCCAAAACATTAACACAATCGTCCTGGTTAATGATTTTACAATCTTCAATGACGATGTTGTTGGATTGGGAGAAAGACATGCCATCTGTGTTCCTTCCGAGAGCGTTCTGAAAGTATCCCATAGCTCAATTTGCGTGCATTTCCTTCGTGATCATTGTGAAACTTGATTGGCTGACATCAATCGATGAATTCGAAAAACCATATTCACGCTCACCTTGAATCCATCGTTCAAATCGATGTTGAAGCCAGAGAAAGTGAGATCATTGCCCACGATGGACACGCAGAACAATGGACAGTTCTTGATGTTGATGTTTTTGAAAGACCCACCATGGGCGTTGATCGTCATCAACTTCTGGGGTTTCTTAACACCAGCAACTCCTTTACCGTCCCAATATTTCTCGCCATGTCCATGTATGAGATGGTCTGAAAAAAACACACTATGTTATTTCTCATTCTGATGTTCAAATGATTGATACTGACTTGTACCACCCATAACTTGGATGTTATATCCAGAAATCGATATAAGAGGACCATCTCAGTGAGTTATTCCAAAAGTCAACGTCCCTTCGAATAGTAGTACAGCCTTCTTCTGCAAATTGAGGTTCAGGGTTTTACCGGCTGGCACCTCAAAGCCTTCGATGACGATGTTTCTACATGTTTTGACAATCGCATCTACTTCGTTGTAATTTTTCACGTAGCAATAGCTGGCAGTTCGGTTTTTGGCCGTTTCGTAGTCGATGGGATCGTAACCGATTGCATTTGATCTTACACTCACTGCAAGTGTTAACAATCCAACAAAAAACGTCAAATGAGAAACCATGATTGATATGGAGTTCGACGATTATTTCAAACTATCATCATATCCTGTGAAATATATACCTATTTGAAAACACTTCAATTTGTTGAATTATCGATAAGCCGAACATTTTAGCATTATCTTGAAGTATGAAGATTCCAATGACGATTCCAACGATGTTTTGAAGAATAGAAAGAGATTTGTATCTTTTCGATGATCATCCAAGATGTCACCACATTTGGCTATCGATAATTTATGTTTTTTGTACGTGCGTCAATTGATCGACGTTATCTCGAAGAATCCTTTCAAGATATTCCTAATAAAGTTTAAATATAGAGTTGAATATCTTATTGAAGATTTCAGCAATAAAATGAAAAAATATATTCGTATGATTACAGCTTCATTGAGTAACAGGATATCACAAATATCCTTCGACCTTAGAAGAGTGGCAAATAGATGAGATGATTACTGACGAAAGATTTCATTACATCATTCTAATGATTTTCAGGATATTTATTCGATTTTTGTGACGATGAACACTCTATGGACAAAGAATGTGGAAAGAAAACCCAAAATACTAGTGCCGTACATTTATTCGTATCTTTCAAACTTGATTAATCAACATGAATATCCGCTCGGATGGAAATTGCAGTCATCTTTCTTATGTGCTCCAGTTATTTTAACTCCAGACCAATTCCAATTGGTGCAAGAACCAGATCCACAACTAATGCGAACTCCTCTTCCTCCTTTCCCTGTCATCGTTCCAGTAACATTGTGGAGATTCAAATTATTTATCTTGATGTTGTTGGATGGATGACCGTCACCGTTCGGGTAATCTTGTTGAACGTGTATGGCATCTCTCGTTACATCTGAAATATTCATTTAAACATCATTTGTGTGAATGAAAAAAGAAATGTGTCGAAAATATTGATGAATTATTGATCTACCTTTTATTTCTATGTTTCTATAAGTCACTTGATCGACGGTTCCATGTCCTCCAGTAGGATGCGTCTTGAAATGGATGCCATCGAATGATCCTCCGATGGAACAATCTTCGTAAGTGATGTTGCGAACATCGTTTCCCTGATCAGTTTTAGATAGTCCTGCGCTGATTGTCAATCCATGAGATCCCCAACAGTGAACGTTTCTGATCACTGCATTAGTGCTGCCTATCACGTTTATACAATCATCCTGGTTGACGATTTTAGAGTTTTCGATGACAATATTGTTAGAATGAGAAAATCCCATACCATCCGTGTTTCTAGCCAAATTCTTCTGCAAAATAATTCCCTCATGAATTCATCATGAATATGTCTGAATTCTTAAAACTCGATGGAAATCGATGAAATACCAACCTTGAATCCATCATTGTTATCGATATTGAACCCGGAGAAAGTGAGATCATTTCCCATAATGGAGACACAAAACATCGGACAGTTTTTGATGTTGATGTTTCTGAAAATTCCTCCATTGGCATTCACTGAGAATACCCTCTGAGGTTTCGTTACTCCTCCGGAGCCTCCGTGACCGTCCCAATAAAGTTCACCCTGTCCATGGATGAGATGATCTGGAATTAGTTGATAATTCTGAATAATTAGTCTCAATATTCCACCCAAGTAATCGTAGCTATGCGAATTTCTCTGATAACTCACTTGTCCCACCAATAACTTGGATGTTATCCCCTTTTATCTGGATGAGTGGGCCATCCCAGTGTGCCACTCCAAATTTCATGGTTTTCTCGAATAAGACCACAGAATTCTTCAGTAATTTCAGCTCTAGAGTTTTACCAGCAGGAACTTCGAAACCCATAAGAACGATGTATTTACATTTCGCAACGATTGAGGCCACTTCATTGTAATTATTCACGTAACAATAATCGGCAGTGCGATTCTTGGCTGTTTCGTAGTCGATGGGTTCGAAATCAATGGGAGATGCTGATATACCCACTGTGATACATAATAAACCAAGAAAAAATGTTGAAACATACATCATACCTGCTTGCCCACACTCGTTGTTTGAAGTCTTGTTTTATTCTGATCATTTGCTAGCTCAATGATTTCGAGAAAAAACACTTGAATCTTATCAGAATGAGAAAATCGATTGTTATATTTCACATTCAATACTAGAAGTAGCTTTTTTCTTATACTTATTCAATATGATTTAATTTGGATAATAAATCATGGAAACCTACTTTCGAATAGTTGATTTTGAAATTTTCTTATATTTTGGGTAGAGTGAAAAAAGCTAGAAGGCCAAAAGAACGAAAATTCGTTATCTTAAGGAGATTCAACGAAAATTGCGCTGTCAATACTTGAGATGTGCTATTTTGGTGAACAAGTAGATAACATCGAGTGCTTCTAGATGATATAAAATGGGAGAGTTTTCAACAACTGAACCATAACACGTCAATCATGATTTGTCCAAGATTTTTAGTTTTCAGTTTTCTATTGATTTTTGTCAGTGTAACAGCTGATACGATAGACTACGAAACAGCCAAGAACCTCACCGCAGACTATTGCTACGTGAAAAGCTACGCAGAAGTAGATTCGATTGTTGAAAAATGCAATCGCATCGTTATTGAAGGCTTCGAAGTTCCGGCTGGCAAAACTTTGATGCTCAAATTGAAAAAAAAGACCACACTCTTGTTCGAAGGCACTCTCACGTTCGGTTTCGCACATTGGGAAGGCTCACTCATCGAAATTCATGGAGAATATCTTCAAGTCATCGGAGGAACGAGTGAGTAACTTGAAACTCTCGAGAAATCGTATTTAGCGATTTTTCCGACAGATCATCTTATTCATGGACACGGCGAGAAATATTGGGACGGTCATGGTGGTGGGGGCGTGGTCAAGCCCAAGAGGTTGATGTCCATCAATGGCAATGGAGGATCTTACAAGAATATCAACATCAAGAACTGCCCAATGTTTTGCGTGGCTATCTCAGGACATGATCTCACCTTTTCTGGATTCAATATCGATTTGAACGATGGATTCAAGGTACATTTCGATCACGTCGTAACTCTACATTTTGACGACTATCATGAACTGAGGAGATTATTATAACCTACTGATCTTTCAATCTTCATTCTTATTATTTCAATAATTTAGAACCACCTTGCGGTGAACACAGATGGTATGGGTTTCGCTAATTCCCACAACATCGTCATCGAAAACTGCAAAATCATCAACCAGGATGACTGCGTGAACGTTTTGGGAGGCAGTTACAATGCGATCGTCAGAAATGTCCATTGTTGGGGATCGCATGGTTTCAGCATCACTAATGGAATGTCGACAACAGACACTGACAACGATATTCGCAATATCACTTTCGAAGACAGTTCAATCGGAGGATCATTGGGTGGAATTCATATCAAGACCCTTCCCACCAGTGGACGAGGAGTGATCGATCAAATAACGTATAAAAACATCGAGATAAAAGGTAGCCTCTACCAGAAATCGTTGAAATGTTATGTCTACTGTTGATTTTCACAGATACAACAAGATATGCGATCGAGGTTCAACAGGATTACCCCAATAATGACGGTAAAACGTCGAACAAAATCAAAATAACGAATATAAACCTCATCAACATAACAGGATCGGTGGTTAAAACTTCGAGAGCAGTGCGCATTATGTGTGGATCCGGATCGTGTTCCAACTGGAATTGGTCTGGAATCAAGATAACTGGTTCCAATAACAAGGATATTTGTAATTTCCACCCGAAAGGATATTCATGTTGATTCAAATTATGATAATTAAATTGTTTAAAGAATAAATCGCCTATTTTTCCCTATTCGCTTATATTCTTGGGAGTAAATAATTTTCTACCTGTATCAATGAGTAATATTGTGGAGGTATTTGACATTATTGTGTAATGTGTCTTTCGCCCCATCAAATCATAAGATTCGAAATAAAACAACTAAATTTTCAATATCATTTAATCGTAAAATATTGGCAACAGCTTGAACATCAACAGGAATAACCTTGCGGATGGAAATTACAAACATCTTTGTTCTTGGAGCCGGTTAACTTGACTCCGGACCAACTCCAGTTTGTACATGATCCAGATCCACAATTAATCCGCACAGCTCTCGATGTTTTGACGACTGAACCAGTTACGTCAATCAATTTCAGATTATTTATCTTGATATTGTTCGACGACTTGCCATCATTATTGGGGTAGTCTTGTTGGATTTCTATACCATATCTATCTGTATCTGAAATATTTCATGAAACTATTTGCATACTGAACATTCCGTGCCTGAAAATACCTTTGATTTCGATGTTTCTGTAAGTTATGTCCTCGATAGTTCCATGACCACCAGTAGGTAGAGTCTTGACATGAATTCCACCCAATGATCCTCCGATTGAACTGTCTTCGAAAGTGATATTGCGAATGTCGTTGTTATCGTCTGTAGCGGACATTCCTGAAGTGATGCTGAAGCCATGCGATCCCCAACAATGAACGTTTCTAACAACTACATCCGTACTACCCCCCAAAACGTTTATGCAATCATCTTGATTGATAATTTTGGAGTTTTCGATGAGGATATTGTGGGAGTTTGCAAAATCTATACCATCTGTGTTCCTTCCAAGTTGATTCTGGAGGAATACCAAACATTTTCAGTATATCCGCATATTGATAGAGTGTTCGATATGTACCTTGAATCCATCTTGAAGATCGATATTAAATCCTGACAAGGTGAGACCATTTCCCCTCATAGACACACAAAATACTGGACAATTCTTGATATTGATATTTTTGACGATACTACCATCGGCAATAATTGACATTACCCTCTTTGGTTTGACAACACCAGCAACACCATGCCCGTCCCAATATTTCTCACCATGACCGTGGATGAGGTGATCTGCCAACAATCGAAGGTAATTAGGATAAAGGCAATAAATCAGTACGACAAAGACAGTTTGACGTCACTCACTTGTTCCTCCGATGACTTGAATGTCTTGCCCACGAATTTCGATGAGCGAACCTGCCCAATGTTCCATGCCAAAGGTCAGAGTACCTTCGAAGAGAAGTACAGCTTTTTTTTTCAGTCCGAGCCTCAGAGTTTTACCAGCGGGCACTTCAAAGCCCTCGATGACTATACGATTACATTTTTGGAGAGTTGAAGCTACTTCGTCGTAGCTTTTCACGTAGCAATAATCTGCGGTGAGGTTTTTGGCTGTTTCGTAGTCGATGGGCTCGTAATCAGCTGTTACGCATACTATCGATAGTGATAAACTCAAAAACAAATTTACACCAAGTATCATGGCTGAGTGATGATGGTTGAGTGAAGAATATTTCGTTTGAATTGAGTTGCAATCCAATTTATAGCAGTTTAGGACTTTATTTATTCAGTTTCGTATCTTATCTTGAGTACCTAATATGCAATCATCCCATCAGAAAGCGATGTCAAAATAAAAATGTTCTCAATGTATCATCTTATTTATTCAAACTTGTCGGAGCTACATATCAACATGAATATCCATGTGGATGGAAATTACAATTGTCCTTCTGATGCGTTCCAGTTATTTTAACTCCAGACCAATTCCAATTGGTGCAAGAACCAGATCCACAACTAATGCGAACTCCTCTTCCTCCTTTTCCTGTCATCGTTCCAGTAACATTGTGAAGATTCAAATTATTTATCTTGATGTTGTTGGATGGATGACCGTCACCGTTCGGGTAATCTTGTTGGATGTGAATGGCATCTCTCGTCACATCTGAAGTATTCGGGAAATCATAATGAAAATACAGGAAACGATTGATTATCCACGAATACCTTTGATGTACACGTTCCTATAGGTAATTTGATCGACGGTTCCATGTCCTCCAGCAGGATGTGTTTTCACATGAATTCCATCGAATGAACCTCCGATGGAACAATCTTCGTAAGTGATGTTACGTACATCGTTGTCAGTATCAGTTTTGGAAAGTCCTGCGCTGATCGTCAATCCATGAGATCCCCAGCAGTGAACGTTCCTTATAACTGCATTACTGCTCACCATAATGTTCACACAATCATCTTGATTGATTATTTTGGAGTTTTCAATGAGAATATTGGAGGAATGAGCCATAGTTATGGCGTCTGTATGTTTGGCCAAGCCACCCTAAAAAGGGATATCGTTCTTATTTGAATTGATCATTCGATATTACTGCAACTGCTTATGATATAGGTGATACCGATTGACTAACCTTGAATCCATCATTCAAATCGATATTGATTCCAGTAAAAGTTAAATCAGTTCCGATCATTTTGATACAAGCCGTTGGACAGTTCTTGATGTTGATATTTTTGAAGATTCCTCCATGACCAGACAACGAAATTAAAGTATCTGGCTTCTTGTGTCCTCCAGATCCGCCTTGACCGTCCCAATAATATTCACCTTGCCCATGGAGAAGGTGATCTAGAAAAATAAAATTAACACAATATTGACAGTTTCAAATTCTTGAATATCTATATCTTCAATTCAACTTACTAGTTCCTCCAATGATTTGAATGTTGTCTCCTTTTATACGAACTAGTGGCCCATCCCAGTAGGATACACCGAATTTGATTTCTTTCTCGAATAAAACCACAGAATTCTTCTTCAAATTCAGTTCGAGAGCTTTGCCAGCAGGAACTTCGAAACCCACAAGAGCGATGTATTTACATTTCTCAACGATTGAGGCTACTTCATCGTAACTTTTGGCGTAACAATAATCTGCGGTTAGATTTTTGGCTGTTTCGTAGTCGATGGGTTCGAAATCAATGGGAGATGCTGATATGCCCACTGTGATACAAAATAAAACCACGAACAAGGTTGAAAAATACATCATGCCTAATTATTTACACCAATGATGAATTCAATCTGATGAAACCGAGCTCTCACTTTATAATCTTCAAGAAAGAATACTCGAATTGTTTGCCATGATTGTTGACGTCATATTTATCCTTGAAAATGGATTAGATCATATCAAAACTCGATATTCGAAATATATCAGTAAAAAACAACTACTCAAGATTTTCGATCAGATATAATTCATCAAAACAAACAGATAAATTGATGAAAAATAGAAATGAAATGTTCTCTTGGTCATTGAAAATATCAAAGATTAGATCAGTAATCTATGTTCACTATAATTGGGTCGATCTTGTGTTAATTAAATCAGGATCACCAAGTTTTAGACAACACATTTCAGAAAATATAATGGTATATCAATAAACAATATTTCACAACTTAATCAATCAACATAAATATCCATGAGGATGGAAATTACAATCATCTTTATTCTTAGTGAAGTACAGATTTATCTTTCAGTCCAAGCTTTAGAGTTTTACCAGCGGGCACTTCAAAGCCCTCGATAACGATACGATTACATTTCTGGAGAGTTGAAGCTACTTCGTCGTAGCTTTTCACGTAGCATTAATCTGCGGTGAGGTTTTTGGCTGGTTACTGATTGAAATTTGAACTTTGTCGACAAAATGTAAAAATTTTAGACAATAAAGCTTATTCTTCTCCTTCTTCAGTTTCGTATCTTATCACCTGATATTCAATCATCACATCAGAAAGCGATGCTCAAATAAAAATGTCTTCAATGTATAATTCAATTTATTCACTTATGATTTTAAAAGCTAGATGAATCAACATGAATATCCATTTGGATGGAAATTACAATCGTCCTTCGTATGCGTTCCAGTTATTTTAACGCCTGACCAATTCCAATTGGTGCAAGAACCAGATCCACAACTAATGCGAACTCCTCTTCCTCCTTTCCCTGTCATCGTTCCAGTAACATTGTGAAGATTCATGCTGTTTATCTTGATGTTGTTGGACGGATGACCATCACTATTTGGATAATCTTGTTGAATGTGAATGGCATCTCTCGTCACATCTGAAATTTTCAGGAAATTATAATGCAAATACAGGAAACGTTTGATTATCCACGAATACCTTTAATGTACACGTTCCTGTAAGTAATTTGATCGACAGTTCCATGTCCTCCAGCAGGATGTGTTTTCACGTGAATACCATCAAAAGATCCTCCGATAGAGCAATCTTCGAAAGTGATGTTGCGAACATCGTTGCTATGATCGTTTGTCGATAATCCTGCGCTAATTGTCAATCCATGAGATCCCCAGCAGTGAACATTTCTGATCACAGCATTATTGCTGTTAATTACGTTTATACAATCATCCTGGTTGACGATTTTACAGTTTTCGATGAGAACATTGCTGGAGTGAGTGAATGTTATAGCATCTGTGTTTTTGGCCAAGCCGTTCTGTGAAAAAAAAAATTAATAATTTATGCTGATTTATCAGAACTGATGATGAACCAACCTTGAATCCATCGTTCAAATCGATATTGATTCCGGAGAAAGTGAGATCATTCCCCCTGACGTAGACACAAAACGCCGGACAGTTTTTGATGTTCAGGTTTTTGAAAATGCCTTTTTTGACATTACCTGAGATTACCTTTTTTGGCTTATCAACTCCGCTAGAGACTCCCTTGCCATCCCAATAATGCTCACCCTGTCCATGGATAAGATGATCTAGAAACGATTAATGAAAAGGTATCAACTGTTCTGTTCTCAATCAATACTTTTTCCTTATAGTCCCTGCTTGAAATTTTCATATAACTTACTTGTTCCTCCGATGACTTGAATATTTTCACCTGATATATCAATTAGTGCGCCTGTCCAATGTTTAACGGCAAATTTGAGTTCTTTCTCGAATAAAACCACAGAATTCTTCAGCAATTTCAGCTCTAGAGTTTTACCAGCAGGAACTTCGAAGCCCATAAGAACGATGTATTTACATTTCGCAACGATTGAGGCAACTTCATTGTAATTATTCACGTAACAATAATCGGCAGTGCGATTCTTGGCTGTTTCGTAGTCGATGGGTTCGAAATCAATGGGAGATGCTGATATACCCACTGTGATCCAGAATAAACCCACAGCCAAAATCGAAAAATACATCATGCCAAATTATTTACAACAATGATGAATTCAATCTGATGAAACCCAGCTCTCAATTTATAATCTCCAAGAAAAACTACTCGAATTGTTTATCATCATTATTGACGTCATATTCATCTTTGGAAATGGATCAGATCATATCAGAACACGATATTCAAATTATATCAGTAAAAAACAACTACTCATGACTTTCGATCAGATATCGAAACGAACAGATGAATTGACATAAAATACAAATGGAATGTTCTCTTTATCATTGAAAATATCAAAGATTAGATCAGTAGACGAAATTCACCATAATATCTGATTGGATATCAAGAAGTATTGAAAATATCTGTTCTGGTTGAGATCGATCTGGAGCATTTGCCAATTGAATCAGGATTACCGACTTCTAGACTACAAATCTCAGAAAATATATTTGTATATTGATAAAAAATATTTCACAACTCAATCAAACAATATGAATATCCATGTGGATGGAAATTACAATCATCTTTATTCTTAGTGCCGGTTAACTTGACTGCGGAGTATCTTCGATTCACAAATTTATCTTTCAGTCCAGAGTTTTACAGCGGGAACTCGATGACTATACGATTACTTCCTCGTAGCTTATCACCTAGCCAAAAATTTGCTGCCAGGTTTTTGGCTGTTTTGTAGTAGATGGGCTCATAATCAGCTGTTATGCCTTCCGTCAATAGTGATGTAGTAGTGAAGTATCACGGTTAACTGATTAACTGAGTCGAGCGCAAAATATTTCATTTGCATTGAGTTGCAATTCAATTCGTAGCAGTTTTGAATTTTTCTTTTGTTCAGTTTCGTATCTTATCTTGAGTACCTAATATTCAATCATCCCACCAGAAAGCGATGTCATAATAAAAATGTTCTCAATGTATCATCTTATTTATTCAAACTTATCGAAGCTACATATCAACATGAATATCCATGTGGATGGAAATTACAATCGTCCTTCGTATGCGTTCCAGTTATTTTAACGCCTGACCAATTCCAATTGGTGCAAGAACCAGATCCACAACTAATGCGAACTCCTCTTCCTCCTTTTCCTGTCATAATTCCAGTAACATTGTGAAGATTCATGCTGTTTATCTTGATGTTGTTGGACGGATGACCATCACTATTTGGATAATCTTGTTGAATGTGTATGGCATTTCTCGTCACATCTGAAATATTCAGGAAATCATAATGAAAATACAGGAAACGATTGATTATCCACGAATACCTTTGATGTACACGTTCCTATAGGTAATTTGATCGACAGTTCCATGTCCTCCAGCAGGATGTGTTTTCACGTGAATTCCATCGAATGAACCTCCGATAGAGCAGTCTTCGTAGGTGATGTTACGAACATTGTTGCTATGATCGTTTGTCGATAATCCTGCGCTAATTGTCAATCCATGAGATCCCCAACAGTGAACATTTCTGATCACTGCATTATTGCTGTTCATTATGTTCACACAATCGTCTTGGTTGACAATTTTAGAGTTCTCGATCACGATGTTGCTAGAGTGAGAGAATGTTATAGCATCTGTGTGTTTGGCCAAGCCGTTCTGTGAAAAAAAAAATCATAATTCATGCTGATTTATCAGAATTGATGATAAACCAACCTTAAATCCATCGTTCAAATCGATATTGATTCCGGAAAAAGTGAGATCATTTCCGTACATCTTGATGCAAGCTGTTGGGCAGTTTTTGATATTCAGGTTTTTGAAAATGCCTCCATTGACATTAACCGTGAGTAATTTTTCTGGTTTATCAACTCCGCCAGAGCCTCCCTGGCCATCCCAATAATGCTCACCCTGTCCATGGATAAGATGATCTAGAATTGATTGATGACAATTGTTTTGTTTTCAATCAATATTTTTTCCAAATACTCGCTGCTTGAGATTTTCATAATATGACTTACTTGTTCCTCCAATGACTTGAATATTTTCTCCTGATATATGAATTAGGTCACCTTTCCAATATTTCACTGCAAATTTCATTTCTTTCTCGAATAAGACCACAGAATTTTTCAGTAATTTCAGCTCTAGAGTTTTGCCAGCAGGAACTTCGAAGCCCACAAGAACGATGTATTTACATTTCGCAACGATTGAGGCTACTTCATCGTAATTTTTTACGTAACAATAATCGGCAGTGCGATTCTTGGCTGTTTCGTAGTCGATGGGTTCGAAATCAATGGGAGATGCTGATATGCCCACTGTGATACAAAATAAAACCACCAACAAGGTTGAAAAATACATTTTAGTTAACTATCTCGCTTGTGATAATAAACTGTGTCTCATAATTTTCATCATCCGCTTTATATTCTTGAAGAAAAAACACTCGATATTTTATCGAATCCAAATGATGAATCGATAGGATAATTGCTGATATATCATTCATTATCTATTCCTTCATCAGGTTTCAAGAAGTAAATCAGATCGTAAAGAATCTAGTTCGATGATATGAAAGGAAATAACAAATCATTGTTCAAAACCAAACTTTAATTACGATTCTCAATGTATCTTAATTTGATCAACAAGAATATCCGTTCGGATGGAAATTACAGACGTCCTTTTTCTTAGATCCAGTTATCTTGACGCCGGACCAATTCCAATTTTTACATGATCCAGCCCCGCAATTTATGTAAACTCCCACCGCACCACTGGTAACAGTCCCATGGATATTCTCCAGAGTCAAACCGTCGATTTCAATATTGTTGCTTGGATGTCCATCGTTCAAGTAATCCTGACGAAATTCGATTCCCCTCATGTTAACCTCTAGTGAAGAGATAGATTTCATTAGAATTGAAATAATAGACTTTTCTGAATATTTCACCTTTGATCTCGATATTTCTATAAGTGATTTGACTGATTTTTCCTTTGCCACCTGAAGGCATCGTCAGAATATGGATACCGTTCAGAGAACCTCCGATGGAACAATCTTCGAAGGTGACATTATGAATATCATTATTTTCGTCAGTTTTCGAGAGTCCGGAGCTGAAGCTGAGACCGTGAGATCCCCAGCAGTGAACGTTTCTGATCACTGCATTACTGCTAGCCATAACATTTATACAGTCGTCCTGGTTATAAATTTTCGAGTCTTCGATGAGAATGTTGTTGGAATAAACGAATCCCATAGCGTCAGTGTTCCTGCCTAATCCACCCTAGAAAAATAAATTCAGTTGATGGTGAATTATCTATCTTCCTATGCGTTTACCTTGAATCCGTCTTGAAGGTCGATATTGAAGCCAGAAAAAGTGAGATCATTTCCTATGATGGAGACACAAAACATGGGGCAATTTTTGATGTTGATGTTCTTGAAAGATCCACGGTGTACGTTGATGGACATTAACCGCCTGGGTTTAACCACTCCACCATCACCATGGCCGTCCCAATATTTTTCACCCTTTCCATGAATCAAATGATCTAAGAAAAGTAAAGGAAAGCTCTTCAAGATGTTCTCTCACGCAGAATGCAACATATGTCCTACTCACTAGTTCCTCCGATTACTTGGATATTCTCTCCGCCGATATCAATGAGTGGACCTTCCCAATGAGCCACTCCGAACGTTATGGTCCCTTCTATCAATAGCACGGAATTCTTCTGCAAGTGAAGCTGCAAGGTTTTACCTGCAGGAACTTCGAAGTTCACTATCACGATGTATTTACATGTCTTGACGATTGAGGCTACTTCATCGTAACTTCTTGCGTAGCAGTAGTCTGCGGTGAGGTTTTTGGCTGTTTCGTAGTCGATGGGTTCGAAATTTGTTGTTGCAGGTGTTGCGTCTACAAGGGTAACTGCTAAGAAGCCCAGTAATAAGGTTTGAGGATTCATTTTCTGATGTTCAGAATACGATGCGGTGCGAGTGATGATGTAGTTCTTTTATATCATTGAAAGCACTTGAAAATGTCCAATAAATCTTACGCGATTTAGATATCTGTATACTTGAATATTTGATCGATATCATGAAAAAACATTATTTTATCATTTAGGTTATCGATTGATGATAAGAAACAGTATTTTACACTGAGCTACTGTCTTGTTTTCATAACAAATCTCATTTGAATCAACTCAAACTCATTATCAATGCGATATTTTATTGATTACTTAACATTTAAAGCCGTTCGGTTGGAAATTACAATAATTCTTATTCTGCGCTCCGGTTATCTTGATTCCGGACCAATGCCAATTCTTGCAAGATCCAGCCCCACAGTTGATATAAACTGCCGATGAGTCTCTTCCGGTAACAGTACCGTAGATATTTTCCAGAGTCAAGCCATCGATTTCGATGTTATTGCTTGGATGTCCTTCGCTCAAATAGTCTTGGCGAAATTCGATTGCTCTCATGATCACCTCTGGAAGGTCATCAAGTGGGATGATATTTCACAAATTATTGAATTGAATTCAATGCTCACCTTTGATTTCGATATTTCTGTAAGTGATTTGACTGATTTTTCCTCGACCACCGGTGGGCATAGTTAGAATGTGGATACCGTTCAAAGAACCTCCAATGGAACAATCTTCGAAGGTGACATTGTGGATATCATTCTTCTCGTCAGTTTTCGAGAGTCCGGAGCTGAAGCTGAGACCGTGAGATCCCCAACAGTGAACGTTTCTGATCACTGCATTACTGCTATTCAAAACGTTAACGCAATCGTCTTGGTTCCAAATTTTGGAGTCTTTAATGAGAATGTTGTTGGAATAAGCGAATGTCATTCCATCAGTGTTCACCCCTCGTCCATTCTGGAATCAATTGAAAGGTTGTTGAAACAGTAGTTTGAAACGTAATTGGAAGCAGTTTTTTTGCAGTACTGACCTCAAATCCATCCTTGAGATCAAGGTTGAAGCCAGAGAAAGTGAGATCGTTACCGATGATGGCAACACAGAACATCGGACAATTCTTAATATTGATGTTAGAGAAGGATCCGCCGTTTGAGTTGATGGACATCAACCTCTTAGGCTTCACCACGCCGCCGCCTCCTCGGCCATCCCAATATTTCTCTCCTTGTCCATGGAGCAAGTGATCTGCGGATAACAGATCAATGTCAAGTAGAATTCAGCCCAAGAAACGACGATTCAACGTGCGTATCACTCACTCTTTCCTCCCATGACCTGAATCAATTCGCCGGTGATGTGCATCAATGGGCCATCCCAATGTGCCACCCCAAACGTGATGACGCCTTCGAATAATAGCACGGCTTTTTTCTTCAAGCTCAGCATCAAAGTCTTGCCGGCTGGTACTTCGAAAGTTTCGAGAACGATTCGGTTACATGTCTTGACGATGGAGGCTACTTCGTCGTAGCTTTTCACGTAGCAATAATCTGCGGTGAGGTTTTTGGCTGTTTCGTAGTCGATGGGCTCGTAACCATTCGAATCAGCTGTGGTGCTGACTACGAATAGTAACAAACACACAAGGGATTTCGGATGTAGGAACATTGTTGATTGGTTCGTGAACGGAATCATTCACTCAATTTATATGTGTCAGAAAGCTCTCCAAACGTTCATAGAGAGATTATCTCAGAAGATAGTTATTTTTGTTTCGAGTATAAAATAAATAAATTGATGAATCCTTCGTTAAATCAGATAATTACACACAAATAACGTCATCAGGAATATCGTTTCTAGATAATCTAAGTGGAAGAACAAATAAATGTATTCCAAAAATTGACTAGATCTCATCTCCTGACAATTAAAAAATGGACGAAGAGATCCACAAACAATTGAAAGAAACGATTTATGATTTGTATGTTTTCAGTTCATCGTAGGCTATTAAATTAAGGTTTACAAGCAGTAAAATTGTTTGGTATATGCGTGTCTTACCCCATTAACGGACAGAATCACGAATAAAGATTTAGGATTTTGCAGCACCGTACTTAGTGAATTTTCAGCTGAAATAATTACGCAGTTCATGATTCAATAGCTTTATCCAGATAAATGTCGAATGGGTTTCGATCATCAATCGTATACTGAGAAACGTTGTAGATTGTATCAAAGTACATGATTTTCAAGAAAATAATCTTTATTTATATATGTATTTGACTATAAAATGCCATTATACATTTTATATTCCTTCAATTCAAATGAAAACATTTAATATGATATTCCTACATTCAAGCTGTAGCTTTGAAATCGGATAAAATTAAACCTACTCATTTTCTTCCTATCCCAATTCTATACGGTCCTGTTCAGGTTCATCTATTACCCGTACCCTGAAGACTTGTTATTCAATATAACGTTGCAGATACGCAATCAAGCCGCATTTCTATCGAAATACCATTCGAAAATCAATCTCATTTAGTCGTCCAGCCATCAGCAAGGAAGAAGTACGAATAGTTTCTCCTTTTTTACTCAAATTATTTGCATTGCTGTGTTTCACTTCTCAACCGACATGCGAACGAGATATTAAAAGGAAAAGTGAAAACAATAAAGTCTTCATCCGAGTGATTAGTGTCACAGAAATGGTTGACGATGAGGAGCTCAATAAGGTACTGTATATTGAATTAATAGCTGCAGCTTTCTTGAAGACGTAAATTCAATCGTTTATTGTTAATGTAGATTTCCAGACAATAGAAAATTATGGAACGACAATATGCCATTGCAGTATTTTTGGTCGTTTTATAGCTGAATGAAGAGTATTTATAGGGATTGAAACGATTAACCACCATTTCTTTGAATATGATAGTTACATCCACCAAAATCTGGAATGAGAACCGTTTAAAAAATAGAACATACACCATTTTTAATGATCTGCACAATAGGAAATAAAGAAACTTTCCGAAAAATCATGAAATCCAGAAAAGAATCGGATTTCTGGCATCATTTTGAGTAGTTATTTCAGAGTTTGGTGTATAAAGGAATATTTTCACCAGAAATCATCAATTCATAGTCAAGAACTGTCGCTTTGCACATGGTGATAATAAAACATCATTCAAAAAAAATTCAATATACTCAGTCTAGGTGAATTTTCTCACGCAACATTCCGTTTCGTTTTCCCCGTCCATAAAAAGTCCTGTTCTGTCTGTATTCTGGCAAAAAAAATGCCAACCCATCGATATACCTTGGAAACAGTCACATCGCCGAATGTGACGAAAATCAGACAATAAATTCGATCAAACTTTGTCGTGGTGCACTTTCCGATAAAAGAAATCCGTTGGGAAAGTGAGTCGCGAAACAAACACATCGAATCGTTCGGAAATGTCGGGGAAAAAAACTAAAATGGGTAGCAGGTTGGTGCTTTTGCAGGGCATCAGAAGACTAGCCATGCCGAGCAGATCATTCAGTGAGGGTACTCAGAATGTAAGTGTCCTCGAAATGACAGCTTCATTTTCACTTAGGTGTATGCTTAGAAGCAAGAAAATATAGGATCATTTTCCTATTTTACTTGTAACAATTACAATTCTAAACAACTGAGGAATCGAATAGAATTGGAATTGATTGAAGATATCCAGTTTTAATGTGAAGAAGATCGATCAATTCCTCTTCGAGTTACGATACCTCCACAAATTGATGAACTGTCTAACATAATGCTCTGATTAATTCCTCGCAAGATTTTGTGAAATCTATCAATCACCGCAAGACCATCAAATTTGATACCAGCAACTCCACCGGAAAGTTAAATTAAACTACATTCGGTGCCAGTTACCGTCGTCTATGTTACATTACACTCACCCCCTCCCTCCCTCTACGAATAACACTCCGTTAACGTGATATTCGAGAGTGCGAACATTCTCCACCCTTTCGGTTATTCCACGAACGCCGTGAAGAGCGTATCCCAGTTTGGTCCGTGAAACAAAGTTACACCAACTAAAATTCGTAACTGAGATTCGTGAGTGGAGTATAGAGTGTTAGTTGATATGTTTGTCCACGGGGTTCAAGGTCACTATGCGTCTTCTTCAGACTCGGAATCGGACGACGAAGGAGATCCGGAAAAGATGCTCAATGTACTCGTTCCACCCAATCATTCCTGAATCGTACCTTCAAATCTCGAATCTCGTTACAGAGACGCCGTGAAGAATGCGAGAGAAAAGCGAGAAGGGGGGAAATGGACCCCCGTTTGGAGTTCACCTTCCAACTTCTTATAGACGCCACGGGTCTGCCAAGGAGCGAGATCATGGATCACGTCTTCGAAGGAGACATGGTGAGCACGTTGAACACACCAAACCCTGAACTCGGTAGTCGATAATTCTTCCCCAGTTGGACGAGATAAATCAGCTCTTCCTACCCCACATGAAGACGAAACTGTTGTGGTTCTACCAGGACACCGAAGGTGTTGAGCCTCAACGTCTTCCGCAGGCGGTGGATCCCAGCAAACCCGGTCCCAGCAAGCAAATCAGTAGATCCAACTTGACGCAGCAACACGCGACGACGCCCAAGAAGAAACTGTTCCTCACTGACGGGATCAGCGTACCTTTCACGGGGATTTGCGTCTACATCTTCAGGACCAACAGCGGGAAACAATTGCCTGAAGAGGGTTTCCAAAAGGTGGTTCAGTGTGAGGAAGAATGTTCGCTTTGATTGCTATTCTTTCTGCAGGATTTGTTCTGTGGGGTGATGGACGCTGCGCAAATCGGAATGGTGACGACGATAGAGAGAATCATCGAGCACGTGTTCATGGAGGCTCTGGCGCATCCTAGTGCAGACTGCGAAGACGATGCCACTAGCTGCCCGATGGTGAAGAATCAGCTGCTACCCAGTTTGAGATCGTTTTGTAGTGTTCTAAAAGGTAACCGATCGTTTAGGGCGCTATTTTGAGAGGCGTTGCCATTTCGAAACCTGTTCTTAGTTTGTGAAGAAGTGTGTGGTGAAGGAAACTTGTTCGACGATGGAAAAACCATCATGGCTGATTACGACGGGGATGATATCAAAGAAATGGCGAAGTACCCAGAGAAAGTGCTGCCTTTGGAGCAGAGAGCCAAGAGTTGGATAAAACGGTTGGATGAAATACTGAAGGAGAGCGAGCAAATTCGAAGAGAAAACGATTCATCAGGTTAGTGTCGCGTTCTGTATTTTCAGATGATATGGATTTCTTTTCTGGCGTCGCAGGACCTCAGGATGAACTGGAGTACTGGAAGAAAAGGGGAGCCCAATTTTCCCAAATCGTTACGCAAGTCAATTCCGATGAAGTTCAACTGACGATCTTGTGCATGAAATTGGCTCATTCGAAGGTGCTGAAAGAATGGAAAGACACGGACAAAAAAATAACTTACTGCTATAACGAAGCCAAGGATAACGCCAAGTTCATTCAGTCTTTGGAAACGAAATGCCACTCTTTATATCTGGATGACCCAGTAAGCGCAGGACGTTGAGAAAAACATTCGAGATGATTGATTGATTCTCTGTTCTCAGGTGAAAATGCGGAAATCCATCATGGGACTGTTGCAGACAGTTCGGCTGATACACAGTGTGTCTCAATTCTACAACACATCTGAAAGGACTTCTGCACTCATGGTCAAGGTATTCTCGGTTATTTCCATTCGATCGTGAAAGTTTCGAATCTGTTTCTTTCAGATAACCAATCAAATGATAGAGACTTGCAGGGAATACATCACCTGTCGTGGTCAGGAAAGCATTTGGTCTCAAGACAGAGCAGTGGTGAAAGACAAACTGACGCAATGCATAATTTTAAACAAAGTGTACAGGAAAACGTACTCTGTAGTGAAAAATCAACCATTCTTGCCTGGACAACAACCCTTCAACTTTTCCGAAAACTACGTTTTCGGGAAATTCGACGCCTTCTGTAGAAGGCTCATGAGGATCATCTCCACGTTCGATTTGATCGATGATTACAGCGGATTATTTCAGAGACGTATGGAAGGATTGCTTCTCGGTGAAGGTAACCAAAATCCGAAGCCTCTCCATACCGTTCCAAATGAAATTCAACTGCGTTTTCAGTTCTCGAAGAAGCCATTCAGAATTTCAACGAGATAAAGCAGATAGTGATGAATAAAAGTTACGATTACTTGGACCACAGGAACAGCGAGTTCGAGAAGGATTTCAAGAATTTCATGGTCAACACGGATCTGTTGCGAGATAATATCGCTGAAACTATCGAAGTTAATTTCGATAGTGTGTGGGAAACGGCGCAAGGAATCCGATTCTTGACACGGTTCGAAAAAGTAAGAAATCGTGTATTAGTAATTAGTCACTGGAAGGGGAAATTAAAAAATCACCGTAATGTTTGAAGGTGAGTGAGAAGATTCCTCTGGCGAAAATGGACGAGAAGTACGACAGAATCTTAAAGTATTGCGAGAAAGAGGTGGATCGAATCATAAAAATGTACAAAAAACAAAAAGACGATCCTCCCTTACCGAGAATGTTTCCTCCGATAGCGGGCAGAGTGAAATGGGCGCGATCTCTAGTCTCTCACCTCGAGGAACTCTTATCGAATGTCACCTCTCATCATATCCTGAAGAACCTCCCGGCAACCGTTGAATTATCCAGGAAGCATAAAGCTGCGGAAACGATGCTGAAAGCATTCGAAACCGATATGGTGGCCTTGTGGATGAATCAGAATGTAAAATATCCCATTGTGCTCCTCGTCCAAGAAGAAATATCCGTTCGTTTTCAGATCCAGGAGGTGAATAGGTGTCTGATGAGGCATCTGCTAGCCGTTTGTCCTGAAAACCAGAAGCTGAAAGTCAATATCCACAGCACGATACCTTTGTTGATAAGAGAGTCGGATTTGATGTTCAAAATGGATCTGCCGATACCGATGGCGGCGTTGACTTTATACGCAAAGCAGGACCATTACAGTATCGTTCAGGATTCATTGCAAGTAACTACTTTTCGTGAAATTTCCTCTGGAAACTTGTAGTTTCCAGATTCTTGTCATGATGATTTTTTTGGTTAGTTTCTGATCTACGACCTACTGAAAACGGTGAAGAACGTAAAGTTGGAAGTGAGACCTTTGCTGTTGCCGCATTTGATAAAACTGACGGAAAAAATAGAGCCCGGACTCGTTGAGCTCAACTGGTTTTCCCCAAACTGGCAAGACTACGTCGATAAAGGCAATGAAGCGATCAAGAATTTCAGAATACTGGTGAATATCAGTCATTAAACTTTCAGGCTGCAATTGAAATCTCGTTGAAACCAAACCTAGAATTGTATAATCCTTGATTTTTTTGTAGACGGAAAGAGTTCACGACGTATACGTGAACAGAATCCTGGAGGTACTGAATACCATGCAAAACATACAACTACACTCTCTACCAGAAATCGGCGAAGAACCATGGACGGTGGAGTCCTTCTGCAGCAGCACCGAGGCGGTCTGCAGAACCGCAGCTGCCGAGCTCCACAAGAAGAGTTTAATGGTGGAAGAAGCTGTCGAAGAAATCCTCTCTCTGGTGAAACGCGTTCAAATCGACCCGGACGCACCTGCCTCTGCAGAAGAAGACCTCTTCGAAGGTGACATCGATAAAATTGAACGAACCGTTCGGAATTAACGAAATCATCCCCAGACGAAGGTCGCAGCGGAGCGGGCAGCTCGCAGCAGCAGCAATCCGATTGGTCGCTGGTGTGGGAGTGTTTCGAGAAACCGCATATTCTACTGAGTGGTGGCATGGCGAAGGCCATGCGGGACGTAGTGCGCGGAGCTCTTGGAGAAATGCGACGCTACTACAGCAGGAAAGTCGTCGACGTTCTCGTCAGGGTAACGAGGAGGTCTTTGGAGGCGCTACGAAAAAGAGTCGCCATGGAATGTGAGTGAACAAATGGAAAACAATCTCTCTTTCTTTTCGAAAACCAACTAGCAGGTTTTCTTCATTCAATTCAAAACGTTACTAAAATATAACTACGATTTTTGAAGAAACTGATCATTCACGAGCCTCAGACAATTTCCATTTTTCCTATTCATTTTTTCCATTTCTTGCGTACTTTATGAATGTCAGTGTATATTGTTCCAAGATAAAGAAGAGAGAACACCAGTTTTCGTGATCAACTCGGTTCTGCTCATTCCAAAAGTGGGTATCAAGCCCAATTTGGAAGAGGTCCAAGATATCCTGACAGTCGCCGGAAGAACTATAACGAATGTGGCCAAAGGAGTTGGCCAATGGGCAGGCAATCAAACGCAGGTATTTCCAGAAAAGTATCTATTTAGTCTGGATATATTTAGCTATCAAAGATGCTGTTGAACTGACTTTGTGTTTCACTTTCTCCAATTCAAAACTGTAAATACAATTAGAATATCGATGTTAGATGGACGTTTTTCGGAGTTAACGGGATCAAATGTGAAATTAGATTTATTCCCATTAGCTCCGAATGTAATGAACCTTAGATTGTATATCCTACAAGATGAGTTACGCTTATGAGCGAAAGCTTCAAGAAAAGTAGCCCAACTTAACGCATGAAAATAGTAAATAGTTAACTTGGACGTGACGGAGTCTGAAAATAACCACTATTCGAATTTTCGATTTTATGAAATCTCTTGGATTTTGTCGACAATTCACAAATATTCCGACCCAAACTTGTCTGCAGTTACTCATCTTGTCGAGTTATACTTGTAGGTATAACTCAAGTAATGAAAAGTTATGAAGATCACTAATAACAGTTTCTCTCTTCTCGTCACCCCCACACACTCCGACAACCATCATACTCTCACTCGTATCACTTTGTAAATAAACACCGACCTGCACGACACCGACCTCTACCCCCCTGCGGCACGCGGCTTCTGTAAAAATCGCAGACGACTCCCACGAGGAAATCGGCCTGGACCAAATTGGCCGGGCCCAAATCCAATCTAATGGATGTTGTGAATCGTTCTCGTCGCGACCAGACCTCGAGCTGTTCCAAGAAGACCGACAGGGAGGAGGATTTCAGAGCGAGGAGGCGCAAGCTGTATCGGCTGATGACGGAGGAGAAGCCGACGTTTCCCCTGCAGCACAGGAACTTCCACGGCCACGTCATGGAGAACAAGGAGGTGGTGAAGACGCTGTCGTTGTTGTCGTCTTGCGCGCAAGACATGAAGACGGTGAGGACGATGCTTTTTTGGGAGCTCGAATGAATCGTTTGTGCTTTAGGAAACGACGCAATTCGTCGCGAAATGGCGACCCTACAACATCTTGTGGCGGAACGAAAAGTCGCAAAGAGAACTGCTGAACGCCTGTTTGAACGAGTTCGAGACTTCGTTGAGGAAACACGAGGAACTACTCGAAAGATTGCTCACAGAAGCGGACACCTTCCAAGTGGCCAATTGTTTGGCAATTTCCACGGAGAATTTGAAGTACGGATTGACCACTGAAATCAAAGCGTGCACGCATAGGTGAAATTATCCCGGAATTATCTACATTTCCATAATATTATCGACCTGTTTTTTCAGGATCGGTCAAGCGATGAAAAAGAAATACCGTCGCGAAATGGACTACGTTTACGCTGTCATAAGCGAAATGGAGAGGAAACTAGAACGCACCATCAGGGATTTGGATGATGTGAGACTGATAATGGACACCCTGAAGAAAATTCGGGAACAAGAAGTCGATATGGAATTGCGAATCGAGCCCATAGAGGTATGAACCGGTCGTAAAAAGATCATCTCCCGAAGCAACGACATTTCCAGGAGGCCTTCAACGTGCTCCATCGCTACAAAGTCCCAGTCGAGCGGGAGATTCTTGAGCAGGTCGACAACTTACGCTACACTTGGACCGGGCTCCTGAGCAGAGCAATGAAAGTACAAGTGAGCTTACTCGATATGCAGCCGCAGTTCCAACAGGACCTCAAGAATAATTTGAGCAAGTTTCGACAAGACAAACTGGACTATTGCGAGGAGTACCGCAACGCTGGGCCTATGCAGCCAGGCCTCACGCCAAGAGAAGCTTCAGATAGACTCATTCTTTTCCAGGTGATGTTCTCGATTACTATTTTTTTTTATTTATGGTGAAAAAACTGCTCTCTCAGAACCGTTTCGACGGTATGTGGCGTAAACTGCAAACCTACCAAAGCGGCGAAGAGTTGTTTGGTCTACCGACTACAGATTATCCGGACATGGCGCAGATCCGGAAGGAACTGAACCTCCTCCAGAAGCTCTACAAACTCTACAACGACGTCATCGACCGCGTCACCAGCTACTACGACATACCCTGGGGGGAAGTCAACATTGAGGAAATCAACAACGAGCTCATGGAGTTCCAAAATCGATGCAGGTGAAATTACCCAGAGAATTCGTGTCAAACACCTATCGAATCAATGTATTTTCTCACGTACAGGAAACTTCCCAAGGGTCTGAAAGAGTGGCCGGCGTTTTTCGCGTTAAAGAGGACTATCGACGATTTCAACGACATGTGCCCCCTTCTGGAACTGATGGCGAACAGAGCCATGAAGCCCAGACACTGGCAGCGCATCATGGACTCGCTCAATCATATCTTCGAATTCGAAAGCGAAGGGTTCTGCTTGAAGAACATCTTGGAAGCACCTCTCTTGCAACACAAGGAAGACATCGAGGTATATTCGCATTCAGTCAAACAACTTCCAACTCAATCATTCATTTCACCAATAATACATTCAAGGACATTTGTATATCTGCGATGAAAGAAAAAGATATCGAAGCCAAACTCCGGCAAGTCACCAACGAATGGACAGTCCACGAACTGACATTTATGACATTCAATAACCGAGGAGAATTGTTATTACGAGGAGACACGACAGCAGAAACGATCGGACAACTCGAGGACAGTCTGATGATTTTAGGATCGTTACTTTCAAATAGGTGCGCACTATCATCATCATCATCGCTGTTTTCACAATTGATCTTTCAACAACTTTTTCCATCGTAGATATAACGCTCCGTTCAAAAAGCAAATCCAACAGTGGGTACATGATTTATCCAACACGAACGAGATTCTAGAGCGATGGCTGCTCGTGCAAAACATGTGGGTGTATTTGGAGGCGGTGTTCGTGGGCGGTGACATCGCCAAGCAGTTGCCCAAAGAGGCGAAACGTTTCTCCAAAATCGACAAATCCTGGCAGAAAATCATGCAGCGCGCTCACGAGACTCCCGGAGTCGTCGCTTGCTGTGTAGGTGACGACTTGTTGAAGCAGCTGCTTCCTCATCTCCAAGAACAGCTCGAACTGTGCCAGAAATCGTTGAGCGGCTACTTGGAACGCAAGCGGATGATGTTCCCTAGGTTCTTTTTCGTTTCTGATCCAGCACTGTTGGAAATCCTCGGCCAAGCCTCCGATTCCCACACTATCCAAAATCATCTGTTGTCCATTTTCGATAATACGCGATGGGTAAAGTTCCATGACATCGAATACAATAAGGTGAGAAGTGACCAAGTGAACTCGTTCAATGAAATAATTGTTCCATGTTCAGATCACAGCAATCATTTCGTCGGAAGGTGAAACAATCTTGCTGGAAAAAGCTGTGAGAGCAGAAGGAAGCGTGGAAACTTGGCTCACCCAACTTTTAGTCACAGCTCAGGCCTCTTTACATTCCATCATAAGACAGTCCAACACCATGATAAACGATCCGAACTTCCACATGCTCCAATTTCTAGACAAAATGCCAGCTCAAGTGAGAGAAACATTTTCTTGCCACCCATATCAAATCACAAATCGATAATCTGTCATCAGGTAGGACTGCTGGGTTTGCAAATGATCTGGACCAGGGATGCAGAGTTGGCACTCATGCAGGCGAGACACGATAAAAAATTGATGCCCGACACAAACAATAAGTTCCTGGAACTGCTGAACACTCTCATAGATCAGACCACGAGGGATCTCACCAAGATAGAACGGACCAAATTCGAGACTCTCATCACGATCCATGTGCACCAGAGAGATATTTTCGATATTTTGGTTTGTTGGTAGATTTTCCGGATCTCGTTCAGCACACTGATCCGTGTCGTTTATAGTGTCGACTGAACGTGAGACACGTCAACGACTTTGAGTGGTTGAAACAGTGCCGCTTTTACTTCAAAGAGGAGCAAGACAGAACTCTGATTGCGATCACGGACGTGAATTTTTCGTACCAGAACGAATATCTGGGTTGTACAGATAGATTGGTGATCACCCCGTTGACTGACAGGTACATTACTGTCGTTTCACGAGCTATTCCTCTGCACTGTTGTTTCAGGTGTTACATAACCCTAGCACAAGCGCTGTCCATGAGTATGGGGGGCGCCCCCTGCGGCCCAGCTGGTACCGGCAAAACGGAAACCGTCAAAGACATGGGCAAAACTCTGGCCAAGTACGTCGTGGTTTTCAATTGTTCGGACCAAATGGACTACCGTGGACTCGGACGCATTTACAAAGGTAATTCTCAGTACTCACCCGAAATGTGCGATCTACAACGTGTTTCTTCTTCAGGGTTAGCCCAATCGGGGGCTTGGGGCTGCTTCGACGAATTCAATCGCATCGAGCTTCCGGTTTTGTCAGTCGCCGCTCAACAGGTAGCAGTTGTGTTGGCCAGCAAGAAAGAGAAGAAGAAGAGTTTCCAGTTCACCGACGGCGACATCATCGAAATGTGCCCTGAATTCGGAATATTCATAACAATGGTTACGATCTAATTACAATTGCTCGACACAGTATTTGATGATCGTTTTCTAGAACCCAGGCTACGCTGGACGCAAAGAACTACCTGAGAACTTGAAGATCCAGTTCAGAACCGTCGCCATGATGGTCCCCGATCGGCAGATCATCATTCGCGTGAAGCTGGCCAGCTGCGGATTCCTCGAGAACATAACTCTGGCCAGGAAATTCTACACTTTATACAAACTGTGCGAGGAACAATTGACCAAACAAGTATGCATGTTTCTCTCTTTGATTTGAAATATGAATTTTGTACTTGTGCCATTTCAGGTCCATTACGACTTCGGTCTGAGGAACATCCTGTCGGTACTGAGGAGCCTCGGAGCCGCCAAGCGAGTCAACAACAAAGACACCGAAAGCACGATCGTGATGAGGGTGTTGCGCGACATGAACCTCTCGAAGCTCATCGACGAGGACGAGCCGCTCTTCATGTCGTTGGTCACGGACCTGTTTCCCAATCAGACGCTCGAGAAAACGGCGTATCCGGAGTTGGAGGAAGCCATCGCGACGCAGGTGGAAGAGGCCGGCCTCGTTAATCATCCCTCGTGGTCGCTCAAGTTGATACAGGTGAGAGTCAGGCCTCAGCAAATACAGCGTGTACCCAAATTCAGGAATGAATGAATTGTCTAGAAATTTTATTAAATGTTTGAATGATTTCGCAATAATTTACTTAACACGGTTCTTCTTTGACTAGCTTTACGAGACTCAAAGAGTTAGACACGGTATAATGACTTTGGGGCCGACTGGGGCAGGTAAAACTACCTGTATACAAACTCTGATGAAATCGATCACCAGAATGGGGGAGTTTCATAGGTAAAGTCAAGAGTTCCTTCGAACTTTAGTTGCATCGATTCGTGTTTTCCAGAGAAATGCGGATGAATCCAAAGTCTATAACAGCTGCGCAAATGTTCGGACGTTTAGATGTCGCTACGAACGATTGGACCGATGGAATATTTTCTGCTCTATGGAGGAAAACACTGAAACTGAAGCAAGGTAGGAAAAAGTGAACTGTTGCTGATATACCATCAACCAACGTTCTCTGCAGGCGAATACGTCTGGCTTGTTCTGGACGGGCCAGTCGACAGCATCTGGATAGAAAACCTCAACTCAGTGTTGGATGACAACAAAACTCTCACATTGGCTAATGGCGACAGACTAGCCATGGCGCCCACTTGCAAGGTAGATATTTTTCAAGTCACATCGCGTCACATTGATGCTCTTCTCGCTCCTCTCAGATTATTTTTGAACCTCACAACATCGACAACGCATCCCCAGCCACTGTATCGAGAAACGGCATGGTGTACATGAGCTCCTCCGGCTTGACTTGGCGTCCGGTCATCAAGGCGTGGCTGAAGAGTAGGAGTCTGAGGGAGCAGGAAGTGTTCCACAACTTATTCGATGAGTCCTTCTCGAAAATGTACAGTTGGGGTATGCAGAATTTGTCGCTCGTCGTCGACGTGCTTCAGTGCAACATCACCTTGCAAATCATCAGGTTATTGGAAGGTTTGTGCTTTTTCTACAATTGTAATATTTCTCTTGCGTGTTTCTATTGAATATGCGTTGTTGGCCATTACAGGATTGGTACCTTGTCAGATAGTAGAAGAGAACGTGTCTGCCAGCAGGTCAGAGGCTGGAGATTTGGATGAGGATTTGTTGGAAGAAGTAGAACAGGTAGAAGAGAAGAAAATATTCACATCCGAACATCTGAGCAAACTCTACGTGTTCGCTCTCGTCTGGGGCATGGGAGCTTACCTCGAAACAGATGATCGACTCAAATTTGACGAGTACATGAAACAAGCGCTCGCGATACTAGACCTTCCCGTCAATGACAGGAAGAATCCTAACGTTAGTATCTCTAATCCCCAACTTTCGTAGTGCACGGAAAATATCTCGACGACTTTTCAGGCCACTGTTTTCGACTACGTGGTGAATCCCGACGGTGAATGGGTGCTATGGGGTTCCATGGTAACCAATTACGTGTACCCTGAGACGGCTACCCCAGAATTCGCCTCGATTCTAGTTCCCATCTCGGACAACGTCCGAATCAACTACTTGATCGACACTATCGCGAAACAGGAGAAGGCGGTGTTGATTATCGGCGAGCAAGGTACCGCCAAAACGGTCATGATGAAGTCCTACATGAAAAACGCCAATCCAGAGGTGTACCTGAACAGGGCGTTCAACTTCTCCAGCGCCACCAGCCCCCACCAGTTCCAGAAGACGATCGAGAGTTACGTGGAGAAGAGGATGGGCAACACGTTCGGCCCACCCAACGGCAAGAAAATGATCGTCTTCATCGACGACATCAATTTGCCGGAAATCAACTGCTGGGGCGATCAGATCACCAACGAGATCGTGCGCCAGACCATGGACATGGGCGGCTTCTACAGCCTGGAGAAACCGGGCGAGTTCATCACCATCACTGACGTCCAGTTCGTGGGGGCGATGGGCCAGCCAGGCGGAGGTCGCAACGACATCCCCTCCAGACTCAAGAGACAGTTTTGCATTTTCAACTGTCCCCTGCCACCGGACTCGTCCATCGACAAGATCTTCGGGGTCATCGCTCAAGGTCACTACAACGCCAAACGCGGCTTCACTCTGGAGGTGAGGAACTTGATCAAGAAGCTGATACCGCTGACCAGAGTTCTGTGGAAGAACACGAGAGCTCGGCTGCTGCCCACTCCGGCCAAGTTCCACTACGTGTTTTCCCTGCGAGATTTATCGAGGATCTGGCAGGGCATGGTCGGCACCCTGTCGACTGTCATCGAGTCGGAAGGCTGCATGATGGTGCTGTGGAAGCACGAATGCAGCCGCGTCTTCTCCGACAGGTTCACCGTTGAAGCCGACAAAGAGTGGTTCGACCAGGAACTGCTCCAGCTGGTCGAAGACAATTTGGGGAAAGAAATCAGGACGAAAACCGTTCCCAGTCCGGTTTTCGTGGATTTCATGAGAGACGCCCCGGAACCGACCGGGGAAGAGGGCGAGGACGCCGACATGGAGCTGCCGAAGGTGTACGAGCCGGTGTCGGACGAACGCGAGCTCAGAGAACGGCTCGACATGTTTCTGGCGCAGTTCAATGAGATGGTGAGAGGTTCCGGTATGGATCTGGTCTTCTTCCCCGACGCCATGCTGCATCTGGTGAAGATATCCAGGGTCATCAGGCATCCCAGGGGCAACGTCATGCTCGTCGGTGTCGGCGGCAGCGGCAAGCAGTCCCTCACCAAGCTGTCGTCGTTCATTGCTGGATACAAAACGTTCCAAATCGCTCTGACACGCTCTTATAACATCGCGAACTTCCTCGAAGACCTCAAAGTCTTGTACAGATCGTGCGGTTGCCAAGGAAAAGGTGAGTAGTCTGACGGCAAGCTGCATTTTCCAGTAGGATTCATTATCAAACCACAGGTACGACGTTTATTTTCACGGATCTGGACATCAAGGAAGAAGGTTTCCTCGAGTACCTCAACAACATCCTATCTTCGGGCGTGATATCTAATCTCTTCACTAAAGACGACCAGGCGGAGATCGTCCAAGAACTGACGCCGATCATGAAGAGGGAGAACCCGAAACGTACTCTCAACCAGGAAGCCATCATGGAGTACTTCATGAACAGGAGCTGTCAGAATCTGCACGTCGTCTTTTGCTTCTCGCCCGTAGGCGAGAAATTCCGCAATAGAGCGCTTCGCTTTCCGGCTCTCATATCGGGCTGCACCATCGATTGGTTCCAGCCGTGGCCGAAAGACGCCTTGGTGGCGGTGGCGGAGCACTTTTTGGCCGACTTTCAGATCGCCTGCACCGAACAAGTCAAATGCGAGCTGGTGGGTAACCTGCCCCAGAACCACCAAAAACTATCACCTACGAAAACTCTTCTCTAGGTTTCTGCTCTCGGCTCGATCCAGGACGTCGTCTCCGCTACCTCTGTCGAGTACTTCCAACGCTTCCGGCGAGCCACTCACGTCACTCCCAAGTCGTATCTGAACTTCATCGCCGGCTACAAGAGCATCTACAAGCATACGCAAAAGGAGCTGAGCGATGGCGTGCTTAGAATGGACACGGGCCTAGAGAAATTGGCGGAGGCCTCGTCGTCGGTGCTCATTTTGAAGAAGGAACTGGCTGCGATGGAAAAGGAACTGGCAGAGGCATCCCAGAGGGCCGAAAGAGTCTTGACGGAGGTCACTGAGAGAGCCATGCAGGCGGAGATAGTGAAGAACCAAGTCCAGAAGGTCAAAGAAAAGGCAGAGATCTTGGTGACTTCCATCGCTGCGGAAAAGGCCAAGGCGGAAGAGAAGCTAGAGGCTGCGAAGCCGGCTCTCGAAGAAGCAGAGGCTGCTCTCAACACCATCAAGCCTGCCCACATTGCCACTGTACGGAAACTGGGCAGACCACCGCATCTCATCATGCGCATCATGGATTGCGTGCTGATTCTGTTCCAGAGGAAATTGCAGCCTCCGATACCCGACGCAGGCACGCCCTGCCCCAAACCGTCCTGGGCCGAGTCTCTAAAGGTGAAACACATCCATTTAGAAATTTCTCACCATGCGAGTTTCTTATCATCGACAGATGATGGCCTCGACGACTTTCCTGCTTCAACTGCAAAACTACCCCAAAGACATCATCACCAACGAAATGGTGGAATTGCTGACGCCCTACTTCGAAATGGACGACTACAACATGGACACGGCCAAGCGAGTTTGCGGCGACGTTGCCGGTCTCCTCTCCTGGACCAAGGCGATGGCATTTTTCCACAGCGTCAACAGAGAGGTTCTGCCGCTGAAGGCGAACTTGACGATGCAAGAAGCTCGATTGAAGGTATCCGTGGCTACCCTCTAAATTGCCGCCCGCTGAAGAAAGCCGGTCATCTTTGTAGGTAGCTATGGAAGATTTGGCGGCAGCCGAGCAACAACTGGAGGATCGCGAGCAGTCTCTGAAGGAGGTGAAGGAGCAGTACGATTCGGCAGTGAGGGAGAAACAACGCTTGACCGAGGCTGCCAATTCGTGTTTGCGCAAAATGAATACCGCTACTGCGCTCATAAATGGACTCGGTGGGGAGAAAGTTAGATGGACGCACCAGAGCAAGGAGTTCAAGGAACAATTAGGTACGAATATACATTTTTGATCCACCGCCCAAGTTGAATTATGATGTTGTTTAGGTCGACTCGTCGGTGATGTTGTTCTGGCGACCGGCTTCCTTTCTTACTGTGGCCCTTACAATCAAGAGTTTCGTGCCAACCTCGTGAAAACCTGGATGGATATCTTACAGTCTCGTTCTATTCCCTACACCCTCAAACTCAACATCATCAACATGCTGGTGGAAAACGCTCTCGTATCCGAATGGACCTTACAGGTGAATATGGGACTTTTCATCGCCACTCTCCAACCTTTTTTTTTCCACAGGGCCTACCCAACGACGAGCTCTCGGTCCAAAACGCTCTCATAGTCACCAAATCCAGGTCGTACCCCCTCCTGATCGATCCCCAAACTCAAGGAAAAATGTGGATCAAGAACAAAGAAGCAAATAATAACTTGCAAATCACCTCTTTGAACCACAAGTACTTCAGGACACACCTAGAAGACAGTCTATCTTTGGGCAGGCCGTTGCTAATCGAAGACATCGACGTGGATCTGGATCCAGTTTTGGATAACGTGCTCGAGAAGAATTTCATCAAATCAGGATCCATCGAGAAGGTCAGCTCGTTCGATTCGATTGATTATAACAATGACGTCATCATTAACATTGATGTAGGTTATCGTGGGAGACAAAGAGTGCGACGTCATGAAAGGGTTCATGCTGTACATCACAACAAAGCTGCCCAATCCTCCGTACTCTCCTGAGATCAGCGCCAAAACCTCCATAATCGATTTCACAGTCACGATGCTCGGGCTGGAAGATCAGCTGCTCGGCAGAGTTATCTTGATGGAGAAATCCGACTTGGAAGCTGAGAGAGTCGCCCTGTTCGAGTCGGTGATGCAGAACCAGAGACGAATGAAGGAGCTCGAAAGTAATTTGCTCAGCAGACTCAACTCCACGCAGGGTTCTTTGGTCGACGACGAAGAGCTGATCAACGTTCTTCAGGTGGAGAGACGGTTGGGATAAGGGACGTGTGACTAGTGAAGTGATGATTGGATTTTCAGGTGACGAAATCTACTGCTGAAGAGGTCACTCAGAAGTTGTCGGGATCGGTGCACACCGAAAGGAAAATCAACGTGGCTAGAGAAGAGTTTCGGGCTGTTGCCGCCAGAGGATCCATTTTGTATTTTCTGATTGTCGAAATGAGCAACGTGAACGTCATGTACCAGAACTCGCTCAAGCAGTTTCTCATACTGTTCGACAATTCCATAACGAAATCGGAGAAGAGCACCAACACTGTCGAGCGAATCGACATCATACTCAAGTATTTGACTCGCGAGGTAGCTACTCTGAACTTTTTTCGTGAAATCACGACAGAAACATCATATACTTTTTTCAAGGTATGGGTTTTCACTCAACGAAGTCTGTATGAGCGACACAAATCCCTGTTCACGTTGATGATGGCGATCAAAATCGATCTGCACAAAGGAGTGATAAGCCACGAGGAGTTCATGGCCTTCATCAAAGGTGGCGCTTCGTTAGATTTGAACGCAGTCGCCCCGAAACCGTTCAAATGGATCCTCGACATAACTTGGCTCAATCTAGTGGAAATCAACAAATTGTCAACGTTTTCCGAGATATTGAAGAAGGTAAATACTGTCGTTTGTACAGTTTGACAATGTTTCGCATCCATTGTTTGTACCAGATCGAAGGCAACGAAAAAGATTGGAGATTGTGGTACGAGAAAGAGAAGCCGGAAGAAGAAGACTTGCCTTGTGGTTACCAGAAGAGCTTGGATGTGTTCAGGAAATTATTGCTCATCAGATCTTGGAGTCCTGATAGAACTTTGTCGCAGGCACGCAAATACATCATGGGTGAGTAACGGAAACTCCAGCAGCTTCCATCTCGGACGCACACGACGCTGTTTCAGACTCACTGGGAAGCGAATACGGGGAGCCGTGCATCTTGGATTTGGAAGTGACGTGGAGCGAATCGGAGCCCAGGTCACCTCTCATCTGCATCCTCTCCATAGGATCCGATCCTTCACCGCAAATATCCGCCCTAGCGAAGGCCAAGGATATCAGTGAGTAGCTTCAGCTTCGAGATTTCCTAGCCGCTAACCCTCAACTTTGATTTGCAGCTATGAAAGCGGTGTCGATGGGTCAAGGACAAGAAATAGTAGCTAGGGACATGCTGGAGTACGCCATGACCAACGGCGGATGGGTTCTCCTCCAGAACATCCATTTGTCTCTACCTTTCGCCAGCGAGGTCATGGGTATCCTCATCGATACCGTCGACGTGCACGATTCTTTCCGCATCTGGCTCACCACCGAGGTATGTACTGCTGCTTGTAGTTGTAGTTCATCTCGAAAGTATCGAACTCTTTCAGGTGCACGAGCAATTTCCGATCGGACTGCTGCAGATGGCCATCAAATTCACGAACGAGCCTCCGCAAGGCATCCGCGCCAGCATGAAACGCACCTACCAAAACATCACGCAGGATTTCCTCGACTATTCGACGCAGGCGCAATGGCCGCCGTTGCTGTACGCAGTCGCTTTCCTGCACACGGTCGTCCAGGAGAGGAGAAAGTTCGGGCCGTTGGGTGAGATTGGAGATGCGATTACGTCAATGCACGATTTGAGAAAAACGTTTTTTTTTTAGGTTGGAACGTTCCGTATGAGTTCAATCAAGCCGACTTCGCGGCCAGCGTGCAATTCATCCAGAATCATTTGGACGACATGGACCCGAAAAAGGGAGTCTCTTGGCCCACAGTGTGCTACATGCTGGGGGAGGTGCAGTACGGGGGAAGAGTCACCGATGATTTCGACAAGAGGTTGCTCACCACTTTCACGCAGGTGACGATAATAGCCTAACTTTGGTCTGTCTAGTGAGATATATTGCCCCTTTTTTCAGGTATGGTTCTGCGACGTCCTTTTGAGGCCAGGTTTCGAGTTCTACAAAGCCTACAAAGTACCGCAAACGAGAAATTTGCAAGGATATATCGACTACATCAACAGTTTACCCGCCACTGACACTCCCGAAGTGTTCGGCTTGCATGGAAATGCAGACATAACCTATCAAATAAACACAGCGAAGGGTAATTTCTCCTGGAAAATAATCACACACTTCCAGCTTGACGGAGACTGATTGTCATCTAGGCATCCTGGACACCATCCTGAACGTGCAACCGAAAGAAGGAGGAGGCGGAGGGGGGGAGACTCGAGAGACGGTCGTCTACTGCTTGGCAGAAGATATGCTCGACAAATTGCCCAGCCAGTACAACGCTTTCGAAGTCAAAGAGGCGTTACAACGAATGGGCGCCTTGCTTCCCATGAATATTTTCCTGAGACAGGAAGTCGATCGTATACAGAACGTACTGCAAGAGGTGATTTATTTTCTGAGAATTTTTTGGATAACTCGAAACCAATTCGGCGTAAAATAGAATAAATCATATGGACCCAATGAATTCCGAATAAACTTCGCTTTTTTTTCGGTATAGGTCAAATCGACTTTGACAGATTTGAAGTTGGCGATAGATGGAACTATCGTGATGAGTCAAGGTCTGAGGACTTCGTTGGATGCCATGTATGACGCTCGAATTCCAGATAAATGGCAAAAGGTGGATATCCACTCCTCACAAACTTTCATATATGCAGCTAAAAATATAGTGGAATCAATTACACGTTTTTAAGATCTCCTGGGAGTCGGCCACGTTGGGCTTTTGGTACACGGAACTGTTAGAAAGAGACGCTCAATTCAGAAACTGGATTCAAAACGGAAAACCCAACGTTTTTTGGATGACAGGATTCTTCAATCCACAAGGATTCCTAACAGCCATGAGACAGGTGACACATTTGTCGTACTGCCGATAGCAACGAGGAGGTCCTACTTTGACTTTCTTTTATTATCGATAGGATGTGACACGGGCCCACAAGGGGTGGGCTCTCGATTCGGTGGTTTTGCAAAATCTGATCACGCGCTACAGCAAGGAGGACCTGAAAGAGGCCCCTCAAGAGGGCGTTTACGTGCACGGACTCTTCCTAGAGGGCGCCAGCTTAGATCGTCGATCTGCCAAACTGGTCGAGAGCAAACCCAAGGTACGAACAATCTTGACAATTGGCACTTTTTTTTTGCAATATTCGTTCTGTTCAGGTGTTGTACGAACAGATGCCGGTCATTTACATTTACGCCATCAACAGTACGTCTGGCAAAGATCCCAAGCTGTACGAATGTCCCATTTACAGGAAGCCTCAGAGAACGGATCAGAAATACGTCGGCTCCATCGACTTTGAAACCGACCACAATCCGAGGCATTGGACGCTCAGAGGAGTTGCACTCTTATGTGATATAAAATAGGCTATTAGAAAAAAAAATAGGTTTTGTTCTAGTCGCACATACAATATCAATATGAACCAGTCGTTTCGTTTTCGCGCGTACAACGATGAAATCAAACCACACTCACAATGAGATGCCATTTTATGTACTGAAAATGCGTTTCTCACTTCGATCAATCAAAGTATATCTTCCATATCGTGTCATTCCTCTGTCTGTATTTGTTGAAAGACACGTTTTTCCGGTGTGTCGCAATGTTCTCGCGAATCTTCATCAAGCTCATCTGCTTCCTCTCCAACATCTTCCTCTGCATCGTCAAATTCTCCACTATTTTGTTTGTTTTGCTCGTCAAACAGTTCATTTCGATGATCGGATATGGTTTAGTGATGTTTTGGATAATGAAAGTTGCACATTTTCTAGAAAATGACATGGATGGAATGGATGGAATGGAAATGCGAAATGATACAATGACAGCTGTCAGTTGAAAGGTTCATGCTCATACCGAATCATCGCCTTTCCCATCGATATGGAACAGAATATCAACGTTTCGGGGAGTAGACAACAATTGACTCGAACCATTTCCGATATGTATATAAATAGTTTTAATAATTAAACAACGTACAACAAATATTATTGTCAAAAAGTTTTAGAGAAAAATCGACGTAGAAAATTCACAGAGTAACAAAATACAGTTATTTCCATGTTAAACATAATAAAACTACATTCTCTATATCCCTATATTCTACAATAAGAGTTGAGCCAAGAAGAAATACGAATTATGATTATAATATGTACTTAGTTTGATTTTGATACCGAGGCGAAGGTATCTTCAGTTTGGTCAGTATTGTGATATATGCACCTCATCGATACAATCTAACTATCAGCTTAAAACTATTTTACACAAAATAATTGAATATTATCTTCTTCATCAACTAACCATGACAACAAAGTATAGAGACTTCATAAAGGAAGGGCTCGATTTGATTTGAGTCATTAGAATAGGCCATCATAAAACTCGAAACACTCGTCTTGACATGTAAAGTCTAAAACTGAACATGCACAACCTGCTTTCAGAACTTACACAATGATAAAATTACATACTATTTTGTCTTGTATCTACACATAATCTACAAATAATATTTCTACTATTCAATTTTAAAATTGCACTACTTATCCAGACATGAGAATGAGAAAATTGAATAGATCACATTAGTGTGACGTCAAAATGTATGCAACCAACAGTGCATTGAGTCACAATGAAATATTTCTGAACGAAGACGCGCTAATATGAACCTCAAGTAACCGTTATCTAAGGTTCAGAATCTGTGGTTAGAATTATGATGATATTTATTGAATTATTTCGCTGTTATAAGCAATATTTAAGAAATGTGTCTGTTGGAATTCGATAGAAAAAGAATGAATACGTCGTATGGAATGGGTAACGTAAAGAAAGTTTCCTCAAACACTTCTGAATAAATTCCAGAAAATCGTTTTACGAAAATATCGTTACTTCCATCCTTCATATCCAAGGTCCCTTAGATGCAATTCCCCAAATATCAACTCATTTCATGTGAGAGCATAAAACAAAAGGGCCTGTTACGATACTTCTATTATCGTTCTTATGTCATCCGTACTCAAGGTCGAGTATAAAACATATCATTTCGCGCCAAACGATTCAGGACTCAGTAACTGTAATGTTGGTTGCATATTTGTGATTTCATCACTAATGCGGTCTATTGAAAAGCCCGTATCCTTTGCTCATGAGGAATTCACTGAGATTACCACGACACAAATGTTTGCTGATGTCAAAGAATCGTAAAAAGAAATCAAACAAGATTACACGTACACATGAACTAGGGCAAAAGTATCATTCCATCTAGAACAATGTTGACACTCAACATATACGAGTATGCCCGCCCACATTTCAATGTACTCCCGACAACTATTATAATATGTATTTCATGTGATAGATTTCTGAGGAAAAGACCATTGTGGAGGTCGAAACACTCGACACTCAATATAAGAATACCTCTCCTACTGACTACAACGATTCCCCGTAGAAATACTTGGTGTGCTTCTTGTTACGCTACAGGATATGAAGATTCTCGCAGTTCTTGAATTTGGAGTCCTCCTTGCCAAACAGCCACGTGAACATTTGCCTCGCCTTCATGCTCGCCTTCACCATGCCCCTGCTCTTGTACCTGGAGAAAAACGGATTATACAGGGCGTGCACGGGTGGCTGGCAAACCATCTCACCACTGAGCGTTGTGGCCGCTTTCTTCGAAGTGCAGCACCTTGAGTCGAATCTGAGTCAGGATGCCGACGAGCAGTTCGTCGACGTTGTGGTTGATGCCCACCGAAATCTCCGTGAATTTCGCCCGGAACGTGCACGCCAAGCATTTGCCATCTACATTTGACATCGTCGGAATGATCAGTTCGTTATATTGAATTCGAATTCTCGAAAGTACCTTGAGTGGAAACTGCTCTGCTCCTAGCCAGGTCGATTTTGTTGGCGACCAAGATGGCGGGTCTCGACCTCAGCAAATCGGCGTCCTGGAGCCTCGTCAATTCTACTTCGGCCTTGAGGAAGCTTGCCTTATCCACCACCGAGTACATGACGACGAAGGCATCTGGCGGATGCAACTTGTCTACGTCCTGGAAAAGGAAAACTGCTCTTACGGTCACCGTATTCGAATCAACTAGGCTCTTCGAATGGCCGTCCCTAAGAAAACTCTACTTACTTTGATAGTTCCAGAATTCTGAAAAGTCAACTCTGATTCTTCCCCGTTGAGCATGATGGAAACTGTTTGGGCTCCAAGAAGATCTGAAACAAGCAAATCATCCAATTTCATTAAAAAAATGCGTTTGTTGGTGTAGAGAAATCCCATAACCTGAGTAATAAACCTCTAATAAAGCGAATAATCCAGAATTCCATATTTCCATTACAGTTATTCTTCAAATGATGAAATTCGATACTGCCATCGGCCTTTCATGCCTATGGCAAAACAACGAAATGTGTTATAGTTAATTGAATTGGAATATCGACAGGAGCCGAATCGGATTAATATTGTGGACTACCCTTATTCAATTTGCTATCTTATCACGATGTTTGTTTCATATATGAAACAATCACACGAAATATTCGAATATACAATATAATTATTCCCTTGTGATGATTATCAATGAAATTCTACCGTAATCTCATTCTTCTGTGTGATCTATAATAATATTCGGATTGACTGTTGCATATTCTCCGAATTTTCCTGAAAGCTTGAGGCATATCAGCATTTTCCGCTATTAAATTCATCGGTAGTTTCGTTGGAAAACGAGATGGAAATGACGTTCAATCAGCGGAGCGATAAACGATTCTATTCTTTTTCGATCATGGACTCCTGATCAAATCACGAAAGCATGGCTAAGCTGACTTTTTCATCGATTAGTCTCGCGAGTCGACGAGCAAGGTATTATTTTCTGGGTATTTCAGAAATCCTCTTCTTCTCATGCTGCATCAGGGCAATGGTTCGGAAAATAACTTTTAGTATTTATATTCACAATCATCTGTCCATCCTCCTCTTTTAGTGTCACGTTAGTGAGCAAATAAATTGAAAACGTAAATCATCGTACACCAAAAATGCAGGCTAGGAGCTGAACAATCGGAACACAATGCCTCAATCAATCCATAACGAATTGTCTATCGAATGCCAATAAGGCCCACGCACTCATAAACGGCCACTTCGAATGAAAAACAATAATTAATCCCGGAATACGCCGTTTATTGCACAGCGACCGCTGTTAAAAATTCGATTCTCCGGATAATTGGCTTGTCGAATTTCCATTTGATGGATCGTCACTAGAACGGGAAGTGGTGGAGAAATACAAATGTGTCAAAGTGAAAAAACTATCTATATCTGAAATTTAATTAAAATGTCTTCGTCAAAATATTCGCCAATTATTTGGAAGCTCGATAGATCTATTTTTAAGGAACGCTTACTAGTTTTTGAAATATTTGGGATAAATTATGAATCGAAAATATTTAGCATGGATATATGCCTTGAATATTTCAACAAAAACACAAGTTATTTTTGTCAATAATACCAATAACATCAAGAAGCTTGTACCAACATCGAATTCAATGAACTTTCATTGTTAGTATTCAATGTATGAGCATACGAACATCATTTTTTGCATTCGAAATGTGTGTACATACTCGAAAAGTTTTTTCGAAATCGTTCGAAACCGTCCACGTTCATCTTCACACTCACGTCTGTTCATATTTAGATGCTGTTCCAGAAATAAAATAACATGCACTCACTCAAACGGTGTTATTCTTGGACGAGGAAAACATGTGATTACTGATTGCGAGTTTCACTCGAGGATATGTTATTGCTTCCGAAAAATAAACAAAGGAAATTGGAGTTTTCGGAAACGGTTGTTGTTTTGTATCGGTCTTTTTCGCGAGTTCTCTCACAGTTTCAGACTCTCTAGGTGAAAAAATGGATCGATGCGATATTCGAACTCGTGAAACTGAAACTTCAATATTAATTTCGAAGGACTATTCGTCGTATAAAAAATGCCCCATTGCACCAAGCGAGTATGTGATGAAATTCTCAATGGAGTGCTGATTTTTCGACGAATCGTTGTCGAACAGCGATAATTCTGTCACTGCCTATCTTATGAAATATATTCCGTTGAATGTCCCTGCTGAAATATGTATATCAGTTGAGTTGATGCGATTCGCTGGGGCAACATGGCCGCTTCAATCAAGACGAATGGAAAGGAAGGAGACAGAGAAATGAGTTCGTGCTCTTCAGAAGTTCTCAAAATAATCTTTGTCTGTATCAACAACCTCAGAATTCATTTCGAGTCAGTAACGAATTCGCGTTTCACGAAATATGCTCGAAACGTTAATCACAATGGATGATTTTCAGCCTGTTAGAGTTCGCATTATGTTCTTCTTCGTAGTAATTTTAATTGGATGAGAAGCAGGTAATCTGAAACGAGATGAAGATAAACGCGAAAACGTCATCTCGTTGAGATGGAATTAATTATTTCGTCAGAGTTTTGTTTGATGGGATTATTAGCTCAAATGTGCTGCTCATAACGGCTTTGTTGAATTTTTGTTCACTTTGCATTTATATATCTACCAATTCTCGCTCCTCTTGGGAACATTTCCTGTTCCTACTTTCGCGAACCTGGAAAGAAACATTCCATTTGATTTCAATCGAAGGTTTCCTTCAATTCTGAAATTTATCATTTTCATTCAACTCAACAGCGAAGCTGAGCACCCTCATCAGATCAGAAATGATGAAACATTACCTTTCCTATTCGAGAACTCCCTGTAGGGGATATCAGTAAGTAGAATGGAGTAGAAGTCCTTTGCGGGAAAGACAAGTCGATATTCTCAACAAGATTGCTAAACACGAAAAGGGGCCATGAACCGGATGAAAGCAAATAGAGTGAAAATGAAGGTCAGCCGTGCATATAACCGTGTCGAAATTCATGCTCTACCGTCGAGTTTCTGTTTCAGGTCGAGAACCTTCAGCTCTTGGGATATTTCATGCTGAAGGATCTTCAAGAGGTCGGATATATGTACATACCTTTTACGTTCTTGCTCTGGCTTTCACTCACAAACGAAATGGGTTGTTCATTCTTGGAAAATATGTGGTGGGATTAGCAATTCTCGAAAACTCCTTTCATCGTAACGAAATGAAACGATTGAAGGTCGGCTTTTTCAGCTGAATTATTTCAGTACGCAAGGAAATTAGTGTGGAAGAGGAAACTTCTCGGTCTGGGTCGTAATTATGGCGGGGCTGCTTCGAAACGCAATGAGCTCTTTTGTAATGAAGTTGTCGGCGCAACAATCAACCTCTCGAACTCCCTTCAATAACATCGTCCGACGAACGACAATATCTGAACGCTTCTTTCGTTGGGAAACGAAAAGGAAAACCAATTTTCTTCGACTTTGGCCAAGAAGACTTCAAATTATGTTACGTCCAACTCTTGCCGAAGAATTTTCATTGGACTTGTCACTTTTTACGCTCCTTTGTCCTCGCATGTGAGTTGGTTTTTGCACCGATTTGAAGCTGCTCCGACGGTAAAGATAGATCCATAAAACAAGAAGGGATTAAGGCAGTCGATATTCTTGAAAAGTCTCCACCACCAAATGGATAATCAAGATGAAAGGGTCGTTTAGAAGGAATATTTTAGGGATAGTAAGTTCTCGACACTCAGTAAAATTACTTTCATTTTCTCATCACCTGGTTTTCCATTGTCGATATTGCCATATCCCTCGACTTGTCTTTATCGCCCAAGCAAACAATAAATCCATTATTCCCCAATTGCAGCACAATAATATTTACATTGCTCTCTTGACGTTTCAGGTAGAATTCGTGGAGATTTGCCAGCAATTCCCAATAAATCGCTAAAGCGTTTGCGAAAAGAGAAGAGAAAAATACCATGAACTGACATAATTATTGAATCGTGAAACTAGAAAAACACGAGCGACGTTTCGAAAAAAAAAACATGGAGACGTTCGTTCCAAAATAAATATCGGACTAGTCGTAGAAACAACAGAGGCAAATTATGCGAGCGAAATATGTTTTCGTTGGAAACCATACTAATATTCTTGTTCCTCTACTACTGGAAATGTTATTTTTCAACATCGATAACATTTCCGAATGTTTTCTGTTCTGCTATTCCATACGAAAAATACAATTTTCGAAACGAAACACACAACTGATTACACAAAGAAACGAAAAGACGATCAGTGTTGTCTTCGAATCAATAAAGGCTAATCGCATAGCTGACATCGCGTATTAATTAGGGGTTTTCCGGTCAATTGGCCCCCGGAATCCAATAACCGAACCGTCAATGTGGGACGTCTGGCGCTACCCATTCCTCATTGATGGATTGCTGATCGTGTTTTCGTGCTTCCACTCGGCCGTCAATCAATAAAACAACATATCTTTCGCTCTACGTGATCTCGTTCATTCAATCGAGACAATAATGATTTTGCATGAGAAATTTGACACTGACGTTCTCGAAGAAGAAGAAGAAGAGAGTACATTCGGCCACTCCTTGAAAAATTCTCGTACATATCTTGCTTGCCTCTACCTTTTTGTCTGTCGTATGCGTTGATGCATTCCGACGTCATGAACTGGCTGATGAGCGCCGTTTTCCCGACGCCCTGGGCCCCCAACAGAGCGACGGAGTAGCTGGCTACATCGACGACGCCGCCGCCGAGGCCGTACGCCGGTTCGTCGAGGACGGGAGAGGGGGTGCCCGCCCCCAGGCCCGCCGGTGGAGGGCACAGGCTGTTGCTCCTCGATCGGCGCCTCCTGAACGAGTCGCCCCTGTTTACGATGCCTGGAAGTTTGACATTTTTAATGAAAGTCGTGTGAAAAAATGGTTGAATTCAATTTGGATTGGAGGATGGATTTCACAGAAACAAAAAGGTAGCAATTGTTTGCTGGGTATTTTAGTATTTCGCAAAATTAGTAAAAAGAAATTAGTGATTCTGATAACAGTATGATGATCTATATTTCGCGTGCTCCAAACAAATCAAAATGTATGCGAGATGTTATCTTTATGAGTAATCGAAGCTTGCTGCTTGTTCTTTATTTTTTGACAGAACTCATCTCGAAAGAAAACAACAGATAACATAAGCAATAACGGTTTTCTCCTTTCTGAGACATATTCTGCCTGATAATTCATTCTTATTAAATATGAAACACTGGATATTTTCCTGTCGTTTCCTGAATTAGATCACCACGATGCAAAAATTCCACCGAACGAAAACATCCAATTGTTTTCGTAGAATATTCATTTCGACGCAACACAATTCGAGAGAGTTTATTGTTATTGAAATGTCGTTTCACGGAAATAAATGAATGAGCTTCTGAGTAACGAGCAACACATGATACGGAACACAGACCGCTGAGCAATAATAATTGGCAAGCAACACAAAAATGTATTTCCAACCCAGACTGATGATGGTTCGCTATCGATGATAATTGGGACGGACCACTAGAGGCAAACCTTGTACGTAATCGGAAGAAACTCTCAGTCTGGGTCATTAATCCTGATAACAAGGAGTCGATCGAACGAGGTGTAAGACCCGACGAAATTCGTTCTGGTATGTCGGAATGGGGACATTTTGTGGAATCCATTCGAAGGAATTCGTAAAAGGGATTTCGTGGCCGAGCATTACGAGCGTTGTACTAAAAAAAAAGTGTAATAGATTGTCATAAAACAGGGAAAAGTTGATCGACATTCTTTTTCATGGATCGCTTTCCACTATGTCAGTTGTCACAGAATTTCGCTTCGAACAATGTTCAATAGTTGAATTGTCTCTTTGAAACGTTGACACCTTCCGAAATATGCAAAAGGAAATCGTGGCTTGGTAATTCCATTGTTAGAGTAAGGAGTTTCCAAGTTCATCAATATTCTCCCAGTTTACATGAACTCGGCTGTTCGATTCGATAATGTCGCATAACAAAAGCCGTCGATTCAATAGATTCGGCTTCGTTTTGTTTGATGTGTGTGCGCTTTGTGTGGATAGAGTTTCGTTGTCATTATCATTTTAATATCGCGACCAACAACGAAGATGACACAATCATCGTGCAGCAAAAAGTCGATTCGAAGCTATCAATTCCATTTCCGAATGTCGAAAAATAAATTGACAAACTTGAGTTTCACATGTCTACTGTCACCAAGATGCAGAATCCTTTGAACGGTGCCGGTGGCAAAACAGGCGTTGAAGCGGGTCGAGTAATAAATTCAGCGTCGAATGTGATTGATATTGAACACGTTGCATCTTCTCCAGCATTCGAACACAGAAACAGATGACAAAAACGATATTCTTACGTTCTTGCATTCCGGCAATGAATTTCACACGAAGTTCAATTCGTATCTATTGGATGAGGTTGTATCATCTGGAAGAACACCACACAGTCCTTGAACTATTATAATCGTCATCTTATTTTTTTCATCAGGAAATATCACATTCGTTATGAAAATTCCTGTAAGGAACACTGACATCCTCTAGGAATCATTCGAATAATGGAGTAACCGTAATATCTGAAGGTAAATCATTCATTTGTTCGAAGTAGCGACGTGCCATACACCTGACGCCGCCTTTGTTGTTCTTCTAAAGTTTCCATTTCCGATCGTATTTGATGATGCCTCCATTTCTCCAGTCTTCCTGTTAACACGTTTCCACATTGTGGCGTCATTCTATTCCTATGATAACTTTGTTAGGTATGTGCCATTTTATTATGGCGACGCTGCACGCGCTGAAATTGATTTAAGGGATACATATTGTGTCTGTCTAGTTATTGTTAGTCTGAATGTTGGTTTATATGAAAGAGAGGGAGAGAGAGAGAGGGAGGGAGAACTAGCGAGCATCCAGAAAATTGAAAAGGTGAATTATATGGAGAATAATTGGGTTTTTTGAGTATGCAGTGAGCACGAAATTGATTTGTATCTATTGAACGTTATTCGATCATTTCCATCTTCGACAGAAAAGTATTCTCCTCCAAATCTCGACTGAAGATCTCTTCGAGAACGAAAGCCCCTCGTATCGATTCATTATTCATTTGTTTCTCTCTCTTCTCCTTACCTTTTATTCGGAATCACGAATCGTCGAAAATATATTCGTACGCGATTTACCTTCGCTTTATCTCTAGTAACTGATCGAATGTCGATTCATTATTTTGTCCAGTAGAGGAAATAGTAGGGACTCGTATTGTATAGCTAAGCAGATGATTATTAAACATACGTATTACTGGTGCATGAATGGTGATGTCATTCTATTGTCCTGAAACTAATCATGAGCTTTCAGCGAAGAATTGCGGCTAAGCGATATGGGGTAAGAAAGAATGCCATTATGCTAGAGAACGAATGAGAGAAACTGACGTCTCCTGAATTGTTATTTCCATGCAAATCGAGCTCTTCTCAGAGTTCTATATTGACGCTGATTGTTGAAAATTACAACATGATGGTGAACAGGAAGTGACTCGAGTAGCAAGCGAATGACAGGAGATTAGAGAAAAAATATTGGATACGATTCGAGTGATATTGACCGCAGTGAAACTCCTCCAAAGTCTATTTCATCCATCGGTGCCGTGGTCACAATGCTTGAAATTGTAAATGGTAACAACATATGGCAAGCGAAAGTATTCTCTTGAATGTCACAAGCTGTAAATATGAGTGAGTATAATTGCAATGTGTATTTTGTATCCGATTACCTATTTTCTATTTTATTTGAATTTTCGTGAAATCGAATTCGTTCTGTATGTTCAAATAGTTTTAGTACCCAAACAATGTTAGTGGCACACTAAATCTTGGTCTGTAGAACCGTATTAAGTTCATTAGTTCAATCTAAACGCTCGAAAAATCATAACTCACCAGTTTTGTTTGTGAATACTCCTATAACAAATGAATTATTACTGCCTATTAGTTTCATAACTCCTGAAATACTTTATCCACAATTTATCACATACTATGTAAGTATGTGGAATATAGAATCATTGTTTAGGATACATGACCTCCCAAGTATTGTTGAACTAGTTTTTGAAATAGCAACAGTAACTGATGCTATTTTCGCTTCCATTTTTTTTTTATTTCTTTACGACTACGAAATAGTCTCCAAATAGATCGAGATCCTTCAAGAGAATCACAGACGGTATTTCACACGTGATAAAGGTATTTCAGTTCGTCATTCATGTTCTCATCATTCATTGTACAGTATGAAAAAAAATATTGAGTGAATTTCCTGAAAAAGCTGTATTTGTATAATCAAATTCTTGAAGTGAATATTTCTATTTGCAGATGTGTCAGTTTATCTACATTATTCCTACTGTTTCCATGCATAATGATTACCGGAATAAATGATAATCTCCACAACTCCAAATCATGTCGAATTATGCTTTTTCATTTCCAGAAGGCAAGTCTTAATATTCCCTGAAAGTTCCTTACTTCCTTTTGAATTTCGCTTCACATGAAATACTGCCTCGCTGGATTTGAATAAGAATTTCCCCACTGTTTTCAATCTCGTCGTCAGTCCTACTCCAAGGCATATGTCAATCACTTCTGAACTTCAATCGAAATGTCATAAACAAATTAATTAGTTACTTCAGGATATTCCTCATTATACGAATAACGCGCTACGAATTATGTTCATCATTTCTCTCTCGATTCAACTCAAACAGAAATGACTTATTCGTTAGAGCAGTCCAATTACCCACCAGATGGCAGGATATCAAAAAGAGAAGTTCAATCCTCCGAAAACTGCCCAATCAAATGAGAAATAGGTGATTTCTATGATACTTTCGATATCCAGTGGTGTACCAGGGACAGAAATCTTGATAATAAATATGCGTGTTGACGTTTTTGTTATTCGCCGCGAATTTGAGTGAAAGAAAAGGCAGCGCCCAGACGAATTCGTTCGATAAACAAAGAAAACTCGTCTCGGCTGATTTGCTCGCACATTCGCAAAGTGAATTTGGAAATGAGCCAACAAACAGAATGGGAAAACTTGGTGCCGGATCAGACGTTTACCTACGCTCTGCCTCGATTCAAACACGGCCAAATTGGCATTAGTAGGGGATGAAAACGTGTTGTGAATAGCTGCTACGTTATTTCGAACGAACTTCTTCTGCAGATACGTCATACGTCGATGTCGGTTGCGAAAGGGAATTCTCGAACACAGTGAAAATCGGAACCGTCGAGAAGAGTTTGTTGAAAGGCCAGCAGCTATTTACTTATAACATTATTATTCGACTACTCATGGACGGCTTCAATTCCTTCATACGTCAGCAATGAGCCCAATTTTATTTATTTAGGTCTCCGAACAACCAACCGACAGCTTTCGTTTGTCGGCTATTTTTTGTTTGTGAAATTCAGGTCATGGGCGGCCTTGCACTACATTTTCACAGTAAACAATTTTCACTGAAAAAACAAATGCTCGTTGCTAATCGAGAGAAAAGAACTTGGCAAGCCATCACCAATAGGGAGTTGAGAATATGTTCTACTCCAAAGTTGTATCATGAATTCGAAGTAATTCAATTATGAATCTGATCTGGAATTTACTTCGTTATTTACTGAACATATTTCGAACTCCACGAACTTCTGGAGAACTTTCACAGTTGGTAATGAGTGCGACGATATCAGCTCATCAAGTGGAATTTTGTGAACAGACTTTGAGAATTCGATATCATCAGGACTTATTTCGATACGAATGATTTAGATTACGATAATACAAACAAGTCTGCCGAACGATAATTTCCTGCAAAACAGTCCATTTTCTTTGTCCATCAATACTCGTTGATAGGTATTGATCGTTTTAGGCAAAAGGACAGGTACTTATATTCACTGAAAGAATTTTTCCAGTAAAAAAACCAGCGAATGTATGTGCAGCCTTTGCAAAATCATATCCGATCGCCGTAAAGCGCTACGAAATTATGCTGTATCAAATCCATTTCATTTACAGTCAATATCCGCTTTCATAAAGCCTGAACTACATGGATATTCATCGGAATGACCGATACACAAGCAAAATCATTCTCTTTCTATGTATCTTCGTGTACTTTCACAATTTTCAATGGATTAAGGAACTTTTCGCAAATATTTGCAGGTTCAATTGAAGAAAACCCGTATAAGGTCTACCACTGTCGGCACATCACGAACATAATCATCCTACTGAATCCCCTGAATCACTTTCCCGGATCGATCGCGATCTTGTATCCCTGAAATAGTTCAAACCGAAACGCCGAAAGCAATGCCGAAGTTGTCCTAGCGCTTAGCATAGAGCTGCAAGATTTACGTAATTATTATTGCGAATCCCTGGCTGGAGAAATTCTACGGAGCTAAAGGAAGAATCTTGTTTCTCCGTGTGCTAGATATTGTTTCTGAATCATTTTCGAAAATCGTTGCTTGGAGGCAGCAGGAGATACAATTCGCGATTTATGGAAATTGGACTTTGACTATGATTCGGAGGTGGGTCGTACGCCAATGGTAGCAGGGCAGGCCAGGGCAGGGGTCAACGAGCCTCGCCGCATTTATCTTGCGAATGGGGCGCAACACGTTGATTGAACATCAAGTATGTATTAATATCGTTGTTGTATTGTCAGTGTGAATACGTCACAGTGAAATGGGAGCTTTGAACTATCTATTGCAGTTGACTGTAGAGGATTTCTCGATGTGCGATGCTCTATAACATTCCCGGTTTATTTTAGCTTCGAGAGAGACGAGGCCATGTGAAATATTTCACCAAAAAATGTTCTCGTCAAAAGTAGAGCGTACGTATTCAACACTAATATGTATGAGGACTACACCTGAATGATTTACTACAAAAGCTGCTTCGATTTCCTCATAATAATATTTTACGGAGGTTCAAGCAGGAATATCTATTTTATAGAGATATAGAATGGAATGCTACAATGTGTACTGAAATTCAACACTTTTTCTGGCTCCGAACTGTTGATACGCGGCTCTCGATTTATGTCTATAACACACTGTACGTGTGTATAATTTGTTTTCGCTTGAATGACGTACTGTAGCGAAGCGCCTCTCTTGATTGTTTTCTCAATTTTATTCCGTTCATTAGAAATGTGTTATCTCTGTTTGAATCTATCACCTGTTTCCCATAAAATTTCTAATTTTGTCCAGATTTCTTCCAAAACAACCAATCATTTACCAATAACTGTTTCCACTGAGCGTATTTCAGAAACGTGTCAACTTGGTTCAGCCTGATCAGAACACTCTATACACAAACAAGTCGTCATGATTGGTTCCTCGCACAACGAGCCAATTCATTTCCACCAAATCTCCAACTGTACGTGCGATAAAACCGAAGAAAAAAGAAAAAGTTAAAGAGAGACCTTTGGAGGTGAAGCTGAACGACCGCAATCGGTACGAGTCTTCGTCGTCCTCCTCCTCCTCCTCGGCGTTGCTGCCGCTGTTGCTCCTGCTGGTCTTGGACTCCGGGACGTCCAGGAAGACGGTGGACTTGCGTTGGTAGACGGAAGTGCCGCGACGCTGCGAGCCCTTGCGGCGGATGTGCGGCGAAACGTCGGGAGTGGGCGAGTGCCCGTCCTGCGGGTGGTGGTCGGCCAGCTTGGGTTCGCTGTTGCTCTGCGGTTGGCCCTTCACGACGCCGCCGTTGTGGGAGGCGGCGACGCCTGTCGGCGGCGAGGGGTTGGCTCGTGCTCTCACCGACCTTACACGTGCATGTTTAGAATTCGGCTCGAGTCGAAAAAGAGAAAATCACCTTCGATTGGCGGTCCTGGCGCTCTGCGACCTGGCGGCGGGCCTCCGTCTCCTGTTGGCGTCCGGCGAAGCGCCCGCTCCCTGCGAGGACGAGGGCGGCAACGGCGACGAGATCGCCTCGAGCGAGACGGCGTACGCCGTGGTGGTGGCGGCGCAAATCGACGCCGAGCGTCCTTTCGCGCGCGGCAAGCCTGCGACGCCGTACGGTCGGTCGTCCGTCATGGCGTCGACTGACTGACGCTGCTGGGTCGACGCGCTCGGCGCCGGATATTTCGGGACGTCTCTCGGTGGGTCTTCGGCTTCCCGTTGCGGCGGCGTCGGCGACGATCGGCCAGAGAGGCGGGCTCGGTCTGTGTTGGAGCACCACCAACTAGTTATCGTAGCCGAATCATAGTCGTACGGGCATCGACATGGTCATGTTGGCGAATTTTATTGTGGAAAGATCATGAACAAACCGAAAAGATCAAATGATTTATTAAAATAAAGCACAACTTGTTTGATCACGAACTGGTTTTCGGAAGTAAGTGTACTATCTTCTCCTTTCCGTTGTGAATTGTTCTGATATCCAAAACTCTGTCTCCGTCAGACGAGACGTATAAATCGGCAGGTTCTTTCACTGGCACTCCATCGATGTGCGTTATGATGTCCCCAACTTGGATACCGCAACTGGAAAAACAACGCAGCTGGAAATCGTGATGAATCGTAGCCAGTCACAATATAAATCGTCAACAGCCTATAACTTGAGAAAGTCGTGTAATTTATAGATATCTTTCGTCGAAGGAAAAAGTAGCGAGTTACTATAAACAAGCGAGCGAGTTTTCGTGATAGACGAGTGGGTAGTAGGTTTAGAGATATAATTAAATATTTCATTAACAGAAAGTTTATTATTCGATCGTTATTGGTTGCACACGATTCGATAGGTAGGAAGGTATAATAAATAATCCTATGGCTAATAAACTATTATTAGATTATATTGCACCACAAAATGGGGAAAGGTTAGGTTTGTGTGCGTGTCGACTCGGGGATAGCGAACTGTTTCAGTTGGGAAACCACGGAGGAAACAATCGGATACATTCGTTTCCTCGCTCGATGGAATAAGGAGGTCGTCGTCTTATACAATCGTTGATAAATGAATAAATAAATAAATAGTAGTGACGGGAGAAGGAATCGCATACTTTGATGCCGGAGTGTTGCCCAAGACTTTCCATACGAGCAAACCCTGGCGCACGTCTTTGGGGATGTTGTTGTTCTCCCTGAGCAGATCGCTCAAAATATCCTGGGAGATGGATATGGTAGTGATGCCGAATAAAGTCTTGCCGGTTGGCCCTACGAAGGGGTTGTTCGTCTTGTAGCGTTGCTTGCTATTCTCCAGAAACTTTTCAGCGTACACTGCGAATAAACAATCGAAGTTGTCCTTGAATGACCTCCATTCTCGAGGACAACTCACCGACGGGGATGGCGAATGATATCCCGGATGTTAAACGGAGATTGTTGATGCCGATAACGTTGCCGTCGAGGTTGACTAGAGGTCCTCCGGAGTTTCCGAACGTGATGGAAGCGTCCGTTTGGATGTATTTCATCGAGAAGTTCTTCAGGCCCAGTTCCTCAGCTGGTCGGTCAACGCAACTCACCTGGAAAACTCACGAATATTTTGCTATTCGATTCGAAATGAATAATTCCCGAGTTCCACTCACGATTCCAACTGTTACCGAATTGCTGAGCGACAGAGGACTGCCCAGAGCCACTACCCATTCCCCAATAGCAATGTCGCCTGGTGAGGCGAACTGCAAACTGGGCAACTTCTCCTCCGAGTCGAGTTTCAACAGAGCCAGGTCCATGCTCATGTCTGCGTCTTCGACTCGGACCTTGACAGGGAACGATGTTATGAGTACCCGCCGAGCGGAGAATGAAACGTGCGAGATGTCACCTTGAAGCTTCTGCCGTCTCTCATGATGGCCCTGATGGTGGACTGCGGCTTATTCAGCACCACGTGAGCGTTGGTGAGGGCCCAACCGTCGCCGCTGATGAGGAACCCCGAGCCGTTCGAGGTGATGATCGGGTCTCCCGTCTCCAAGTCCTTCTTGTAGGGGTCCCTGATTTCCAAGTAGAAAACGGCGTTAGCGCAACGGTTCACCACTTGGTTGATGAAATTGTGCTTCTCGCGAAGAGATTCTTCTTGCAGTTGAACTTTTTCGAAGATTTTCACAGGGCTGGAGGTTGCTATCTGGAATAATCTCGAGTTTCCCATGTATTTATGTATATTGATGTAGTCGTCATACCAATTCTCCGATGTCCTTTTTATCATCAAACTTTCCTAGTCGCTCATCGTTTCTTCTACTTCTCCTAGCGAAATAGTAACAAGATAATAATGTCGTCGCTACTCCAGCCACGCCAAATCTACGAATTCTGCTACTTTTCCATTCATCTTGATTTCTCTGACGATTTTGCAAAGAGAGCTTTCTCAAATGGTTCGTGTTGTTTCTCAATATCGTGGATAAGTATCTCCAAGATACTAGCATTATTCAGTACTTGATGATTCGAGGATTGAGATCATAGTATTATTGAGTCTCACTTGTAATTTTGCATGATTTTTCTGAAGGGAATAGTTTGACGTACAGATGGGGACAATCTTACATTTTGATGAAATGTCAAATTGATAGATAGGTACATGACTAAAGGATTCTAGAGCCAAATAAAAGACGAACCTTCAAACTTTTTTATTGATCATATTCGGAACAGAGAACACAGTTCGATTATTCAGTCAAGTTCACATTCATATAAAAATATCAAATCGATAACACGTAATCCTAGGAATATTTAATATGACAACTAATATCTTTATCTCTAGTTTTATCGGCTACGACTATAGCCCATTCACGAACGTCAATGTTGACAATAAATAAAGATTATACTGTCGAAAAAATCATTCTATATGTAGTAAATCCTACCATAAGCTCCCACACACTGCATTCGTCTATATTTAGCCATTATATCTCTGATCTCTAGCAAAACAATGAGGACACCAGTTACCAAAACGAGAACTAGGAACGCCCTGTACAATTTATAGTTCAGAACGACGTATTCTACTCCGTCAGCCACGAAAAGGGGGTTGTCTAAATCCTCTTCGAATTCCCCGATCACTGCCAGTACGGTGGAAACGCTCATTTCTGTTTCTCCTTCTTCCACAATCGCCTCGAGCTGTATTCGAGTGGGAAGAGCCTTTTTCGGAAAGAAGAAATTCCTCAAATAGATTTTGGATATCGAGCAGTCGACTTCCGTGCCGTACCCGTTGAAGGAAGATTGTGGAGTTTGCACTGGATGGTAAACGAAGTCATCTGCAAGGACAATAAGAATTTCCTCTTGCAATTCGTTTGAAAAAAATGAAAATGTTGTTGTTGATTACTCGATAATGTTTCCATTCTCTCGTACACTCACATAGTTTTATGCGGAGTTTTAGGAAATCGTAATGACGACAATTTCTCAGGACGATTGGTCCATCGTTCAAGATCAGATAAACTCCGTCTGCAGAATTGAGAGCAGCAACTGTATAGTGTTCCTTATCAATGGACAATACACTATCTGACGAATTTAGCTCTGGCTAGAACGTGAAAAAAAAATACGTTGCAATATTTCGATTTACAGATGCATGTACAAGTCGGTGATTTCCCCATTGTCCTCTCATGTCTACATGATTTTTTTCCACGTAAATAATGATACAACAACAAAACAGTTTAATTTTTTATTACACACGTTATAATCTTTATCGATCAGATAGCCGCGTACAAGTATTACCCTATATACACTGAGATAAGAAAAAAAACTGGAAGGAATTACGATTTTTGATTAATCAATATCAATATAAGATAACTATGGCGAAATTTTATGACATTGTACTTTTGATAATTCAATAGAACTGTTTCTTCCTGCGAGAAAATCGATTACATAATTTTTTTTCATGTACTCAAAACACTACTTGCTACTATCCTATTCGATATAATGAATGTGAATCGAATAATAGATAATTTAGAAGGTGAAATATTACAATTCTTCAGTAACTGCCATCCTTCTTCATCCTCGATATGCGAATGAGAAAAAAATCCAAACTTTAGATAGAATTAGGACTTACAACGACTACTGCAGCTTTTGAATCGAAAACAAAAGCTATCACTGTCACCGAAAACAACAAACAGAAATTCATAACACTCATCTATTAATACATACACCTATAGAGCACATGAATTGAATACAAATAAACTGCAATGATAGATAGGCTCGCATGTGTCTCTACCCCGAATGATTTTTATCTGATCGTTGATAAACTCATTCGAAAAATATGTCTACTTTCGATATGGATTGAAACAATTATAAAAGCAATAAGACGATATCTTCATCACCATTAATAAAGTAAGGCAAAGAAAGAAAATGAAATAATACTTAGTTTATTTCATGTAGATAAATACAACTCCTACTTAATCAAAATATGAGCTCTCTACTCTCAATGAATGAATTGGATTTTGCAGTTTTATCTCGAGTGTTTCCATCGTCATTTTAACTGTGAGACAAAAAAACTACAAGGGAAGAGTGAACATAAATAAATTTTATCGTAATAAAAAATAATTCAAATAAATCTAGAATCTTCTACTTCCACGAGTTCTTTGTTGTCTTTGTTGTAATCTCTTTCGGTAAATAATAAGAGGTGTATAACTTCTATGGGCAGTTTCCAGAATTTCTTCCATTTCTGTCATGACATCGACCATTGGCTGTTTCTGCAGACTATTTTCTTCTTCCACAGTCTTGTTGGTAGCGTTTTTGTCAACGTTCGAAGCATAGATGGTAGACAACCAAAATATCAAAAGAACTGAACTGATAATCTGAAACACGATTTACGTATGATACAAAGTACGATTGATAGTCGACTATTATATCGCATATCCTATTTCGTGATTTGCTAGTAACTCAAAAAATTGCTTATAGATACAGAATAATTATCATGATGTTATGATGTAAATTTTGATTTGTACAGGGTACTCACTTTAGCCAAGATACACTTCATATTCAGACGTTATTGTTCAAGATATTTTAACGAACTGACAATTGTGTTGAATTGTGATGTTTTTCTTGATTCTCGAGATGGAAACTTTCCCAATTTACACGTACACGCAAATCGAAAATTACCCAAAAAATTTCTCTCTCGATAACAATAAACGCCAATATTTGTTCTAGTTTGCTGGGATATGCAACTTTGAAATATTTACCAGTTGAAATCAAAGGAAGAATCAGTTACTGATACATTTCGATACACTCAATTGCATTGCATCAATCAACTTACTGATTCGCCATCATTTTTTTTTGTTACCTGGAATGAATATTCGATTCGATTCGTGTCAACTGCTGTACAGTTTATGCTTCATTGTCATTAAATTAGTGTAGATATGTGAAATATTTTTTCCAATGCATAATATCAAAATTCGATTTTGTTCTTTGAATAATTCATTGATTCATTTATAATCGTACATACATATTTCCATCCCATCGATATGATAGGGCCGGAAAATCAACCAAATTAACAGTAGATTATTATTACTCAGGGAGCATATTTTTGTTTAATTTACCTATGTTCGAGTTAATCTCCAGATATTTTTCTGGGAATTGATGGTAAAACATCACGTTTTTGGTTTCGACATCATGGAAATAAAGTACGAAAAACCTGCAAAAATTTATATTTCATAAATACTAGATAAACGGTCATGATATCTTACTTGACATACAAAATTCCAGTATGAAACGTGGAAAACGCTGATTTGAATTGTACACGATTCGAAAGAAAATATACGTAAAGAGATATTTTGACAATATAAAATCAATTGTACCTTTTAACAAAAAAAAAAAATCTAGGTGCCTACCTATTATACATTCTATTGTACAATAAAATACTTTCACAACAATCAACTTATATACAAGATTATTAAATGAACGATACATCGTACATTCATCAACTAAAACAATTGTGAAAATGTTAGAAAATGGTTTCGTCACTTGTCGGTCTAGTCGAGCTCCAGTTTGCGGAAACTACCAGGCAGACTGCCGATTCCCGTATCGTCCTTGGCAGGCGGTTTGCTCCTCCTCAAAATGCCCCTATCGCTCAGAAGGTCCATGCGATCGAAAGTCAAAAGACGCAGTCTCTTCGCCTCGAGTTCGGCCTTCCACAGGCGGATCATTTCCGAGGCAGGCATTTCGCCGCCGAATTCGGAAGGTAAGCAACGCACGTCCACTTTATCGTGCAGACGTTTCAGCGTTTCGTGGACCTTCGGACGAATATTTATCAGTCGTTTATTGAGGCAGGTGTAATGTGATTCTTTTTGTGAATTATTTTTTATCAAGATATATGTTCGTTTCTAGGAAAATGAAATGAGTGAAATGAAGTGGATGAAAATACTCAAGAGATCGTAAGGTGATGGGTATACCGTAATCCTCTCCTTCAGTTTGGGACTCATGAGGGATCTGGCAAAGTCGTACACGTATCTGAGTGCTGTGGGGATGTTCACCACGTGGATATCTTTGTGTCTCATCGGGAACGATTGCTGGGAAACGGAAATACGTCTATCATAACTGTCCAATATTTCTTACCGAGAAAGTATAATTTGCGATTCACCATCTCGTGCAACACCTGGTATAATAATTCGGACAATATCATTCATTATGCATTTATGTAATACGTTTTCTTTTGAGTGTCAATAAAATGAGCCATAATAAATTTGCTAGCCATCTACCACATGGCAACAAACGGAATTGTTTTATTTTTATGTAACATATATAATAATGACATAATTCGTTAGCCTGAATTTATCGCATGGAAACTGAAAATCAGGTGGAATATAAGTGGAGTTTAGATACAGTCGATTGCACGGATGTCAAAAGATTCGAAACAACTTGAACTGAAGATAACAACTATGTAGTTAGTCAGGAATTTCCGTGAAAAGCCGCTTTCGCTATGTAGGCATAGCGTGATATGTAAATTTCCTCAAACAATTTCATCATGCACAAATGATTACATAAAATTCTACTGTATGTTATTCAACGTGATATACCTACTGACCCACCTACCGCCGAGTTATATCATACCTACCGGATCACTATACTTTTTCTGTTCTGAATCACCCCCTGAAAGCTTGTTGAGACTCACCTCTCCCCATCGTACGAGATAAGCGAATTCGGTGATGCCGAAAAGACCGATGAACGAGGGACCGACACTGCTGACGTCCCCCACGTGACTGACACCCAAAATTTGGGTGTCCTCGTCTTCCATAAGGGTCTCGTAAGTGATGGCGTGGGCTCGAGACATGTCGGCACCGTCGAATTTCTGGATGTCGAATTTACCTGATACGTAGGTGAATACTTGTGTTAACATTTTTTGTTTTACGAGAAAAGCTGATGTGCGGGATTTTTCAAGGGTGATCACTTACTAGTATCATAAATTATTACACGTCTTCCATTACGGTCACGGAAAGGACTCACGAAAATATACCTGGAAAAAAAATAACGATTCAAAAACGATTAGGTATGCCTCTATTAATCAATTCATCCGAGAACCGAATAAAATGCAAATGAGAACATATTATTTTATATTTCATTAATTCATAATCCTTGTTGAGATTGATGAGTAAATTAGTAACCATGACATGGCCCTGACATTTTTACGTCAATATTACGTAGAATATACAAAGCAATCCGAAAACCACAGCTATTTTCCGCTTGGTCGGTTTTTTATTCATTATCAAAATAACGTTTTCGAAACTTTAATTGTGAATCGATGTTAGGTACACCCACACAAACACGAACACTCACCCGTTGTCGATGAGTTCTGATATTTTAGGATCTGTATAGTCCAAGTCGTACATGATATGCCTGAATTTCTTACGGAAATTCAGATACTTGAGCAGCGTTTGTTCAGCCATTGCCAGGCTGAATTTCTTCACACGCAGGAATCGTAGGAGGAAATTATCATCTGCAAAAAAAATACGAATATGGATTACTTTATTTCATTGATAGATATTTATTTGGGACGTCCGTTTAGAAATAACTATTATGCTTTGCTTTATTTCAATTGAAATATAAAAATGTTCTCCTCTGAATTTAACAGAAAGGTTTTGACAATGGAAGAAGACTTGTGAAATAATTGTTAAAAGCTACGTTCGTGTCTTCGTTGTCTAGAAGTGATTTTGATTACATAACATTCAGAGTGTATGCCGAATATCATGAATTATCTATTCAATTATCTCAAACTAAAAAAAGCGTTTTATTCGTTCATTCGAGAATTCGCATAAATCGAGATAATTTTTATTCATCAACATAGATAACTTGTATTATGTTTTATTTTCCCAGAGATATCATCCGAATGAATTTACATTACCAATGAATTATTCATGGTATTTTCTCGATGAAATTCTATTTCTCAGTCAATAATTCTGACATTTTCATTACGATACTTTCGATTCAAACTAAATAAATGAATTCCAGAACGTCCTGTAAAAACCATGCAGGCTCGTGTGGAGAGCCCATGATGCAATGGATTATGAAGAAAGGTCGAATCCATATTATCTCATCAATACGAAATAATAGGCGACTACATATATTCATTGGTATTTCACAGCATAATTAAATATATTGCGACAGCTTCCTTTTAGCCATAAATATTTTATAGTCATAACAATCATTAACGCAAAAAAATACAGAGGAAACAAAAACCAAATCTCTGTTAATTAATAATTCTGATGAAGAAAAATACAGCCCAAATTTTTCAAGTGTTACTTTACCTGTTAAACAATTTTGCAGATCTGGATTTCTGCTGATCCAATCTCTGAGATGCGCCAAACATTCTCTGCGCGCCGTCTCGCTCTCTCTCAGTTCCTGATCCGCGATCTCGTGCAGTCGTTCAGGTAGACAGGACGACGTCGCGTCCTTGTCCAGGAGCGGCTTCGCACCGCCTCCACAACCCTCTGCCGACCATGTGGTCGCCATCATCACTTGCGTCGTCATCGTCTCGAGCTGTCGAAAATGTCTATTTTCAAACAACGATACTTTGCAAAACATTCATATTTCTTATACCTAACTCAGAGTGGAAAAAATATTTACAATTGAAGTTCTTGATAATTGTATGTAATTGAAGAAGTCACAGTACGAAAACACTTTCATTATGGTCTTATTATGAATATTCATTACGTTAATGATCGATGTAATAATTGATAATTATGAAATACGCAGGTTACATATAATAATTTTTAAGTCAACAACAAGTCAACTATGAGAATCGATAGGAAATGTTCTAAACCTTTATACCTGCTTGAATTATTTCTGATGTTTCAATAACTGTGAAATGTGAATGATTGAATATTTCGAACAAAGCTTCTAGAATCTGAAAATGTCAGATGAGATCTTGGTTTCTACCTGACAGAATATATGTATTACCGGAATGAATATTTTTCATTTCCTGAAAACCTTGGAAAGTCGTCGTATGAAATAAGCAAGGTCAGCATGAATTGTTGTAAAAAATTAGACGAAAAATAACAATAACATTAACAACAGTCCCACATATCGCGGAATTCGAATAGAACTTCTTATTAAAAACTGATAGATGGTTGGATATATGTTGGAATATGATTGTTTTGATGAACATTCAATGTCGAAATATGGGTCAAGCACTGTTCCACTGTCCCACCTATCAAATTATTAGATTTTATTGATAATGAATGGCGTTGATGCGATTATCACGATTGAGTGAGTACCTACGTAGGCAGGTATAATGCGTATAGTGAGTTTTAGTAGAACGTAAAGAGCTGAAGAAATTCTTTGGTAATAATTGATGCCTTGAACTTGAATCGAAAACACTTTCGCCGATGTCAGTGTTATGTAATGGAAAGCCCCGCCGCACAGCGAATCGTATGGCGAATCGATTTCTTCGTATACGAAGATGAAAGTGATGCTGACTGATTGTGTATGGTTGGTACGTTTTCAGGTGCGGATTAGCTATTAGCACGTCATCGAAACTCGATCGAACTGGTGGTCGTGAATACGAATGTTCATATTCTGGATTATTGGATTATTATTATTATCATTCGAGATCCGTTCTCGATGCGTTTCTTTTTAAAGACGCCATCTATATAACCACGCCTCTTTTCCAAAATATTTCGAATCCGACCCTGCACATTTCGAGTTGTCCTTGCATAATCCTCATTCCAGGTTAGGTTACTATTGAAGGTCGTACTTTTACATATTTTTATTCGGCATTGAGGTACTACCGGAGAAATCTTGTTCATAACAGATGGTGCATTTTGTAACAATTTCAAGACTATCGCCCAGTCAACCAGTTTTGGTTGCAGGGAAGTTGTAGGGAGTTAACATCGTGGAAATGCGACTTCACAATGTTGATATAAAAAACTGCAACCAGTACTTACTGGGGAGTGCTTAATGTCCGCAACATTGTATATCACTGGTAATTACCTAATACATCACAATGTGGATGTGTGGAAGGTACCATAAATAGCAACATTGCGACTTCGCATTTTAGCACTTATTGGAAAGATTATTGAACCAAATGAGCTTTCACATTACATCTTCCGTTGAAGTTATATTCATATGTAATTTGGTAATTACCATCGTGGCACTAAATTTGCTCTCTATAAGCGTCTTCTAATTTAATTGAAATAATGTTAATTCTGAAACACCCATGGAATTAGTACATACCTGGAAAGCAGAATAAATATATCTCAGCTGCCTTATATTTCAACCATTTTATAATGCCTAAGAAATGTGCATAGGTTAAGTCTATGAGATTTATATACATGGTGATACACCAGTATAGGTATAATCAGGACCAGCAATAAAACACATCATATGCCTGCTCTTAATATTGAATCTATTTTTCATTCTTAAGGGGAAATAATTAAACAACTGCTATAAAATACTGATCTGTATATTTTGAATATAACACAGGGTGAGTCAAGCTGTACGCATTTCTAGCCAGGCATATGGCTGAACAGAATCATCAGATATATATTAGTCCAATGCATTCAGCTTGACTCACCCGAAATACTTTATAAAAACTTCAACTCACATTGTAATATCATAGAATATAAAAACAAAAACATTATTTTCGAAACATAATGAAATAAAAATAGTATTATTTACAAAACGAAAATAGTATGCTGTACAGACAAAATAAAATCAAAGGAAACAACAAAAACATGTTTGTTACCATATCAGATTATTATACTATGATGATCCAAATAATGGATTGCCACTGTCAACTGAAAATAATATTAATAGAAATTATTTTGTTTTTTTTATAGTTTAATACTGTCCCTGAACACGTTAGGTACACTTATGTTGATGTTATCATGTTTTATTTCTAATCAAATTATTGAAAAATTCTATATTCAGCTTTTATTGTAGAGAAAGATGTTTCTGAGTATTGAAAACAGTGTATACATGTTTGACATTATAGAATATCATTCAATATTCTGATACTAAATTCCGATAATGATACGACAAAACGGTTGAGGAGTCCATCTTGTTAAAAAGCATTGCTTTTATGGGCATCACCTTCCCAATTGCACATTTATGAGCATCTTTTTGCCATTGGAAATGTATACTTACCGCATGCACCTAGAGCTGTCTTATATTCTTCTTAACAAACTTCTCAAAATACTGCACACAAAACCAACAATTCAACCAACCATCAAATACGCACCACACAGATCATAATATATTATTTTCATCTTCCCTTTGTTCCTTGACTTTCATTCGTGTGCACGTGTTGTTGCTATGCCCTGCGCAAGCGCCAATTCTATGTTCGAAATATATGAACAGGGATAAGTCGCAAAGTAATAGCAATGTGCACTTCATCTGAATCTCTCGATTAAATGTTCCACTCAATCATTAGGAAAGTTAACATGGGGACTTCGCAACGATAACAATATGTGGATGTTGATATCCACAAAGCGAAGTCCCATGTAAAACCCAGAGAGGTTTCCAAGATGATCTTCAATGTGATATTATTTGGTATTCCCTGCGACTTACTGTTACTTTTTTGGTTGACTGGGCGTTTCCTTTCGTTAGTTCTGTCCAAGAAATCGGATAATTATTAACATAGCTATGGAATAGCTAATACACACAATTTATCTGTAAAAATGTTTTGTGGTTATGTTATAAGATACTTACGTACTTCTTCTTAGCATGTAAACATACACTGTCAATCCACCAAAGTGTTTATGCAAATGTCGGATGGATTTGTTATGCATGTTTATGATGAAAAAATACTGCATTCCAAATGTAACCATGAGATGGTGGAATTGCTGACTGATGAAAAATTCATGCCAGACTCGATTTATAGTTTTAGGCCATGCCATTGATATATTCTCTTTCAATAATTTATTTATATAGGTACCTACAGATTGTTGAAATGTGGATTTTTCGATCGAAAGTTTGAATTATGAAAATATTAAAAATATTAATAAAATTACGTATCGCCGATCATATTTAGTTCAGTTTAGTAATCAAAAATGAATGCTCATCGGCCGGCCTGCTCTTACCTCGTATCTATCAGACGATCAGGAAAAGTTACAGAAACAGTTCCAACGCACTCTATCTACTGCGCGGTTCACTATGTCGTCGTTCTTTGAGAACAATCTCCAAAGGTAACTACGACCGAACTGAAGACCGAAGCTAGGAAGGATATAGGGAGAGAGAATCGACGACGATTATTGCCCAATACCTTATACGGATGGAGGTGTACAAGACGTTGTTACGATGATATATCTACGTACATAATGTGTAGACGTTTTCACGACCATGCAACTTCTTTTCCGCAATTTCTTCAGTATGTACATACACACTCGACTGCTTCATTTTCGTAAGCCATTCATTAATATCCAATTCGAGATTATGTGAATGACAGGAAGATCGCGCAATCGGATTTTGCATTTCAACACGTCCAACTCAGGTAGGTACGTACGTATCTACTATTTTTTCCATCAAAATTATAATCACAATACGCTTCGAGACTTTCTTAAGTTTTTCAAAAATGTAATTTTTGAGCACTTTCTTTCCACCTCGTCGAAAAAGGAACGTCAAGGCTTCAATACACTATTGTATGTAGGAAGTAGAAACTATACCAAATTATGTCGCACGAGCTGCGCATATTTAAGATTAAGATTCGTATATCTTTGTTGTTATTAAATCATTGCCATCCGTTCAATGATTCTTACTTCGACAGGGACGAAGAAATACACGATTCCGTATAGAAAAAACCAGTTAGCGACGATGTGACCATTGAAATGAGAATTATTATAAACGATGACCGATCTTGATCCCCAATCTCCAGACGAAAATGAACAACTGAGAAGTTAGTCATCAACAACAAATGTTTTGAAAATAAAAAATGTGCTTGATGCGAATCAGAGAAATTATAAGAAATATACGGAAGTTAAAGATGCGACAATTGTTTATGTGCGCCTATGAACGCAAAGAAATTACATACTTTTTCTGGTTCTTTACAGCTTGGGTCGTATTTCAATTTCATTACCGAAAATGGAATTCAAGATGGACGAATAATAATCCAACAACACACTGTGACTGATGATCGTGTTGCAGAAACAGCCTATTGTTCATGGCCGAACTTTCACGCATTCGACCTAGTCCATTATTTATTATAGTTATCGCATTCATTAGATAACTTTTCATAATGAGACGTCTTAAATAAAGATTGAGAATACACCAATTTGATTTGATTTTTCATACTAGTAGTGACATCTATGTAATGGGGGTTGAACTTGATTGGTAGTTTGGTAACACTTCACAATATTTCTGTGGTTGAAATTTGGCAAATGACAGTAACATTTCAAAATATTGAAATGTTGTTTCCAACATTCCAACGTGGAATTCTACTGTAATTGAAACTTGAACCATATAAAATTTTCTTAATGAAAATAATTGATATTTGATTCGCAAAGTAGTTCTGACTCCTATTCAAATATGGCAGTAAGTAAAAAAACGTTCGATTTTGTCTTCAACCTCAAACATAAATCAACATGTTTCAGCCACCGCAGAAGGGTAAACAGGGCACCAAAGGTTCCAAACAGATAGTGGAAGAAAATGTATCGACTTTAAACTTCTACAGGAATATGGCAATCGGGTCAAATGCCCTATCTTTGGTTATTTTAGTATTCTATCAATCGACAGTAAACTATGTGAGTTGTATTTACATATTAGTAGACAATGGAATTGAATAATCTTCTATAAAGTTACTCGTTTGTTTTGCAGGTTTTGTATTTTTTTTCAAGCTTGATATACATTGGTTGTTACCAATTCATGTCTTACATGGCGAAACCTAAACATACCGAGACAGGCCAACTATTAGATAGTGGTGTAGATTTGAATATGGAAGGAGGAATTGCTGAGTGAGTACTCAACATTGAATGTTAGTTAGGTTTAGGTGATAAACTTGTCAAGATGATTATATTCTTTCTTGTATTTGGTGTGATTTTCTATGCATTTGCAGGCATGTCAAAGACATAATAATCCTGACAGCAGGCTGCCAAGTCATTTCGTCTCTATTCTCCAACTACTTTTGGCTGCTGTGGCTTTTGGCACCTGCCAGAGGTGGTTGGATAGCGTGGAAGAACATTTTGCAGCCGTATTTCCTGCAATCAGCTGGAGGCGACAATGCAGATGGTCAGGTCAACGAAAAGAAACAAAAAAAACTGGAGAGGAAGATGAAGAGGATGCAGAGGTGATTTCTTCTCGACTTATTGACAGGTTAATATTCGAGGAGAAATAAGTGTGAAATAATTTGTTTGTTAAAAATGTGTTGATTATTGTGAATGTAAATTAAAGGCACAAAACGGTTCATCTTTCATTTATGGTGGATTAAAAAAATGAAAACAGTCTCTCACATCATTATGCATGCAAGAAAAATGTGGTAAATATTGCATTTTATTTCTTTCGATAAGTACAATTTGGGTATTGAAGGTAGTATAGTTCTTCCATTATCAATTGCATAATATAAAAACTCATTCCGAACCCTTAACGATAATTTTGTTTGATCTGCCATAGGCGGGGATACCTTATTTTATGAATATATTATTTTCATAAATACGTTTGAAATCATACGCGAGAAAGTTTTCCTCAAAAGGCAATCATTATTACGCCGTTGTTTAGCACTCAATTATTTTCATTCGCCCACGGTCTCCAAAACGCCATATTTCGATTTATTTAATAAATTTCTAAATTGAACACACTACGCCACTGATATCCAGACAATCCAATCTGTCAAGTAAAAAAGATGATTTATGGCTTCCGAGCGTCCATACCCTTCGGCCAATCAAGTGCCAACGCTTGCCTGATTCACTGTTTTCATTGGTCGAAACTCGAAAGGGATGTTGACACATACAACTCGAATCCACGTTGACCCTGGCGGCTTCTCTGACTTCGTATGAGTACTAATCACTGTTTTTGTTTCTTAATTCGGCGTGCCATGCGTTTATACAGGGCGTATATTAAATATTGATTACTCCTCGCATAACTGTGTCCTGCAATTGATATTGGAAAGACTATATATACCAAAGAAAAGTGAAGATGGAAATCAAACAGCATGACAATAATAAGAAAAATCAACTGAATATCCTAGATGCAACTCTGCCGACCGGAAAAACTATTATAAGCCAATAATCGTCAAGAGATCCTATAAACGACAGGCACTTCATTGAAGGTGACCAGCCTTCTGGATTTCTTGTCACTGTCGGTCTGCGCCGGGGCCACCCTGTTCGACATCATCGAGAGTCTTCGCAAGCTGTTTCGGAAACTGGCGACCCTCGAAAAATTCGTTCGTGCCATTAAATCGTTCGCGATAGCGTTGTCCAACAGACGCAACGCCATCTCGGGGATGTCGCGAGCGTCCACTCGAGGATTGCCTTCCAGCCACGCCATCAACTGTTTCATCGTTCGCACTTGTTCGTCTACAGGTATCTGCAAACGTTCGACGTTGACATTGAATAGTTCATTGCATCAAGTTTTGTGTGTTTTCGATAATAAAGTGTGAGTTTATAAAGACATTTCAGATTTTTGCAGTGAGCTGAATCGTCAATGTGTATGTATTTTCATTTTTCTAAAAGTGCTAAGCATTATCAAGAACTTCGTCAACATTTCTAGTTAATTTTAGGGCCACCAGATAGCGTATCGCTTATGTTTATTCGCCAATATTTGGGAGGGTATTTTGTTTATCATGATGGATTTTCTATAAAATTCAGTTCATACAGCAAACCGAATAGCAAATATCTGGTTCTTCTTCTACAATGATGACACGTTGCCAATTCTGAGTTATGGAAGTTGTGAGGTTTCTTAATGGTTAATGTCTACGTGTGATTCTTCGGAAGTTGTGATAAATAGTGGATGAAAATTGCGTCATTAGGTACCTTAGTCAATCCATGCATTATTTTCATTTCGTGCTTGGTGGACATGTAGACCAGGGAATTTCTTCTGCTACACAACCAACTGTAGTTCGACTTGTTCATTTCGTTTTCCGCTTGTTTCAGCTGGTGGATATCCATCAACATTTGTACCTACAACAAGTGAGCATCACTGATATAACGATCAACGAGGGTGTATCTATATTTCAGAAAAATCGTACCTCCTCGATAAAGTGACATTTCATTTTCGGTTAGTGCGAATTTCTTCGATATCTATCGATGAATGATCGGGATAATTTTAATCGAATCGAATATATTGGATGATAAACAATTAATGAAAAGATATATGCAGATAGAGGAAGCGAAAACCGTTGACAGGAGTCGACTTCATGATTGTTATTACATTTATCTACTTTTTTCGGATGCGAGCCGATATTACTTACATCTATATACGTATACAGGGTGTTAAGAGTGCGCCGGTAATCATTAAAATCTCGTTTGTATGGATACCTATGCGATATTTTGATCTGCAATTGACCTTTTTTTTTCGACACCCCATGTGATGATAAAATGGAGACGACGCCTGAATATCAAGTAGGTAGCAGGATGGCGTTTTTGCGGTGAAGTTTGACCAACGTCAAATTCAACGTCATGATCGGGTAAACGTACGCACGCACGCACACACATTAATCGGGATTTCGACACGTCCTTCCAAATTATCGTGACAAGCAGGAGAGCAAAGAAACGGAGCGAGCAAAAGAGTAGGCATGGCAGAATCGGCGGTGCCCGTTCCTTCGATATGGGAACTGGACTATTGCGATCTCACTCTCTACCAACATCCCCCGTGCATGTTCACCTTGTGGTACTTGGGCTTGGCGGTGAACGCTGTGTGGGACCCCATTAAGGACCTGGTGGACCGCATCGTCGAATGCCTCGGTGGAGATGGTGGCGGTGGAGGAGGAGGCGGAGGAAGCAGCTCGGGCGACGAGAAGAAAGAGGACGGTGGCGAAGCGAAAGAGGGTGACGATGGAGGAAAAGAGGGACAGGAGGAGGGACAAGAAGAAGGCGGTGAAGAAGAAACTCAGGAAGGGGAAGGGGAAGAAGAGGGCTAGCACCAGAACAACTACGATAACTCTGAGATTCGCTACGAAATAAATTAATTCTCAACATCCTTTGATTTCCTTTTCGTATACACGATGAGAGGAAAACTCGAATTTCTATCTAATATGTCGTCACACAATCTCGGTCGTGCTGTGTGATGTTCAAAGTAGTGTGAACTACCGCAAACAACGCCTATCCATTTATCCGAGCGTGAATTATACTCAACATTTTGTTAGACTATTCTCGAACGAAAACGGCAACATGTACCTGATTTGTTATCACCAGAGGTAAGTCGAATGAATATAATTTTGAGTCACCATTTTCACCAATAAACGTTTCATTTTGTTTTATTTATTTTCTGACGGACTGAATGAGATGAAAACGGATTATCGACTCCACTATATAGTGATCCTTACGTATTTTGACGCGCTGATTCCGAAAATGGTGTTATTTGAACTCGTAGAGCTTCAGGAAGCTGAGAAGATCGCGAAGAACCGATCGGAAAATTTCAAAATCGGTTTTTCGACTTTAATATATAGTGATTCTTACGTATTTTGACGCGCTGATTCCGAAAATGGGGTCATTTGAACTCGTAGAACTTCAAGAAGCTGAGAAAATCGCGGAAAACCGATCGGAAAATTCAAAAGTCGGTTTTTCGACTTTAATATATAGTGATTCTTTCGTATTTTGACGCGCTGATTCCGAAAATGGGGTCATTTGTCCTTTTCCGTTGAATTTGATTTCCAAAATTTTGCCAGAAATTGAGCAAAGGGTACCTCCTTTCGATTTTTTCGAAAATTTCAAAATCGGTTTTTCGACCTCAGTATATAGTGATTCTTACGTATTTTGACGCGCTGATTCCGAAAATGGTGTTATTTGAACTCGTAGAGCTTCAGGAAGCTGAGAAAATCGCGAAAAAACCGATCGGAAAATTTAAAAATCGGTTTTTCGACTTAAATATATAGTGATTCTTTCGTATTTTGACGCGCTGATTCCGAAAATGGGGTCATTCGTCCTTTTCCGTTGAATTTGATTTTCAAAATTTTGCCAGAAATTGAGCAAAGGGTACCCCCTTTCGATTTTTTCGAAAATTTCAAAATCGGTTTTTCGACCTCAGTATATAGTGATTCTTACGTATTTTGACGCGCTGATTCCGAAAATGGGGTCATTTGAACTCGTAGAGCTTCAGGAAGCTGAGAAAATCGCGTAAAACCGATCGGAAAATTCAAAAATCGGTTTTTCGACTTTAATATATAATGATTCTTACGTATTTTGACGCGCTGATTCCGAAAATGGTGTTATTTGAACTCGTAGAGCTTCAGGAAGCTGAGAAAATCGCGAAAAACCGATCGGAAAATTCAAAAATCGGTTTTTCGACTTCAATTTATAATGATTCTTACGTATTTTGACGCGCTGATTCCGAAAATGGTGTTATTTGAACTCGTAGAGCTTCAGGAAGCTGAGAAAATCGCGAAAAACCGATCGGAAAATTCAAAAATCGGTTTTTCGACTTTAATATATAATGATTCTTACGTATTTCGAAGCGCTGATTCCGAAAATGGTGTTATTTGACCTCGTAGAGCTTCAGGAAGCTGAGAAAATCGCGAAAAACCGATCGGAAAATTCAAAAATCGGTTTTTCGACTTTAATATATAGTGATTCTTACGTATTTTGACGCGCTGATTCCGAAAATGGTGTTATTTGATCTCGTAGAGCTTCAGGATGCTGAGAAAATCGCAAAAAACTGATCGGAAAATTTAAAAATCGGTTTTTCGACTTCAATATATAGTGATTCTTACGTATTTTGACGCGCTGATTCCGAAAATGGTGTTATTTGAACTCGTAGAGCTTCAGGAAGCTGAGAAAATCGCGAAAAACCGATCGGAAACTTTCAAAATCGGTTTTTCGACTTAAATATATAGTGATTCTTTCGTATTTTGACGCGCTGATTCCGAAAAATTGGGTCATTTGTCCTTTTTCGTTGAATTTGAATTTCAAAATTTTGCCAGAAATTGAGCAAAGGGTACCCCCTTTCGATTTTTTCGAAAATTTCAAAATCGGTTTTTCGACCTCAGTATATAGTGATTCTTATGTATTTTGACGCGCTGATTCCGAAAATGGGGTCATTTGAACTCGTAGAGCTTCAGGAAGCTGAGAAAATCGCGAAAAACCGATCGGAAAATTCAAAAATCGGTTTTTCGACTTTAATATATAGTGATTCTTACGTATTTTGACGCGCTGATTCCGAAAATGGGGTCATTTGAACTCGTAGAACTTCAAGAAGCTGAGAAAATCGCGGAAAACCGATCGGAAAATTCAAAAGTCGGTTTTTCGACTTTAATATATAGTGATTCTTTCGTATTTTGACGCGCTGATTCCGAAAATGGGGTCATTTGTCCTTTTCCGTTGAATTTGATTTCCAAAATTTTGCCAGAAATTGAGCAAAGGGTACCCCCTTTCGATTTTTTCGAAAATTTCAAAATCGGTTTTTCGACCTCAGTATATAGTGATTCTTACGTATTTTGACGCGCTGATTCCGAAAATGGTGTTATTTGAACTCGTAGAGCTTCAGGAAGCTGAGAAAATCGCGAAAAAACCGATCGGAAAATTTAAAAATCGGTTTTTCGACTTAAATATATAGTGATTCTTTCGTATTTTGACGCGCTGATTCCGAAAATGGGGTCATTCGTCCTTTTCCGTTGAATTTGATTTTCAAAATTTTGCCAGAAATTGAGCAAAGGGTACCCCCTTTCGATTTTTTCGAAAATTTCAAAATCGGTTTTTCGACCTCAGTATATAGTGATTCTTACGTATTTTGACGCGCTGATTCCGAAAATGGGGTCATTTGAACTCGTAGAGCTTCAGGAAGCTGAGAAAATCGCGTAAAACCGATCGGAAAATTCAAAAATCGGTTTTTCGACTTTAATATATAATGATTCTTACGTATTTTGACGCGCTGATTCCGAAAATGGTGTTATTTGAACTCGTAGAGCTTCAGGAAGCTGAGAAAATCGCGAAAAACCGATCGGAAAATTCAAAAATCGGTTTTTCGACTTTAATTTATAATGATTCTTACGTATTTTGACGCGCTGATTCCGAAAATGGTGTTATTTGAACTCGTAGAGCTTCAGGAAGCTGAGAAAATCGCGAAAAACCGATCGGAAAATTCAAAAATCGGTTTTTCGACTTTAATATATAATGATTCTTACGTATTTCGAAGCGCTGATTCCGAAAATGGTGTTATTTGACCTCGTAGAGCTTCAGGAAGCTGAGAAAATCGCGAAAAACCGATCGGAAAATTCAAAAATCGGTTTTTCGACTTTAATTTATAATGATTCTTACGTATTTTGACGCGCTGATTCCGAAAATGGTGTTATTTGAACTCGTAGAGCTTCAGGAAGCTGAGAAAATCGCGAAAAACCGATCGGAAAATTCAAAAATCGGTTTTTCGACTTTAATATATAGTGATTCTTACGTATTTTGACGCGCTGATTCCGAAAATGGTGTTATTTGATCTCGTAGAGCTTCAGGATGCTGAGAAAATCGCAAAAAACTGATCGGAAAATTTAAAAATCGGTTTTTCGACTTCAATATATAGTGATTCTTACGTATTTTGACGCGCTGATTCCGAAAATGGTGTTATTTGAACTCGTAGAGCTTCAGGAAGCTGAGAAAATCGCGAAAAACCGATCGGAAACTTTCAAAATCGGTTTTTCGACTTAAATATATAGTGATTCTTTCGTATTTTGACGCGCTGATTCCGAAAAATGGGGTCATTTGTCCTTTTCCGTTGAATTTGAATTTCAAAATTTTGCCAGAAATTGAGCAAAGGGTACCCCCTTTCGATTTTTTCGAAAATTTCAAAATCGGTTTTTCGACCTCAGTATATAGTGATTCTTATGTATTTTGACGCGCTGATTCCGAAAATGGGGTCATTTGAACTCGTAGAGCTTCAGGAAGCTGAGAAAATCGCGAAAAACCGATCGGAAAATTTCAAAATCGGTTTTTCGACTTAAATATATAGTGATTCTTTCGTATTTTGACGCGCTGATTCCGAAAATGAGGTCATTTGTCCTTTTCCGTTGAATTTGATTCTCAAAATTTTGCCAGAAATTGAGCAAAGGGTACCCCCTTTCGATTTTTTCGAAAATTTCAAAATCGGTTTTTCGACCTCAGTATATAGTGATTCTTATGTATTTTGACGCGCTGATTCCGAAAATGGGGTCATTTGAACTCGTAGAGCTTCAGGAAGCTGAGAAAATCACGAAAAACCGATCGGAAAATTCAAAAATCGGTTTTTCGACTTTAATATATAGTGATTCTTACGTATTTTGACGCGCTGATTCCGAAAATGGTGTTATTTGAACTCGTAGAGCTTCAGGAAGCTGAGAAAATCGCGAAAAACCGATCGGAAAATTCAAAAATCAGTTTTTCGACTTTAATATATAGTGATTCTTACGTATTTTGACGCGCTGATTCCGAAAATGGTGGTATTTGAACTCGTAGAGCTTCAGGAAGCTGAGAAAATCGCGAAAAACCGATCGGAAAATTCAAAAATCGGTTTTTCGACTTTAATATATAATGATTCTTACGTATTTTGACGCGCTGATTCCGAAAATGGTGTTATTTGATCTCGTAGAGCTTCAGGATGCTGAGAAAATCGCAAAAAACCGATCGGAAAATTTAAAAATCGGTTTTTCGACTTCAATAAACACTGTGTCCAAGATAAGAATGAACAGCATGGGGATCTCGGAAACCATAAGAGATACGGAGATGGTTAAATTAGAGAAAAGTTGCGCATTTCCAAGTCTAACAAGGTACCGTTCAGAAAATTTCGAAATTCCACTACGTTCCGGAGATATGCCTGAAAAAACGAAATTTGCCGATTTCGTTTTAATTTTTTTCTGACGTTATTTGAAAAGATACAAGAAAACAAAAGACACTTTCTCATTGCCATTTTTCAATCCCTACAAAACAGCGTTGAGAGATTTTCCGTACGACGTTTCGTTTCGGAGAAACCATCATCAACTTTATTTTTTCATATGGCCCGTGAAAAAGAAATACCCTGTATTGAATAGCATATTTTATTACCAATACAACGATGTATGACACGATATGATTCTGCGATATTTAAAACGGAAAAAAATTGTTTTTATCAAAGATCGAACGTTTTGGTGTAGTGTGCGGTGAAATGATGAGTGAGTATGGTATAGTAGGCTATGATTACTTATTTTTTACACAATGCCTTAATAGTGCGCGAGTTTCTATCGAATAGATTTCCAGGAAAATGGATAGGTACGCACACATTCAGCAGTTTCGTGGCCCCCTCGTTCGCCGGACATCACTCCGATAGATTTATTTTCTCTGGGGTATTGCAAAAATTATGTTTTCCGTTGTTTTTTGAATCTGAGGATCAGTTTAGGAAACTAATTCTTGAAGCGTGCGAGCGCATCACACCTGATATGTTGAGAAGTGTTTTCAATTCAACATTTAGAAGGTGTTATCTATGTTTAGAGAATAATGGTAATTTGTTTGAACATTCTCTATAATAGAGATTGATTTTTTTGAGTTTCTAGTCAGAAATTCTTAACTAAAAATTTTAATTGATTAACATATGATGAGACCTACCTACTTATACGAATGAAGTTCTCAAATCTCCAATAACGTGATTTTAATTTAATATTTCGAAACATGAGTAATCATAGCCTACTATACCATACTCAGGGTCATCATTTCAGCGCACACTACACCAAAACGTTCGATCTTTAATAAAAACAATTTTTTTTCGTTTCAAATATCGCAGAATCATATTGTGTCATACATCGTTGTATTGGTAATTAAATATGCTATTCAATACAGGGTATTTCTTTTTCACGGGCCATATGAAAAAATAAAGTTGATGATGGTTTCTCCGAAACGAAACGTCGTACGGAAAATCTCTCAACGCTGTTTTGTAGGGATTGAACAATGGCAATGAGAAAGTATCTTTTGTTTTCTTGTATCTTTTCAAATAACGTCAGAAAATAATTAAAACGAAATCGGCAAATTTCGTTTCTTCAGGCATATCTCCGGAACTAATTGGAATTTCCAAACTTTCTGAACGGCACATTGTTGGACTAGGAAATGCGCAACTTTTCTCTAATTTAACCATCTCCGTATCTCTTATGGTTTCCGATATCCCCATGCTGTTCATTCTTATCTTGGACACAGTGTATAGTGATTCTTTCGTATTTTGACGCGCTGATTCCGAAAATGGGGTCATTTGTCCTTTTCCGTTGAATTTGATTTTCAAAATTTTGCCAGAAATTGAGCAAAGGGTACCCCCTTTCGATTTTTTCGAAAATTTCAAAATCGGTTTTTCGACCTCAGTATATAGTGATTCTTATGTATTTTGACGAGCTGATTCCGAAAATGGGGTCATTTGAACTCGTAGAGCTTCAGGAAGCTGAGAAAATCGCGAAAAACCGATCGGAAAATTTCAAAATCGGTTTTTCGACTTAAATATATAGTGATTCTTTCGTATTTTGACGCGCTGATTCCGAAAATGGGGTCATTTGTCCTTTTCCGTTGAATTTGATTCTCAAAATTTTGCCAGAAATTGAGCAAAGGGTACCCCCTTTCGATTTTTTCGAAAATTTCAAAATCGGTTTTTCGACCTCAGTATATAGTGATTCTTATGTATTTTGACGCGCTGATTCCGAAAATGGGGTCATTTGAACTCGTAGAGCTTCAGGAAGCTGAGAAAATCGCGAAAAACCGATCGGAAAATTCAAAAATCGGTTTTTCGACTTTAATATATAATGATTCTTACGTATTTTGACGCGCTGATTCCGAAAATGGTGTTATTTGAACTCGTAGAGCTTCAGGAAGCTGAGAAAATCGCGAAAAACCGATCGGAAAATTCAAAAATCTGTTTTTCGACTTTAATATATAGTGATTCTTACGTATTTTGACGCGCTGATTCCGAAAATGGTGTTATTTGAACTCGTAGAGCTTCAGGAAGCTGAGAAAATCGCGAAAAACCGATCGGAAAATTCAAAAATCGGTTTTTCGACTTCAATATATAGTGATTCTTACGTATTTTGACGCGCTGATTCCGAAAATGGGGTCATTTGTCCTTTTCCGTTGAATTTGATTTTCAAAATTTTGCCAGAAATTGAGCAAAGGGAACCCCTTTCGATTTTTTCGAAAATTTCAAAATCGGTTTTTCGACCTCAGTATATAGTGATTCTTATGTATTTTGACGCGCTGATTCCGAAAATGGGGTCATTTGAACTCGTAGAGCTTCAGGAAGCTGAGAAAATCGCGAAAAACCGATCGGACAAATTCTAAAATCGGTTTTTCGACTTTAATATATAATGATCCTTACGTATTTTGACGCGCTGATTCCGAAAATGGTGTTATTTGAAGTCGTAGAGCTTCAGGAAGCTGAGAAAATCGCGAAAAACCGATCGGAAAATTCAAAAATCGGTTTTTCGACTTTAATATATAATGATTCTTACGTATTTTGACGCGCTGATTCCGAAAATGGTGTTATTTGACCTCGTAGAGCTTCAGGAAGCTGAGAAAATCGCGAAAAACCGATCGGAAAATTCAAAAATCGGTTTTTCGACTTCAATATATAGTGATTCTTACGTATTTTGACGCGCTGATTCCGAAAATGGTGTTATTTGAACTCGTAGAGCTTCAGGAAGCTGAGAAAATCGCGAAAAACCAATCGGAAAATTTAAAAATCGGTTTTTCGTCTTAAATATATAGTGATTCTTTCGTATTTTGACGCGCTGATTCCGAAAATGGGGTCATTTGTCCTTTTCCGTTGAATTTGATTTTCAAAATTTTGCCAGAAATTGAGCAAAGGGAACCCCCTTTCGATTTTTTCGAAAATTTCAAAATCGGTTTTTCGACCTCAGTATATAGTGATTCTTATGTATTTTGACGCGCTGATTCCGAAAATGGGGTCATTTGAACTCGTAGAGCTTCAGGAAGCTGAGAAAATCGCGAAAAACCGATCGGACAAATTCTAAAATCGGTTTTTCGACTTTAATATATAATGATCCTTACGTATTTTGACGCGCTGATTCCGAAAATGGTGTTATTTGAAGTCGTAGAGCTTCAGGAAGCTGAGAAAATCGCGAAAAACCGATCGGAAAATTCAAAAATCGGTTTTTCGACTTTAATATATAATGATTCTTACGTATTTTGACGCGCTGATTCCGAAAATGGTGTTATTTGACCTCGTAGAGCTTCAGGAAGCTGAGAAAATCGCGAAAAACCGATCGGAAAATTTAAAAATCGGTTTTTCGACTTTAATATATAGTGATTCCTACGTATTTTGATGCGCTGATTCCGAAAATAGTGTTATTTGAACTCGTAGAGCTTCAGGAAGCTGAGAAAATCGCGAAAAACCGATCGGAAAATTCAAAAATCGGTTTTTCGACTTTAATATATAATGATTCTTACGTATTTTGACGCGCTGATTCCGAAAATGGTGTTATTTGATCTCGTAGAGCTTCAGGATGCTGGGAAAATCGCGAAAAACCGATCGGAAAATTTAAAAATCGGTTTTTCGACTTCAATATATAGTGATTCTTACGTATTTTGACGCGCTGATTCCGAAAATGGTGTTATTTGAACTCGTAGAGCTTCAGGAAGCTGAGAAAATCGCGAAAAACCGATCGGAAAATTTAAAAATCGGTTTTTCGACTTAAATATATAGTGATTCTTTCGTATTTTGACGCGCTGATTCCGAAAATGGGGTCATTTGTCTTTTTCCGTTGAATTTGATTTTCAAAATTTTGCCAGAAATTGAGCAAAGGGTACCCCCTTTCGATTTTTTCGAAAATTTCAAAATTGGTTTTTCGACCTCAGTATATAGTGATTCTTACGTGTTTTGACGCGCTGATTCCGAAAATGGGGTCATTCGAACTCGTAGAGCTTCAGGAAGCTGAGAAAATCGCGAAAAACCGATCGGAAACTTTCAAAATCGGTTTTTCGACTTAAATATATAGTGATTCTTTCGTATTTTGACGCGCTGATTCCGAAAATGGGGTCATTTGTCCTTCTCCGTTGAATTTGATTTTCAAAATTTTGCCAGAAATTGAGCAAAGGGTACCCCCTTTCGATTTTTTCGAAAATTTCAAAATCGGTTTTTCGACCTCAGTATATAGTGATTCTTATGTATTTTGACGCGCTGATTCCGAAAATGGGGTCATTTGAACTCGTAGAGCTTCAGGAAGCTGAGAAAATCGCGAAAAACCGATCGGAAATTTTCAAAATCGGTTTTTCGACTTAAATATATAGTGATTCTTTCGTATTTTGACGCGCTGATTCCGAAAATGGGGTCATTTGTCCTTTTCCGTTGAATTTGATTCTCAAAATTTTGCCAGAAATTGAGCAAAGGGTACCCCCTTTCGATTTTTTCGAAAATTTCAAAATCGGTTTTTCGACCTCAGTATATAGTGATTCTTATGTATTTTGACGCGCTGATTCCGAAAATGGGGTCATTTGAACTCGTAGAGCTTCAGGAAGCTGAGAAAATCGCGAACAACCGATCGGAAAATTCAAAAATCGGTTTTTCGATTTTAATATATAGTGATTCTCACGTATTTTGACGCGCTGATTCCGAAAATGGTGTTATTTGAACTCGTAGAGCTTCAGGAAGCTGAGAAAATCGCGAAAAACCGATCGGAAAATTCAAAAATCAGTTTTTCGACTTTAATATATAGTGATTCTTACGTATTTTGACGCGCTGATTCCGAAAATGGTGGTATTTGAACTCGTAGAGCTTCAGGAAGCTGAGAAAATCGCGAAAAACCGATCGGAAAATTCAAAAATCGGTTTTTCGACTTTAATATATAATGATTCTTACGTATTTTGACGCGCTGATTCCGAAAATGGTGTTATTTGATCTCGTAGAGCTTCAGGATGCTGAGAAAATCGCAAAAAACCGATCGGAAAATTTAAAAATCGGTTTTTCGACTTCAATATATAGTGATACTTACGTATTTTGACGCGCTGATTCCGAAAATGGTGTTATTTGAACTCGTAGAGCTTCAGGAAGCTGAGAAAATCGCGAAAAACCGATCGGAAACTTTCAAAATCGGTTTTTCGACTTAAATATATAGTGATTCTTTCGTATTTTGACGCGCTGATTCCGAAAATGGGGTCATTTGTCCTTTTCCGTTGAATTTGATTTTCAAAATTTTGCCAGAAATTGAGCAAAGGGTACCCGCTTTCGATTTTTTCGAAAATTTCAAAATCGGTTTTTCGACCTCAGTATATAGTGATTCTTATGTATTTTGACGCGCTGATTCCGAAAATGGGGTCATTTGAACTCGTAGAGCTTCAGGAAGCTGAGAAAATCGCGAAAAACCGATCGGAAAATTTCAAAATCGGTTTTTCGACTTAAATATATAGTGATTCTTTCGTATTTTGACGCGCTGATTCCGAAAATGGGGTCATTTGTCCTTTTCCTCTGAATTTGATTCTCAAAATTTTGCCAGAAATTGAGCAAAGGGTACCCCCTTTCGATTTTTTCGAAAATTTCAAAATCGGTTTTTAGACCTCAGTATATAGTGATTCTTATGTATTTTGACGCGCTGATTCCGAAAATGGGGTCATTTGAACTCGTAGAGCTTCAGGAAGCTGAGAAAATCGCGAAAAACCGATCGGAAAATTCAAAAATCGGTTTTTCGACTTTAATATATAATGATTCTTACGTATTTTAACGCGCTGATTCCGAAAATGGTGTTATTTGAACTCGTAGAGCTTCAGGAAGCTGAGAAAATCGCGAAAAACCGATCGGAAAATTCAAAAATCGGTTTTTCGACTTCAATATATAGTGATTCTCACGTATTTTGACGCGCTGATTCCGAAAATGGTGTTATTTGAACTAGTAGAGCTTCAGGAAGCTGAGCAAAATCGCGAAAAACCGATCGGAAAATTCAAAAATCGGTTTTTCGACTTCAATATATAGTGATTCTTACGTATTTTGACGAGCTGATTCCGAAAATGGGGTCATTTGAACTCGTAGAGCTTCAGGAAGCTGAGAAAATCGCGAAAAACCGATCGGAAAATTTCAAAATCGGTTTTTCGACTTAAATATATAGTGATTCTTTCGTATTTTGACGCGCTGATTCCGAAAATGGGGTAATTTGTCCTTTTCCGTTGAATTTGATTCTCAAAATTTTGCCAGAAATTGAGCAAAGGGTACCCCCTTTCGATTTTTTCGAAAATTTCAAAATCGGTTTTTCGACCTCATTATATAGTGATTCTTACGTATTTTGACGCGCTGATTCCGAAAATGGGGTCATTTGAACTCGTAGAGCTTCAGGAAGCTGAGAAAATCGCGAAAAACCGATCGGAAAATTCAAAAATCAGTTTTTCGACTTTAATATATAGTGATTCTTACGTATTTTGACGCGCTGATTCCGAAAATGGTGGTATTTGAACTCGTAGAGCTTCAGGAAGCTGAGAAAATCGCGAAAAACCGATCGGAAAATTCAAAAATCGGTTTTTCGACTTTAATATATAATGATTCTTACGTATTTTGACGCGCTGATTCCGAAAATGGTGTTATTTGATCTCGTAGAGCTTCAGGATGCTGAGAAAATCGCAAAAAACCGATCGGAAAATTTAAAAATCGGTTTTTCGACTTCAATATATAGTGATACTTACGTATTTTGACGCGCTGATTCCGAAAATGGTGTTATTTGAACTCGTAGAGCTTCAGGAAGCTGAGAAAATCGCGAAAAACCGATCGGAAACTTTCAAAATCGATTTTTCGACTTAAATATATAGTGATTCTTTCGTATTTTGACGCGCTGATTCCGAAAATGGGGTCATTTGTCCTTTTCCTTTGAATTTGATTCTCAAAATTTTGCCAGAAATTGAGCAAAGGGAACCCCCTTTCGATTTTTTCGAAAATTTCAAAATCGGTTTTTCGACCTCAGTATATAGTGATTCTTATGTATTTTGACGCGCTGATTCCGAAAATGGGGTCATTTGAACTCGTAGAGCTTCAGGAAGCTGAGAAAATCGCGAAAAACCGATCGGAAAATTCAAAAATCGGTTTTTCGACTTTAATATATAATGATTCTTACGTATTTTGACGCGCTGATTCCGAAAATGGTGTTATTTGAACTCGTAGAGCTTCAGGAAGCTGAGAAAATCGCGAAAAACCGATCGGAAAATTCAAAAATCGGTTTTTCGACTTCAATATATAGTGATTCTCACGTATTTTGACGCGCTGATTCCGAAAATGGTGTTATTTGAACTAGTAGAGCTTCAGGAAGCTGAGCAAAATCGCGAAAAACCGATCGGAAAATTCAAAAATCGGTTTTTCGACTTCAATATATAGTGATTCTTACGTATTTTGACGAGCTGATTCCGAAAATGGGGTCATTTGAACTCGTAGAGCTTCAGGAAGCTGAGAAAATCGCGAAAAACCGATCGGAAAATTTCAAAATCGGTTTTTCGACTTAAATATATAGTGATTCTTTCGTATTTTGACGCGCTGATTCCGAAAATGGGGTAATTTGTCCTTTTCCGTTGAATTTGATTCTCAAAATTTTGCCAGAAATTGAGCAAAGGGTACCCCCTTTCGATTTTTTGGAAAATTTCAAAATCGGTTTTTCGACCTCAGTATATAGTGATTCTTACGTATTTTGACGCGCTGATTCCGAAAATGGGGTCATTTGAACTCGTAGAGCTTCAGGAAGCTGAGAAAATCGCGAAAAACCGATCGGAAAATTCAAAAATCAGTTTTTCGACTTTAATATATAGTGATTCTTACGTATTTTGACGCGCTGATTCCGAAAATGGTGGTATTTGAACTCGTAGAGCTTCAGGAAGCTGAGAAAATCGCGAAAAACCGATCGGAAAATTCAAAAATCGGTTTTTCGACTTTAATATATAATGATTCTTACGTATTTTGACGCGCTGATTCCGAAAATGGTGTTATTTGATCTCGTAGAGCTTCAGGATGCTGAGAAAATCGCAAAAAACCGATCGGAAAATTTAAAAATCGGTTTTTCGACTTCAATATATAGTGATACTTACGTATTTTGACGCGCTGATTCCGAAAATGGTGTTAATTGAACTCGTAGAGCTTCAGGAAGCTGAGAAAATCGCGAAAAACCGATCGGAAACTTTCAAAATCGGTTTTTCGACTTAAATATATAGTGATTCTTTCGTATTTTGACGCGCTGATTCCGAAAATGGGGTCATTTGTCCCTTTCCGTTGAATTTGATTTTCAAAATTTTGCCAGAAATTGAGCAAAGGGTACCCCCTTTCGATTTTTTCGAAAATTTCAAAATCGGTTTTTCGACCTCAGTATATAGTGATTCTTATGTATTTTGACGCGCTGATTCCGAAAATGGGGTCATTTGAACTCGTAGAGCTTCAGGAAGCTGAGAAAATCGCGAAAAACCGATCGGAAAATTTCAAAATCGGTTTTTCGACTTAAATATATAGTGATTCTTTCGTATTTTGACGCGCTGATTCCGAAAATGGGGTCATTTGTCCTTTTCCGTTGAATTTGATTTTCAAAATTTTGCCAGAAATTGAGCAAAGGGTACCCCCTTTCGATTTTTTCGAAAATTTCAAAATCGGTTTTTCGACCTCAGTATATAGTGATTCTTATGTATCTTGACGCGCTGATTCCGAAAATGGGGTCATTTGAACTCGTAGAGCTTCAGGAAGCTGAGAAAATCGCGAAAAACCGATCGGAAAATTCAAAAATCGGTTTTTCGACTTTAATATATAATGATTCTTACGTATTTTGACGCGCTGATTCCGAAAATGGTGTTATTTGAACTCGTAGAGCTTCAGGAAGCTGAGCAAAATCGCGAAAAACCGATCGGAAAATTCAAAAATCGGTTTTTCGACTTCAATATATAGTGATTCTTACGTATTTTGACGAGCTGATTCCGAAAATGGGGTCATTTGAACTCGTAGAGCTTCAGGAAGCTGAGAAAATCGCGAAAAACCGATCGGAAAATTTCAAAATCGGTTTTTCGACTCAAATATATAGTGATTCTTTCGTATTTTGACGCGCTGATTCCGAAAATGGGGTAATTTGTCCTTTTCCGTTGAATTTGATTCTCAAAATTTTTCCAGAAATTGAGCAAAGGGTACCCCCTTTCGATTTTTTCGAAAATTTCAAAATCGGTTTTTCGACCTCAGTATATAGTGATTCTTATGTATTTTGACGCGCTGATTCCGAAAATGGGGTCATTTGAACTCGTAGAGCTTCAGGAAGCTGAGAAAATCGCGAAAAACCGATCGGAAAATTTCAAAATCGGTTTTTCGACTTAAATATATAGTGATTCTTTCGTATTTTGACGCGCTGATTCCGAAAATGGGGTCATTTGTCCTTTTCCGTTGAATTTGATTTTCAAAATTTTGCCAGAAATTGAGCAAAGGGTACCCCCTTTCGATTTTTTCGAAAATTTCAAAATCGGTTTTTCGACCTCAGTATATAGTGATTCTTATGTATCTTGACGCGCTGATTCCGAAAATGGGGTCATTTGAACTCGTAGAGCTTCAGGAAGCTGAGAAAATCGCGAAAAACCGATCGGAAAATTCAAAAATCGGTTTTTCGACTTTAATATATAATGATTCTTACGTATTTTGACGCGCTGATTCCGAAAATGGTGTTATTTGAACTCGTAGAGCTTCAGGAAGCTGAGCAAAATCGCGAAAAACCGATCGGAAAATTCAAAAATCGGTTTTTCGACTTCAATATATAGTGATTCTTACGTATTTTGACGAGCTGATTCCGAAAATGGGGTCATTTGAACTCGTAGAGCTTCAGGAAGCTGAGAAAATCGCGAAAAACCGATCGGAAAATTTCAAAATCGGTTTTTCGACTTAAATATATAGTGATTCTTTCGTATTTTGACGCGCTGATTCCGAAAATGGGGTAATTTGTCCTTTTCCGTTGAATTTGATTCTCAAAATTTTTCCAGAAATTGAGCAAAGGGTACCCCCTTTCGATTTTTTCGAAATTTTCAAAATCGGTTTTTCGACCTCAGTATATAGTGATTCTTATGTATTTTGACGCGCTGATTCCGAAAATGGGGTCATTCGAACTCGTAGAGCTTCAGGAAGCTGAGAAAATCGCGAAAAACCGATCGGAAAATTCAAAAATCGGTTTTTCGACTTTAATATATAATGATTCTTACGTATTTTGACGCGCTGATTCCGAAAATGGTGTTATTTGAACTCGTAGAGCTTCAGGAAGCTGAGGAAATCGCGAAAAACCGATCGGAAAATTCAAGAATCTGTTTTTCGACTTTAATATATAGTGATTCTTACGTATTTTGACGCGCTGCTTCCGAAAATGGTGTTATTTGAACTCGTAGAGCTTCAGGAAGCTGAGAAAATCGCGAAAAACCGATCGGAAAATTCAAAAATCGGTTTTTCGACTTCAATATATAGTGATTCTTACGTATTTTGACGCGCTGATTCCGAAAATGGGGTCATTTGAACTCGTAGAGCTTCAGGAAGCTGAGAAAATCGCGAAAAACCGATCGGAAAATTCTAAAATCGGTTTTTCGACTTTAATATATAATGATCCTTACGTATTTTGACGCGCTGATTCCGAAAATGGTGTTATTTGAACTCGTAGAGCTTCAGGAAGCTGAGAAAATCGCGAAAAACCGATCAGAAAATACAAAAATCGGTTTTTCGACTTTAATATATAATGATCCTTACGAATTTTGACGCGCTGATTCCGAAAATGGTGTTATTTGACCTCGTAGAGCTTCAGGAAGCTGAGAAAATCGCGAAAAACCGATCGGAAAATTCAAAAATCGGTTTTTCGACTTCAATATATAGTGATTCTTACGTATTTTGACGCGCTGATTCCGAAAATGGTGTTATTTGACCTCGTAGAGCTTCAGGAAGCTGAGAAAATCGCGAAAAACCGATCGGAAAATTTAAAAATCGGTTTTTCGACTTTAATATATAATGATTCTTACGTATTTTGACGCGCTGATTCCGAAAATGGTGTTATTTGAACTCGTAGAGCTTCAGGAAGCTGAGAAAATCGCGAAAAACCAATCGGAAAATTTAAAAATCGGTTTTTCGACTTAAATATATAGTGATTCTTTCGTATTTTGACGCGCTGATTCCGAAAATGGGGTCATTTGTCCTTTTCTGTTGAATTTGATTTTCAAAATTTTGCCAGAAATTGAGCAAAGGGTACCCCCTTTCGATTTTTTCGAAAATTTCAAAATCGGTTTTTCGACCTCAGTATATAGTGATTCTTATGTATTTTGACGCGCTGATTCCGAAAATGGGGTCATTTGAACTCGTAGAGCTTCAGGAAGCTGGGAAAATCGCGAAAAACCGATCGGAAAATTCTAAAATCGGTTTTTCGACTTTAATATATAATGATCCTTACGTATTTTGACGCGCTGATTCCGAAAATGGTGTTATTTGAACTCGTAGAGCTTCAGGAAGCTGAGAAAATCGCGAAAAACCGATCGGAAAATTCAAAAATCGGTTTTTCGACTTTAATATATAATGATTCTTACGTATTTTGACGCGCTGATTCCGAAAATGGTGTTATTTGACCTCGTAGAGCTTCAGGATGCTGGGAAAATCGCGAAAAACCGATCGGAAAATTTAAAAATCGGTTTTTCGACTTTAATATATAATGATTCTTACGTATTTTGACGCGCTGATTCCGAAAATGGTTTTATTTGAACTCGTAGAGCTTCAGGAAGCTGAGAAAATCGCGAAAAACCGATCGGAAAATTTTAAAATCGGTTTTTCGACGTAAATATATAGTGATTCTTTCGTATTTTGACGCGCTGATTCCGAAAATGAGGTCATTTGTCTTTTTCCGTTGAATTTGATTTTCAAAATTTTGCCAGAAATTGAGCAAAGGGTACCCCCTTTCGATTTTTTCGAAAATTTCAAAATCGGTTTTTCGACCTCAGTATATAGTGATTCTTACGTGTTTTGACGCGCTGATTCCGAAAATGGGGTCATTTGAACTCGTAGAGCTTCAGGAAGCTGAGAAAATCGCGAAAAACCGATCGGAAACTTTCAAAATCGGTTTTTCGACTTAAATATATAGTGATTCTTTCGTATTTTGACGCGCTGATTCCGAAAATGGGGTCATTTGTCCTTTTCCGTTGAATTTGATTTTCAAAATTTTGCCAGAAATTGAGCAAAGGGTACCCCCTTTCGATTTTTTCGAAAATTTCAAAATCGGTTTTTCGACCTCAGTATATAGTGATTCTTATGTATTTTGACGCGCTGATTCCGAAAATGGTGTTATTTGAACTCGTAGAGCTTCAGGAAGCTGAGAAAATCGCGAAAAACCGATCGGAAAATTTCAAAATCGGTTTTTCGACTTAAATATATAGTGATTCTTTCGTATTTTGACGCGCTGATTCCGAAAATGGGGTCATTTGTCCTTTTCCGTTGAATTTGATTCTCAAAATTTTGCCAGAAATTGAGCAAAGGGTACCCCCTTTCGATTTTTTCGAAAATTTCAAAATCGGTTTCTCGACCTCAGTATATAGTGATTCTTATGTATTTTGACGCGCTGATTCCGAAAATGGGGTCATTTGAACTCGTAGAGCTTCAGGAAGCTGAGAAAATCGCGAACAACCGATCGGAAAATTCAAAAATCGGTTTTTCGACTTTAATATATAGTGATTCTTACGTATTTTGACGCGCTGATTCAGAAAATGGTGTTATTTGAACTCGTAGAGCTTCAGGAAGCTGAGAAAATCGCGAAAAACCGATCGGAAAATTCAAAAATCGGTTTTTCGACTTCAATATATAGTGATTCTTACGTATTTTGACGCGCTGATTCCGAAAATGGTGTTATTTGACCTCGTAGAGCTTCAGGAAGCTGAGAAAATCGCGAAAAACCGATCGGAAAATTTAAAAATCGGTTTTTCGACTTTAATATATAATGATTCTTACGTATTTTGACGCGCTGATTCCGAAAATGGTGTTATTTGAACTCGTAGAGCTTCAGGAAGCTGAGAAAATCGCGAAAAACCGATCGGAAAATTTTAAAATCGGTTTTTCGACGTAAATATATAGTGATTCTTTCGTATTTTGACGCGCTGATTCCGAAAATGGGGTCATTTGTCCTTTTCCGTTGAATTTGATTTTCAAAATTTTGCCAGAAATTGAGCAAAGGGTACCCCCTTTCGATTTTTTCGAAAATTTCAAAATCGGTTTTTCGACCTCAGTATATAGTGATTCTTATGTATTTTGACGCGCTGATTCCGAAAATGGGGTCATTTGAACTCGTAGAGCTTCAGGAAGCTGAGAAAATCGCGAAAAACCGATAGGAAAATTCTAAAATCGGTTTTTCGACTTAAATATATAGTGATTCTTTCGTATTTTGACGCGCTGATTCCGAAAATGGGGTCATTTGTCCTTTTCTGTTGAATTTGATTTTCAAAATTTTGCCAGAAATTGAGCAAAGGGTACCCCCTTTCGATTTTTTCGAAAATTTCAAAATCGGTTTTTCGACCTCAGTATATAGTGATTCTTATGTATTTTGACGCGCTGATTCCGAAAATGGGGTCATTTGAACTCGTAGAGCTTCAGGAAGCTGGGAAAATCGCGAAAAACCGATCGGAAAATTCTAAAATCGGTTTTTCGACTTTAATATATAATGATCCTTACGTATTTTGACGCGCTGATTCCGAAAATGGTGTTATTTGAACTCGTAGAGCTTCAGGAAGCTGAGAAAATCGCGAAAAACCGATCGGAAAATTCAAAAATCGGTTTTTCGACTTTAATATATAATGATTCTTACGTATTTTGACGCGCTGATTCCGAAAATGGTGTTATTTGACCTCGTAGAGCTTCAGGATGCTGGGAAAATCGCGAAAAACCGATCGGAAAATTTAAAAATCGGTTTTTCGACTTTAATATATAATGATTCTTACGTATTTTGACGCGCTGATTCCGAAAATGGTTTTATTTGAACTCGTAGAGCTTCAGGAAGCTGAGAAAATCGCGAAAAACCGATCGGAAAATTTTAAAATCGGTTTTTCGACGTAAATATATAGTGATTCTTTCGTATTTTGACGCGCTGATTCCGAAAATGAGGTCATTTGTCTTTTTCCGTTGAATTTGATTTTCAAAATTTTGCCAGAAATTGAGCAAAGGGTACCCCCTTTCGATTTTTTCGAAAATTTCAAAATCGGTTTTTCGACCTCAGTATATAGTGATTCTTACGTGTTTTGACGCGCTGATTCCGAAAATGGGGTCATTTGAACTCGTAGAGCTTCAGGAAGCTGAGAAAATCGCGAAAAACCGATCGGAAACTTTCAAAATCGGTTTTTCGACTTAAATATATAGTGATTCTTTCGTATTTTGACGCGCTGATTCCGAAAATGGGGTCATTTGTCCTTTTCCGTTGAATTTGATTTTCAAAATTTTGCCAGAAATTGAGCAAAGGGTACCCCCTTTCGATTTTTTCGAAAATTTCAAAATCGGTTTTTCGACCTCAGTATATAGTGATTCTTATGTATTTTGACGCGCTGATTCCGAAAATGGTGTTATTTGAACTCGTAGAGCTTCAGGAAGCTGAGAAAATCGCGAAAAACCGATCGGAAAATTTCAAAATCGGTTTTTCGACTTAAATATATAGTGATTCTTTCGTATTTTGACGCGCTGATTCCGAAAATGGGGTCATTTGTCCTTTTCCGTTGAATTTGATTCTCAAAATTTTGCCAGAAATTGAGCAAAGGGTACCCCCTTTCGATTTTTTCGAAAATTTCAAAATCGGTTTCTCGACCTCAGTATATAGTGATTCTTATGTATTTTGACGCGCTGATTCCGAAAATGGGGTCATTTGAACTCGTAGAGCTTCAGGAAGCTGAGAAAATCGCGAACAACCGATCGGAAAATTCAAAAATCGGTTTTTCGACTTTAATATATAGTGATTCTTACGTATTTTGACGCGCTGATTCAGAAAATGGTGTTATTTGAACTCGTAGAGCTTCAGGAAGCTGAGAAAATCGCGAAAAACCGATCGGAAAATTCAAAAATCGGTTTTTCGACTTCAATATATAGTGATTCTTACGTATTTTGACGCGCTGATTCCGAAAATGGTGTTATTTGACCTCGTAGAGCTTCAGGAAGCTGAGAAAATCGCGAAAAACCGATCGGAAAATTTAAAAATCGGTTTTTCGACTTTAATATATAATGATTCTTACGTATTTTGACGCGCTGATTCCGAAAATGGTGTTATTTGAACTCGTAGAGCTTCAGGAAGCTGAGAAAATCGCGAAAAACCGATCGGAAAATTTTAAAATCGGTTTTTCGACGTAAATATATAGTGATTCTTTCGTATTTTGACGCGCTGATTCCGAAAATGGGGTCATTTGTCCTTTTCCGTTGAATTTGATTTTCAAAATTTTGCCAGAAATTGAGCAAAGGGTACCCCCTTTCGATTTTTTCGAAAATTTCAAAATCGGTTTTTCGACCTCAGTATATAGTGATTCTTATGTATTTTGACGCGCTGATTCCGAAAATGGGGTCATTTGAACTCGTAGAGCTTCAGGAAGCTGAGAAAATCGCGAAAAACCGATAGGAAAATTCTAAAATCGGTTTTTCGACTTTAATATATAATGATCCTTACGTATTTTGACGCGCTGATTCCGAAAATGGTGTTATTTGAACTCGTAGAGCTTCAGGAAGCTGAGAAAATCGCGAAAAACCGATCGGAAAATTCAAAAATCGGTTTCTCGACTTCAATATATAGTGATTCTTACGTATTTTGACGCGCTGATTCCGAAAATGGTGTTATTTGACCTCGTAGAGCTTCAGGAAGCTGAGAAAATCGCGAAAAACCGATCGGAAAATTTAAAAATCGGTTTTTCGACTTTAATATATAATGATTCTTACGTATTTTGACGCGCTGATTCCGAAAATGGTGTTATTTGAACTCGTAAAGCTTCAGGAAGCTGAGAAAATCGCGAAAAACCGATCGGAAAATTTAAAAATCGGTTTTTCGACGTAAATATATAGTGATTCTTTCGTATTTTGGCGCGCTGATTCCGAAAATGGGGTCATTTGTCCTTTTCCGTTGAATTTGATTTTCAAAATTTTGCCAGAAATTGAGCAAAGGGTACCCCCTTTCGATTTTTTCGAAAATTTCAAAATCGGTTTTTCGACCTCAGTATATAGTGACTCTTATGTATTTTGACGCGCTGATTCCGAAAATGGGGTCATTTGAACTCGTAGAGCTTCAGGAAGCTGAGAAAATCGCGAAAAACCGATCGGAAAATTCTAAAATCGGTTTTTCGACTTTAATATATAATGATCCTTACGTATTTTGACGCGCTGATTCCGAAAATGGTGTTATTTGAACTCGTAGAGCTTCAGGAAGCTGAGAAAATCGCGAAAAACCGATCAGAAAATTAAAAAATCGGTTTTTCGACTTTAATATATAATGATTCTTACGTATTTTGACGCGCTGATTCCGAAAATGGTGTTATTTGACCTCGTAGAGTTTCAGGAAGCTGAGAAAATCGCGAAAAACCGATCGGAAAATTTAAAAATCGGTTTTTCGACTTTAATATATAATGATTCTTACGTATTTTGACGCGCTGATTCCGAAAATGGGGTCATTTGTCCTTTTCCGTTGAATTTGATTTTCAAAATTTTGCCAGAAATTGAGCAAAGGGTACCCCCTTTCGATTTTTTCGAAAATTTCAAAATCGGTTTCTCGACCTCAGTATATAGTGATTCTTACGTATTTTGACGCGCTGATTCCGAAAATGGGGTCATTTGAACTCGAAGAGCTTCAGAAAGCTGAGAAAATCGCGAAAAACCGATCGGAAAATTTCAAAATCGGTTTTTCGACTTAAATATATGGTGATTCCTTCGTATTTTGACGTGCTGATTCCGAAAATGGTGTTATTTGAACTCGTAGAGCTTCAGGAAGCTGAGAAAATCGCGAAAAACCGATCGGAAAATTCAAAAATCGGTTTTTCGACTTTAATATATAGTGATTCTTACGTATTTTGACGCGCTGATTCCGAAAATGGGGTCATTTGAACTCGTTAAGCTTCAGGAAGCTGAGAAAATCGCGAAAAACCGATCGGAAAATTTAAAAATCGGTTTTTCGACGTAAATATATAGTGATTCTTTCGTATTTTGGCGCGCTGATTCCGAAAATGGGGTCATTTGTCCTTTTCCGTTGAATTTGATTTTCAAAATTTTGCCAGAAATTGAGCAAAGGGTACCCCCTTTCGATTTTTTCGAAAATTTCAAAATCGGTTTTTCGACCTCAGTATATAGTGATTCTTATGTATTTTGACGCGCTGATTCCGAAAATGGGGTCATTTGAACTCGTAGAGCTTCAGGAAGCTGAGAAAATCGCGAAAAACCGATCGGAAAATTCTAAAATCGGTTTTTCGACTTTAATATATAATGATCCTTACGTATTTTGACGCGCTGATTCCGAAAATGGTGTTATTTGAACTCGTAGAGCTTCAGGAAGCTGAGAAAATCGCGAAAAACCGATCAGAAAATTAAAAAATCGGTTTTTCGACTTTAATATATAATGATTCTTACGTATTTTGACGCGCTGATTCCGAAAATGGTGTTATTTGACCTCGTAGAGTTTCAGGAAGCTGAGAAAATCGCGAAAAACCGATCGGAAAATTTAAAAATCGGTTTTTCGACTTTAATATATAATGATTCTTACGTATTTTGACGCGCTGATTCCGAAAATGGGGTCATTTGTCCTTTTCCGTTGAATTTGATTTTCAAAATTTTGCCAGAAATTGAGCAAAGGGTACCCCCTTTCGATTTTTTCGAAAATTTCAAAATCGGTTTTTCGACCTCAGTATATAGTGATTCTTACGTATTTTGACGCGCTGATTCCGAAAATGGGGTCATTTGAACTCGAAGAGCTTCAGAAAGCTGAGAAAATCGCGAAAAACCGATCGGAAAATTTCAAAATCGGTTTTTCGACTTAAATATATGGTGATTCCTTCGTATTTTGACGTGCTGATTCCGAAAATGGTGTTATTTGAACTCGTAGAGCTTCAGGAAGCTGAGAAAATCGCGAAAAACCGATCGGAAAATTCAAAAATCGGTTTTTCGACTTTAATATATAGTGATTCTTACGTATTTTGACGCGCTGATTCCGAAAATGGGGTCATTTGAACTCGTAGAGCTTCAGAAAGCTGAGAAAATCGCGAAAAACCGATCGGAAAATTTCAAAATCGGTTTTTCGACTTAAATATATAGTGATTCCTTCGTATTTTGACGCGCTGATTCCGAAAATGGTGTTATTTGAACTCGTAGAGCTTCAGGAAGCTGAGAAAATCGCGAAAAACCGATCGGAAAATTCAAAAATCGGTTTTTCGACTTTAATATATAGTGATTCTTACGTATTTTGACGCGCTGATTCCGAAAATGGTGTTATTTGAACTCGTAGAGCTTCAGGAAGCTGAGAAAATCGCGAAAAACCGATCGGAAAATTCAAAAATCGGTTTTTCGACTTTAATATATAATGATTCTTACGTATTTTGACGCGCTGATTCCGAAAATGATGTTATTTGACCTCGTAGAGCTTCAGGAAGCTGAGAAAATCGCGAAAAACCGATCGGAAAATTCAAAAATCGGTTTTTCGACTTTAATATATAGTGATTCTTACGTATTTTGACGCGCTGATTCCGAAAATGGTGTTATTTGTACTCGTAGAGCTTCAGGAAGCTGAGAAAATCGCGAAAAACCGATCGGAAAATTTCAAAATCGGTTTTTCGACTTAAATATATAGTGATTCTTTCGTATTTTGACGCGCTGATTCCGAAAATGGGGTCATTTGTCCTTTTCCGTTGAATTTGATTCTCAAAATTTTGCCAGAAATTGAGCAAAGGGTACCCCCTTTCGATTTTTTCGAAAATTTCAAAATCGGTTATTCGACCTCAGTATATAGTGATTCTTATGTATTTTGACGCGCTGATTCCGAAAATGGGGTCATTTGAACTCGTAGAGCTTCAGGAAGCTGAGAAAATCGCGAAAAACCGATCGAAAAAATCAAAAATCGGTTTTTCGACTTTAATATATAATGATTCTTACGTATTTTGACGCGCTGATTCCGAAAATGGTGTTATTTGAACTCGTAGAGCTTCAGGAAGCTGAGAAAATCGCGAAAAACCGATCGGAAAATTTCAAAATCGGTTTTTCGACTTAAATATATAGTGATTCTTTCGTATTTTGACGCGCTGATTCCGAAAATGGGGTCATTTGTCCTTTTCCGTTGAATTTGATTTTCAAAATTTTGCCAGAAATTGAGCAAAGGGTACCCCCTTTCGATTTTTTCGAAAATTTCAAAATCGGTTTTTCGACCTCAGTATATAGTGATTCTTATGTATTTTGACGCGCTGATTCCGAAAATGGGGTCATTTGAACTCGTAGAGCTTCAGGAAGCTGAGAAAATCGCGAAAAACCGATAGGAAAATTCTAAAATCGGTTTTTCGACTTTAATATATAATGATTCTTACGTATTTTGACGCGCTGATTCCGAAAATGGTGTTATTTGAACTCGTAGAGCTTCAGGAAGCTGAGAAAATCGCGAAAAACCGATCGGAAAATTCAAAAATCGGTTTCTCGACTTCAATATATAGTGATTCTTACGTATTTTGACGCGCTGATTCCGAAAATGGTGTTATTTGACCTCGTAGAGCTTCAGGAAGCTGAGAAAATCGCGAAAAACCGATCGGAAAATTTTAAAATCGGTTTTTCGACTTTAATATATAATGATTCTTACGTATTTTGACGCGCTGATTCCGAAAATGGTGTTATTTGAACTCGTAAAGCTTCAGGAAGCTGAGAAAATCGCGAAAAACCGATCGGAAAATTTAAAAATCGGTTTTTCGACGTAAATATATAGTGATTCTTTCGTATTTTGGCGCGCTGATTCCGAAAATGGGGTCATTTGTCCTTTTCCGTTGAATTTGATTTTCAAAATTTTGCCAGAAATTGAGCAAAGGGTACCCCCTTTCGATTTTTTCGAAAATTTCAAAATCGGTTTTTCGACCTCAGTATATAGTGATTCTTATGTATTTTGACGCGCTGATTCCGAAAATGGGGTCATTTGAACTCGTAGAGCTTCAGGAAGCTGAGAAAATCGCGAAAAACCGATCGGAAAATTCTAAAATCGGTTTTTCGACTTTAATATATAATGATCCTTACGTATTTTGACGCGCTGATTCCGAAAATGGTGTTATTTGAACTCGTAGAGCTTCAGGAAGCTGAGAAATTCGCGAAAAACCGATCAGAAAATTAAAAAATCGGTTTTTCGACTTTAATATATAATGATTCTTACGTATTTTGACGCGCTGATTCCGAAAATGGTGTTATTTGACCTCGTAGAGTTTCAGGAAGCTGAGAAAATCGCGAAAAACCGATCGGAAAATTTAAAAATCGGTTTTTCGACTTTAATATATAATGATTCTTACGTATTTTGACGCGCTGATTCCGAAAATGGGGTCATTTGTCCTTTTCCGTTGAATTTGATTTTCAAAATTTTGCCAGAAATTGAGCAAAGGGTACCCCCTTTCGATTTTTTCGAAAATTTCAAAATCGGTTTTTCGACCTCAGTATATAGTGATTCTTACGTATTTTGACGCGCTGATTCCGAAAATGGGGTCATTTGAACTCGAAGAGCTTCAGAAAGCTGAGAAAATCGCGAAAAACCGATCGGAAAATCTCAAAATCGGTTTTTCGACTTAAATATATGGTGATTCCTTCGTATTTTGACGTGCTGATTCCGAAAATGGTGTTACTTGAACTCGTAGAGCTTCAGGAAGCTGAGAAAATCGCGAAAAACCGATCGGAAAATTCAAAAATCGGTTTTTCGACTTTAATATATAGTGATTCTTACGTATTTTGACGCGCTGATTCCGAAAATGGGGTCATTTGAACTCGTAGAGCTTCAGAAAGCTGAGAAAATCGCGAAAAACCGATCGGAAAATTTCAAAATCGGTTTTTCGACTTAAATATATAGTGATTCCTTCGTATTTTGACGCGCTGATTCCGAAAATGGTGTTATTTGAACTCGTAGAGCTTCAGGAAGCTGAGAAAATCGCGAAAAACCGATCGGAAAATTCAAAAATCGGTTTTTCGACTTTAATATATAGTGATTCTTACGTATTTTGACGCGCTGATTCCGAAAATGGTGTTATTTGAACTCGTAGAGCTTCAGGAAGCTGAGAAAATCGCGAAAAACCGATCGGAAAATTCAAAAATCGGTTTTTCGACTTTAATATATAATGATTCTTACGTATTTTGACGCGCTGATTCCGAAAATGGTGTTATTTGACCTCGTAGAGCTTCAGGAAGCTGAGAAAATCGCGAAAAACCGATCGGAAAATTTAAAAATCGGTTTTTCGACTTTAATATATAGTGATTCTTACGTATTTTGACGCGCTGATTCCGAAAATGGTGTTATTTGTACTCGTAGAGCTTCAGGAAGCTGAGAAAATCGCGAAAAACCGATCGGAAAATTTCAAAATCGGTTTTTCGACTCAAATATATAGTGATTCTTTCGTATTTTGACGCGCTGATTCCGAAAATGGGGTCATTTGTCCTTTTCCGTTGAATTTGATTTTCAAAATTTTGCCAGAAATTGAGCAAAGGGTACCCCCTTTCGATTTTTTCGAAAATTTCAAAATCGGTTATTCGACCTCAGTATATAGTGATTCTTATGTATTTTGACGCGCTGATTCCGAAAATGGGTTCATTTGAACTCGTAGAGCTTCAGGAAGCTGAGAAAATCGCGAAAAACCGATCGAAAAAATCAAAAATCGGTTTTTCGACTTTAATATATAATGATTCTTACGTATTTTGACGCGCTGATTCCGAAAATGGTGTTATTTGAACTCGTAGAGCTTCAGGAAGCTGAGAAAATCGCGAAAAACCGATCGGAAAATTTCAAAATCGGTTTTTCGACTTAAATATATAGTGATTCTTTCGTATTTTGACGCGCTGATTCCGAAAATGGGGTCATTTGTCCTTTTCCGTTGAATTTGATTTTCAAAATTTTGCCAGAAATTGAGCAAAGGGTACCCCCTTTCGATTTTTTCGAAAATTTCAAAATCGGTTTTTCGACCTCAGTATATAGTGATTCTTATGTATTTTGACGCGCTGATTCCGAAAATGGGGTCATTTGAACTCGTAGAGCTTCAGGAAGCTGAGAAAATCGCGAAAAACCGATCGGAAAATTCAAAAATCGGTTTTTCGACTTCAATATATAATGATTCTCACGTATTTTGACGCGCTGATTCCGAAAATGGTGTTATTTGAACTCGTAGAGCTTCAGGAAGCTGAGAAAATCGCGAAAAACCGATCGGAAAATTCAAAAATCGGTTTTTCGACTTTAATATATAGTGATTCTTACGTATTTTGACACGCTGATTCCGAAAATGGTGTTATTTGAACTCGTAGAGCTTCAGGAAGCTGAGATAATCGCGAAAAACCGATCGGAAAATTCAAAAATCGGTTTTTCGACTTTAATATATAATGATTCTTACGTATTTTGACGCGCTGATTCCGAAAATGAGGTCATTTGTCCTTTTCCGTTGAATTTGATTTTCAAAATTTTGCCAGAAATTGAGCAAAGGGTACCCCCTTTCGATTTTTTCGAAAATTTCAAAATCGGTTTTTCGACCTCAGTATATAGTGATTCTTACGTATTTTGACGCGCTGATTCCGAAAATGGGGTCATTTGAACTCGTAGAGCTTCAGAAAGCTGAGAAAATCGCGAAAAACCGATCGGAAAATTTCAAAATCGGTTTTTCGACTTAAATATATAGTGATTCCTTCGTATTTTGACGCGCTGATTCCGAAAATGGTGTTATTTGAACTCGTAGAGCTTCAGGAAGCTGAGAAAATCGCGAAAAACCGATCGGAAAATTCAAAAATCGGTTTTTCGACTTTAATATATAGTGATTCTTACGTATTTTGACGCGCTGATTCCGAAAATGGTGTTATTTGAACTCGTAGAGCTTCAGGAAGCTGAGAAATTCGCGAAAAACCGATCGGAAAATTCAAAAATCGGTTTTTCGACTTTAATATATAATGATTCTTACGTATTTTGACGCGCTGATTCCGAAAATGGTGTTATTTGAACTCGTAGAGCTTCAGGAAGCTGAGAAAATCGCGAAAAACCGATCGGAAAATTCAAAAATCGGTTTTTCGACTTTAATATATAGTGATTCTTACGTATTTTGACGCTCTGATTCCGAAAATGGGGTCATTTGTCCTTTTCCGTTGAATTTGATTCTCAAAATTTTGCCAGAAATTGAGCAAAGGGTACCCCCTTTCGATTTTTTCGAAAATTTCAAAATCGGTTTCTCGACCTCAGTATATAGTGATTCTTATGTATTTTGACGCGCTGATTCCGAAAATGGGGTCATTTGAACTCGTAGAGCTTCAGGAAGCTGAGAAAATCGCGAACAACCGATCGGAAAATTCAAAAATCGGTTTTTCGACTTTAATATATAGTGATTCTTACGTATTTTGACGCGCTGATTCCGAAAATGGTGTTATTTGAACTCGTAGAGCTTCAGGAAGCTGAGAAAATCGCGAAAAACCGATCGGAAAATTCAAAAATCGGTTTTTCGACTTCAATATATAGTGATTCTTACGTATTTTGACGCGCTGATTCCGAAAATGGTGTTATTTGACCTCGTAGAGCTTCAGGAAGCTGAGAAAATCGCAAAAAACCGATCGGAAAATTTAAAAATCGGTTTTTCGACTTTAATATATAATGATTCTTACGTATTTTGACGCGCTGATTCCGAAAATGGTGTTATTTGAACTCGTAGAGCTTCAGGAAGCTGAGAAAATCGCGAAAAACCGATCGGAAAATTTTAAAATCGGTTTTTCGACGTAAATATATAGTGATTCTTTCGTATTTTGACGCGCTGATTCCGAAAATGGGGTCATTTGTCCTTTTCCGTTGAATTTGATTTTCAAAATTTTGCCAGAAATTGAGCAAAGGGTACCCCCTTTCGATTTTTTCGAAAATTTCAAAATCGGTTTTTCGACCTCAGTATATAGTGATTCTTATGTATTTTGACGCGCTGATTCCGAAAATGGGGTCATTTGAACTCGTAGAGCTTCAGGAAGCTGAGAAAATCGCGAAAAACCGATAGGAAAATTCTAAAATCGGTTTTTCGACTTTAATATATAATGATCCTTACGTATTTTGACGCGCTGATTCCGAAAATGGTGTTATTTGAACTCGTAGAGCTTCAGGAAGCTGAGAAAATCGCGAAAAACCGATCGGAAAATTCAAAAATCGGTTTCTCGACTTCAATATATAGTGATTCTTACGTATTTTGACGCGCTGATTCCGAAAATGGTGTTATTTGACCTCGTAGAGCTTCAGGAAGCTGAGAAAATCGCGAAAAACCGATCGGAAAATTTAAAAATCGGTTTTTCGACTTTAATATATAATGATTCTTACGTATTTTGACGCGCTGATTCCGAAAATGGTGTTATTTGAACTCGTAAAGCTTCAGGAAGCTGAGAAAATCGCGAAAAACCGATCGGAAAATTTAAAAATCGGTTTTTCGACTTTAATATATAATGATTCTTACGTATTTTGACGCGCTGATTCCGAAAATGGTGTTATTTGAACTCGTAAAGCTTCAGGAAGCTGAGAAAATCGCGAAAAACCGATCGGAAAATTTAAAAATCGGTTTTTCGACGTAAATATATAGTGATTCTTTCGTATTTTGGCGCGCTGATTCCGAAAATGGGGTCATTTGTCCTTTTCCGTTGAATTTGATTTTCAAAATTTTGCCAGAAATTGAGCAAAGGGTACCCCCTTTCGATTTTTTCGAAAATTTCAAAATCGGTTTTTCGACCTCAGTATATAGTGATTCTTATGTATTTTGACGCGCTGATTCCGAAAATGGGGTCATTTGAACTCGTAGAGCTTCAGGAAGCTGAGAAAATCGCGAAAAACCGATCGGAAAATTCTAAAATCGGTTTTTCGACTTTAATATATAATGATCCTTACGTATTTTGACGCGCTGATTCCGAAAATGGTGTTATTTGAACTCGTAGAGCTTCAGGAAGCTGAGAAAATCGCGAAAAACCGATCAGAAAATTAAAAAATCGGTTTTTCGACTTCAATATATAATGATTCTTACGTATTTTGACGCGCTGATTCCGAAAATGGGGTCATTTGTCCTTTTCCGTTGAATTTGATTCTCAAAATTTTGCCAGAAATTGAGCAAAGGGTACCCCCTTTCGATTTTTTCGAAAATTTCAAAATCGGTTTCTCGACCTCAGTATATAGTGATTCTTACGTATTTTGACGCGCTGATTCCGAAAATGGGGTCATTTGAACTCGAAGAGCTTCAGAAAGCTGAGAAAATCGCGAAAAACCGATCGGAAAATTTCAAAATCGGTTTTTCGACTTAAATATATGGTGATTCCTTCGTATTTTGACGTGCTGATTCCGAAAATGGTGTTATTTGAACTCGTAGAGCTTCAGGAAGCTGAGAAAATCGCGAAAAACCGATCGGAAAATTCAAAAATCGGTTTTTCGACTTTAATATATAGTGATTCTTACGTATTTTGACGCGCTGATTCCGAAAATGGGGTCATTCGAACTCGTTAAGCTTCAGGAAGCTGAGAAAATCGCGAAAAACCGATCGGAAAATTTAAAAATCGGTTTTTCGACGTAAATATATAGTGATTCTTTCGTATTTTGGCGCGCTGATTCCGAAAATGGGGTCATTTGTCCTTTTCCGTTGAATTTGATTTTCAAAATTTTGCCAGAAATTGAGCAAAGGGTACCCCCTTTCGATTTTTTCGAAAATTTCAAAATCGGTTTTTCGACCTCAGTATATAGTGATTCTTATGTATTTTGACGCGCTGATTCCGAAAATGGGGTCATTTGAACTCGTAGAGCTTCAGGAAGCTGAGAAAATCGCGAAAAACCGATCGGAAAATTCTAAAATCGGTTTTTCGACTTTAATATATAATGATCCTTACGTATTTTGACGCGCTGATTCCGAAAATGGTGTTATTTGAACTCGTAGAGCTTCAGGAAGCTGAGAAAATCGCGAAAAACCGATCAGAAAATTAAAAAATCGGTTTTTCGACTTCAATATATAATGATTCTTACGTATTTTGACGCGCTGATTCCGAAAATGGTGTTATTTGACCTCGTAGAGTTTCAGGAAGCTGAGAAAATCGCGAAAAACCGATCGGAAAATTTAAAAATCGGTTTTTCGACTTAAATATATGGTGATTCCTTCGTATTTTGACGTGCTGATTCCGAAAATGGTGTTATTTGAACTCGTAGAGCTTCAGGAAGCTGAGAAAATCGCGAAAAACCGATCGGAAAATTCAAAAATCGGTTTTTCGACTTTAATATATAGTGATTCTTACGTATTTTGACGCGCTGATTCCGAAAATGGGGTCATTCGAACTCGTTAAGCTTCAGGAAGCTGAGAAAATCGCGAAAAACCGATCGGAAAATTTAAAAATCGGTTTTTCGACGTAAATATATAGTGATTCTTTCGTATTTTGGCGCGCTGATTCCGAAAATGGGGTCATTTGTCCTTTTCCGTTGAATTTGATTTTCAAAATTTTGCCAGAAATTGAGCAAAGGGTACCCCCTTTCGATTTTTTCGAAAATTTCAAAATCGGTTTTTCGACCTCAGTATATAGTGATTCTTATGTATTTTGACGCGCTGATTCCGAAAATGGGGTCATTTGAACTCGTAGAGCTTCAGGAAGCTGAGAAAATCGCGAAAAACCGATCGGAAAATTCTAAAATCGGTTTTTCGACTTTAATATATAATGATCCTTACGTATTTTGACGCGCTGATTCCGAAAATGGTGTTATTTGAACTCGTAGAGCTTCAGGAAGCTGAGAAAATCGCGAAAAACCGATCAGAAAATTAAAAAATCGGTTTTTCGACTTCAATATATAATGATTCTTACGTATTTTGACGCGCTGATTCCGAAAATGGTGTTATTTGACCTCGTAGAGTTTCAGGAAGCTGAGAAAATCGCGAAAAACCGATCGGAAAATTTAAAAATCGGTTTTTCGACTTTAATATATAATGATTCTTACGTATTTTGACGCGCTGATTCCGAAAATGGGGTCATTTGTCCTTTTCCGTTGAATTTGATTTTCAAAATTTTGCCAGAAATTGAGCAAAGGGTACCCCCTTTCGATTTTTTCGAAAATTTCAAAATCGGTTTTTCGACCTCAGTATATAGTGATTCTTACGTATTTTGACGCGCTGATTCCGAAAATGGGGTCATTTGAACTCGAAGAGCTTCAGAAAGCTGAGAAAATCGCGAAAAACCGATCGGAAAATTTCAAAATCGGTTTTTCGACTTAAATATATAGTGATTCTTACGTATTTTGACGCGCTGATTCCGAAAATGGGGTCATTTGAACTCGTAGAGCTTCAGAAAGCTGAGAAAATCGCGAAAAACCGATCGGAAAATTTCAAAATCGGTTTTTCGACTTAAATATATAGTGATTCCTTCGTATTTTGACGCGCTGATTCCGAAAATGGTGTTATTTGAACTCGTAGAGCTTCAGGAAGCTGAGAAAATCGCGAAAAACCGATCGGAAAATTCAAAAATCGGTTTTTCGACTTTAATATATAGTGATTCTTACGTATTTTGACGCGCTGATTCCGAAAATGGTGTTATTTGAACTCGTAGAGCTTCAGGAAGCTGAGAAAATCGCGAAAAACCGATCGGAAAATTCAAAAATCGGTTTTTCGACTTTAATATATAATGATTCTTACGTATTTTGACGCGCTGATTCCGAAAATGGTGTTATTTGACCTCGTAGAGCTTCAGGAAGCTGAGAAAATCGCGAAAAACCGATCGGAAAATTTAAAAATCGGTTTTTCGACTTTAATATATAGTGATTCTTACGTATTTTGACGCGCTGATTCCGAAAATGGTGTTATTTGTACTCGTAGAGCTTCAGGAAGCTGAGAAAATCGCGAAAAACCGATCGGAAAATTTCAAAATCGGTTTTTCGACTTAAATATATAGTGATTCTTTCGTATTTTGACGCGCTGATTCCGAAAATGGGGTCATTTGTCCTTTTCCGTTGAATTTGATTCTCAAAATTTTGCCAGAAATTGAGCAAAGGGTACCCCCTTTCGATTTTTTCGAAAATTTCAAAATCGGTTATTCGACCTCAGTATATAGTGATTCTTATGTATTTTGACGCGCTGATTCCGAAAATGGGGTCATTTGAACTCGTAGAGCTTCAGGAAGCTGAGAAAATCGCGAAAAACCGATCGAAAAAATCAAAAATCGGTTTTTCGACTTTAATATATAATGATTCTTACGTATTTTGACGCGCTGATTCCGAAAATGGTGTTATTTGAACTCGTAGAGCTTCAGGAAGCTGAGAAAATCGCGAAAAACCGATCGGAAAATTTCAAAATCGGTTTTTCGACTTAAATATATAGTGATTCTTTCGTATTTTGACGCGCTGATTCCGAAAATGGGGTCATTTGTCCTTTTCCGTTGAATTTGATTTTCAAAATTTTGCCAGAAATTGAGCAAAGGGTACCCCCTTTCGATTTTTTCGAAAATTTCAAAATCGGTTTTTCGACCTCAGTATATAGTGATTCTTATGTATTTTGACGCGCTGATTCCGAAAATGGGGTCATTTGTCCTTTTCCGTTGAATTTGATTTTCAAAATTTTGCCAGAAATTGAGCAAAGGGTACCCCCTTTCGATTTTTTCGAAAATTTCAAAATCGGTTTTTCGACCTCAGTATATAGTGATTCTTATGTATTTTGACGCGCTGATTCCGAAAATGGGGTCATTTGAACTCGTAGAGCTTCAGGAAGCTGAGAAAATCGCGAAAAACCGATCGGAAAATTCTAAAATCGGTTTTTCGACTATAATATATAATGATCCTTACGTATTTTGACGCGCTGATTCCGAAAATGGTGTTATTTGAACTCGTAGAGCTTCAGGAAGCTGAGAAAATCGCGAAAAACCGATCAGAAAATTAAAAAATCGGTTTTTCGACTTCAATATATAATGATTCTTACGTATTTTGACGCGCTGATTCCGAAAATGGTGTTATTTGACCTCGTAGAGTTTCAGGAAGCTGAGAAAATCGCGAAAAACCGATCGGAAAATTTAAAAATCGGTTTTTCGACTTTAATATATAATGATTCTTACGTATTTTGACGCGCTGATTCCGAAAATGGGGTCATTTGTCCTTTTCCGTTGAATTTGATTCTCAAAATTTTGCCAGAAATTGAGCAAAGGGTACCCCCTTTCGATTTTTTCGAAAATTTCAAAATCGGTTTCTCGACCTCAGTATATAGTGATTCTTACGTATTTTGACGCGCTGATTCCGAAAATGGGGTCATTTGAACTCGAAGAGCTTCAGAAAGCTGAGAAAATCGCGAAAAACCGATCGGAAAATTTCAAAATCGGTTTTTCGACTTAAATATATGGTGATTCCTTCGTATTTTGACGTGCTGATTCCGAAAATGGTGTTATTTGAACTCGTAGAGCTTCAGGAAGCTGAGAAAATCGCGAAAAACCGATCGGAAAATTCAAAAATCGGTTTTTCGACTTTAATATATAGTGATTCTTACGTATTTTGACGCGCTGATTCCGAAAATGGGGTCATTCGAACTCGTTAAGCTTCAGGAAGCTGAGAAAATCGCGAAAAACCGATCGGAAAATTTAAAAATCGGTTTTTCGACGTAAATATATAGTGATTCTTTCGTATTTTGGCGCGCTGATTCCGAAAATGGGGTCATTTGTCCTTTTCCGTTGAATTTGATTTTCAAAATTTTGCCAGAAATTGAGCAAAGGGTACCCCCTTTCGATTTTTTCGAAAATTTCAAAATCGGTTTTTCGACCTCAGTATATAGTGATTCTTATGTATTTTGACGCGCTGATTCCGAAAATGGGGTCATTTGAACTCGTAGAGCTTCAGGAAGCTGAGAAAATCGCGAAAAACCGATAGGAAAATTCTAAAATCGGTTTTTCGACTTTAATATATAATGATCCTTACGTATTTTGACGCGCTGATTCCGAAAATGGTGTTATTTGAACTCGTAGAGCTTCAGGAAGCTGAGAAAATCGCGAAAAACCGATCGGAAAATTCAAAAATCGGTTTCTCGACTTCAATATATAGTGATTCTTACGTATTTTGACGCGCTGATTCCGAAAATGGTGTTATTTGACCTCGTAGAGCTTCAGGAAGCTGAGAAAATCGCGAAAAACCGATCGGAAAATTTTAAAATCGGTTTTTCGACTTTAATATATAATGATTCTTACGTATTTTGACGCGCTGATTCCAAAAATGGTGTTATTTGAACTCGTAAAGCTTCAGGAAGCTGAGAAAATCGCGAAAAACCGATCGGAAAATTTAAAAATCGGTTTTTCGACGTAAATATATAGTGATTCTTTCGTATTTTGGCGCGCTGAATCCGAAAATGGGGTCATTTGTCCTTTTCCGTTGAATTTGATTTTCAAAATTTTGCCAGAAATTGAGCAAAGGGTACCCCCTTTCGATTTTTTCGAAAATTTCAAAATCGGTTTTTCGACCTCAGTATATAGTGATTCTTATGTATTTTGACGCGCTGATTCCGAAAATGGGGTCATTTGAACTCGTAGAGCTTCAGGAAGCTGAGAAAATCGCGAAAAACCGATCGGAAAATTCTAAAATCGGTTTTTCGACTTTAATATATAATGATCCTTACGTATTTTGACGCGCTGATTCCGAAAATGGTGTTATTTGAACTCGTAGAGCTTCAGGAAGCTGAGAAAATCGCGAAAAACCGATCAGAAAATTAAAAAATCGGTTTTTCGACTTTAATATATAATGATTCTTACGTATTTTGACGCGCTGATTCCGAAAATGGTGTTATTTGACCTCGTAGAGTTTCAGGAAGCTGAGAAAATCGCGAAAAACCGATCGGAAAATTTAAAAATCGGTTTTTCGACTTTAATATATAATGATTCTTACGTATTTTGACGCGCTGATTCCGAAAATGGGGTCATTTGTCCTTTTCCGTTGAATTTGATTTTCAAAATTTTGCCAGAAATTGAGCAAAGGGTACCCCCTTTCGATTTTTTCGAAAATTTCAAAATCGGTTTTTCGACCTCAGTATATAGTGATTCTTACGTATTTTGACGCGCTGATTCCGAAAATGGGGTCATTTGAACTCGAAGAGCTTCAGAAAGCTGAGAAAATCGCGAAAAACCGATCGGAAAATCTCAAAATCGGTTTTTCGACTTAAATATATGGTGATTCCTTCGTATTTTGACGTGCTGATTCCGAAAATGGTGTTATTTGAACTCGTAGAGCTTCAGGAAGCTGAGAAAATCGCGAAAAACCGATCGGAAAATTCAAAAATCGGTTTTTCGACTTCAATATATAGTGATTCTTACGTATTTTGACGCGCTGATTCCGAAAATGGGGTCATTTGAACTCGTAGAGCTTCAGAAAGCTGAGAAAATCGCGAAAAACCGATCGGAAAATTTCAAAATCGGTTTTTCGACTTAAATATATAGTGATTCCTTCGTATTTTGACGCGCTGATTCCGAAAATGGTGTTATTTGAACTCGTAGAGCTTCAGGAAGCTGAGAAAATCGCGAAAAACCGATCGGAAAATTCAAAAATCGGTTTTTCGACTTTAATATATAGTGATTCTTACGTATTTTGACGCGCTGATTCCGAAAATGGTGTTATTTGAACTCGTAGAGCTTCAGGAAGCTGAGAAAATCGCGAAAAACCGATCGGAAAATTCAAAAATCGGTTTTTCGACTTTAATATATAATGATTCTTACGTATTTTGACGCGCTGATTCCGAAAATGGTGTTATTTGACCTCGTAGAGCTTCAGGAAGCTGAGAAAATCGCGAAAAACCGATCGGAAAATTTAAAAATCGGTTTTTCGACTTTAATATATAGTGATTCTTACGTATTTTGACGCGCTGATTCCGAAAATGGTGTTATTTGTACTCGTAGAGCTTCAGGAAGCTGAGAAAATCGCGAAAAACCGATCGGAAAATTCAAAAATCGGTTTTTCGACTTTAATATATAATGATTCTTACGTATTTTGACGCGCTGATTCCGAAAATGGTGTTATTTGACCTCGTAGAGCTTCAGGAAGCTGAGAAAATCGCGAAAAACCGATCGGAAAATTTAAAAATCGGTTTTTCGACTTTAATATATAGTGATTCTTTCGTATTTTGACGCGCTGATTCCGAAAATGGGGTCATTTGTCCTTTTCCGTTGAATTTGATTTTCAAAATTTTGCCAGAAATTGAGCAAAGGGTACCCCCTTTCGATTTTTTCGAAAATTTCAAAATCGGTTATTCGACCTCAGTATATAGTGATTCTTATGTATTTTGACGCGCTGATTCCGAAAATGGGGTCATTTGAACTCGTAGAGCTTCAGGAAGCTGAGAAAATCGCGAAAAACCGATCGAAAAAATCAAAAATCGGTTTTTCGACTTTAATATATAATGATTCTTACGTATTTTGACGCGCTGATTCCGAAAATGGTGTTATTTGAACTCGTAGAGCTTCAGGAAGCTGAGAAAATCGCGAAAAACCGATCGGAAAATTTCAAAATCGGTTTTTCGACTTAAATATATAGTGATTCTTTCGTATTTTGACGCGCTGATTCCGAAAATGGGGTCATTTGTCCTTTTCCGTTGAATTTGATTTTCAAAATTTTGCCAGAAATTGAGCAAAGGGTACCCCCTTTCGATTTTTTCGAAAATTTCAAAATCGGTTTTTCGACCTCAGTATATAGTGATTCTTATGTATTTTGACGCGCTGATTCCGAAAATGGGGTCATTTGAACTCGTAGAGCTTCAGGAAGCTGAGAAAATCGCGAAAAACCGATCGGAAAATTCAAAAATCGGTTTTTCGACTTCAATATATAATGATTCTCACGTATTTTGACGCGCTGATTCCGAAAAGGGTGTTATTTGAACTCGTAGAGCTTCAGGAAGCTGAGAAAATCGCGAAAAACCGATCGGAAAATTCAAAAATCGGTTTTTCGACTTTAATATATAATGATTCTTACGTATTTTGACGCGCTGATTCCGAAAATGGTGTTATTTGAACTCGTAGAGCTTCAGGAAGCTGAGAAAATCGCGAAAAACCGATCGGAAAATTCAGAAATCGGTTTTTCGACTTTAATATATAGTGATTCTTACGTATTTTGACACGCTGATTCCGAAAATGGTGTTATTTGAACTCGTAGAGCTTCAGGAAGCTGAGATAATCGCGAAAAACCGATCGGAAAATTCAAAAATAGGTTTTTCGACTTTAATATATAATGATTCTTACGTATTTTGACGCGCTGATTCCGAAAATGGGGTCATTTGTCCTTTTCCGTTGAATTTGATTTTCAAAATTTTGCCAGAAATTGAGCAAAGGGTACCCCCTTTCGATTTTTTCGAAAATTTCAAAATCGGTTTTTCGACCTCAGTATATAGTGATTCTTACGTATTTTGACGCGCTGATTCCGAAAATGGGGTCATTTGAACTCGTAGAGCTTCAGAAAGCTGAGAAAATCGCGAAAAACCGATCGGAAAATTTCAAAATCGGTTTTTCGACTTAAATATATAGTGATTCCTTCGTATTTTGACGCGCTGATTCCGAAAATGGTGTTATTTGAACTCGTAGAGCTTCAGGAAGCTGAGAAAATCGCGAAAAACCGATCGGAAAATTCAAAAATCGGTTTTTCGACTTTAATATATAGTGATTCTTACGTATTTTGACGCGCTGATTCCGAAAATGGTGTTATTTGAACTCGTAGAGCTTCAGGAAGCTGAGAAATTCGCGAAAAACCGATCGGAAAATTCAAAAATCGGTTTTTCGACTTTAATATATAATGATTCTTACGTATTTTGACGCGCTGATTCCGAAAATGGTGTTATTTGAACTCGTAGAGCTTCAGGAAGCTGAGAAAATCGCGAAAAACCGATCGGAAAATTCAAAAATCGGTTTTTCGACTTTAATATATAGTGATTCTTACGTATTTTGACGCGCTGATTCCGAAAATGGGGTCATTTGTCCTTTTCCGTTGAATTTGATTCTCAAAATTTTGCCAGAAATTGAGCAAAGGGTACCCCCTTTCGATTTTTTCGAAAATTTCAAAATCGGTTTCTCGACCTCAGTATATAGTGATTCTTATGTATTTTGACGCGCTGATTCCGAAAATGGGGTCATTTGAACTCGTAGAGCTTCAGGAAGCTGAGAAAATCGCGAACAACCGATCGGAAAATTCAAAAATCGGTTTTTCGACTTTAATATATAGTGATTCTTACGTATTTTGACGCGCTGATTCCGAAAATGGTGTTATTTGAACTCGTAGAGCTTCAGGAAGCTGAGAAAATCGCGAAAAACCGATCGGAAAATTCAAAAATCGGTTTTTCGACTTCAATATATAGTGATTCTTACGTATTTTGACGCGCTGATTCCGAAAATGGTGTTATTTGACCTCGTAGAGCTTCAGGAAGCTGAGAAAATCGCGAAAAACCGATCGGAAAATTTAAAAATCGGTTTTTCGACTTTAATATATAATGATTCTTACGTATTTTGACGCGCTGATTCCGAAAATGGTGTTATTTGAACTCGTAGAGCTTCAGGAAGCTGAGAAAATCGCGAAAAACCGATCGGAAAATTTTAAAATCGGTTTTTCGACGTAAATATATAGTGATTCTTTCGTATTTTGACGCGCTGATTCCGAAAATGGGGTCATTTGTCCTTTTCCGTTGAATTTGATTTTCAAAATTTTGCCAGAAATTGAGCAAAGGGTACCCCCTTTCGATTTTTTCGAAAATTTCAAAATCGGTTTTTCGACCTCAGTATATAGTGATTCTTATGTATTTTGACGCGCTGATTCCGAAAATGGGGTCATTTGAACTCGTAGAGCTTCAGGAAGCTGAGAAAATCGCGAAAAACCGATAGGAAAATTCTAAAATCGGTTTTTCGACTTTAATATATAATGATCCTTACGTATTTTGACGCGCTGATTCCGAAAATGGTGTTATTTGAACTCGTAGAGCTTCAGGAAGCTGAGAAAATCGCGAAAAACCGATCGGAAAATTCAAAAATCGGTTTCTCGACTTCAATATATAGTGATTCTTACGTATTTTGACGCGCTGATTCCGAAAATGGTGTTATTTGACCTCGTAGAGCTTCAGGAAGCTGAGAAAATCGCGAAAAACCGATCGGAAAATTTAAAAATCGGTTTTTCGACTTTAATATATAATGATTCTTACGTATTTTGACGCGCTGATTCCGAAAATGGTGTTATTTGAACTCGTAAAGCTTCAGGAAGCTGAGAAAATCGCGAAAAACCGATCGGAAAATTTAAAAATCGGTTTTTCGACGTAAATATATAGTGATTCTTTCGTATTTTGGCGCGCTGATTCCGAAAATGGGGTCATTTGTCCTTTTCCGTTGAATTTGATTTTCAAAATTTTGCCAGAAATTGAGCAAAGGGTACCCCCTTTCGATTTTTTCGAAAATTTCAAAATCGGTTTTTCGACCTCAGTATATAGTGATTCTTATGTATTTTGACGCGCTGATTCCGAAAATGGGGTCATTTGAACTCGTAGAGCTTCAGGAAGCTGAGAAAATCGCGAAAAACCGATCGGAAAATTCTAAAATCGGTTTTTCGACTTTAATATATAATGATCCTTACGTATTTTGACGCGCTGATTCCGAAAATGGTGTTATTTGAACTCGTAGAGCTTCAGGAAGCTGAGAAAATCGCGAAAAACCGATCAGAAAATTAAAAAATCGGTTTTTCGACTTTAATATATAATGATTCTTACGTATTTTGACGCGCTGATTCCGAAAATGGTGTTATTTGACCTCGTAGAGTTTCAGGAAGCTGAGAAAATCGCGAAAAACCGATCGGAAAATTTAAAAATCGGTTTTTCGACTTTAATATATAATGATTCTTACGTATTTTGACGCGCTGATTCCGAAAATGGGGTCATTTGTCCTTTTCCGTTGAATTTGATTTTCAAAATTTTGCCAGAAATTGAGCAAAGGGTACCCCCTTTCGATTTTTTCGAAAATTTCAAAATCGGTTTTTCGACCTCAGTATATAGTGATTCTTACGTATTTTGACGCGCTGATTCCGAAAATGGGGTCATTTGAACTCGAAGAGCTTCAGAAAGCTGAGAAAATCGCGAAAAACCGATCGGAAAATTTCAAAATCGGTTTTTCGACTTAAATATATGGTGATTCCTTCGTATTTTGACGTGCTGATTCCGAAAATGGTGTTATTTGAACTCGTAGAGCTTCAGGAAGCTGAGAAAATCGCGAAAAACCGATCGGAAAATTCAAAAATCGGTTTTTCGACTTTAATATATAGTGATTCTTACGTATTTTGACGCGCTGATTCCGAAAATGGGGTCATTTGAACTCGTAGAGCTTCAGAAAGCTGAGAAAATCGCGAAAAACCGATCGGAAAATTTCAAAATCGGTTTTTCGACTTAAATATATAGTGATTCCTTCGTATTTTGACGCGCTGATTCCGAAAATGGTGTTATTTGAACTCGTAGAGCTTCAGGAAGCTGAGAAAATCGCGAAAAACCGATCGGAAAATTCAAAAATCGGTTTTTCGACTTTAATATATAGTGATTCTTACGTATTTTGACGCGCTGATTCCGAAAATGGTGTTATTTGAACTCGTAGAGCTTCAGGAAGCTGAGAAAATCGCGAAAAACCGATCGGAAAATTCAAAAATCGGTTTTTCGACTTTAATATATAATGATTCTTACGTATTTTGACGCGCTGATTCCGAAAATGGGGTCATTTGAACTCGTAGAGCTTCAGGAAGCTGAGAAAATCGCGAAAAACCGATCGAAAAAATCAAAAATCGGTTTTTCGACTTTAATATATAATGATTCTTACGTATTTTGACGCGCTGATTCCGAAAATGGTGTTATTTGAACTCGTAGAGCTTCAGGAAGCTGAGAAAATCGCGAAAAACCGATCGGAAAATTTCAAAATCGGTTTTTCGACTTAAATATATAGTGATTCTTTCGTATTTTGACGCGCTGATTCCGAAAATGGGGTCATTTGTCCTTTTCCGTTGAATTTGATTTTCAAAATTTTGCCAGAAATTGAGCAAAGGGTACCCCCTTTCGATTTTTTCGAAAATTTCAAAATCGGTTTTTCGACCTCAGTATATAGTGATTCTTATGTATTTTGACGCGCTGATTCCGAAAATGGGGTCATTTGAACTCGTAGAGCTTCAGGAAGCTGAGAAAATCGCGAAAAACCGATAGGAAAATTCTAAAATCGGTTTTTCGACTTTAATATATAATGATCCTTACGTATTTTGACGCGCTGATTCAGAAAATGGTGTTATTTGAACTCGTAGAGCTTCAGGAAGCTGAGAAAATCGCGAAAAACCGATCGGAAAATTCAAAAATCGGTTTCTCGACTTCAATATATAGTGATTCTTGTTGATATTTCTTAATCTTTTATATTCTTCTCTACTACCATTAAAACTCCTATTTCCTTCTTTGCTTTTATTTCACAAGAAACATACAAGAACATGACTTCTTCTATTTATTATAATTACTTACTACTTGACACTTGACACACTATCTAGAACAGTGTTGCCGTTCTTGATCTAACATACAACAAGAATATACACGCTAGATGGGGTATATCAACCATGAAAGTGATAAATAGGAAAGGTGTGCATTGTACTTCAACACTCTCCCTCAATGCACATCTTTCAAACCTAATTCTAATGTATACGGTAACAACTGATTTTTAGATAAAGGCTTTGTGAACATATCAGCTAACTGAGATTTAGTATTAATATACTCTACATTAATTAAACCTTCTTCTACCTTTTGTTTCACAAAATTAAACTTAATATCCATATGTTTCAGTCTCTTTTGATCTGGGTTCTGTACAGTTTTAATAGTACTCTGGTTATCTTCATAAACAGTTACATTTTTAACATTTACATTCAAATCTAACAGTAATTTAACTAACCAACATGCTTCTACAACAGATTCACACAAAGAGATCAATTCAGCCTCAGTTGTACTAAGTGCTACAGTTGTTTGTTTCTTAGATCTCCATGCTATAGTATTATTATACAATTTAAATACATATCCACTAGTAGACTTCCTATCATTATCTCTAGCCCAGTCGGCATCAGCATATCCTATCAATGGTGATAATGTATTATCATAAGTCTTAGAATATATCAAAGAATAATTAATGGTTTGTTTTACATATCTGAGTATTCGCTTCAACGCTTTCCACAAATCGTCACTTGGGTTTGATTGGTATCTGCTTAAATAACATACAGAAGTAGCTAAATCTGGCCTTGAACCTACTGTAGCATACATTAAAGACCCTATCAGTGATCTACATTGCAATTCATATTTCATATCAATTACTGACTTTTCATCTAATTTGAAGTTTACATCCATTGGAGTATTACTACCATTACAATTTTCCATATTATATTTTTTCAAAATACTTTGCAGATATTTTGTTTGATTGATGTGAATTTGTCCTGGCTGTTGAATAATTGAAATCCCCAAATACGTTAAATTTTCACAACCCATGTCTTTCATCCTAAATTTTGTTGATAAAAATATTTTAACCTTATTTATTTCCTTCAAGTCATTTCCTAGTATTAAGAGGTCATCAACATATAGTGATAAGTACATATCCCTTAAACTATAAAGACAATAGTCATTTTCTGATCTTTTAAACCCATATCCTGTTATAGTGCTATTAAATTTTTCATACCAATACTTGGGAGATTTTTTTAACCCGTATAATGATTTATTTAATTTTAAAACTTGACCTTCCGGTAATTCTAATCCGTCCGGTGGTTTAAGATACACAATTTCATTTATTTCACCGTATAAGAATGCTCCCTTCACGTCCATTTGGTGAATATGGTATCCTCTGTGAGCAGCCACGGATAAAAGTACTCTTAAAGTTTCTAATTTTAAAACAGGTGAATAAATATTTCCCAAATGTTCTTTCTGCTGATATCCACGTACTACTAGTCTAGCTTTACATATTTCTTCCTCTCTTATATTTTTCTTTGTGAAAACCCATTTGCTATCCAATAATTTTTCCTTTTCCGGTTTCGTCACAATTTTCCAAGTGTGACTCTCTTCTAGAATTTCAAGTTCTTCATTTACTGCCTTTTTCCAATCATGTTTGTCTGCTCTTTCTTCTATATCTTGATAATTCAATGGTACATCTTGGTTAGTAAACAGTGCAAATAAAGCTTCATCACTTTCCTCACTGAAATTTATTTCATAATCTTCTTGCCATTTTGGTTTCCTAGTTTTTCTCTTCTGTCTCCCTTCAGCCTGTTCATCTAATACTGGCTCTCTTAGAATATTTTTAGGTACTTCATTTTCTATTCTCTCAATTTCGTGCTCTTCTGTTCTTTGCTTTACCTCGTCTTGTTCAGTTCTCACTTCTTGTGTAGAGGTTTCTTCACTACTCGCAAAATATTTAATTTGATCTTTCAATCTCTCATCAAATACAACATTTCTTGCATTTACTACTCTATTGGTTTCTGTATCAAAAAGTCTGTATCCTGAAGAACTGTACCCTATCATAATCATTTTCTTACCAGGATTGTCTAATTTTTGTCTTTGTTCTTTAGGTACATGATTATATGCGATACAACCAAAAACTCTCATATTTGAAACATCTGGTTTTCTTCCGGCCCATAATTCACTTGCTGTTACCTCTCTCCCAGCTGAGGGACTTCTATTTGTAACATAGGCAGAATATAATACAGCATCTCCCCAAAATTCTTTTCCTAGATCTGACTCTAGTAATATTGTTCTGGCTTTCTCAATTAAAGTTCGGTTCATACGTTCGGCTACACCGTTCATCTCTGGATTATATGGTACTGTATATTGCAATAATATCCCTTCTTGAGAACAAAATCTTTGAAATTCCCCTGACACATATTCCCCACCATTATCTGAACGAAGTTTCAACAGATTTGTATTGAAATGTTTAGTTGCATAAAAGTAATAATCTTTAAATTTTTCGAAAACTTCTGATTTTTGTGTTATCAAATATACTATAACAAAATGAGAGTAATCATCAATGAATGTTAACAAATATTTATGACCTTCTCTACTGATTGGGGTAATCGGCCCACAAATGTCTGTATGCACCAACTCTAGCGGTTTATTTGCCCTATATCCAGGCTTATTGAAAGGTTGTCTTGTCATTTTTCCTAATAAACATGGTTCACATAATGTATTATCTGTTTCATTGTTTTGAAAATCATGTATGCCATTCACTAGGTTCTTCTGCACTAGAATATTAATATTTCTCATTCCCAAGTGACCGAAGCGTCTATGCCATAACTGTGATGTGTTACAATTTTTTGTTACATGATAGCTACAACTTTGTTCATCTACTTCCATTTCAATAGTATACAAATTACCATTTGCACTACCTATCATTATTATTTGATCATTATTATAAATTTTAACTTTACCTCTATAGAAAGTAACTTTCAATCCATTAGATTCCATTTTAGGTACTGATAATAAGTTTTTTCTAAGATCTGGTACATAATAAACATTTTTAATAGTACAGTTAGTAATATGTTTGCCTACACAACATTTCGCTTTAATATTACCAATTCCTACTGCTTTCAACATTACACCTTCTTTGGCAGCAGCTATATTTTTAGGTATTTTGAGTTCTATATAATCTATAAAAATATCTTTATTGTTTACCAGATGATCAGAGCATCCAGAGTCTATGTACCATATCAGACAATTTTTGTTGAAAATATCATTACAATTGTGTGCTTCGTTTAAATTTTTTTCACATAAAAAAGCAATATCTTGTGACTCACAGTTCTCCGCTGCATATGACTGATGTCTTCTTTCTTGTCCATATCCTTGACTTCGTCCTCTTTCATATCCTTGACTTTGTCCTCGTCCATATCCTTGACTCTGTCCTCGTCTATATCCTTGACTCTGTCCTCGTCCATATCCTTGTATCTGTCCTCGTCCATATCCTCGACTCTGTTCTCTTCCTTGTCTAAAGCCTCTATAGTGCCCACGTTCTAGCCCTTGATAATTTCCAGGACCCCTTTGATAATTTTCTTGTGATTGACTTCTGTCTCTCATAGTACATTGGAATTTCTTGTGGCCAGGTTTACCACACACAAAACATGAGAAAGCAGTTGTGTGTGATCTGACACCAAGTCCATTCAAATCTCTCTTTCTCTTTTCTTCTTCTCCAAGTAATCTATTCTTCACAAAATCTAGTTTTAAGTTCTCCATCGTTTCCAACGCTGTTATAATGCCGTCATATGACTGAGGCATGGACAATAATATATAGTTAACCTTCTCTTCTTCACCCAATTCTGTATCAGCTTCTTTCAACTCTGTGAAAATTCTTTCAACATTTATAAAATGTTCAATCAGTGAACAATTTTCTGAATATTTCATCTCCGATAATTTTCGGCGTAGAAACAACTTGGAACGTACTCCCTTCTTCATGAAATTTTCCTCCAGGTTCTTAAACATCTTAAATGCGGATTCCTTTTTCAAATATTCAATATGGCTATCTGCCACACCAGCTATCAATATCGCCTGGGCTTTCGCCTCGTCCTTCGAGTTCTGAGCATCCGCACTATATGTTTCATCTTCAATTGCTTTTAACGCTCCATTTTCTTTTAGTATACTTTTTATCCTAAACGACCACGTGCTGAAGTCCACGCCGGCGAATGGTACAATTGGGAATCTTTCTCGTAGATTCGACATTCTCGTATATGCTTATAATTTTAAACCACGCTCTGCTACCACTGTTGATATTTCTTAATCTTTTATATTCTTCTCTACTACCATTAAAACTCCTATTTCCTTCTTTGCTTTTATTTCACAAGAAACATACAAGAACATGACTTCTTCTATTTATTATAATTACTTACTACTTGACACTTGACACACTATCTAGAACAGTGTTGCCGTTCTTGATCTAACATACAACAAGAATATACACGCTAGATGGGGTATATCAACCATGAAAGTGATAAATAGGAAAGGTGTGCATTGTACTTCAACAATTCTTACGTATTTTGACGCGCTGATTCCGAAAATGGTGTTATTTGACCTCGTAGAGCTTCAGGAAGCTGAGAAAATCGCGAAAAACCGATCGGAAAATTTTAAAATCGGTTTTTCGACTTTAATATATAATGATTCTTACGTATTTTGACGCGCTGATTCCGAAAATGGTGTTATTTGAACTCGTAAAGCTTCAGGAAGCTGAGAAAATCGCGAAAAACCGATCGGAAAATTTAAAAATCGGTTTTTCGACGTAAATATATAGTGATTCTTTCGTATTTTGGCGCGCTGATTCCGAAAATGGGGTCATTTGTCCTTTTCCGTTGAATTTGATTTTCAAAATTTTGCCAGAAATTGAGCAAAGGGTACCCCCTTTCGATTTTTTCGAAAATTTCAAAATCGGTTTTTCGACCTCAGTATATAGTGATTCTTATGTATTTTGACGCGCTGATTCCGAAAATGGGGTCATTTGAACTCGTAGAGCTTCAGGAAGCTGAGAAAATCGCGAAAAACCGATCGGAAAATTCTAAAATCGGTTTTTCGACTTTAATATATAATGATCCTTACGTATTTTGACGCGCTGATTCCGAAAATGGTGTTATTTGAACTCGTAGAGCTTCAGGAAGCTGAGAAAATCGCGAAAAACCGATCAGAAAATTAAAAAATCGGTTTTTCGACTTTAATATATAATGATTCTTACGTATTTTGACGCGCTGATTCCGAAAATGGTGTTATTTGACCTCGTAGAGTTTCAGGAAGCTGAGAAAATCGCGAAAAACCGATCGGAAAATTTAAAAATCGGTTTTTCGACTTTAATATATAATGATTCTTACGTATTTTGACGCGCTGATTCCGAAAATGGGGTCATTTGTCCTTTTCCGTTGAATTTGATTTTCAAAATTTTGCCAGAAATTGAGCAAAGGGTACCCCCTTTCGATTTTTTCGAAAATTTCAAAATCGGTTTTTCGACCTCAGTATATAGTGATTCTTACGTATTTTGACGCGCTGATTCCGAAAATGGGGTCATTTGAACTCGAAGAGCTTCAGAAAGCTGAGAAAATCGCGAAAAACCGATCGGAAAATTTCAAAATCGGTTTTTCGACTTAAATATATGGTGATTCCTTCGTATTTTGACGTGCTGATTCCGAAAATGGTGTTATTTGAACTCGTAGAGCTTCAGGAAGCTGAGAAAATCGCGAAAAACCGATCGGAAAATTCAAAAATCGGTTTTTCGACTTTAATATATAGTGATTCTTACGTATTTTGACGCGCTGATTCCGAAAATGGGGTCATTTGAACTCGTAGAGCTTCAGAAAGCTGAGAAAATCGCGAAAAACCGATCGGAAAATTTCAAAATCGGTTTTTCGACTTAAATATATAGTGATTCCTTCGTATTTTGACGCGCTGATTCCGAAAATGGTGTTATTTGACCTCGTAGAGCTTCAGGAAGCTGAGAAAATCGCGAAAAACCGATCGGAAAATTCAAAAATCGGTTTTTCGACTTTAATATATAGTGATTCTTACGTATTTTGACGCGCTGATTCCGAAAATGGTGTTATTTGTACTCGTAGAGCTTCAGGAAGCTGAGAAAATCGCGAAAAACCGATCGGAAAATTTCAAAATCGGTTTTTCGACTTAAATATATAGTGATTCTTTCGTATTTTGACGCGCTGATTCCGAAAATGGGGTCATTTGTCCTTTTCCGTTGAATTTGATTTTCAAAATTTTGCCAGAAATTGAGCAAAGGGTACCCCCTTTCGATTTTTTCGAAAATTTCAAAATCGGTTATTCGACCTCAGTATATAGTGATTCTTATGTATTTTGACGCGCTGATTCCGAAAATGGGGTCATTTGAACTCGTAGAGCTTCAGGAAGCTGAGAAAATCGCGAAAAACCGATCGAAAAAATCAAAAATCGGTTTTTCGACTTTAATATATAATGATTCTTACGTATTTTGACGCGCTGATTCCGAAAATGGTGTTATTTGAACTCGTAGAGCTTCAGGAAGCTGAGAAAATCGCGAAAAACCGATCGGAAAATTTCAAAATCGGTTTTTCGACTTAAATATATAGTGATTCTTTCGTATTTTGACGCGCTGATTCCGAAAATGGGGTCATTTGTCCTTTTCCGTTGAATTTGATTTTCAAAATTTTGCCAGAAATTGAGCAAAGGGTACCCCCTTTCGATTTTTTCGAAAATTTCAAAATCGGTTTTTCGACCTCAGTATATAGTGATTCTTATGTATTTTGACGCGCTGATTCCGAGAATGGGGTCATTTGAACTCGTAGAGCTTCAGGAAGCTGAGAAAATCGCGAAAAACCGATCGGAAAATTCAAAAATCGGTTTTTCGACTTCAATATATAATGATTCTCACGTATTTTGACGCGCTGATTCCGAAAAGGGTGTTATTTGAACTCGTAGAGCTTCAGGAAGCTGAGAAAATCGCGAAAAACCGATCGGAAAATTCAAAAATCGGTTTTTCGACTTTAGTATATAATGATTCTTACGTATTTTGACGCGCTGATTCCGAAAATGGTGTTATTTGAACTCGTAGAGCTTCAGGAAGCTGAGAAAATCGCGAAAAACCGATCGGAAAATTCAAAAATCGGTTTTTCGACTTTAATATATAGTGATTCTTACGTATTTTGACACGCTGATTCCGAAAATGGTGTTATTTGAACTCGTAGAGCTTCAGGAAGCTGAGATAATCGCGAAAAACCGATCGGAAAATTCAAAAATCGGTTTTTCGACTTTAATATATAATGATTCTTACGTATTTTGACGCGCTGATTCCGAAAATGGGGTCATTTGTCCTTTTCCGTTGAATTTGATTTTCAAAATTTTGCCAGAAATTGAGCAAAGGGTACCCCCTTTCGATTTTTTCGAAAATTTCAAAATCGGTTTTTCGACCTCAGTATATAGTGATTCTTACGTATTTTGACGCGCTGATTCCGAAAATGGGGTCATTTGAACTCGTAGAGCTTCAGAAAGCTGAGAAAATCGCGAAAAACCGATCGGAAAATTTCAAAATCGGTTTTTCGACTTAAATATATAGTGATTCCTTCGTATTTTGACGCGCTGATTCCGAAAATGGTGTTATTTGAACTCGTAGAGCTTCAGGAAGCTGAGAAAATCGCGAAAAACCGATCGGAAAATTCAAAAATCGGTTTTTCGACTTTAATATATAGTGATTCTTACGTATTTTGACGCGCTGATTCCGAAAATGGTGTTATTTGAACTCGTAGAGCTTCAGGAAGCTGAGAAAATCGCGAAAAACCGATCGGAAAATTCAAAAATCGGTTTTTCGACTTTAATATATAGTGATTCTTACGTATTTTGACGCGCTGATTCCGAAAATGGGGTCATTTGTCCTTTTCCGTTGAATTTGATTCTCAAAATTTTGCCAGAAATTGAGCAAAGGGTACCCCCTTTCGATTTTTTCGAAAATTTCAAAATCGGTTTCTCGACCTCAGTATATAGTGATTCTTATGTATTTTGACGCGCTGATTCCGAAAATGGGGTCATTTGAACTCGTAGAGCTTCAGGAAGCTGAGAAAATCGCGAACAACCGATCGGAAAATTCAAAAATCGGTTTTTCGACTTTAATATATAGTGATTCTTACGTATTTTGACGCGCTGATTCCGAAAATGGTGTTATTTGAACTCGTAGAGCTTCAGGAAGCTGAGAAAATCGCGAAAAACCGATCGGAAAATTCAAAAATCGGTTTTTCGACTTCAATATATAGTGATTCTTACGTATTTTGACGCGCTGATTCCGAAAATGGTGTTATTTGACCTCGTAGAGCTTCAGGAAGCTGAGAAAATCGCGAAAAACCGATCGGAAAATTTAAAAATCGGTTTTTCGACTTTAATATATAATGATTCTTACGTATTTTGACGCGCTGATTCCGAAAATGGTGTTATTTGAACTCGTAGAGCTTCAGGAAGCTGAGAAAATCGCGAAAAACCGATCGGAAAATTTTAAAATCGGTTTTTCGACGTAAATATATAGTGATTCTTTCGTATTTTGACGCGCTGATTCCGAAAATGGGGTCATTTGTCCTTTTCCGTTGAATTTGATTTTCAAAATTTTGCCAGAAATTGAGCAAAGGGTACCCCCTTTCGATTTTTTCGAAAATTTCAAAATCGGTTTTTCGACCTCAGTATATAGTGATTCTTATGTATTTTGACGCGCTGATTCCGAAAATGGGGTCATTTGAACTCGTAGAGCTTCAGGAAGCTGAGAAAATCGCGAAAAACCGATAGGAAAATTCTAAAATCGGTTTTTCGACTTTAATATATAATGATCCTTACGTATTTTGACGCGCTGATTCCGAAAATGGTGTTATTTGAACTCGTAGAGCTTCAGGAAGCTGAGAAAATCGCGAAAAACCGATCGGAAAATTCAAAAATCGGTTTCTCGACTTCAATATATAGTGATTCTTACGTATTTTGACGCGCTGATTCCGAAAATGGGGTCATTTGAACTCGTAGAGCTTCAGAAAGCTGAGAAAATCGCGAAAAACCGATCGGAAGATTTCAAAATCGGTTTTTCGACTTAAATATATAGTGATTCCTTCGTATTTTGACGCGCTGATTCCGAAAATGGTGTTATTTGAACTCGTAGAGCTTCAGGAAGCTGAGAAAATCGCGAAAAACCGATCGGAAAATTCAAAAATCGGTTTTTCGACTTTAATATATAGTTATTCTTACGTATTTTGACGCGCTGATTCCGAAAATGGTGTTATTTGAACTCGTAGAGCTTCAGGAAGCTGAGAAATTCGCGAAAAACCGATCGGAAAATTCAAAAATCGGTTTTTCGACTTTAATATATAATGATTCTTACGTATTTTGACGCGCTGATTCCGAAAATGGTGTTATTTGAACTCGTAGAGCTTCAGGAAGCTGAGAAAATCGCGAAAAACCGATCGGAAAATTCAAAAATCGGTTTTTCGACTTTAATATATAGTGATTCTTACGTATTTTGACGCGCTGATTCCGAAAATGGGGTCATTTGTCCTTTTCCGTTGAATTTGATTCTCAAAATTTTGCCAGAAATTGAGCAAAGGGTACCCCCTTTCGATTTTTTCGAAAATTTCAAAATCGGTTTCTCGACCTCAGTATATAGTGATTCTTATGTATTTTGACGCGCTGATTCCGAAAATGGGGTCATTTGAACTCGTAGAGCTTCAGGAAGCTGAGAAAATCGCGAACAACCGATCGGAAAATTCAAAAATCGGTTTTTCGACTTTAATATATAGTGATTCTTACGTATTTTGACGCGCTGATTCCGAAAATGGTGTTATTTGAACTCGTAGAGCTTCAGGAAGCTGAGAAAATCGCGAAAAACCGATCGGAAAATTCAAAAATCGGTTTTTCGACTTCAATATATAGTGATTCTTACGTATTTTGACGCGCTGATTCCGAAAATGGTGTTATTTGACCTCGTAGAGCTTCAGGAAGCTGAGAAAATCGCGAAAAACCGATCGGAAAATTTAAAAATCGGTTTTTCGACTTTAATATATAATGATTCTTACGTATTTTGACGCGCTGATTCCGAAACTGGTGTTATTTGAACTCGTAGAGCTTCAGGAAGCTGAGAAAATCGCGAAAAACCGATCGGAAAATTTTAAAATCGGTTTTTCGACGTAAATATATAGTGATTCTTTCGTATTTTGACGCGCTGATTCCGAAAATGGGGTCATTTGTCCTTTTCCGTTGAATTTGATTTTCAAAATTTTGCCAGAAATTGAGCAAAGGGTACCCCCTTTCGATTTTTTCGAAAATTTCAAAATCGGTTTTTCGACCTCAGTATATAGTGATTCTTATGTATTTTGACGCGCTGATTCCGAAAATGGGGTCATTTGAACTCGTAGAGCTTCAGGAAGCTGAGAAAATCGCGAAAAACCGATAGGAAAATTCTAAAATCGGTTTTTCGACTTTAATATATAATGATCCTTACGTATTTTGACGCGCTGATTCCGAAAATGGTGTTATTTGAACTCGTAGAGCTTCAGGAAGCTGAGAAAATCGCGAAAAACCGATCGGAAAATTCAAAAATCGGTTTCTCGACTTCAATATATAGTGATTCTTACGTATTTTGACGCGCTGATTCCGAAAATGGGGTCATTTGAACTCGTAGAGCTTCAGAAAGCTGAGAAAATCGCGAAAAACCGATCGGAAGATTTCAAAATCGGTTTTTCGACTTAAATATATAGTGATTCCTTCGTATTTTGACGCGCTGATTCCGAAAATGGTGTTATTTGAACTCGTAGAGCTTCAGGAAGCTGAGAAAATCGCGAAAAACCGATCGGAAAATTCAAAAATCGGTTTTTCGACTTTAATATATAGTGATTCTTACGTATTTTGACGCGCTGATTCCGAAAATGGTGTTATTTGAACTCGTAGAGCTTCAGGAAGCTGAGAAAATCGCGAAAAACCGATCGGAAAATTCAAAAATCGGTTTTTCGACTTTAATATATAATGATTCTTACGTATTTTGACGCGCTGATTCCGAAAATGGGGTCATTTGAACTCGTAGAGCTTCAGGAAGCTGAGAAAATCGCGAAAAACCGATCGAAAAAATCAAAAATCGGTTTTTCGACTTTAATATATAATGATTCTTACGTATTTTGACGCGCTGATTCCGAAAATGGTGTTATTTGAACTCGTAGAGCTTCAGGAAGCTGAGAAAATCGCGAAAAACCGATCGGAAAATTTCAAAATCGGTTTTTCGACTTAAATATATAGTGATTCTTTCGTATTTTGACGCGCTGATTCCGAAAATGGGGTCATTTGTCCTTTTCCGTTGAATTTGATTTTCAAAATTTTGCCAGAAATTGAGCAAAGGGTACCCCCTTTCGATTTTTTCGAAAATTTCAAAATCGGTTTTTCGACCTCAGTATATAGTGATTCTTATGTATTTTGACGCGCTGATTCCGAAAATGGGGTCATTTGAACTCGTAGAGCTTCAGGAAGCTGAGAAAATCGCGAAAAACCGATAGGAAAATTCTAAAATCGGTTTTTCGACTTTAATATATAATGATCCTTACGTATTTTGACGCGCTGATTCCGAAAATGGTGTTATTTGAACTCGTAGAGCTTCAGGAAGCTGAGAAAATCGCGAAAAACCGATCGGAAAATTCAAAAATCGGTTTCTCGACTTCAATATATAGTGATTCTTACGTATTTTGACGCGCTGATTCCGAAAATGGTGTTATTTGACCTCGTAGAGCTTCAGGAAGCTGAGAAAATCGCGAAAAACCGATCGGAAAATTTTAAAATCGGTTTTTCGACTTTAATATATAATGATTCTTACGTATTTTGACGCGCTGATTCCGAAAATGGTGTTATTTGAACTCGTAAAGCTTCAGGAAGCTGAGAAAATCGCGAAAAACCGATCGGAAAATTTAAAAATCGGTTTTTCGACGTAAATATATAGTGATTCTTTCGTATTTTGGCGCGCTGATTCCGAAAATGGGGTCATTTGTCCTTTTCCGTTGAATTTGATTTTCAAAATTTTGCCAGAAATTGAGCAAAGGGTACCCCCTTTCGATTTTTTCGAAAATTTCAAAATCGGTTTTTCGACCTCAGTATATAGTGATTCTTATGTATTTTGACGCGCTGATTCCGAAAATGGGGTCATTTGAACTCGTAGAGCTTCAGGAAGCTGAGAAAATCGCGAAAAACCGATCGGAAAATTCTAAAATCGGTTTTTCGACTTTAATATATAATGATCCTTACGTATTTTGACGCGCTGATTCCGAAAATGGTGTTATTTGAACTCGTAGAGCTTCAGGAAGCTGAGAAAATCGCGAAAAACCGATCAGAAAATTAAAAAATCGGTTTTTCGACTTTAATATATAATGATTCTTACGTATTTTGACGCGCTGATTCCGAAAATGGTGTTATTTGACCTCGTAGAGTTTCAGGAAGCTGAGAAAATCGCGAAAAACCGATCGGAAAATTTAAAAATCGGTTTTTCGACTTTAATATATAATGATTCTTACGTATTTTGACGCGCTGATTCCGAAAATGGGGTCATTTGTCCTTTTCCGTTGAATTTGATTTTCAAAATTTTGCCAGAAATTGAGCAAAGGGTACCCCCTTTCGATTTTTTCGAAAATTTCAAAATCGGTTTTTCGACCTCAGTATATAGTGATTCTTACGTATTTTGACGCGCTGATTCCGAAAATGGGGTCATTTGAACTCGAAGAGCTTCAGAAAGCTGAGAAAATCGCGAAAAACCGATCGGAAAATTTCAAAATCGGTTTTTCGACTCAAATATATGGTGATTCCTTCGTATTTTGACGTGCTGATTCCGAAAATGGTGTTATTTGAACTCGTAGAGCTTCAGGAAGCTGAGAAAATCGCGAAAAACCGATCGGAAAATTCAAAAATCGGTTTTTCGACTTTAATATATAGTGATTCTTACGTATTTTGACGCGCTGATTCCGAAAATGGGGTCATTTGAACTCGTAGAGCTTCAGAAAGCTGAGAAAATCGCGAAAAACCGATCGGAAAATTTCAAAATCGGTTTTTCGACTTAAATATATAGTGATTCCTTCGTATTTTGACGCGCTGATTCCGAAAATGGTGTTATTTGACCTCGTAGAGCTTCAGGAAGCTGAGAAAATCGCGAAAAACCGATCGGAAAATTCAAAAATCGGTTTTTCGACTTTAATATATAGTGATTCTTACGTATTTTGACGCGCTGATTCCGAAAATGGTGTTATTTGTACTCGTAGAGCTTCAGGAAGCTGAGAAAATCGCGAAAAACCGATCGGAAAATTTCAAAATCGGTTTTTCGACTTAAATATATAGTGATTCTTTCGTATTTTGACGCGCTGATTCCGAAAATGGGGTCATTTGTCCTTTTCCGTTGAATTTGATTTTCAAAATTTTGCCAGAAATTGAGCAAAGGGTACCCCCTTTCGATTTTTTCGAAAATTTCAAAATCGGTTATTCGACCTCAGTATATAGTGATTCTTATGTATTTTGACGCGCTGATTCCGAAAATGGGGTCATTTGAACTCGTAGAGCTTCAGGAAGCTGAGAAAATCGCGAAAAACCGATCGAAAAAATCAAAAATCGGTTTTTCGACTTTAATATATAATGATTCTTACGTATTTTGACGCGCTGATTCCGAAAATGGTGTTATTTGAACTCGTAGAGCTTCAGGAAGCTGAGAAAATCGCGAAAAACCGATCGGAAAATTTCAAAATCGGTTTTTCGACTTAAATATATAGTGATTCTTTCGTATTTTGACGCGCTGATTCCGAAAATGGGGTCATTTGTCCTTTTCCGTTGAATTTGATTTTCAAAATTTTGCCAGAAATTGAGCAAAGGGTACCCCCTTTCGATTTTTTCGAAAATTTCAAAATCGGTTTTTCGACCTCAGTATATAGTGATTCTTATGTATTTTGACGCGCTGATTCCGAGAATGGGGTCATTTGAACTCGTAGAGCTTCAGGAAGCTGAGAAAATCGCGAAAAACCGATCGGAAAATTCAAAAATCGGTTTTTCGACTTTAGTATATAATGATTCTTACGTATTTTGACGCGCTGATTCCGAAAATGGTGTTATTTGAACTCGTAGAGCTTCAGGAAGCTGAGAAAATCGCGAAAAACCGATCGGAAAATTCAAAAATCGGTTTTTCGACTTTAATATATAGTGATTCTTACGTATTTTGACACGCTGATTCCGAAAATGGTGTTATTTGAACTCGTAGAGCTTCAGGAAGCTGAGATAATCGCGAAAAACCGATCGGAAAATTCAAAAATCGGTTTTTCGACTTTAATATATAATGATTCTTACGTATTTTGACGCGCTGATTCCGAAAATGGGGTCATTTGTCCTTTTCCGTTGAATTTGATTTTCAAAATTTTGCCAGAAATTGAGCAAAGGGTACCCCCTTTCGATTTTTTCGAAAATTTCAAAATCGGTTTTTCGACCTCAGTATATAGTGATTCTTACGTATTTTGACGCGCTGATTCCGAAAATGGGGTCATTTGAACTCGTAGAGCTTCAGAAAGCTGAGAAAATCGCGAAAAACCGATCGGAAAATTTCAAAATCGGTTTTTCGACTTAAATATATAGTGATTCCTTCGTATTTTGACGCGCTGATTCCGAAAATGGTGTTATTTGAACTCGTAGAGCTTCAGGAAGCTGAGAAAATCGCGAAAAACCGATCGGAAAATTCAAAAATCGGTTTTTCGACTTTAATATATAATGATTCTTACGTATTTTGACGCGCTGATTCCGAAAATGGTGTTATTTGAACTCGTAGAGCTTCAGGAAGCTGAGAAAATCGCGAAAAACCGATCGGAAAATTTCAAAATCGGTTTTTCGACTTAAATATATAGTGATTCTTTCGTATTTTGACGCGCTGATTCCGAAAATGGGGTCATTTGTCCTTTTCCGTTGAATTTGATTTTCAAAATTTTGCCAGAAATTGAGCAAAGGGTACCCCCTTTCGATTTTTTCGAAAATTTCAAAATCGGTTTTTCGACCTCAGTATATAGTGATTCTTATGTATTTTGACGCGCTGATTCCGAGAATGGGGTCATTTGAACTCGTAGAGCTTCAGGAAGCTGAGAAAATCGCGAAAAACCGATCGGAAAATTCAAAAATCGGTTTTTCGACTTCAATATATAATGATTCTCACGTATTTTGACGCGCTGATTCCGAAAAGGGTGTTATTTGAACTCGTAGAGCTTCAGGAAGCTGAGAAAATCGCGAAAAACCGATCGGAAAATTCAAAAATCGGTTTTTCGACTTTAGTATATAATGATTCTTACGTATTTTGACGCGCTGATTCCGAAAATGGTGTTATTTGAACTCGTAGAGCTTCAGGAAGCTGAGAAAATCGCGAAAAACCGATCGGAAAATTCAAAAATCGGTTTTTCGACTTTAATATATAGTGATTCTTACGTATTTTGACACGCTGATTCCGAAAATGGTGTTATTTGAACTCGTAGAGCTTCAGGAAGCTGAGATAATCGCGAAAAACCGATCGGAAAATTCAAAAATCGGTTTTTCGACTTTAATATATAATGATTCTTACGTATTTTGACGCGCTGATTCCGAAAATGGGGTCATTTGTCCTTTTCCGTTGAATTTGATTTTCAAAATTTTGCCAGAAATTGAGCAAAGGGTACCCCCTTTCGATTTTTTCGAAAATTTCAAAATCGGTTTTTCGACCTCAGTATATAGTGATTCTTACGTATTTTGACGCGCTGATTCCGAAAATGGTGTCATTTGAACTCGTAGAGCTTCAGGAAGCTGAGAAAATCGCGAAAAACCGATCGGAAAATTCAAAAATCGGTTTTTCGACTTTAATATATAGTGATTCTTACGTATTTTGACGCGCTGATTCCGAAAATGGTGTTATTTGAACTCGTAGAGCTTCAGGAAGCTGAGAAATTCGCGAAAAACCGATCGGAAAATTCAAAAATCGGTTTTTCGACTTTAATATATAATGATTCTTACGTATTTTGACGCGCTGATTCCGAAAATGGTGTTATTTGAACTCGTAGAGCTTCAGGAAGCTGAGAAAATCGCGAAAACCGATCGGAAAATTCAAAAATCGGTTTTTCGACTTTAATATATAGTGATTCTTACGTATTTTGACGCGCTGATTCCGAAAATGGTGTTATTTGAACTCGTAGAGCTTCAGGAAGCTGAGATAATCGCGAAAAACCGATCGGAAAATTCAAAAATCGGTTTTTCGACTTTAATATATAATGATTCTTACGTATTTTGACGCGCTGATTCCGAAAATGGTGTTATTTGTACTCGTAGAGCTTCAGGAAGCTGAGAAAATCGCGAAAAACCGATCGGAAAATTCAAAAATCGGTTTTTCGACTTTAATATATAATGATTCTTTCGTATTTTGACGCGCTGATTCCGAAAATGGGGTCATTTGCCTTTTTCCGTTGAATTTGATTTTCAAAATTTTGCCAGAAATTGAGCAAAGGGTACCCTCTTTCGATTTTTTCGAAAATTTCAAAATCGGTTTTTCGACCTCAGTATATAGTGATTCTTACGTATTTTGACGCGCTGATTCCGAAAATGGGGTCATTTGAACTCGAAGAGCTTCAGAAAGCTGAGAAAATCGCGAAAAACCGATCGGAAAATTTCAAAATCGGTTTTTCGACTTAAATATATAGTGATTCCTTCGTATTTTGACGTGCTGATTCCGAAAATGGTGTTATTTGAACTCGTAGAGCTTCAGGAAGCTGAGAAAATCGCGAAAAACCGATCGGAAAATTCAAAAATCGGTTTTTCGACTTTAATATATAGTGATTCTTACGTATTTTGACGCGCTGATTCCGAAAATGGGGTCATTTGAACTCGTAGAGCTTCAGAAAGCTGAGAAAATCGCGAAAAACCGATCGGAAAATTTCAAAATCGGTTTTTCGACTTAAATATATAGTGATTCCTTCGTATTTTGACGCGCTGATTCCGAAAATGGTGTTATTTGAACTCGTAGAGCTTCAGGAAGCTGAGAAAATCGCGAAAAACCGATCGGAAAATTCAAAAATTGGTTTTTCGACTTTAATATATAATGATTCTTACGTATTTTGACGCGCTGATTCCGAAAATGGTGTTATTTGACCTCGTAGAGCTTCAGGAAGCTGAGAAAATCGCGAAAAACCGATCGGAAAATTTAAAAATCGGTTTTTCGACTTTAATATATAGTGATTCTTACGTATTTTGACGCGCTGATTCCGAAAATGGTGTTATTTGTACTCGTAGAGCTTCAGGAAGCTGAGAAAATCGCGAAAAACCGATCGGAAAATTTCAAAATCGGTTTTTCGACTTAAATATATAGTGATTCTTTCGTATTTTGACGCGCTGATTCCGAAAATGGGGTCATTTGTCCTTTTCCGTTGAATTTGATTTTCAAAATTTTGCCAGAAATTGAGCAAAGGGTACCCCCTTTCGATTTTTTCGAAAATTTCAAAATCGGTTTTTCGACCTCAGTATATAGTGATTCTTACGTATTTTGACGCGCTGATTCCGAAAATGGGGTAATTTGAACTCGAAGAGCTTCAGAAAGCTGAGAAAATCGCGAAAAACCGATCGGAAAATTTCAAAATCGGTTTTTCGACTTTAATATATAGTGTTTCCTTCGTATTTTGACGTGCTGATTCCGAAAATGGTGTTATTTGAACTCGTAGAGCTTCAGGAAGCTGAGAAAATCGCGAAAAACCGATCGGAAAATTCAAAAATCGGTTTTTCGACTTAAATATATAGTGATTCCTTCGTATTTTGACGCGCTGATTCCGAAAATGGTGTTATTTGAACTCGTAGAGCTTCAGGAAGCTGAGAAAATCGCGAAAAACCGATCGGAAAATTCAAAAATCGGTTTTTCGACTTTAATATATAGTGATTCTTACGTATTTTGACGCGCTGATTCCGAAAATGGTGTTATTTGAACTCGTAGAGCTTCAGGAAGCTGAGATAATCGCGAAAAACCGATCGGAAAATTCAAAAATCGGTTTTTCGACTTTAATATATAATGATTCTCACGTATTTTGACGCGCTGATTCCGAAAATGGTGTTATTTGAACTCGTAGAGCTTCAGGAAGCTGAGAAAATCGCGAAAAACCGATCGGAAAATTCAAAAATCGGTTTTTCGACTTTAATATATAGTGATTCTTACGTATTTTGACGCGCTGATTCCGAAAATGGTGTTATTTGAACTCGTAGAGCTTCAGGAAGCTGAGATAATCGCGAAAAACCGATCGGAAAATTCAAAAATCGGTTTTTCGACTTTAATATATAATGATTCTCACGTATTTTGACGCGCTGATTCCGAAAATGGTGTTATTTGTACTCGTAGAGCTTCAGGAAGCTGAGAAAATCGCGAAAAACCGATCGGAAAATTTCAAAATCGGTTTTTCGACTTAAATATATAGTGATTCTTTCGTATTTTGACGCGCTGATTCCGAAAATGGGGTCATTTGTCCTTTTCCGTTGAATTTGATTTTCAAAATTTTGCCAGAAATTGAGCAAAGGGTACCCCCTTTCGATTTTTTCGAAAATTTCAAAATCGGTTATTCGACCTCAGTATATAGTGATTCTCATGTATTTTGACGCGCTGATTCCGAAAATGGGGTCATTTGAACTCGTAGAGCTTCAGGAAGCTGAGAAAATCGCGAAAAACCGATCGGAAAACTCAAAAATCGGTTTTTCGACTTCAATATATAATGATTCTTACGTATTTTGACGCGCTGATTCCGAAAATGGTGTTATTTGAACTCGTAGAGCTTCAGGAAGCTGAGAAAATCGCGAAAAACCGATCGGAGAATTCAAAAATCGGTTTTTCGACTTTAATATATAATGATTCTTACGTATTTTGACGCGCTGATTCCGAAAATGGTGTTATTTGAACTCGTAGAGCTTCAGGAAGCTGAGAAAATCGCGAAAAACCGATCGGAAAATTCAAAAATCGGTTTTTCGACTTTAATATATAGTGATTCTTACGTATTTTGACGCGCTGATTCCGAAAATTGTGTTATTTGAAGTCGTAGAGCTTCAGGAAGCTGAGATAATCGCGAAAAACCGATCGGAAAATTCAAAAATCGGTTTTTCGACTTTAATATATAATGATTCTTACGTATTTTGACGCGCTGATTCCGAAAATGGTGTTATTTGTACTCGTAGAGCTTCAGGAAGCTGAGAAAATCGCGAAAAACCGATCGGAAAATTTCAAAATCGGTTTTTCGACTTAAATATATAGTGATTCTTTCGTATTTTGACGCGCTGATTCCGAAAATGGGGTCATTTGTCCTTTTCCGTTGAATTTGATTTTCAAAATTTTGCCAGAAATTGAGCAAAGGGTACCCCCTTTCGATTTTTTCGAAAATTTCAAAATCGGTTTTTCGACCTCAGTATATAGTGATTCTTATGTATTTTGACGCGCTGATTCCGAAAATGGGGTCATTTGAACTCGTAGAGCTTCAGGAAGCTGAGAAAATCGCGAAAAACCGATCGGAAAATTCAAAAATCGGTTTTTCGACTTCAATATATAATGATTCTTACGTATTTTGACGCGCTGATTCCGAAAATGGTGTTATTTGAACTCGTAGAGCTTCAGGAAGCTGAGAAAATCGCGAAAAACCGATCGGAAAATTTCAAAATCGGTTTTTCGACTTAAATATATAGTGATTCTTTCGTATCTTGACGCGCTGATTCCGAAAATGGGGTCATTTGTCCTTTTCCGTTGAATTTGATTTTCAAAATTTTGCCAGAAATTGAGCAAAGGGTACCCCCTTTCGATTTTTTCGAAAATTTCAAAATCGGTTTTTCGACCTCAGTATATAGTGATTCTTATGTATTTTGACGCGCTGATTCCGAAAATGGGGTCATTTGAACTCGTAGAGCTTCAGGAAGCTGAGAAAATCGCGAAAAACCGATCGGAAAATTCAAAAATCGGTTTTTCGACTTCAATATATAATGATTCTTACGTATTTTGACGCGCTGATTCCGAAAATGGTGTTATTTGAACTCGTAGAGCTTCAGGAAGCTGAGAAAATCGCGAAAAACCGATCGGAAAATTCAAAAATCGGTTTTTCGACTTTAATATATAATGATTCTTACGTATTTTGACGCGCTGATTCCGAAAATGGTGTTATTTGAACTCGTAGAGCTCCAGGAAGCTGAGAAAATCGCGAAAAACCGATCGGAAAATTCAAAAATCGGTTTTTCGACTTTAATATATAGTGATTCTTACGTATTTTGACGCGCTGATTCCGAAAATTGTGTTATTTGAAGTCGTAGAGCTTCAGGAAGCTGAGATAATCGCGAAAAACCGATCGGAAAATTCAAAAATCGGTTTTTCGACTTTAATATATAATGATTCTTACGTATTTTGACGCGCTGATTCCGAAAATGGTGTTATTTGTACTCGTAGAGCTTCAGGAAGCTGAGAAAATCGCGAAAAACCGATCGGAAAATTTCAAAATCGGTTTTTCGACTTAAATATATAGTGATTCTTTCGTATTTTGACGCGCTGATTCCGAAAATGGGGTCATTTGTCCTTTTCCGTTGAATTTGATTTTCAAAATTTTGCCAGAAATTGAGCAAAGGGTACCCCCTTTCGATTTTTTCGAAAATTTCAAAATCGGTTTTTCGACCTCAGTATATAGTGATTCTTATGTATTTTGACGCGCTGATTCCGAAAATGGGGTCATTTGAACTCGTAGAGCTTCAGGAAGCTGAGAAAATCGCGAAAAACCGATCGGAAAATTCAAAAATCGGTTTTTCGACTTTAATATATAATGATTCTTACGTATTTTGACGCGCTGATTCCGAAAATGGTGTTATTTGAACTCGTAGAGCTTCAGGAAGCTGAGAAAATCGCAAAAAACCGATCGGAAAATTCAAAAATCGGTTTTTCGACTTTAATATATAGTGATTCTTACGTATTTTGACGCGCTGATTCCGAAAATGGTGTTATTTGAACTCGTAGAGCTTCAGGAAGCTGAGAAAATCGCGAAAAACCGATCGGAAAATTCAAAAATCGGTTTTTCGCTTTTAATATATAATGATTCTTACGTATTTTGACGCGCTGATTCCGAAAATGGTGTTATTTGACCTCGTAGAGCTTCAGGAAGCTGAGAAAATCGCGAAAAACCGATCGGAAAATTTAAAAATCGGTTTTTCGACTTTAATATATAGTGATTCTTACGTATTTTGACGCGCTGATTCCGAAAATGGTGTTATTTGTACTCGTAGAGCTTCAGGAAGCTGAGAAAATCGCGAAAAACCGATCGACAAAATCAAAAATCGGTTTTTCGACTTTAATATATAATGATTCTTACGTATTTTGACGCGCTGATTCCGAAAATGGTGTTATTTGAACTCGTAGAGCTTCAGGAAGCTGAGAAAATCGCGAAAAACCGATCGGAAAATTCAAAAATCGGTTTTTCGACTTTAATATATAGTGATTCTTACGTATTTTGACGCGCTGATTCCGAAAATTGTGTTATTTGAAGTCGTAGAGCTTCAGGAAGCTGAGATAATCGCGAAAAACCGATCGGAAAATTCAAAAATCGGTTTTTCGACTTTAATATATAATGATTCTTACGTATTTTGACGCGCTGATTCCGAAAATGGTGTTATTTGTACTCGTAGAGCTTCAGGAAGCTGAGAAAATCGCGAAAAACCGATCGGAAAATTTCAAAATCGGTTTTTCGACTTAAATATATAGTGATTCTTTCGTATTTTGACGCGCTGATTCCGAAAATGGGGTCATTTGTCCTTTTCCGTTGAATTTGATTTTCAAAATTTTGCCAGAAATTGAGCAAAGGGTACCCCCTTTCGATTTTTTCGAAAATTTCAAAATCGGTTTTTCGACCTCAGTATATAGTGATTCTTATGTATTTTGACGCGCTGATTCCGAAAATGGGGTCATTTGAACTCGTAGAGCTTCAGGAAGCTGAGAAAATCGCGAAAAACCGATCGGAAAATTCAAAAATCGGTTTTTCGACTTCAATATATAATGATTCTTACGTATTTTGACGCGCTGATTCCGAAAATGGTGTTATTTGAACTCGTAGAGCTTCAGGAAGCTGAGAAAATCGCGAAAAACCGATCGGAAAATTTCAAAATCGGTTTTTCGACTTAAATATATAGTGATTCTTTCGTATCTTGACGCGCTGATTCCGAAAATGGGGTCATTTGTCCTTTTCCGTTGAATTTGATTTTCAAAATTTTGCCAGAAATTGAGCAAAGGGTACCCCCTTTCGATTTTTTCGAAAATTTCAAAATCGGTTTTTCGACCTCAGTATATAGTGATTCTTATGTATTTTGACGCGCTGATTCCGAAAATGGGGTCATTTGAACTCGTAGAGCTTCAGGAAGCTGAGAAAATCGCGAAAAACCGATCGGAAAATTCAAAAATCAGTTTTTCGACTTCAATATATAATGATTCTTACGTATTTTGACGCGCTGATTCCGAAAATGGTGTTATTTGAACTCGTAGAGCTTCAGGAAGCTGAGAAAATCGCGAAAAACCGATCGGAAAATTCAAAAATCGGTTTTTCGACTTTAATATATAATGATTCTTACGTATTTTGACGCGCTGATTCCGAAAATGGTGTTATTTGAACTCGTAGAGCTTCAGGAAGCTGAGAAAATCGCGAAAAACCGATCGGAAAATTCAAAAATCGGTTTTTCGACTTTAATATATAGTGATTCTTACGTATTTTGACGCGCTGATTCCGAAAATGGTGTTATTTGAACTCGTAGAGCTTCAGGAAGCTGAGAAAATCGCGAAAAACCGATCGGAAAATTCAAAAATCGGTTTTTCGACTTTAATATATAATGATTCTCACGTATTTTGACGCGCTGATTCCGAAAATGGTGTTATTTGACCTCGTAGAGCTTCAGGAAGCTGAGAAAATCGCGAAAAACCGATCGGAAAATTTAAAAATCGGTTTTTCGACTTTAATATATAGTGATTCTTACGTATTTTGACGCGCTGATTCCGAAAATGGTGTTATTTGTACTCGTAGAGCTTCAGGAAGCTGAGAAAATCGCGAAAAACCGATCGACAAAATCAAAAATCGGTTTTTCGACTTTAATATATAATGATTCTTACGTATTTTGACGCGCTGATTCCGAAAATGGTGTTATTTGAACTCGTAGAGCTTCAGGAAGCTGAGAAAATCGCGAAAAACCGATCGGAAAATTTCAAAATCGGTTTTTCGACTTAAATATATAGTGATTCTTTCGTATTTTGACGCGCTGATTCCGAAAATGGGGTCATTTGTCCTTTTCCGTTGAATTTGATTTTCAAAATTCTGCCAGAAATTGAGCAAAGGGTACCCCCTTTCGATTTTTTCGAAAATTTCAAAATCGGTTTTTCGACCTCAGTATATAGTGATTCTTATGTATTTTGACGCGCTGATTCCGAAAATGGGGTCATTTGAACTCGTAGAGCTTCAGGAAGCTGAGAAAATCGCGAAAAACCGATCGGAAAATTCAAAAATCGGTTTTTCGACTTCAATATATAATGATTCTCACGTATTTTGACGCGCTGATTCCGAAAATGGTGTTATTTGACCTCGTAGAGCTTCAGGAAGCTGAGAAAATCGCGAAAAACCAATCGGAAAATTCAAAAATCGGTTTTTCGACTTTAATATATAATGATTCTTACGTATTTTGACGCGCTGATTCCGAAAATGGTGTTATTTGAACTCGTAGAGCTTCAGGAAGCTGAGAAAATCGCGAAAAACCGATCGGAAAATTCAAAAATCGGTTTTTCGACTTTAATATATAATGATTCTTACGTATTTTGACGCGCTGATTCCGAAAATGGTGTTATTTGAATTCGTAGAGCTTCAGGAAGCTGAGATAATCGCGAAAAACCGATCGGAAAATTCAAAAATCGGTTTTTCGACTTTAATATATAATGATTCTTACGTATTTTGACGCGCTGATTCCGAAAATGGGGTCATTTGTCCTTTTCCGTTGAATTTGATTTTCAAAATTTTGCCAGAAATTGAGCAAAGGGTACCCCCTTTCGATTTTTTCGAAAATTTCAAAATCGGTTTTTCGACCTCAGTATATAGTGATTCTTACGTATTTTGACGCGCTGATTCCGAAAATGGGGTCATTTGAACTCGTAGAGCTTCAGAAAGCTGAGAAAATCGCGAAAAACCGATCGGAAAATTTCAAAATCGGTTTTTCGACTTAAATATATAGTGATTCCTTCGTATTTTGACGCGCTGATTCCGAAAATGGTGTTATTTGAACTCGTAGAGCTTCAGGAAGCTGAGAAAATCGCGAAAAACCGATCGGAAAATTCAAAAATCGGTTTTTCGACTTTAATATATAGTGATTCTTACGTATTTTGACGCGCTGATTCCGAAAATGGTGTTATTTGAACTCGTAGAGCTTCAGGAAGCTGAGAAAATCGCGAAAAACCGATCGGAAAATTCAAAAATCGGTTTTTCGACTTTAATATATAGTGATTCTTACGTATTTTGACGCGCTGATTCCGAAAATGGGGTCATTTGAACTCGTAGAGCTTCAGAAAGCTGAGAAAATCGCGAAAAACCGATCGGAAAATTTCAAAATCGGTTTTTCGACTTAAATATATAGTGATTCCTTCGTATTTTGACGCGCTGATTCCGAAAATGGTGTTATTTGAACTCGTAGAGCTTCAGGAAGCTGAGAAAATCGCGAAAAACCGATCGGAAAATTCAAAAATCGGTTTTTCGACTTTAATATATAGTGATTCTTACGTATTTTGACGCGCTGATTCCGAAAATGGTGTTATTTGAACTCGTAGAGCTTCAGGAAGCTGAGAAAATCGCGAAAAACCGATCGGAAAATTCAAAAATCGGTTTTTCGACTTTAATATATAATGATTCTTACGTATTTTGACGCGCTGATTCCGAAAATGGTGTTATTTGACCTCGTAGAGCTTCAGGAAGCTGAGAAAATCGCGAAAAACCGATCGGAAAATTTAAAAATCGGTTTTTCGACTTTAATATATAGTGATTCTTACGTATTTTGACGCGCTGATTCCGAAAATGGTGTTATTTGTACTCGTAGAGCTTCAGGAAGCTGAGAAAATCGCGAAAAACCGATCGGAAAATTTCAAAATCGGTTTTTCGACTTAAATATATAGTGATTCTTTCGTATTTTGACGCGCTGATTCCGAAAATGGGGTCATTTGTCCTTTTCCGTTGAATTTGATTTTCAAAATTTTGCCAGAAATTGAGCAAAGGGTACCCCCTTTCGATTTTTTCGAAAATTTCAAAATCGGTTATTCGACCTCAGTATATGGTGATTCTTATGTATTTTGACGCGCTGATTCCGAAAATGGGGTCATTTGAACTCGTAGAGCTTCAGGAAGCTGAGAAAATCGCGAAAAACCGATCGAAAAAATCAAAAATCGGTTTTTCGACTTTAATATATAATGATTCTTACGTATTTTGACGCGCTGATTCCGAAAATGGTGTTATATTGAACTCGTAGAGCTTCAGGAAGCTGAGAAAATCGCGAAAAACCGATCGAAAAAATCAAAAATCGGTTTTTCGACTTTAATATATAATGATTCTTACGTATTTTGACGCGCTGATTCCGAAAATGGTGTTATTTGACCTCGTAGAGCTTCAGGAAGCTGAGAAAATCGCGAAAAACCGATCGGAAAATTCAAAAATCGGTTTTTCGACTTTAATATATAATGATTCTTACGTATTTTGACGCGCTGATTCCGAAAATGGTGTTATTTGAACTCGTAGAGCTTCAGGAAGCTGAGAAAATCGCGAAAAACCGATCAGAAAATTCAAAAATCGGTTTTTCGACTTTAATATATAATGATTCTTACGTATTTTGACGCGCTGATTCCGAAAATGGTGTTATTTGAATTCGTAGAGCTTCAGGAAGCTGAGATAATCGCGAAAAACCGATCGGAAAATTCAAAAATCGGTTTTTCGACTTTAATATATAATGATTCTTACGTATTTTGACGCGCTGATTCCGAAAATGGTGTTATTTGAATTCGTAGAGCTTCAGGAAGCTGAGATAATCGCGAAAAACCGATCGGAAAATTCAAAAATCGGTTTTTCGACTTTAATATATAATGATTCTTACGTATTTTGACGCGCTGATTCCGAAAATGGGGTCATTTGTCCTTTTCCGTTGAATTTGATTTTCAAAATTTTGCCAGAAATTGAGCAAAGGGTACCCCCTTTCGATTTTTTCGAAAATTTCAAAATCGGTTTTTCGACCTCAGTATATAGTGATTCTTACGTATTTTGACGCGCTGATTCCGAAAATGGGGTCATTTGAACTCGTAGAGCTTCAGAAAGCTGAGAAAATCGCGAAAAACCGATCGGAAAATTTCAAAATCGGTTTTTCGACTCAAATATATAGTGATTCCTTCGTATTTTGACGCGCTGATTCCGAAAATGGTGTTATTTGAACTCGTAGAGCTTCAGGAAGCTGAGAAAATCGCGAAAAACCGATCGGAAAATTCAAAAATCGGTTTTTCGACTTTAATATATAGTGATTCTTACGTATTTTGACGCGCTGATTCCGAAAATGGTGTTATTTGAACTCGTAGAGCTTCAGGAAGCTGAGAAAATCGCGAAAAACCGATCGGAAAATTCAAAAATCGGTTTTTCGACTTTAATATATAGTGATTCTTACGTATTTTGACGCGCTGATTCCGAAAATGGGGTCATTTGAACTCGTAGAGCTTCAGAAAGCTGAGAAAATCGCGAAAAACCGATCGGAAAATTTCAAAATCGGTTTTTCGACTTAAATATATAGTGATTCCTTCGTATTTTGACGCGCTGATTCCGAAAATGGTGTTATTTGAACTCGTAGAGCTTCAGGAAGCTGAGAAAATCGCGAAAAACCGATCGGAAAATTCAAAAATCGGTTTTTCGACTTTAATATATAGTGATTCTTACGTATTTTGACGCGCTGATTCCGAAAATGGTGTTATTTGAACTCGTAGAGCTTCAGGAAGCTGAGAAAATCGCGAAAAACCGATCGGAAAATTCAAAAATCGGTTTTTCGACTTTAATATATAATGATTCTTACGTATTTTGACGCGCTGATTCCGAAAATGGTGTTATTTGACCTCGTAGAGCTTCAGGAAGCTGAGAAAATCGCGAAAAACCGATCGGAAAATTTAAAAATCGGTTTTTCGACTTTAATATATAGTGATTCTTACGTATTTTGACGCGCTGATTCCGAAAATGTTGTTATTTGTACTCGTAGAGCTTCAGGAAGCTGAGAAAATCGCGAAAAACCGATCGGAAAATTTCAAAATCGGTTTTTCGACTTAAATATATAGTGATTCTTTCGTATTTTGACGCGCTGATTCCGAAAATGGGGTCATTTGTCCTTTTCCGTTGAATTTGATTTTCAAAATTTTGCCAGAAATTGAGCAAAGGGTACCCCCTTTCGATTTTTTCGAAAATTTCAAAATCGGTTATTCGACCTCAGTATATGGTGATTCTTATGTATTTTGACGCGCTGATTCCGAAAATGGGGTCATTTGAACTCGTAGAGCTTCAGGAAGCTGAGAAAATCGCGAAAAACCGATCGAAAAAATCAAAAATCGGTTTTTCGACTTTAATATATAATGATTCTTACGTATTTTGACGCGCTGATTCCGAAAATGGTGTTATTTGAACTCGTAGAGCTTCAGGAAGCTGAGAAAATCGCGAAAAACCGATCGAAAAAATCAAAAATCGGTTTTTCGACTTTAATATATAATGATTCTTACGTATTTTGACGCGCTGATTCCGAAAATGGTGTTATTTGACCTCGTAGAGCTTCAGGAAGCTGAGAAAATCGCGAAAAACCGATCGGAAAATTCAAAAATCGGTTTTTCGACTTTAATATATAATGATTCTTACGTATTTTGACGCGCTGATTCCGAAAATGGTGTTATTTGAACTCGTAGAGCTTCAGGAAGCTGAGAAAATCGCGAAAAACCGATCAGAAAATTCAAAAATCGGTTTTTCGACTTCAATATATAATGATTCTTACGTATTTTGACGCGCTGATTCCGAAAATGGTGTTATTTGAATTCGTAGAGCTTCAGGAAGCTGAGATAATCGCGAAAAACCGATCGGAAAATTCAAAAATCGGTTTTTCGACTTTAATATATAATGATTCTTACGTATTTTGACGCGCTGATTCCGAAAATGAAGTCATTTGTCCTTTTCCGTTGAATTTGATTTTCAAAATTTTGCCAGAAATTGAGCAAAGGGTACCCCCTTTCGATTTTTTCGAAAATTTCAAAATCGGTTTTTCGACCTCAGTATATAGTGATTCTTACGTATTTTGACGCGCTGATTCCGAAAATGGGGTCATTTGAACTCGTAGAGCTTCAGAAAGCTGAGAAAATCGCGAAAAACCGATCGGAAAATTTCAAAATCGGTTTTTCGACTTAAATATATAGTGATTCCTTCGTATTTTGACGCGCTGATTCCGAAAATGGTGTTATTTGAACTCGTAGAGCTTCAGGAAGCTGAGAAAATCGCGAAAAACCGATCGGAAAATTCAAAAATCGGTTTTTCGACTTTAATATATAGTGATTCTTACGTATTTTGACGCGCTGATTCCGAAAATGGTGTTATTTGAACTCGTAGAGCTTCAGGAAGCTGAGAAAATCGCGAAAAACCGATCGGAAAATTCAAAAATCGGTTTTTCGACTTTAATATATAATGATTCTTACGTATTTTGACGCGCTGATTCCGAAAATGGTGTTATTTGACCTCGTAGAGCTTCAGGAAGCTGAGAAAATCGCGAAAAACCGATCGGAAAATTAAAAAATCGGTTTTTCGACTTTAATATATAGTGATTCTTACGTATTTTGACGCGCTGATTCCGAAAATGGTGTTATTTGTACTCGTAGAGCTTCAGGAAGCTGAGAAAATCGCGAAAAACCGATCGGAAAATTTCAAAATCGGTTTTTCGACTTAAATATATAGTGATTCTTTCGTATTTTGACGCGCTGATTCCGAAAATGGGGTCATTTGTCCTTTTCCGTTGAATTTGATTTTCAAAATTTTGCCAGAAATTGAGCAAAGGGTACCCCCTTTCGATTTTTTCGAAAATTTCAAAATCGGTTATTCGACCTCAGTATATAGTGATTCTTATGTATTTTGACGCGCTGATTCCGAAAATGGGGTCATTTGAACTCGTAGAGCTTCAGGAAGCTGAGAAAATCGCGAAAAACCGATCGACAAAATCAAAAATCGGTTTTTCGACTTTAATATATAATGATTCTTACGTATTTTGACGCGCTGATTCCGAAAATGGTGTTATTTGAACTCGTAGAGCTTCAGGAAGCTGAGAAAATCGCGAAAAACCGATCGGAAAATTTCAAAATCGGTTTTTCGACTTAAATATATAGTGATTCTTTCGTATTTTGACGCGCTGATTCCGAAAATGGGGTCATTTGTCCTTTTCCGTTGAATTTGATTTTCAAAATTTTGCCAGAAATTGAGCAAAGGGTACCCCCTTTCGATTTTTTCGAAAATTTCAAAATCGGTTTTTCGACCTCAGTATATAGTGATTCTTATGTATTTTGACGCGCTGATTCCGAAAATGGGGTCATTTGAACTCGTAGAGCTTCAGGAAGCTGAGAAAATCGCGAAAAACCGATCGGAAAATTCAAAAATCGGTTTTTCGACTTCAATATATAATGATTCTCACGTATTTTGACGCGCTGATTCCGAAAATGGTGTTATTTGACCTCGTAGAGCTTCAGGAAGCTGAGAAAATCGCGAAAAACCGATCGGAAAATTCAAAAATCGGTTTTTCGACTTTAATATATAATGATTCTTACGTATTTTGACGCGCTGATTTCGAAAATGGTGTTATTTGAACTCGTAGAGCTTCAGGAAGCTGAGAAAATCGCGAAAAACCGATCGGAAAATTCAAAAATCGGTTTTTCGACTTTAATATATAATGATTCTTACGTATTTTGACGCGCTGATTCCGAAAATGGTGTTATTTGAATTCGTAGAGCTTCAGGAAGCTGAGATAATCGCGAAAAACCGATCGGAAAATTCAAAAATCGGTTTTTCGACTTTAATATATAATGATTCTTACGTATTTTGACGCGCTGATTCCGAAAATGGGGTCATTTGTCCTTTTCCGTTGAATTTGATTTTCAAAATTTTGCCAGAAATTGAGCAAAGGGTACCCCCTTTCGATTTTTTCGAAAATTTCAAAATCGGTTTTTCGACCTCAGTATATAGTGATTCTTACGTATTTTGACGCGCTGATTCCGAAAATGGGGTCATTTGAACTCGTAGAGCTTCAGAAAGCTGAGAAAATCGCGAAAAACCGATCGGAAAATTTCAAAATCGGTTTTTCGACTTAAATATATAGTGATTCCTTCGTATTTTGACGCGCTGATTCCGAAAATGGTGTTATTTGAACTCGTAGAGCTTCAGGAAGCTGAGAAAATCGCGAAAAACCGATCGGAAAATTCAAAAATCGGTTTTTCGACTTCAATATATAGTGATTCTTACGTATTTTGACGCGCTGATTCCGAAAATGGGGTCATTTGAACTCGTAGAGCTTCAGAAAGCTGAGAAAATCGCGAAAAACCGACCGGAAAATTTCAAAATCGGTTTTTCGACTTAAATATATAGTGATTCCTTCGTATTTTGACGCGCTGATTCCGAAAATGGTGTTATTTGAACTCGTAGAGCTTCAGGAAGCTGAGAAAATCGCGAAAAACCGATCGGAAAATTCAAAAATCGGTTTTTCGACTTTAATATATAGTGATTCTTACGTATTTTGACGCGCTGATTCCGAAAATGGTGTTATTTGACCTCGTAGAGCTTCAGGAAGCTGAGAAAATCGCGAAAAACCGATCGGAAAATTTAAAAATCGGTTTTTCGACTTTAATATATAGTGATTCTTACGTATTTTGACGCGCTGATTCCGAAAATGGTGTTATTTGTACTCGTAGAGCTTCAGGAAGCTGAGAAAATCGCGAAAAACCGATCGACAAAATCAAAAATCGGTTTTTCGACTTTAATATATAATGATTCTTACGTATTTTGACGCGCTGATTCCGAAAATGGTGTTATTTGAACTCGTAGAGCTTCAGGAAGCTGAGAAAATCGCGAAAAACCGATCGGAAAATTTCAAAATCGGTTTTTCGACTTAAATATATAGTGATTCTTTCGTATTTTGACGCGCTGATTCCGAAAATGGGGTCATTTGTCCTTTTCCGTTGAATTTGATTTTCAAAATTCTGCCAGAAATTGAGCAAAGGGTACCCCCTTTCGATTTTTTCGAAAATTTCAAAATCGGTTTTTCGACCTCAGTATATAGTGATTCTTATGTATTTTGACGCGCTGATTCCGAAAATGGGGTCATTTGAACTCGTAGAGCTTCAGGAAGCTGAGAAAATCGCGAAAAACCGATCGGAAAATTCAAAAATCGGTTTTTCGACTTCAATATATAATGATTCTCACGTATTTTGACGCGCTGATTCCGAAAATGGTGTTATTTGACCTCGTAGAGCTTCAGGAAGCTGAGAAAATCGCGAAAAACCAATCGGAAAATTCAAAAATCGGTTTTTCGACTTTAAAATATAATGATTCTTACGTATTTTGACGCGCTGATTCCGAAAATGGTGTTATTTGAACTCGTAGAGCTTCAGGAAGCTGAGAAAATCGCGAAAAACCGATCGGAAAATTCAAAAATCGGTTTTTCGACTTTAATATATAATGATTCTTACGTATTTTGACGCGCTGATTCCGAAAATGGTGTTATTTGAATTCGTAGAGCTTCAGGAAGCTGAGATAATCGCGAAAAACCGATCGGAAAATTCAAAAATCGGTTTTTCGACTTTAATATATAATGATTCTTACGTATTTTGACGCGCTGATTCCGAAAATGGGGTCATTTGTCCTTTTCCGTTGAATTTGATTTCCAAAATTTTGCCAGAAATTGAGCAAAGGGTACCCCCTTTCGATTTTTTCGAAAATTTCAAAATCGGTTTTTCGACCTCAGTATATAGTGATTCTTACGTATTTTGACGCGCTGATTCCGAAAATGGGGTCATTTGAACTCGTAGAGCTTCAGAAAGCTGAGAAAATCGCGAAAAACCGATCGGAAAATTTCAAAATCGGTTTTTCGACTTAAATATATAGTGATTCCTTCGTATTTTGACGCGCTGATTCCGAAAATGGTGTTATTTGAACTCGTAGAGCTTCAGGAAGCTGAGAAAATCGCGAAAAACCGATCGGAAAATTCAAAAATCGGTTTTTCGACTTTAATATATAGTGATTCTTACGTATTTTGACGCGCTGATTCCGAAAATGGTGTTATTTGAACTCGTAGAGCTTCAGGAAGCTGAGAAAATCGCGAAAAACCGATCGGAAAATTCAAAAATCGGTTTTTCGACTTTAATATATAGTGATTCTTACGTATTTTGACGCGCTGATTCCGAAAATGGGGTCATTTGAACTCGTAGAGCTTCAGAAAGCTGAGAAAATCGCGAAAAACCGATCGGAAAATTTCAAAATCGGTTTTTCGACTTAAATATATAGTGATTCCTTCGTATTTTGACGCGCTGATTCCGAAAATGGTGTTATTTGAACTCGTAGAGCTTCAGGAAGCTGAGAAAATCGCGAAAAACCGATCGGAAAATTCAAAAATCGGTTTTTCGACTTTAATATATAGTGATTCTTACGTATTTTGACGCGCTGATTCCGAAAATGGTGTTATTTGAACTCGTAGAGCTTCAGGAAGCTGAGAAAATCCCGAAAAACCGATCGGAAATTCAAAAATCGGTTTTTCGACTTTAATATATAATGATTCTTACGTATTTTGACGCGCTGATTCCGAAAATGGTGTTATTTGACCTCGTAGAGCTTCAGGAAGCTGAGAAAATCGCGAAAAACCGATCGGAAAATTTAAAAATCGGTTTTTCGACTTTAATATATAGTGATTCTTACGTATTTTGACGCGCTGATTCCGAAAATGGTGTTATTTGTACTCGTAGAGCTTCAGGAAGCTGAGAAAATCGCGAAAAACCGATCGACAAAATCAAAAATCGGTTTTTCGACTTTAATATATAATGATTCTTACGTATTTTGACGCGCTGATTCCGAAAATGGTGTTATTTGAACTCGTAGAGCTTCAGGAAGCTGAGAAAATCGCGAAAAACCGATCGGAAAATTTCAAAATCGGTTTTTCGACTTAAATATATAGTGATTCTTTCGTATTTTGACGCGCTGATTCCGAAAATGGGGTCATTTGTCCTTTTCCGTTGAATTTGATTTTCAAAATTCTGCCAGAAATTGAGCAAAGGGTACCCCCTTTCGATTTTTTCGAAAATTTCAAAATCGGTTTTTCGACCTCAGTATATAGTGATTCTTATGTATTTTGACGCGCTGATTCCGAAAATGGGGTCATTTGAACTCGTAGAGCTTCAGGAAGCTGAGAAAATCGCGAAAAACCGATCGGAAAATTCAAAAATCGGTTTTTCGACTTCAATATATAATGATTCTCACGTATTTTGACGCGCTGATTCCGAAAATGGTGTTATTTGACCTCGTAGAGCTTCAGGAAGCTGAGAAAATCGCGAAAAACCAATCGGAAAATTCAAAAATCGGTTTTTCGACTTTAATATATAATGATTCTTACGTATTTTGACGCGCTGATTCCGAAAATGGTGTTATTTGAACTCGTAGAGCTTCAGGAAGCTGAGAAAATCGCGAAAAACCGATCGGAAAATTCAAAAATCGGTTTTTCGACTTTAATATATAATGATTCTTACGTATTTTGACGCGCTGATTCCGAAAATGGTGTTATTTGAATTCGTAGAGCTTCAGGAAGCTGAGATAATCGCGAAAAACCGATCGGAAAATTCAAAAATCGGTTTTTCGACTTTAATATATAATGATTCTTACGTATTTTGACGCGCTGATTCCGAAAATGGGGTCATTTGTCCTTTTCCGTTGAATTTGATTTCCAAAATTTTGCCAGAAATTGAGCAAAGGGTACCCCCTTTCGATTTTTTCGAAAATTTCAAAATCGGTTTTTCGACCTCAGTATATAGTGATTCTTACGTATTTTGACGCGCTGATTCCGAAAATGGGGTCATTTGAACTCGTAGAGCTTCAGAAAGCTGAGAAAATCGCGAAAAACCGATCGGAAAATTTCAAAATCGGTTTTTCGACTTAAATATATAGTGATTCCTTCGTATTTTGACGCGCTGATTCCGAAAATGGTGTTATTTGAACTCGTAGAGCTTCAGGAAGCTGAGAAAATCGCGAAAAACCGATCGGAAAATTCAAAAATCGGTTTTTCGACTTTAATATATAGTGATTCTTACGTATTTTGACGCGCTGATTCCGAAAATGGTGTTATTTGAACTCGTAGAGCTTCAGGAAGCTGAGAAAATCGCGAAAAACCGATCGGAAAATTCAAAAATCAGTTTTTCGACTTTAATATATAGTGATTCTTACGTATTTTGACGCGCTGATTCCGAAAATGGGGTCATTTGAACTCGTAGAGCTTCAGAAAGCTGAGAAAATCGCGAAAAACCGATCGGAAAATTTCAAAATCGGTTTTTCGACTTAAATATATAGTGATTCCTTCGTATTTTGACGCGCTGATTCCGAAAATGGTGTTATTTGAACTCGTAGAGCTTCAGGAAGCTGAGAAAATCGCGAAAAACCGATCGGAAAATTCAAAAATCGGTTTTTCGACTTTAATATATAGTGATTCTTACGTATTTTGACGCGCTGATTCCGAAAATGGTGTTATTTGAACTCGTAGAGCTTCAGGAAGCTGAGAAAATCCCGAAAAACCGATCGGAAATTCAAAAATCGGTTTTTCGACTTTAATATATAATGATTCTTACGTATTTTGACGCGCTGATTCCGAAAATGGTGTTATTTGACCTCGTAGAGCTTCAGGAAGCTGAGAAAATCGCGAAAAACCGATCGGAAAATTTAAAAATCGGTTTTTCGACTTTAATATATAGTGATTCTTACGTATTTTGACGCGCTGATTCCGAAAATGGTGTTATTTGTACTCGTAGAGCTTCAGGAAGCTGAGAAAATCGCGAAAAACCGATCGGAAAATTTCAAAATCGGTTTTTCGACTTAAATATATAGTGATTCTTTCGTATTTTGACGCGCTGATTCCGAAAATGGGGTCATTTGTCCTTTTCCGTTGAATTTGATTTTCAAAATTTTGCCAGAAATTGAGCAAAGGGTACCCCCTTTCGATTTTTTCGAAAATTTCAAAATCGGTTATTCGACCTCAGTATATGGTGATTCTTATGTATTTTGACGCGCTGATTCCGAAAATGGGGTCATTTGAACTCGTAGAGCTTCAGGAAGCTGAGAAAATCGCGAAAAACCGATCGAAAAAATCAAAAATCGGTTTTTCGACTTTAATATATAATGATTCTTACGTATTTTGACGCGCTGATTCCGAAAATGGTGTTATTTGAACTCGTAGAGCTTCAGGAAGCTGAGAAAATCGCGAAAAACCGATCGAAAAAATCAAAAATCGGTTTTTCGACTTTAATATATAATGATTCTTACGTATTTTGACGCGCTGATTCCGAAAATGGTGTTATTTGACCTCGTAGAGCTTCAGGAAGCTGAGAAAATCGCGAAAAACCGATCGGAAAATTCAAAAATCGGTTTTTCGACTTTAATATATAATGATTCTTACGTATTTTGACGCGCTGATTCCGAAAATGGTGTTATTTGAACTCGTAGAGCTTCAGGAAGCTGATATAATCGCGAAAAACCGATCGGAAAATTCAAAAATCGGTTTTTCGACTTTAATATATAATGATTCTTACGTATTTTGACGCGCTGATTCCGAAAATGGGGTCATTTGTCCTTTTCCGTTGAATTTGATTTTCAAAATTTTGCCAGAAATTGAGCAAAGGGTACCCCCTTTCGATTTTTTCGAAAATTTCAAAATCGGTTTTTCGACCTCAGTATATAGTGATTCTTACGTATTTTGACGCGCTGATTCCGAAAATGGGGTCATTTGAACTCGTAGAGCTTCAGAAAGCTGAGAAAATCGCGAAAAACCGATCGGAAAATTTCAAAATCGGTTTTTCGACTTAAATATATAGTGATTCCTTCGTATTTTGACGCGCTGATTCCGAAAATGGTGTTATTTGAACTCGTAGAGCTTCAGGAAGCTGAGAAAATCGCGAAAAACCGATCGGAAAATTCAAAAATCGGTTTTTCGACTTTAATATATAGTGATTCTTACGTATTTTGACGCGCTGATTCCGAAAATGGTATTATTTGAACTCGTAGAGCTTCAGGAAGCTGAGAAAATCGCGAAAAACCGATCGGAAAATTCAAAAATCGGTTTTTCGACTTTAATATATAATGATTCTTACGTATTTTGACGCGCTGATTCCGAAAATGGTGTTATTTGACCTCGTAGAGCTTCAGGAAGCTGAGAAAATCGCGAAAAACCGATCGGAAAATTTAAAAATCGGTTTTTCGACTTTAATATATAGTGATTCTTACGTATTTTGACGCGCTGATTCCGAAAATGGTGTTATTTGTACTCGTAGTGCTTCAGGAAGCTGAGAAAATCGCGAAAAACCGATCGGAAAATTTCAAAATCGGTTTTTCGACTTAAATATATAGTGATTCTTTCGTATTTTGACGCGCTGATTCCGAAAATGGGGTCATTTGTCCTTTTCCGTTGAATTTGATTTTCAAAATTTTGCCAGAAATTGAGCAAAGGGTACCCCCTTTCGATTTTTTCGAAAATTTCAAAATCGGTTATTCGACCTCAGTATATAGTGATTCTTATGTATTTTGACGCGCTGATTCCGAAAATGGGGTCATTTGAACTCGTAGAGCTTCAGGAAGCTGAGAAAATCGCGAAAAACCGATCGACAAAATCAAAAATCGGTTTTTCGACTTTAATATATAATGATTCTTACGTATTTTGACGCGCTGATTCCGAAAATGGTGTTATTTGAACTCGTAGAGCTTCAGGAAGCTGAGAAAATCGCGAAAAACCGATCGGAAAATTTCAAAATCGGTTTTTCGACTTAAATATATAGTGATTCTTTCGTATTTTGACGCACTGATTCCGAAAATGGGGTCATTTGTCCTTTTCCGTTGAATTTGATTTTCAAAATTTTGCCAGAAATTGAGCAAAGGGTACCCCCTTTCGATTTTTTCGAAAATTTCAAAATCGGTTTTTCGACCTCAGTATATAGTGATTCTTATGTATTTTGACGCGCTGATTCCGAAAATGGGGTCATTTGAACTCGTAGAGCTTCAGGAAGCTGAGAAAATCGCGAAAAACCGATCGGAAAATTTAAAAATCGGTTTTTCGACTTTAATATATAGTGATTCTTACGTATTTTGACGCGCTGATTCCGAAAATGGTGTTATTTGTACTCGTAGAGCTTCAGGAAGCTGAGAAAATCGCGAAAAACCGATCGGAAAATTTCAAAATCGGTTTTTCGACTTAAATATATAGTGATTCTTTCGTATTTTGACGCGCTGATTCCGAAAATGGGGTCATTTGTCCTTTTCCGTTGAATTTGATTTTCAAAATTTTGCCAGAAATTGAGCAAAGGGTACCCCCTTTCGATTTTTTCGAAAATTTCAAAATCGGTTATTCGACCTCAGTATATAGTGATTCTTATGTATTTTGACGCGCTGATTCCGAAAATGGGGTCATTTGAACTCGTAGAGCTTCAGGAAGCTGAGAAAATCGCGAAAAACCGATCGACAAAATCAAAAATCGGTTTTTCGACTTCAATATATAATGATTCTTACGTATTTTGACGCGCTGATTCCGAAAATGGTGTTATTTGAACTCGTAGAGCTTCAGGAAGCTGAGAAAATCGCGAAAAACCGATCGGAAAATTTCAAAATCGGTTTTTCGACTTAAATATATAGTGATTCTTTCGTATTTTGACGCGCTGATTCCGAAAATGGGGTCATTTGTCCTTTTCCGTTGAATTTGATTTTCAAAATTTTGCCAGAAATTGAGCAAAGGGTACCCCCTTTCGATTTTTTCGAAAATTTCAAAATCGGTTTTTCGACCTCAGTATATAGTGATTCTTATGTATTTTGACGCGCTGATTCCGAAAATGGGGTCATTTGAACTCGTAGAGCTTCAGGAAGCTGAGAAAATCGCGAAAAACCGATCGGAAAATTCAAAAATCGGTTTTTCGACTTCAATATATAATGATTCTCACGTATTTTGACGCGCTGATTCCGAAAATGGTGTTATTTGACCTCGTAGAGCTTCAGGAAGCTGAGAAAATCGCGAAAAACCGATCGGAAAATTCAAAAATCGGTTTTTCGACTTTAATATATAATGATTCTTACGTATTTTGACGCGCTGATTTCGAAAATGGTGTTATTTGAACTCGTAGAGCTTCAGGAAGCTGAGAAAATCGCGAAAAACCGATCGGAAAATTCAAAAATCGGTTTTTCGACTTTAATATATAATGATTCTTACGTATTTTGACGCGCTGATTCCGAAAATGGTGTTATTTGAATTCGTAGAGCTTCAGGAAGCTGAGATAATCGCGAAAAACCGATCGGAAAATTCAAAAATCGGTTTTTCGACTTTAATATATAATGATTCTTACGTATTTTGACGCGCTGATTCCGAAAATGGGGTCATTTGTCCTTTTCCGTTGAATTTGATTTTCAAAATTTTGCCAGAAATTGAGCAAAGGGTACCCCCTTTCGATTTTTTCGAAAATTTCAAAATCGGTTTTTCGACCTCAGTATATAGTGATTCTTACGTATTTTGACGCGCTGATTCCGAAAATGGGGTCATTTGAACTCGTAGAGCTTCAGAAAGCTGAGAAAATCGCGAAAAACCGATCGGAAAATTTCAAAATCGGTTTTTCGACTTAAATATATAGTGATTCCTTCGTATTTTGACGCGCTGATTCCGAAAATGGTGTTATTTGAACTCGTAGAGCTTCAGGAAGCTGAGAAAATCGCGAAAAACCGATCGGAAAATTCAAAAATCGGTTTTTCGACTTTAATATATAGTGATTCTTACGTATTTTGACGCGCTGATTCCGAAAATGGTGTTATTTGAACTCGTAGAGCTTCAGGAAGCTGAGATAATCGCGAAAAACCGATCGGAAAATTCAAAAATCGGTTTTTCGACTTTAATATATAATGATTCTCACGTATTTTGACGCGCTGATTCCGAAAATGGTGTTATTTGAACTCGTAGAGCTTCAGGAAGCTGAGAAAATCGCGAAAAACCGATCGGAAAATTCAAAAATCGGTTTTTCGACCTCAGTATATAGTGATTCTCATGTATTTTGACGCGCTGATTCCGAAAATGGTGTTATTTGAACTCGTAGAGCTTCAGGAAGCTGAGATAATCGCGAAAAACCGATCGGAAAATTCAAAAATCGGTTTTTCGACTTTAATATATAATGATTCTCACGTATTTTGACGCGCTGATTCCGAAAATGGTGTTATTTGTACTCGTAGAGCTTCAGGAAGCTGAGAAAATCGCGAAAAACCGATCGGAAAATTCAAAAATCGGTTTTTCGACTTTAATATATAATGATTCTTACGTATTTTGACGCGCTGATTCCGAAAATGGTGTTATTTGAACTCGTAGAGCTTCAGGAAGCTGAGAAAATCGCGAAAAACCGATCGGAAAATTCAAAAATCGGTTTTTCGACTTTAATATATAGTGATTCTTACGTATTTTGACGCGCTGATTCCGAAAATTGTGTTATTTGAACTCGTAGAGCTTCAGGAAGCTGAGATAATCGCGAAAAACCGATCGGAAAATTCAAAAATCGGTTTTTCGACTTTAATATATAATGATTCTTACGTATTTTGACGCGCTGATTCCGAAAATGGTGTTATTTGTACTCGTAGAGCTTCAGGAAGCTGAGAAAATCGCGAAAAACCGATCGGAAAATTTCAAAATCGGTTTTTCGACTTAAATATATAGTGATTCTTTCGTATTTTGACGCGCTGATTCCGAAAATGGGGTCATTTGTCCTTTTCCGTTGAATTTGATTTTCAAAATTTTGCCAGAAATTGAGCAAAGGGTACCCCCTTTCGATTTTTTCGAAAATTTCAAAATCGGTTTTTCGACCTCAGTATATAGTGATTCTTATGTATTTTGACGCGCTGATTCCGAAAATGGGGTCATTTGAACTCGTAGAGCTTCAGGAAGCTGAGAAAATCGCGAAAAACCGATCGGAAAATTCAAAAATCGGTTTTTCGACTTCAATATATAATGATTCTTACGTATTTTGACGCGCTGATTCCGAAAATGGTGTTATTTGAACTCGTAGAGCTTCAGGAAGCTGAGAAAATCGCGAAAAACCGATCGGAAAATTTCAAAATCGGTTTTTCGACTTAAATATATAGTGATTCTTTCGTATCTTGACGCGCTGATTCCGAAAATGGGGTCATTTGTCCTTTTCCGTTGAATTTGATTTTCAAAATTTTGCCAGAAATTGAGCAAAGGGTACCCCCTTTCGATTTTTTCGAAAATTTCAAAATCGGTTTTTCGACCTCAGTATATAGTGATTCTTATGTATTTTGACGCGCTGATTCCGAAAATGGGGTCATTTGAACTCGTAGAGCTTCAGGAAGCTGAGAAAATCGCGAAAAACCGATCGGAAAATTCAAAAATCGGTTTTTCGACTTCAATATATAATGATTCTTACGTATTTTGACGCGCTGATTCCGAAAATGGTGTTATTTGAACTCGTAGAGCTTCAGGAAGCTGAGAAAATCGCGAAAAACCGATCGGAAAATTCAAAAATCGGTTTTTCGACTTTAATATATAATGATTCTTACGTATTTTGACGCGCTGATTCCGAAAATGGTGTTATTTGAACTCGTAGAGCTTCAGGAAGCTGAGAAAATCGCGAAAAACCGATCGGAAAATTCAAAAATCGGTTTTTCGACTTTAATATATAGTGATTCTTACGTATTTTGACGCGCTGATTCCGAAAATGGGGTCATTTGTCCTTTTCCGTTGAATTTGATTTTCAAAATTCTGCCAGAAATTGAGCAAAGGGTACCCCCTTTCGATTTTTTCGAAAATTTCAAAATCGGTTTTTCGACCTCAGTATATAGTGATTCTTACGTATTTTGACGCGCTGATTCCGAAAATGGGGTCATTTGAACTCGTAGAGCTTCAGAAAGCTGAGAAAATCGCGAAAAACCGATCGGAAAATTTCAAAATCGGTTTTTCGACTTAAATATATAGTGATTCCTTCGTATTTTGACGCGCTGATTCCGAAAATGGTGTTATTTGAACTCGTAGAGCTTCAGGAAGCTGAGAAAATCGCGAAAAACCGATCGGAAAATTCAAAAATCGGTTTTTCGACTTTAATATATAGTGATTCTTACGTATTTTGACGCGCTGATTCCGAAAATGGTGTTATTTGAACTCGTAGAGCTTCAGGAAGCTGAGAAAATCGCGAAAAACCGATCGGAAAATTTAAGAATCGGTTTTTCGACTTTAGTATATAGTGATTCTTACGTATTTTGACGCGCTAATTCCGAAAATGGTGTTATTTGTACTCGTTGAGCTTCAGGAAGCTGAGAAAATCGCGAATAACCGATCGGAAAATTTCAAAATCGGTTTTTCGACTTAAATATATAGTGATTCTTTCGTATTTTGACGCGCTGATTCCGAAAATGGGGTCATTTGTCCTTTTCCGTTGAATTTGATTTTCAAAATTTTGCCAGAAATTGAGCAAAGGGTACCCCCTTTCGATTTTTTCGAAAATTTCAAAATCGGTTATTTGACCTCAGTATATAGTGATTCTCATGTATTTTGACGCGCTGATTCCGAAAATGGGGTCATTTGAACTCGTAGAGCTTCAGGAAGCTGAGAAAATCGCGAAAAACCGATCGGAAAACTCAAAAATCGGTTTTTCGACTTCAATACATAATGATTCTTACGTATTTTGACGCGCTGATTCCAAAAATGGTGTTATTTGAACTCGTAGAGCTTCAGGAAGCTGAGAAAATCGCGAAAAACCGATCGGAAAATTCAAAAATCGGTTTTTCGACTTTAATATATAATGATTCTTACGTATTTTGACGCGCTGATTCCGAAAATGGTGTTATTTGAACTCGTAGAGCTTCAGGAAGCTGAGAAAATCGCGAAAAACCGATCGGAAAATTCAAAAATCGGTTTTTCGACTTTAATATATAGTGATTCTTACGTATTTTGACGCGCTGATTCCGAAAATTGTGTTATTTGAACTCGTAGAGCTTCAGGAAGCTGAGATAATCGCGAAAAACCGATCGGAAAATTCAAAAATCGGTTTTTCGACTTTAATATATAATGATTCTTACGTATTTTGACGCGCTGATTCCGAAAATGGTGTTATTTGTACTCGTAGAGCTTCAGGAAGCTGAGAAAATCGCGAAAAACCGATCGGAAAATTTCAAAATCGGTTTTTCGACTTAAATATATAGTGATTCTTTCGTATTTTGACGCGCTGATTCCGAAAATGGGGTCATTTGTCCTTTTCCGTTGAATTTGATTTTCAAAATTTTGCCAGAAATTGAGCAAAGGGTACCCCCTTTCGATTTTTTCGAAAATTTACAAATCGGTTTTTCGACCTCAGTATATAGTGATTCCTATGTATTTTGACGCGCTGATTCCGAAAATGGGGTCATTTGAACTCGTAGAGCTTCAGGAAGCTGAGAAAATCGCGAAAAACCGATCGGAAAATTCAAAAATCGGTTTTTCGACTTTAATATATAATGATTCTTACGTATTTTGACGCGCTGATTCCGAAAATGGTGTTATTTGAACTCGTAGAGCTTCAGGAAGCTGAGAAAATCGCGAAAAACCGATCGGAAAATTTCAAAATCGGTTTTTCGACTTAAATATATAGTGATTCTTTCGTATTTTGACGCGCTGATTCCGAAAATGGGGTCATTTGTCCATTTCCGTTGAATTTGATTTTCAAAATTTTGCCAGAAATTGAGCAAAGGGTTTCGATTCTTTCGAAAATTTCAAAATCGGTTTTTCGACCTCAGTATATAGTGATTCTTACGTATTTTGACGCGCTGATTCCGAAAATGGGGTCATTTGAACTCGTAGAGCTTCAGGAAGCTGAGAAAATCGCGAAAAACCGATCGGAAAATTTCAAAATCGGTTTTTCGACTTAAATATATGGTGATTCCTTCGTATTTTGACGTGCTGATTCCGAAAATGGTGTTATTTGAACTCGTAGAGCTTCAGGAAGCTGAGAAAATCGCGAAAAACCGATCGGAAAATTCAAAAATCGGTTTTTCGACTTAAATATATAGTGATTCTTACGTATTTTGACGCGCTGATTCCGAAAATGGGGTCATTTGAACTCGTAGAGCTTCAGAAAGCTGAGAAAATCGCGAAAAACCGATCGGAAAATTTCAAAATCGGTTTTTCGACTTAAATATATAGTGATTCCTTCGTATTTTGACGCGCTGATTTCGAAAATGGTGGTATTTGAACTCGTAGAGCTTCAGGAAGCTGAGAAAATCGCGAAAAACCGATCGGAAAATTCAAAAATCGGTTTTTCGACTTTAATATATAGTGATTCTTACGTATTTTGACGCGCTGATTCCGAAAATGGTGTTATTTGAACTCGTAGAGCTTCAGGAAGCTGAGAAAATCGCGAAAAACCGATCGGAAAATTCAAAAATCGGTTTTTCGACTTTAATATATAATGATTCTTACGTATTTTGACGCGCTGATTCCGAAAATGGTGTTATTTGACCTCGTAGAGCTTCAGGAAGCTGAGAAAATCGCGAAAAACCGATCGGAAAATTTAAAAATCGGTTTTTCGACTTTAATATATAGTGATTCTTACGTATTTTGACGCGCTGATTCCGAAAATGGTGTTATTTGTACTCGTAGAGCTTCAGGAAGCTGAGAAAATCGCGAAAAACCGATCGGAAAATTTCAAAATCGGTTTTTCGACTTGAATATATAGTGATTCTTTCGTATTTTGACGCGCTGATTCCGAAAATGGGGTCATTTGTCCTTTTCCGTTGAATTTGATTTTCAAAATTTTGCCAGAAATTGAGCAAAGGGTACCCCCTTTCGATTTTTTCGAAAATTTCAAATTCGGTTATTCGACCTCAGTATATAGTGATTCTTATGTATTTTGACGCGCTGATTCCGAAAATGGGGTCATTTGAACTCGTAGAGCTTCAGGAAGCTGAGAAAATCGCGAAAAACCGATCGAAAAAATCAAAAATCGGTTTTTCGACTTTAATATATAATGATTCTTACGTATTTTGACGCGCTGATTCCGAAAATGGTGTTATTTGAACTCGTAGAGCTTCAGGAAGCTGAGAAAATCGCGAAAAACCGATCGGAAAATTTCAAAATCGGTTTTTCGACTTAAATATATAGTGATTCTTTCGTATTTTGACGCGCTGATTCCGAAAATGGGGTCATTTGTCCTTTTCCGTTGAATTTGATTTTCAAAATTTTGCCAGAAATTGAGCAAAGGGTACCCCCTTTCGATTTTTTCGAAAATTTCAAAATCGGTTTTTCGACCTCAGTATATAGTGATTCTTATGTATTTTGACGCGCTGATTCCGAAAATGGGGTCATTTGAACTCGTAGAGCTTCAGGAAGCTGAGAAAATCGCGAAAAACCGATCGGAAAATTCAAAAATCGGTTTTTCGACTTCAATATATAATGATTCTCACGTATTTTGACGCGCTGATTCCGAAAAGGGTGTTATTTGAACTCGTAGAGCTTCAGGAAGCTGAGAAAATCGCGAAAAACCGATCGGAAAATTCAAAAATCGGTTTTTCGACTTTAATATATAATGATTCTTACGTATTTTGACGCGCTGATTCCGAAAATGGTGTTATTTGAACTCGTAGAGCTTCAGGAAGCTGAGAAAATCGCGAAAAACCGATCGGAAAATTCAAAAATCGGTTTTTCGACTTTAATATATAGTGATTCTTACGTATTTTGACACGCTGGTTCCGAAAATGGTGTTATTTGAACTCGTAGAGCTTCAGGAAGCTGAGATAATCGCGAAAAACCGATCGGAAAATTCAAAAATCGGTTTTTCGACTTTAATATATAATGATTCTTACGTATTTTGACGCGCTGATTCCGAAAATGGGGTCATTTGTCCTTTTCCGTTGAATTTGATTTTCAAAATTTTGCCAGAAATTGAGCAAAGGGTACCCCCTTTCGATTTTTTCGAAAATTTCAAAATCGGTTTTTTGACCTCAGTATATAGTGATTCTTACGTATTTTGACGCGCTGATTCCGAAAATGGGGTCATTTGAACTCGTAGAGCTTCAGAAAGCTGAGAAAATCGCGAAAAACCGATCGGAAAATTTCAAAATCGGTTTTTCGACTTAAATATATAGTGATTCCTTCGTATTTTGACGCGCTGATTCCGAAAATGGTGTTATTTGAACTCGTAGAGCTTCAGGAAGCTGAGAAAATCGCGAAAAACCGATCGGAAAATTCAAAAATCGGTTTTTCGACTTTAATATATAGTGATTCTTACGTATTTTGACGCGCTGATTCCGAAAATGGTGTTATTTGAACTCGTAGAGCTTCAGGAAGCTGAGAAATTCGCGAAAAACCGATCGGAAAATTCAAAAATCGGTTTTTCGACTTTAATATATAATGATTCTTACGTATTTTGACGCGCTGATTCCGAAAATGGTGTTATTTGAACTCGTAGAGCTTCAGGAAGCTGAGAAAATCGCGAAAAACCGATCGGAAAATTCAAAAATCGGTTTTTCGACTTTAATATATAGTGATTCTTACGTATTTTGACGCGCTGATTCCGAAAATGGTGTTATTTGAACTCGTAGAGCTTCAGGAAGCTGAGATAATCGCGAAAAACCGATCGGAAAATTCAAAAATCGGTTTTTCGACTTTAATATATAATGATTCTTACGTATTTTGACGCGCTGATTCCGAAAATGGTGTTATTTGTACTCGTAGAGCTTCAGGAAGCTGAGAAAATCGCGAAAAACCGATCGGAAAATTCAAAAATCGGTTTTTCGACTTTAATATATAATGATTCTTTCGTATTTTGACGCGCTGATTCCGAAAATGGGGTCATTTGTCCTTTTCCGTTGAATTTGATTTTCAAAATTTTGCCAGAAATTGAGCAAAGGGTACCCTCTTTCGATTTTTTCGAAAATTTCAAAATCGGTTTTTCGACCTCAGTATATAGTGATTCTTACGTATTTTGACGCGCTGATTCCGAAAATGGGGTCATTTGAACTCGAAGAGCTTCAGAAAGCTGAGAAAATCGCGAAAAACCGATCGGAAAATTTCAAAATCGGTTTTTCGACTTAAATATATAGTGATTCCTTCGTATTTTGACGTGCTGATTCCGAAAATGGTGTTATTTGAACTCGTAGAGCTTCAGGAAGCTGAGAAAATCGCGAAAAACCGATCGGAAAATTCAAAAATCGGTTTTTCGACTTTAATATATAGTGATTCTTACGTATTTTGACGCGCTGATTCCGAAAATGGGGTCATTTGAACTCGTAGAGCTTCAGAAAGCTGAGAAAATCGCGAAAAACCGATCGGAAAATTTCAAAATCGGTTTTTCGACTTAAATATATAGTGATTCCTTCGTATTTTGACGCGCTGATTCCGAAAATGGTGTTATTTGAACTCGTAGAGCTTCAGGAAGCTGAGAAAATCGCGAAAAACCGATCGGAAAATTCAAAAATCGGTTTTTCGACTTTAATATATAGTGATTCTTACGTATTATGACGCGCTGATTCCGAAAATGGTGTTATTTGAACTCGTAGAGCTTCAGGAAGCTGAGAAAATCGCGAAAAACCGATCGGAAAATTCAAAAATCGGTTTTTCGACTTTAATATATAATGATTCTTACGTATTTTGACGCGCTGATTCCGAAAATGGTGTTATTTGACCTCGTAGAGCTTCAGGAAGCTGAGAAAATCGCGAAAAACCGATCGGAAAATTTAAAAATCGGTTTTTCGACTTTAATATATAGTGATTCTTACGTATTTTGACGCGCTGATTCCGAAAATGGTGTTATTTGTACTCGTAGAGCTTCAGGAAGCTGAGAAAATCGCGAAAAACCGATCGGAAAATTTCAAAATCGGTTTTTCGACTTAAATATATAGTGATTCTTTCGTATTTTGACGCGCTGATTCCGAAAATGGGGTCATTTGTCCTTTTCCGTTGAATTTGATTTTCAAAATTTTGCCAGAAATTGAGCAAAGGGTACCCCCTTTCGATTTTTTCGAAAATTTCAAAATCGGTTTTTCGACCTCAGTATATAGTGATTCTTATGTATTTTGACGCGCTGATTCCGAAAATGGGGTCATTTGAACTCGTAGAGCTTCAGGAAGCTGAGAAAATCGCGAAAAACCGATCGGAAAATTCAAAAATCGGTTTTTCGACTTCAATATATAATGATTCTCACGTATTTTGACGCGCTGATTCCGAAAAGGGTGTTATTTGAACTCGTAGAGCTTCAGGAAGCTGAGAAAATCGCGAAAAACCGATCGGAAAATTCAAAAATCGGTTTTTCGACTTTAATATATAATGATTCTTACGTATTTTGACGCGCTGATTCCGAAAATGGTGTTATTTGAACTCGTAGAGCTCCAGGAAGCTGAGAAAATCGCGAAAAACCGATCGGAAAATTCAAAAATCGGTTTTTCGACTTTAATATATAGTGATTCTTACGTATTTTGACACGCTGATTCCGAAAATGGTGTTATTTGAACTCGTAGAGCTTCAGGAAGCTGAGATAATCGCGAAAAACCGATCGGAAAATTCAAAAATCGGTTTTTCGACTTTAATATATAATGATTCTTACGTATTTTGATGCGCTGATTCCGAAAATGGGGTCATTTGTCCTTTTCCGTTGAATTTGATTTTCAAAATTTTGCCAGAAATTGAGCAAAGGGTACCCCCTTTCGATTTTTTCGAAAATTTCAAAATCGGTTTTTCGACCTCAGTATATAGTGATTCTTACGTATTTTGACGCGCTGATTCCGAAAATGGGGTCATTTGAACTCGTAGAGCTTCAGAAAGCTGAGAAAATCGCGAAAAACCGATCGGAAAATTTCAAAATCGGTTTTTCGACTTAAATATATAGTGATTCCTTCGTATTTTGACGCGCTGATTCCGAAAATGGTGTTATTTGAACTCGTAGAGCTTCAGGAAGCTGAGAAAATCGCGAAAAACCGATCGGAAAATTCAAAAATCGGTTTTTCGACTTTAATATATAGTGATTCTTACGTATTTTGACGCGCTGATTCCGAAAATGGTGTTATTTGAACTCGTAGAGCTTCAGGAAGCTGAGAAAATCGCGAAAAACCGATCGGAAAATTCAAAAATCGGTTTTTCGACTTTAATATATAATGATTCTTACGTATTTTGACGCGCTGATTCCGAAAATGGTGTTATTTGAACTCGTAGAGCTTCAGGAAGCTGAGAAAATGGCGAAAAACCGATCGGAAAATTCAAAAATCGGTTTTTCGACTTTAATATATAGTGATTCTTACGTATTTTGACGCGCTGATTCCGAAAATGGTGTTATTTGAACTCGTAGAGCTTCAGGAAGCTGAGATAATCGCGAAAAACCGATCGGAAAATTCAAAAATCGGTTTTTCGACTTTAATATATAATGATTCTTACGTATTTTGACGCGCTGATTCCGAAAATGGTGTTATTTGTACTCGTAGAGCTTCAGGAAGCTGAGAAAATCGCGAAAAACCGATCGGAAAATTTCAAAATCGGTTTTTCGACTCAAATATATAGTGATTCTTTCGTATTTTGACGCGCTGATTCCGAAAATGGGGTCATTTGTCCTTTTCCGTTGAATTTGATTTTCAAAATTTTGCCAGAAATTGAGCAAAGGGTACCCCCTTTCGATTTTTTCGAAAATTTCAAAATCGGTTTTTCGACCTCAGTATATAGTGATTCTTACGTATTTTGACGCGCTGATTCCGAAAATGGGGTCATTTGAACTCGAAGAGCTTCAGAAAGCTGAGAAAATCGCGAAAAACCGATCGGAAAATTTCAAAATCGGTTTTTCGACTTAAATATATAGTGATTCCTTCGTATTTTGACGTGCTGATTCCGAAAATGGTGTTATTTGAACTCGTAGAGCTTCAGGAAGCTGAGAAAATCGCGAAAAACCGATCGGAAAATTCAAAAATCGGTTTTTCGACTTTAATATATAGTGATTCTTACGTATTTTGACGCGCTGATTCCGAAAATGGGGTCATTTGAACTCGTAGAGCTTCAGAAAGCTGAGAAAATCGCGAAAAACCGATCGGAAAATTTCAAAATCGGTTTTTCGACTTAAATATATAGTGATTCCTTCGTATTTTGACGCGCTGATTCCGAAAATGGTGTTATTTGAACTCGTAGAGCTTCAGGAAGCTGAGAAAATCGCGAAAAACCGATCGAAAAATTCGAAAATCGGTTTTTCGACTTTAATATATAGTGATTCTTACGTATTTTGACGCGCTGATTCCGAAAATGGTGTTATTTGAACTCGTAGAGCTTCAGGAAGCTGAGAAAATCGCGAAAAACCGATCGGAAAATTCGAAAATCGGTTTTTCGACTTTAATATATAATGATTCTTACGTATTTTGACGCGCTGATTCCGAAAATGGTGTTATTTGACCTCGTAGAGCTTCAGGAAGCTGAGAAAATCGCGAAAAACCGATCGGAAAATTTAAAAATCGGTTTTTCGACTTTAATATATAGTGATTCTTACGTATTTTGACGCGCTGATTCCGAAAATGGTGTTATTTGTACTCGTAGAGCTTCAGGAAGCTGAGAAAATCGCGAAAAACCGATCGGAAAATTTCAAAATCGGTTTTTCGACTTAAATATATAGTGATTCTTTCGTATTTTGACGCGCTGATTCCGAAAATGGGGTCATTTGTCCTTTTCCGTTGAATTTGATTTTCAAAATTTTGCCAGAAATTGAGCAAAGGGTACCCCCTTTCGATTTTTTCGAAAATTTCAAAATCGGTTATTCGACCTCAGTATATAGTGATTCTTATGTATTTTGACGCGCTGATTCCGAAAATGGGGTCATTTGAACTCGTAGAGCTTCAGGAAGCTGAGAAAATCGCGAAAAACCGATCGACAAAATCAAAAATCGGTTTTTCGACTTTAATATATAATGATTCTTACGTATTTTGACGCGCTGATTCCGAAAATGGTGTTATTTGAACTCGTAGAGCTTCAGGAAGCTGAGAAAATCGCGAAAAACCGATCGGAAAATTTCAAAATCGGTTTTTCGACTTAAATATATAGTGATTCTTTCGTATTTTGACGCGCTGATTCCGAAAATGGGGTCATTTGTCCTTTTCCGTTGAATTTGATTTTCAAAATTTTGCCAGAAATTGAGCAAAGGGTACCCCCTTTCGATTTTTTCGAAAATTTCAAAATCGGTTTTTCGACCTCAGTATATAGTGATTCTTATGTATTTTGACGCGCTGATTCCGAAAATGGGGTCATTTGAACTCGTAGAGCTTCAGGAAGCTGAGAAAATCGCGAAAAACCGATCGGAAAATTCAAAAATCGGTTTTTCGACTTCAATATATAATGATTCTCACGTATTTTGACGCGCTGATTCCGAAAATGGTGTTATTTGACCTCGTAGAGCTTCAGGAAGCTGAGAAAATCGCGAAAAACCGATCGGAAAATTCAAAAATCGGTTTTTCGACTTTAATATATAATGATTCTTACGTATTTTGACGCGCTGATTCCGAAAATGGTGTTATTTGACCTCGTAGAGCTTCAGGAAGCTGAGAAAATCGCGAAAAACCGATCGGAAAATTCAAAAATCGGTTTTTCGACTTTAATATATAATGATTCTTACGTATTTTGACGCGCTGATTCCGAAAATGGGGTCATTTGTCCTTTTCCGTTGAATTTGATTTTCAAAATTTTGCCAGAAATTGAGCAAAGGGTACCCCCTTTCGATTTTTTCGAAAATTTCAAAATCGGTTTTTCGACCTCAGTATATAGTGATTCTTACGTATTTTGACGCGCTGATTCCGAAAATGGGGTCATTTGAACTCGTAGAGCTTCAGAAAGCTGAGAAAATCGCGAAAAACCGATCGGAAAATTCAAAAATCGGTTTTTCGACTTTAATATATAGTGATTCTTACGTATTTTGACGCGCTGATTCCGAAAATGGTGTTATTTGAACTCGTAGAGCTTCAGGAAGCTGAGAAAATCGCGAAAAACCGATCGGAAAATTCAAAAATCGGTTTTTCGACTTTAATATATAGTGATTCTTACGTATTTTGACGCGCTGATTCCGAAAATGGTGTTATTTGAACTCGTAGAGCTTCAGGAAGCTGAGAAAATCGCGAAAAACCGATCGGAAAATTTCAAAATCGGTTTTTCGACTTAAATATATAGTGATTCTTTCGTATTTTGACGCGCTGATTCCGAAAATGGGGTCATTTGTCCATTTCCGTTGAATTTGATTTTCAAAATTTTGCCAGAAATTGAGCAAAGGGTTTCGATTTTTTCGAAAATTTCAAAATCGGTTTTTCGACCTCAGTATATAGTGATTCTTATGTATTTTGACGCGCTGATTCCGAAAATGGGGTCATTTGAACTCGTAGAGCTTCAGGAAGCTGAGAAAATCGCGAAAAACCGATCGGAAAATTCAAAAATCGGTTTTTCGACTTCAATATATAATGATTCTCACGTATTTTGACGCGCTGATTCCGAAAATGGTGTTATTTGACCTCGTAGAGCTTCAGGAAGCTGAGAAAATCGCGAAAAACCGATCGGAAAATTCAAAAATCGGTTTTTCGACTTTAATATATAATGATTCTTACGTATTTTGACGCGCTGATTCCGATAATGGTGTTATTTGAACTCGTAGAGCTTCAGGAAGCTGAGAAAATCGCGAAAAACCGATCGGAAAATTCAAAAATCGGTTTTTCGACTTTAATATATAATGATTCTTACGTATTTTGACGCGCTGATTCCGAAAATGGTGTTATTTGAATTCGTAGAGCTTCAGGAAGCTGAGATAATCGCGAAAAACCGATCGGAAAATTCAAAAATCGGTTTTTCGACTTTAATATATAATGATTCTTACGTATTTTGACGCGCTGATTCCGAAAATGGGGTCATTTGTCCTTTTCCGTTGAATTTGATTTTCAAAATTTTGCCAGAAATTGAGCAAAGGGTACCCCCTTTCGATTTTTTCGAAAATTTCAAAATCGGTTTTTCGACCTCAGTATATAGTGATTCTTACGTATTTTGACGCGCTGATTCCGAAAATGGTGTTATTTGACCTCGTAGAGCTTCAGGAAGCTGAGAAAATCGCGAAAAACCGATCGGAAAATTCAAAAATCGGTTTTTCGACTTTAATATATAGTGATTCTTACGTATTTTGACGCGCTGATTCCGAAAATGGTGTTATTTGAACTCGTAGAGCTTCAGGAAGCTGAGAAAATCGCGAAAAACCGATCGGAAAATTCAAAAATCGGTTTTTCGACTTTAATATATAGTGATTCTTACGTATTTTGACGCGCTGATTCCGAAAATGGGGTCATTTGAACTCGTAGAGCTTCAGAAAGCTGAGAAAATCGCGAAAAACCGATCGGAAAATTTCAAAATCGGTTTTTCGACTTAAATATATAGTGATTCCTTCGTATTTTGACGCGCTGATTCCGAAAATGGTGTTATTTGAACTCGTAGAGCTTCAGGAAGCTGAGAAAATCGCGAAAAACCGATCGGAAAATTCAAAAATCGGTTTTTCGACTTTAATATATAGTGATTCTTACGTATTTTGACGCGCTGATTCCGAAAATGGTGTTATTTGAACTCGTAGAGCTTCAGGAAGCTGAGAAAATCGCAAAAAACCGATCGAAAAATTCAAAAATCGGTTTTTCGACTTTAATATATAATGATTCTTACGTATTTTGACGCGCTGATTCCGAAAATGGTGTTATTTGACCTCGTAGAGCTTCAGGAAGCTGAGAAAATCGCGAAAAACCGATCGGAAAATTTAAAAATCGGTTTTTCGACTTTAATATATAGTGATTCTTACGTATTTTGACGCGCTGATTCCGAAAATGGTGTTATTTGTACTCGTAGAGCTTCAGGAAGCTGAGAAAATCGCGAAAAACCGATCGGAAAATTTCAAAATCGGTTTTTCGACTTAAATATATAGTGATTCTTTCGTATTTTGACGCGCTGATTCCGAAAATGGGGTCATTTGTCCTTTTCCGTTGAATTTGATTTTCAAAATTTTGCCAGAAATTGAGCAAAGGGTACCCCCTTTCGATTTTTTCGAAAATTTCAAAATCGGTTATTCAACCTCAGTATATAGTGATTCTTATGTATTTTGACGCGCTGATTCCGAAAATGGGGTCATTTGAACTCGTAGAGCTTCAGGAAGCTGAGAAAATCGCGAAAAACCGATCGAAAAAATCAAAAATCGGTTTTTCGACTTTAATATATAATGATTCTTACGTATTTTGACGCGCTGATTCCGAAAATGGTGTTATTTGAACTCGTAGAGCTTCAGGAAGCTGAGAAAATCGCGAAAAACCGATCGAAAAAATCAAAAATCGGTTTTTCGACTTTAATATATAATGATTCTTACGTATTTTGACGCGCTGATTCCGAAAATGGTGTTATTTGACCTCGTAGAGCTTCAGGAAGCTGAGAAAATCGCGAAAAACCGATCGGAAAATTCAAAAATCGGTTTTTCGACTTTAATATATAATGATTCTTACGTATTTTGACGCGCTGATTCCGAAAATGGTGTTATTTGACCTCGTAGAGCTTCAGGAAGCTGAGAAAATCGCGAAAAACCGATCGGAAAATTCAAAAATCGGTTTTTCGACTTTAATATATAATGGTTCTTACGTATTTTGACGCGCTGATTCCGATAATGGGGTCATTTGTCCTTTTCCGTTGAATTTGATTTTCAAAATTTTGCCAGAAATTGAGCAAAGGGTACCCTCTTTCGATTTTTTCGAAAATTTCAAAATCGGTTTTTCGACCTCAGTATATAGTGATTCTTACGTATTTTGACGCGCTGATTCCGAAAATGGGGTCATTTGAACTCGAAGAGCTTCAGAAAGCTGAGAAAATCGCGAAAAACCGATCGGAAAATTTCAAAATCGGTTTTTCGACTTAAATATATAGTGATTCCTTCGTATTTTGACGTGCTGATTCCGAAAATGGTGTTATTTGAACTCGTAGAGCTTCAGGAAGCTGAGAAAATCGCGAAAAACCGATCGGAAAATTCAAAAATCGGTTTTTCGACTTTAATATATAGTGATTCTTACGTATTTTGACGCGCTGATTCCGAAAATGGGGTCATTTGAACTCGTAGAGCTTCAGAAAGCTGAGAAAATCGCGAAAAACCGATCGGAAAATTTCAAAATCGGTTTTTCGACTTAAATATATAGTGATTCCTTCGTATTTTGACGCGCTGATTCCGAAAATGGTGTTATTTGAACTCGTAGAGCTTCAGGAAGCTGAGAATATCGCGAAAAACCGATCGGAAAATTCAAAAATCGGTTTTTCGACTTTAATATATAGTGATTCTTACGTATTTTGACGCGCTGATTCCGAAAATGGTGTTATTTGAACTCGTAGATCTTCAAGAAGCTGAGAAAATCGCGAAAAACCGATCGGAAAATTCAAAAATCGGTTTTTCGACTTTAATATATAATGATTCTTACGTATTTTGACGCGCTGATTCCGAAAATGGTGTTATTTGACCTCGTAGAGCTTCAGGAAGCTGAGAAAATCGCGAAAAACCGATCGGAAAATTCAAAAATCGGTTTTTCGACTTTAATATATAGTGATTCTTACGTATTTTGACGCGCTGATTCCGAAAATGGTGTTATTTGTACTCGTAGAGCTTCAGGAAGCTGAGAAAATCGCGAAAAACCGATCGGAAAATTTCAAAATCGGTTTTTCGACTTAAATATATAGTGATTCTTTCGTATTTTGACGCGCTGATTCCGAAAATGGGGTCATTTGTCCTTTTCCGTTGAATTTGATTTTCAAAATTTTGCCAGAAATTGAGCAAAGGGTACCCCCTTTCGATTTTTTCGAAAATTTCAAAATCGGTTTTTCGACCTCAGTATATAGTGATTCTTATGTATTTTGACGCGCTGATTCCGAAAATGGGGTCATTTGAACTCGTAGAGCTTCAGGAAGCTGAGAAAATCGCGAAAAACCGATCGGAAAATTCAAAAATCGGTTTTTCGACTTCAATATATAATGATTCTCACGTATTTTGACGCGCTGATTCCGAAAAGGGTGTTATTTGAACTCGTAGAGCTTCAGGAAGCTGAGAAAATCGCGAAAAACCGATCGGAAAATTCAAAAATCGGTTTTTCGACTTTAATATATAATGATTCTTACGTATTTTGACGCGCTGATTCCGAAAATGGTGTTATTTGAACTCGTAGAGCTCCAGGAAGCTGAGAAAATCGCGAAAAACCGATCGGAAAATTCAAAAATCGGTTTTTCGACTTTAATATATAGTGATTCTTACGTATTTTGACACGCTGATTCCGAAAATGGTGTTTTTTGAACTCGTAGAGCTTCAGGAAGCTGAGATAATCGCGAAAAACCGATCGGAAAATTCAAAAATCGGTTTTTCGACTTTAATATATAATGATTCTTACGTATTTTGATGCGCTGATTCCGAAAATGGGGTCATTTGTCCTTTTCCGTTGAATTTGATTTTCAAAATTTTGCCAGAAATTGAGCAAAGGGTACCCCCTTTCGATTTTTTCGAAAATTTCAAAATCGGTTTTTCGACCTCAGTATATAGTGATTCTTACGTATTTTGACGCGCTGATTCCGAAAATGGGGTCATTTGAACTCGTAGAGCTTCAGAAAGCTGAGAAAATCGCGAAAAACCGATCGGAAAATTTCAAAATCGGTTTTTCGACTTAAATATATAGTGATTCCTTCGTATTTTGACGCGCTGATTCCGAAAATGGTGTTATTTGAACTCGTAGAGCTTCAGGAAGCTGAGAAAATCGCGAAAAACCGATCGGAAAATTCAAAAATCGGTTTTTCGACTTTAATATATAGTGATTCTTACGTATTTTGACGCGCTGATTCCGAAAATGGTGTTATTTGAACTCGTAGAGCTTCAGGAAGCTGAGAAAATCGCGAAAAACCGATCGGAAAATTCAAAAATCGGTTATTCGACTTTAATATATAATGATTCTTACGTATTTTGACGCGCTGATTCCGAAAATGGTGTTATTTGAACTCGTAGAGCTTCAGGAAGCTGAGAAAATGGCGAAAAACCGATCGGAAAATTCAAAAATCGGTTTTTCGACTTTAATATATAGTGATTCTTACGTATTTTGACGCGCTGATTCCGAAAATGGTGTTATTTGAACTCGTAGAGCTTCAGGAAGCTGAGATAATCGCGAAAAACCGATCGGAAAATTCAAAAATCGGTTTTTCGACTTTAATATATAATGATTCTTACGTATTTTGACGCGCTGATTCCGAAAATGGTGTTATTTGTACTCGTAGAGCTTCAGGAAGCTGAGAAAATCGCGAAAAACCGATCGGAAAATTTCAAAATCGGTTTTTCGACTCAAATATATAGTGATTCTTTCGTATTTTGACGCGCTGATTCCGAAAATGGGGTCATTTGTCCTTTTCCGTTGAATTTGATTTTCAAAATTTTGCCAGAAATTGAGCAAAGGGTACCCCCTTTCGATTTTTTCGAAAATTTCAAAATCGGTTTTTCGACCTCAGTATATAGTGATTCTTACGTATTTTGACGCGCTGATTCCGAAAATGGGGTCATTTGAACTCGAAGAGCTTCAGAAAGCTGAGAAAATCGCGAAAAACCGATCGGAAAATTTCAAAATCGGTTTTTCGACTTAAATATATAGTGATTCCTTCGTATTTTGACGTGCTGATTCCAAAAATGGTGTTATTTGAACTCGTAGAGCTTCAGGAAGCTGAGAAAATCGCGAAAAACCGATCGGAAAATTCAAAAATCGGTTTTTCGACTTTAATATATAGTGATTCTTACGTATTTTGACGCGCTGATTCCGAAAATGGGGTCATTTGAACTCGTAGAGCTTCAGAAAGCTGAGAAAATCGCGAAAAACCGATCGGAAAATTTCAAAATCGGTTTTTCGACTTAAATATATAGTGATTCCTTCGTATTTTGACGCGCTGATTCCGAAAATGGTGTTATTTGAACTCGTAGAGCTTCAGGAAGCTGAGAAAATCGCGAAAAACCGATCGGAAAATTCAAAAATCGGTTTTTCGACTTTAATATATAGTGATTCTTACGTATTTTGACGCGCTGATTCCGAAAATGGTGTTATTTGAACTCGTAGAGCTTCAGGAAGCTGAGAAAATCGCGAAAAACCGATCGGAAAATTCAAAAATCGGTTTTTCGACTTTAATATATAATGATTCTTACGTATTTCGACGCGCTGATTCCGAAAATGGTGTTATTTGACCTCGTAGAGCTTCAGGAAGCTGAGAAAATCGCGAAAAACCGATCGGAAAATTTAAGAATCGGTTTTTTGACTTTAGTATATAGTGATTCTTACGTATTTTGACGCGCTAATGCCGAAAATGGTGTTATTTGTACTCGTTGAGCTTCAGGAAGCTGAGAAAATCGCGAAAAACCGATCGGAAAATTTCAAAATCGGTTTTTCGACTTAAATATATAGTGATTCTTTCGTATTTTGACGCGCTGATTCCGAAAATGGGGTCATTTGTCCTTTTCCGTTGAATTTGATTTTCAAAATTTTGCCAGAAATTGAGCAAAGGGTACCCCCTTTCGATTTTTTCGAAAATTTCAAAATCGGTTATTTGACCTCAGTATATAGTGATTCTCATGTATTTTGACGCGCTGATTCCGAAAATGGGGTCATTTGAACTCGTAGAGCTTCAGGAAGCTGAGAAAATCGCGAAAAACCGATCGGAAAACTCAAAAATCGGTTTTTCGACTTCAATACATAATGATTCTTACGTATTTTGACGCGCTGATTCCGAAAATGGTGTTATTTGAACTCGTAGAGCTTCAGGAAGCTGAGAAAATCGCGAAAAACCGATCGGAAAATTCAAAAATCGGTTTTTCGACTTTAATATATAATGATTCTTACGTATTTTGACGCGCTGATTCCGAAAATGGTGTTATTTGACCTCGTAGAGCTTCAGGAAGCTGAGAAAATCGCGAAAAACCGATCGGAAAATTTAAGAATCGGTTTTTCGACTTTAGTATATAGTGATTCTTACGTATTTTGACGCGCTTATTCCGAAAATGGTGTTATTTGTACTCGTTGAGCTTCAGGAAGCTGAGAAAATCGCGAAAAACCGATCGGAAAATTTCAAAATCGGTTTTTCGACTTAAATATATAGTGATTCTTTCGTATTTTGACGCGCTGATTCCGAAAATGGGGTCATTTGTCCTTTTCCGTTGAATTTGATTTTCAAAATTTTGCCAGAAATTGAGCAAAGGGTACCCCCTTTCGATTTTTTCGAAAATTTCAAAATCGGTTATTCGACCTCAGTATATAGTGATTCTTATGTATTTTGACGCGCTGATTCCGAAAATGGGGTCATTTGAACTCGTAGAGCTTCAGGAAGCTGAGAAAATCGCGAAAAACCGATCGACAAAATCAAAAATCGGTTTTTCGACTTTAATATATAATGATTCTTACGTATTTTGACGCGCTGATTCCGAAAATGGTGTTATTTGAACTCGTAGAGCTTCAGGAAGCTGAGAAAATCGCGAAAAACCGATCGGAAAATTTCAAAATCGGTTTTTCGACTTAAATATATAGTGATTCTTTCGTATTTTGACGCGCTGATTCCGAAAATGGGGTCATTTGTCCTTTTCCGTTGAATTTGATTTTCAAAATTTTGCCAGAAATTGAGCAAAGGGTACCCCCTTTCGATTTTTTCGAAAATTTCAAAATCGGTTTTTCGACCTCAGTATATAGTGATTCTTATGTATTTTGACGCGCTGATTCCGAAAATGGTGTTATTTGACCTCGTAGAGCTTCAGGAAGCTGAGAAAATCGCGAAAAACCGATCGGAAAATTCAAAAATCGGTTTTTCGACTTTAATATATAATGGTTCTTACGTATTTTGACGCGCTGATTCCGATAATGGGGTCATTTGTCCTTTTCCGTTGAATTTGATTTTCAAAATTTTGCCAGAAATTGAGCAAAGGGTACCCTCTTTCGATTTTTTCGAAAATTTCAAAATCGGTTTTTCGACCTCAGTATATAGTGATTCTTACGTATTTTGACGCGCTGATTCCGAAAATGGGGTCATTTGAACTCGAAGAGCTTCAGAAAGCTGAGAAAATCGCGAAAAACCGATCGGAAAATTTCAAAATCGGTTTTTCGACTTAAATATATAGTGATTCCTTCGTATTTTGACGTGCTGATTCCGAAAATGGTGTTATTTGAACTCGTAGAGCTTCAGGAAGCTGAGAAAATCGCGAAAAACCGATCGGAAAATTCAAAAATCGGTTTTTCGACTTTAATATATAGTGATTCTTACGTATTTTGACGCGCTGATTCCGAAAATGGGGTCATTTGAACTCGTAGAGCTTCAGAAAGCTGAGAAAATCGCGAAAAACCGATCGGAAAATTTCAAAATCGGTTTTTCGACTTAAATATATAGTGATTCCTTCGTATTTTGACGCGCTGATTCCGAAAATGGTGTTATTTGAACTCGTAGAGCTTCAGGAAGCTGAGAATATCGCGAAAAACCGATCGGAAAATTCAAAAATCGGTTTTTCGGCTTTAATATATAGTGATTCTTACGTATTTTGACGCGCTGATTCCGAAAATGGTGTTATTTGAACTCGTAGATCTTCAAGAAGCTGAGAAAATCGCGAAAAACCGATCGGAAAATTCAAAAATCGGTTTTTCGACTTTAATATATAATGATTCTTACGTATTTTGACGCGCTGATTCCGAAAATGGTGTTATTTGACCTCGTAGAGCTTCAGGAAGCTGAGAAAATCGCGAAAAACCGATCGGAAAATTCAAAAATCGGTTTTTCGACTTTAATATATAGTGATTCTTACGTATTTTGACGCGCTGATTCCGAAAATGGTGTTATTTGTACTCGTAGAGCTTCAGGAAGCTGAGAAAATCGCGAAAAACCGATCGGAAAATTTCAAAATCGGTTTTTCGACTTAAATATATAGTGATTCTTTCGTATTTTGACGCGCTGATTCCGAAAATGGGGTCATTTGTCCTTTTCCGTTGAATTTGATTTTCAAAATTTTGCCAGAAATTGAGCAAAGGGTACCCCCTTTCGATTTTTTCGAAAATTTCAAAATCGGTTTTTCGACCTCAGTATATAGTGATTCTTATGTATTTTGACGCGCTGATTCCGAAAATGGGGTCATTTGAACTCGTAGAGCTTCAGGAAGCTGAGAAAATCGCGAAAAACCGATCGGAAAATTCAAAAATCGGTTTTTCGACTTCAATATATAATGATTCTCACGTATTTTGACGCGCTGATTCCGAAAAGGGTGTTATTTGAACTCGTAGAGCTTCAGGAAGCTGAGAAAATCGCGAAAAACCGATCGGAAAATTCAAAAATCGGTTTTTCGACTTTAATATATAATGATTCTTACGTATTTTGACGCGCTGATTCCGAAAATGGTGTTATTTGAACTCGTAGAGCTCCAGGAAGCTGAGAAAATCGCGAAAAACCGATCGGAAAATTCAAAAATCGGTTTTTCGACTTCAATATATAGTGATTCTTACGTATTTTGACACGCTGATTCCGAAAATGGTGTTTTTTGAACTCGTAGAGCTTCAGGAAGCTGAGATAATCGCGAAAAACCGATCGGAAAATTCAAAAATCGGTTTTTCGACTTTAATATATAATGATTCTTACGTATTTTGATGCGCTGATTCCGAAAATGGGGTCATTTGTCCTTTTCCGTTGAATTTGATTTTCAAAATTTTGCCAGAAATTGAGCAAAGGGTACCCCCTTTCGATTTTTTCGAAAATTTCAAAATCGGTTTTTCGACCTCAGTATATAGTGATTCTTACGTATTTTGACGCGCTGATTCCGAAAATGGGGTCATTTGAACTCGTAGAGCTTCAGAAAGCTGAGAAAATCGCGAAAAACCGATCGGAAAATTTCAAAATCGGTTTTTCGACTTAAATATATAGTGATTCCTTCGTATTTTGACGCGCTGATTCCGAAAATGGTGTTATTTGAACTCGTAGAGCTTCAGGAAGCTGAGAAAATCGCGAAAAACCGATCGGAAAATTCAAAAATCGGTTTTTCGACTTTAATATATAGTGATTCTTACGTATTTTGACGCGCTGATTCCGAAAATGGTGTTATTTGAACTCGTAGAATTTCAGGAAGCTGAGAAAATCGCGAAAAACCGATCGGAAAATTCAAAAATCGGTTTTTCGACTTTAATATATAATGATTCTTACGTATTTTGACGCGCTGATTCCGAAAATGGTGTTATTTGAACTCGTAGAGCTTCAGGAAGCTGAGAAAATGGCGAAAAACCGATCGGAAAATTCAAAAATCGGTTTTTCGACTTTAATATATAGTGATTCTTACGTATTTTGACGCGCTGATTCCGAAAATGGTGTTATTTGAACTCGTAGAGCTTCAGGAAGCTGAGATAATCGCGAAAAACCGATCGGAAAATTCAAAAATCGGTTTTTCGACTTTAATATATAATGATTCTTACGTATTTTGACGCGCTGATTCCGAAAATGGTGTTATTTGTACTCGTAGAGCTTCAGGAAGCTGAGAAAATCGCGAAAAACCGATCGGAAAATTTCAAAATCGGTTTTTCGACTCAAATATATAGTGATTCTTTCGTATTTTGACGCGCTGATTCCGAAAATGGGGTCATTTGTCCTTTTCCGTTGAATTTGATTTTCAAAATTTTGCCAGAAATTGAGCAAAGGGTACCCCCTTTCGATTTTTTCGAAAATTTCAAAATCGGTTTTTCGACCTCAGTATATAGTGATTCTTACGTATTTTGACGCGCTGATTCCGAAAATGGGGTCATTTGAACTCGAAGAGCTTCAGAAAGCTGAGAAAATCGCGAAAAACCGATCGGAAAATTTCAAAATCGGTTTTTCGACTTAAATATATAGTGATTCCTTCGTATTTTGACGTGCTGATTCCAAAAATGGTGTTATTTGAACTCGTAGAGCTTCAGGAAGCTGAGAAAATCGCGAAAAACCGATCGGAAAATTCAAAAATCGGTTTTTCGACTTTAATATATAGTGATTCTTACGTATTTTGACGCGCTGATTCCGAAAATGGGGTCATTTGAACTCGTAGAGCTTCAGAAAGCTGAGAAAATCGCGAAAAACCGATCGGAAAATTTCAAAATCGGTTTTTCGACTTAAATATATAGTGATTCCTTCGTATTTTGACGCGCTGATTCCGAAAATGGTGTTATTTGAACTCGTAGAGCTTCAGGAAGCTGAGAAAATCGCGAAAAACCGATCGGAAAATTCAAAAATCGGTTTTTCGACTTTAATATATAGTGATTCTTACGTATTTTGACGCGCTGATTCCGAAAATGGTGTTATTTGAACTCGTAGAGCTTCAGGAAGCTGAGAAAATCGCGAAAAACCGATCGGAAAATTCAAAAATCGGTTTTTCGACTTTAATATATAATGATTCTTACGTATTTTGACGCGCTGATTCCGAAAATGGTGTTATTTGACCTCGTAGAGCTTCAGGAAGCTGAGAAAATCGCGAAAAACCGATCGGAAAATTTAAGAATCGGTTTTTCGACTTTAGTATATAGTGATTCTTACGTATTTTGACGCGCTAATGCCGAAAATGGTGTTATTTGTACTCGTTGAGCTTCAGGAAGCTGAGAAAATCGCGAAAAACCGATCGGAAAATTTCAAAATCGGTTTTTCGACTTAAATATATAGTGATTCTTTCGTATTTTGACGCGCTGATTCCGAAAATGGGGTCATTTGTCCTTTTCCGTTGAATTTGATTTTCAAAATTTTGCCAGAAATTGAGCAAAGGGTACCCCCTTTCGATTTTTTCGAAAATTTCAAAATCGGTTATTTGACCTCAGTATATAGTGATTCTCATGTATTTTGACGCGCTGATTCCGAAAATGGGGTCATTTGAACTCGTAGAGCTTCAGGAAGCTGAGAAAATCGCGAAAAACCGATCGGAAAACTCAAAAATCGGTTTTTCGACTTCAATACATAATGATTCTTACGTATTTTGACGCGCTGATTCCGAAAATGGTGTTATTTGAACTCGTAGAGCTTCAGGAAGCTGAGAAAATCGCGAAAAACCGATCGGAAAATTCAAAAATCGGTTTTTCGACTTTAATATATAATGATTCTTACGTATTTTGACGCGCTGATTCCGAAAATGGTGTTATTTGACCTCGTAAAGCTTCAGGAAGCTGAGAAAATCGCGAAAAACCGATCGGAAAATTTAAGAATCGGTTTTTCGACTTTAGTATATAGTGATTCTTACGTATTTTGACGCGCTAATTCCGAAAATGGTGTTATTTGTACTCGTTGAGCTTCAGGAAGCTGAGAAAATCGCGAAAAACCGATCGGAAAATTTCAAAATCGGTTTTTCGACTTAAATATATAGTGATTCTTTCGTATTTTGACGCGCTGATTCCGAAAATGGGGTCATTTGTCCTTTTCCGTTGAATTTGATTTTCAAAATTTTGCCAGAAATTGAGCAAAGGGTACCCCCTTTCGATTTTTTCGAAAATTTCAAAATCGGTTATTCGACCTCAGTATATAGTGATTCTTATGTATTTTGACGCGCTGATTCCGAAAATGGGGTCATTTGAACTCGTAGAGCTTCAGGAAGCTGAGAAAATCGCGAAAAACCGATCGACAAAATCAAAAATCGGTTTTTCGACTTTAATATATGATGATTCTTACGTATTTTGACGCGCTGATTCCGAAAATGGTGTTATTTGAACTCGTAGAGCTTCAGGAAGCTGAGAAAATCGCGAAAAACCGATCGGAAAATTTCAAAATCGGTTTTTCGACTTAAATATATAGTGATTCTTTCGTATTTTGACGCGCTGATTCCGAAAATGGGGTCATTTGTCCTTTTCCGTTGAATTTGATTTTCAAAATTTTGCCAGAAATTGAGCAAAGGGTACCCCCTTTCGATTTTTTCGAAAATTTCAAAATCGGTTTTTCGACCTCAGTATATAGTGATTCTTATGTATTTTGACGCGCTGATTCCAAAAATGGGGTCATTTGAACTCGTAGAGCTTCAGGAAGCTGAGAAAATCGCGAAAAACCGATCGGAAAATTCAAAAATCGGTTTTTCGACTTCAATATATAATGATTCTCACGTATTTTGACGCGCTGATTCCGAAAATGGTGTTATTTGACCTCGTAGAGCTTCAGGAAGCTGAGAAAATCGCGAAAAACCGATCGGAAAATTCAAAAATCGGTTTTTCGACTTTAATATATAATGATTCTTACGTATTTTGACGCGCTGATTCCGATAATGGTGTTATTTGAACTCGTAGAGCTTCAGGAAGCTGAGAAAATCGCGAAAAACCGATCGGAAAATTCAAAAATCGGTTTTTCGACTTTAATATATAATGATTCTTACGTATTTTGACGCGCTGATTCCGAAAATTGTGTTATTTGAATTCGTAGAGCTGCAGGAAGCTGAGATAATCGCGAAAAACCGATCGGAAAATTCAAAAATCGGTTTTTCGACTTTAATATATAATGATTCTTACGTATTTTGACGCGCTGATTCCGAAAATGGGGTCATTTGTCCTTTTCCGTTGAATTTGATTTTCAAAATTTTGCCAGAAATTGAGCAAAGGGTACCCCCTTTCGATTTTTTCGAAAATTTCAAAATCGGTTTTTCGACCTCAGTATATAGTGATTCTTACGTATTTTGACGCGCTGATTCCGAAAATGGGGTCATTTGAACTCGTAGAGCTTCAGAAAGCTGAGAAAATCGCGAAAAACCGATCGGAAAATTTCAAAATCGGTTTTTCGACTTAAATATATAGTGATTCCTTCGTATTTTGACGCGCTGATTCCGAAAATGGTGTTATTTGAACTCGTAGAGCTTCAGGAAGCTGAGAAAATCGCGAAAAACCGATCGGAAAATTCAAAAATCGGTTTTTCGACTTTAATATATAGTGATTCTTACGTATTTTGACGCGCTGATTCCGAAAATGGTGTTATTTGAACTCGTAGAGCTTCAGGAAGCTGAGAAAATCGCGAAAAACCGATCGGAAAATTCAAAAATCGGTTTTTCGACTTTAATATATAGTGATTCTTACGTATTTTGACGCGCTGATTCCGAAAATGGTGTTATTTGAACTCGTAGAGCTTCAGGAAGCTGAGAAAATCGCGAAAAACCGATCGGAAAATTTCAAAATCGGTTTTTCGACTTAAATATATAGTGATTCTTTCGTATTTTGACGCGCTGATTCCGAAAATGGGGTCATTTGTCCATTTCCGTTGAATTTGATTTTCAAAATTTTGCCAGAAATTGAGCAAAGGGTTTCGATTTTTTCGAAAATTTCAAAATCGGTTTTTCGACCTCAGTATATAGTGATTCTTATATATTTTGACGCGCTGATTCCGAAAATGGGGTCATTTGAACTCGTAGAGCTTCAGGAAGCTGAGAAAATCGCGAAAAACCGATCGGAAAATTCAAAAATCGGTTTTTCGACTTCAATATATAATGATTCTCACGTATTTTGACGCGCTGATTCCGAAAATGGTGTTATTTGACCTCGTAGAGCTTCAGGAAGCTGAGAAAATCGCGAAAAACCGATCGGAAAATTCAAAAATCGGTTTTTCGACTTTAATATATAATGATTCTTACGTATTTTGACGCGCTGATTCCGATAATGGTGTTATTTGAACTCGTAGAGCTTCAGGAAGCTGAGAAAATCGCGAAAAACCGATCGGAAAATTCAAAAATCGGTTTTTCGACTTTAATATATAATGATTCTTACGTATTTTGACGCGCTGATTCCGAAAATGGTGTTATTTGAATTCGTAGAGCTTCAGGAAGCTGAGATAATCGCGAAAAACCGATCGGAAAATTCAAAAATCGGTTTTTCGACTTTAATATATAATGATTCTTACGTATTTTGACGCGCTGATTCCGAAAATGGGGTCATTTGTCCTTTTCCGTTGAATTTGATTTTCAAAATTTTGCCAGAAATTGAGCAAAGGGTACCCCCTTTCGATTTTTTCGAAAATTTCAAAATCGGTTTTTCGACCTCAGTATATAGTGATTCTTACGTATTTTGACGCGCTGATTCCGAAAATGGGGTCATTTGAACTCGTAGAGCTTCAGAAAGCTGAGAAAATCGCGAAAAACCGATCGGAAAATTTCAAAATCGGTTTTTCGACTTAAATATATAGTGATTCCTTCGTATTTTGACGCGCTGATTCCGAAAATGGTGTTATTTGAACTCGTAGAGCTTCAGGAAGCTGAGAAAATCGCGAAAAACCGATCGGAAAATTCAAAAATCGGTTTTTCGACTTTAATATATAGTGATTCTTACGTATTTTGACGCGCTGATTCCGAAAATGGGGTCATTTGAACTCGTAGAGCTTCAGGAAGCTGAGAAAATCGCGAAAAACCGATCGGAAAATTCAAAAATCGGTTTTTCGACTTTAATATATAGTGATTCTTACGTATTTTGACGCGCTGATTCCGAAAATGGGGTCATTTGAACTCGTAGAGCTTCAGAAAGCTGAGAAAATCGCGAAAAACCGATCGGAAAATTTCAAAATCGGTTTTTCGACTTAAATATATAGTGATTCCTTCGTATTCTGACGCGCTGATTCCGAAAATGGTGTTATTTGAACTCGTAGAGCTTCAGGAAGCTGAGAAAATCGCGAAAAACCGATCGGAAAATTCAAAAATCGGTTTTTCGACTTTAATATATAGTGATTCTTACGTATTTTGACGCGCTGATTCCGAAAATGGTGTTATTTGAACTCGTAGAGCTTCAGGAAGCTGAGAAAATCGCGAAAAACCGATCGAAAAATTCAAAAATCGGTTTTTCGACTTTAATATATAATGATTCTTACGTATTTTGACGCGCTGATTCCGAAAATGGTGTTATTTGACCTCGTAGAGCTTCAGGAAGCTGAGAAAATCGCGAAAAACCGATCGGAAAATTTAAAAATCGGTTTTTCGACTTTAATATATAGTGATTCTTACGTATTTTGACGCGCTGATTCCGAAAATGGTGTTATTTGTACTCGTAGAGCTTCAGGAAGCTGAGAAAATCGCGAAAAACCGATCGGAAAATTTCAAAATCGGTTTTTCGACTTAAATATATAGTGATTCTTTCGTATTTTGACGCGCTGATTCCGAAAATGGGGTCATTTGTCCTTTTCCGTTGAATTTGATTTTCAAAATTTTGCCAGAAATTGAGCAAAGGGTACCCCCTTTCGATTTTTTCGAAAATTTCAAAATCGGTTATTCGACCTCAGTATATAGTGATTCTTATGTATTTTGACGCGCTGATTCCGAAAATGGGGTCATTTGAACTCGTAGAGCTTCAGGAAGCTGAGAAAATCGCGAAAAACCGATCGAAAAAATCAAAAATCGGTTTTTCGACTTTAATATATAATGATTCTTACGTATTTTGACGCGCTGATTCCGAAAATGGTGTTATTTGAACTCGTAGAGCTTCAGGAAGCTGAGAAAATCGCGAAAAACCGATCGAAAAAATCAAAAATCGGTTTTTCGACTTTAATATATAATGATTCTTACGTATTTTGACGCGCTGATTCCGAAAATGGTCTTATTTGACCTCGTAGAGCTTCAGGAAGCTGAGAAAATCGCGAAAAACCGATCGGAAAATTCAAAAATCGGTTTTTCGACTTTAATATATAATGATTCTTACGTATTTTGACGCGCTGATTCCGAAAATGGTGTTATTTGAACTCGTAGAGCTTCAGGAAGCTGAGAAAATCGCGAAAAACCGATCAGAAAATTCAAAAATCGGTTTTTCGACTTTAATATATAATGATTCTTACGTATTTTGACGCGCTGATTCCGAAAATGGTGTTATTTGAATTCGTAGAGCTTCAGGAAGCTGAGATAATCGCGAAAAACCGATCGGAAAATTCAAAAATCGGTTTTTCGACTTTAATATATAATGATTCTTACGTATTTTGACGCGCTGATTCCGAAAATGGGGTCATTTGTCCTTTTCCGTTGAATTTGATTTTCAAAATTTTGCCAGAAATTGAGCAAAGGGTACCCCCTTTCGATTTTTTCGAAAATTTCAAAATCGGTTTTTCGACCTCAGTATATAGTGATTCTTACGTATTTTGACGCGCTGATTCCGAAAATGGGGTCATTTGAACTCGTAGAGCTTCAGAAAGCTGAGAAGATCGCGAAAAACCGATCGGAAAATTTCAAAATCGGTTTTTCGACTTAAATATATAGTGATTCCTTCGTATTTTGACGCGCTGATTCCGAAAATGGTGTTATTTGAACTCGTAGAGCTTCAGGAAGCTGAGAAAATCGCGAAAAACCGATCGGAAAATTCAAAAATCGGTTTTTCGACTTTAATATATAGTGATTCTTACGTATTTTGACGCGCTGATTCCGAAAATGGTGTTATTTGAACTCGTAGAGCTTCAGGAAGCTGAGAAAATCGCGAAAAACCGATCGGAAAATTCAAAAATCGGTTTTTCGACTTTAATATATAATGATTCTTACGTATTTTGACGCGCTGATTCCGAAAATGGTGTTATTTGACCTCGTAGAGCTTCAGGAAGCTGAGAAAATCGCGAAAAACCGATCGGAAAATTTAAAAATCGGTTTTTCGACTTTAATATATAGTGATTCTTACGTATTTTGACGCGCTGATTCCGAAAATGGTGTTATTTGTACTCGTAGAGCTTCAGGAAGCTGAGAAAATCGCGAAAAACCGATCGGAAAATTTCAAAATCGGTTTTTCGACTTAAATATATAGTGATTCTTTCGTATTTTGACGCGCTGATTCCGAAAATGGGGTCATTTGTCCTTTTCCGTTGAATTTGATTTTCAAAATTTTGCCAGAAATTGAGCAAAGGGTACCCCCTTTCGATTTTTTCGAAAATTTCAAAATCGGTTATTCGACCTCAGTATATAGTGATTCTTATGTATTTTGACGCGCTGATTCCGAAAATGGGGTCATTTGAACTCGTAGAGCTTCAGGAAGCTGAGAAAATCGCGAAAAACCGATCGAAAAAATCAAAAATCGGTTTTTCGACTTTAATATATAATGATTCTTACGTATTTTGACGCGCTGATTCCGAAAATGGTGTTATTTGAACTCGTAGAGCTTCAGGAAGCTGAGAAAATCGCGAAAAACCGATCGGAAAATTTCAAAATCGGTTTTTCGACTTAAATATATAGTGATTCTTCCGTATTTTGACGCGCTGATTCCGAAAATGGGGTCATTTGTCCTTTTCCGTTGAATTTGATTTTCAAAATTTTGCCAGAAATTGAGCAAAGGGTACCCCCTTTCGATTTTTTCGAAAATTTCAAAATCGGTTTTTCGACCTCAGTATATAGTGATTCTTATGTATTTTGACGCGCTGATTCCGAAAATGGGGTCATTTGAACTCGTAGAGCTTCAGGAAGCTGAGAAAATCGCGAAAAACCGATCGGAAAATTCAAAAATCGGTTTTTCGACTTCAATATATAATGATTCTCACGTATTTTGACGCGCTGATTCCGAAAATGGTGTTATTTGACCTCGTAGAGCTTCAGGAAGCTGAGAAAATCGCGAAAAACCGATCGGAAAATTCAAAAATCGGTTTTTCGACTTTAATATATAATGATTCTTACGTATTTTGACGCGCTGATTCCGAAAATGGTGTTATTTGAACTCGTAGAGCTTCAGGAAGCTGAGAAAATCGCGAAAAACCGATCGGAAAATTCAAAAATCGGTTTTTCGACTTTAATATATAATGATTCTTACGTATTTTGACGCGCTGATTCCGAAAATGGTGTTATTTGAATTCGTAGAGCTTCAGGAAGCTGAGATAATCGCGAAAAACCGATCGGAAAATTCAAAAATCGGTTTTTCGACTTTAATATATAATGATTCTTACGTATTTTGACGCGCTGATTCCGAAAATGGGGTCATTTGTCCTTTTCCGTTGAATTTGATTTTCAAAATTTTGCCAGAAATTGAGCAAAGGGTACCCCCTTTCGATTTTTTCGAAAATTTCAAAATCGGTTTTTCGACCTCAGTATATAGTGATTCTTACGTATTTTGACGCGCTGATTCCGAAAATGGGGTCATTTGAACTCGTAGAGCTTCAGAAAGCTGAGAAAATCGCGAAAAACCGATCGGAAAATTTCAAAATCGGTTTTTCGACTCAAATATATAGTGATTCCTTCGTATTTTGACGCGCTGATTCCGAAAATGGTGTTATTTGAACTCGTAGAGCTTCAGAAAGCTGAGAAAATCGCGAAAAACCGATCGGAAAATTTCAAAATCGGTTTTTCGACTTAAATATATAGTGATTCCTTCGTATTTTGACGCGCTGATTCCGAAAATGGTGTTATTTGAACTCGTAGAGCTTCAGGAAGCTGAGAAAATCGCGAAAAACCGATCGGAAAATTCAAAAATCGGTTTTTCGACTTTAATATATAGTGATTCTTACGTATTTTGACGCGCTGATTCCGAAAATGGTGTTATTTGAACTCGTAGAGCTTCAGGAAGCTGAGAAAATCGCGAAAAACCGATCGGAAAATTCAAAAATCGGTTATTCGACCTCAGTAAATAGTGATTCTTATGTATTTTGACGCGCTGATTCCGAAAATGGGGTCATTTGAACTCGTAGAGCTTCAGGAAGCTGAGAAAATCGCGAAAAACCGATCGGCAAATTCAAAAATCGGTTTTTCGACTTCAATATATAATGATTCTTACGTATTTTGACGCGCTGATTCCGAAAATGGTGTTATTTGATCTCGTAGAGCTTCAGGAAGCTGAGAAAATTGCGAAAAACCGATCGGAAAATTCAAAAATCGGTTTTTCGACTTTATTATATAATGATTCTTACGTATTTTGACGCGCTGATTCCGAAAATGGTGTTATTTGAACTCGTAGAGCTTCAGGAAGCTGAGAAAATCGCGAAAAACCGATCGGAAAATTCAAAAATCGGTTTTTCGACTTTAATATATAGTGATTCTTACGTATTTTGACGCGCTGATTCCGAAAATGGTGTTATTTGAACTCGTAGAGCTTCAGGAAGCTGAGATAATCGCGAAAAACCGATCGGAAAATTCAAAAATCGGTTTTTCGACTTTAATATATAATGATTCTCACGTATTTTGACGCGCTGATTCCGAAAATGGTGTTATTTGAACTCGTAGAGCTTCAGGAAGCTGAGAAAATCGCGAAAAACCGATCGGAAAATTCAAAAATCGGTTTTTCGACTTTAATATATAGTGATTCTTACGTATTTTGACGCGCTGATTCCGAAAATGGTGTTATTTGAACTCGTAGAGCTTCAGGAAGCTGAGATAATCGCGAAAAACCGATCGGAAAATTCAAAAATCGGTTTTTCGACTTTAATATATAATGATTCTCACGTATTTTGACGCGCTGATTCCGAAAATGGTGTTATTTGTACTCGTAGAGCTTCAGGAAGCTGAGAAAATCGCGAAAAACCGATCGGAAAATTTCAAAATCGGTTTTTCGACTTAAATATATAGTGATTCTTTCGTATTTTGACGCGCTGATTCCGAAAATGGGGTCATTTGTCCTTTTCCGTTGAATTTGATTTTCAAAATTTTGCCAGAAATTGAGCAAAGGGTACCCCCTTTCGATTTTTTCGAAAATTTCAAAATCGGTTATTCGACCTCAGTATATAGTGATTCTCATGTATTTTGACGCGCTGATTCCGAAAATGGGGTCATTTGAACTCGTAGAGCTTCAGGAAGCTGAGAAAATCGCGAAAAACCGATCGGAAAACTCAAAAATCGGTTTTTCGACTTCAATATATAATGATTCTTACGTATTTTGACGCGCTGATTCCGAAAATGGTGTTATTTGAACTCGTAGAGCTTCAGGAAGCTGAGAAAATCGCGAAAAACCGATCGGAAAATTCAAAAATCGGTTTTTCGACTTTAATATATAATGATTCTTACGTATTTTGACGCGCTGATTCCGAAAATGGTGTTATTTGAACTCGTAGAGCTTCAGGAAGCTGAGAAAATCGCGAAAAACCGATCGGAAAATTCAAAAATCGGTTTTTCGACTTTAATATATAGTGATTCTTACGTATTTTGACGCGCTGATTCCGAAAATGGGGTCATTTGAACTCGTAGAGCTTCAGAAAGCTGAGAAAATCGCGAAAAACCGATCGGAAAATTTCAAAATCGGTTTTTCGACTCAAATATATAGTGATTCCTTCGTATTTTGACGCGCTGATTCCGAAAATGGTGTTATTTGAACTCGTAGAGCTTCAGGAAGCTGAGAAAATCGCGAAAAACCGATCGGAAAATTCAAAAATCGGTTTTTCGACTTTAATATATAGTGATTCTTACGTATTTTGACGCGCTGATTCCGAAAATGGGGTCATTTGAACTCGTAGAGCTTCAGAAAGCTGAGAAAATCGCGAAAAACCGATCGGAAAATTTCAAAATCGGTTTTTCGACTTAAATATATAGTGATTCCTTCGTATTTTGACGCGCTGATTCCGAAAATGGTGTTATTTGAACTCGTAGAGCTTCAGGAAGCTGAGAAAATCGCGAAAAACCGATCGGAAAATTCAAAAATCGGTTTTTCGACTTTAATATATAGTGATTCTTACGTATTTTGACGCGCTGATTCCGAAAATGGTGTTATTTGAACTCGTAGAGCTTCAGGAAGCTGAGAAAATCGCGAAAAACCGATCGGAAAATTCAAAAATCGGTTATTCGACCTCAGTAAATAGTGATTCTTATGTATTTTGACGCGCTGATTCCGAAAATGGGGTCATTTGAACTCGTAGAGCTTCAGGAAGCTGAGAAAATCGCGAAAAACCGATCGGAAAATTCAAAAATCGGTTTTTCGACTTCAATATATAATGATTCTTACGTATTTTGACGCGCTGATTCCGAAAATGGTGTTATTTGATCTCGTAGAGCTTCAGGAAGCTGAGAAAATTGCGAAAAACCGATCGGAAAATTCAAAAATCGGTTTTTCGACTTTAATATATAATGATTCTTACGTATTTTGACGCGCTGATTCCGAAAATGGTGTTATTTGAACTCGTAGAGCTTCAGGAAGCTGAGAAAATCGCGAAAAACCGATCGGAAAATTCAAAAATCGGTTTTTCGACTTTAATATATAGTGATTCTTACGTATTTTGACGCGCTGATTCCGAAAATGGTGTTATTTGAACTCGTAGAGCTTCAGGAAGCTGAGATAATCGCGAAAAACCGATCGGAAAATTCAAAAATCGGTTTTTCGACTTTAATATATAGTGATTCTTACGTATTTTGACGCGCTGATTCCGAAAATGGTGTTATTTGAACTCGTAGAGCTTCAGGAAGCTGAGATAATCGCGAAAAACCGATCGGAAAATTCAAAAATCGGTTTTTCGACTTTAATATATAATGATTCTCACGTATTTTGACGCGCTGATTCCGAAAATGGTGTTATTTGTACTCGTAGAGCTTCAGGAAGCTGAGAAAATCGCGAAAAACCGATCGGAAAATTTCAAAATCGGTTTTTCGACTTAAATATATAGTGATTCTTTCGTATTTTGACGCGCTGATTCCGAAAATGGGGTCATTTGTCCTTTTCCGTTGAATTTGATTTTCAAAATTTTGCCAGAAATTGAGCAAAGGGTACCCCCTTTCGATTTTTTCGAAAATTTCAAAATCGGTTATTCGACCTCAGTATATAGTGATTCTCATGTATTTTGACGCGCTGATTCCGAAAATGGGGTCATTTGAACTCGTAGAGCTTCAGGAAGCTGAGAAAATCGCGAAAAACCGATCGGAAAACTCAAAAATCGGTTTTTCGACTTCAATATATAATGATTCTTACGTATTTTGACGCGCTGATTCCGAAAATGGTGTTATTTGAACTCGTAGAGCTTCAGGAAGCTGAGAAAATCGCGAAAAACCGATCGGAAAATTCAAAAATCGGTTTTTCGACTTTAATATATAATGATTCTTACGTATTTTGACGCGCTGATTCCGAAAATGGTGTTATTTGAACTCGTAGAGCTTCAGGAAGCTGAGAAAATCGCGAAAAACCGATCGGAAAATTCAAAAATCGGTTTTTCGACCTTAATATATAGTGATTCTTACGTATTTTGACGCGCTGATTCCGAAAATTGTGTTATTTGAACTCGTAGAGCTTCAGGAAGCTGAGATAATCGCGAAAAACCGATCGGAAAATTCAAAAATCGGTTTTTCGACTTTAATATATAATGATTCTTACGTATTTTGACGCGCTGATTCCGAAAATGGTGTTATTTGTACTCGTAGAGCTTCAGGAAGCTGAGAAAATCGCGAAAAACCGATCGGAAAATTTCAAAATCGGTTTTTCGACTTAAATATATAGTGATTCTTTCGTATTTTGACGCGCTGATTCCGAAAATGGGGTCATTTGTCCTTTTCCGTTGAATTTGATTTTCAAAATTTTGCCAGAAATTGAGCAAAGGGTACCCCCTTTCGATTTTTTCGAAAATTTCAAAATCGGTTTTTCGACCTCAGTATATAGTGATTCTTATGTATTTTGACGCGCTGATTCCGAAAATGGGGTCATTTGAACTCGTAGAGCTTCAGGAAGCTGAGAAAATCGCGAAAAACCGATCGGAAAATTCAAAAATCGGTTTTTCGACTTCAATATATAATGATTCTTACGTATTTTGACGCGCTGATTCCGAAAATGGTGTTATTTGAACTCGTAGAGCCTCAGGAAGCTGAGAAAATCGCGAAAAACCGATCGGAAAATTTCAAAATCGGTTTTTCGACTTAAATATATAGTGATTCTTTCGTATCTTGACGCGCTGATTCCGAAAATGGGGTCATTTGTCCTTTTCCGTTGAATTTGATTTTCAAAATTTTGCCAGAAATTGAGCAAAGGGTACCCCCTTTCGATTTTTTCGAAAATTTCAAAATCGGTTTTTCGACCTCAGTATATAGTGATTCTTATGTATTTTGACGCGCTGATTCCGAAAATGGGGTCATTTGAACTCGTAGAGCTTCAGGAAGCTGAGAAAATCGCGAAAAACCGATCGGAAAATTCAAAAATCGGTTTTTCGACTTCAATATATAATGATTCTTACGTATTTTGACGCGCTGATTCCGAAAATGGTGTTATTTGAACTCGTAGAGCTTCAGGAAGCTGAGAAAATCGCGAAAAACCGATCGGAAAATTCAAAAATCGGTTTTTCGACTTTAATATATAATGATTCTTACGTATTTTGACGCGCTGATTCCGAAAATGGTGTTATTTGAACTCGTAGAGCTTCAGGAAGCTGAGAAAAACGCGAAAAACCGATCGGAAAATTCAAAAATCGGTTTTTCGACTTTAATATATAGTGATTCTTACGTATTTTGACGCGCTGATTCCGAAAATGGGGTCATTTGTCCTTTTCCGTTGAATTTGATTTTCAAAATTCTGCCAGAAATTGAGCAAAGGGTACCCCCTTTCGATTTTTTCGAAAATTTCAAAATCGGTTTTTCGACCTCAGTATATAGTGATTCTTACGTATTTTGACGCGCTGATTCCGAAAATGGGGTCATTTGAACTCGTAGAGCTTCAGAAAGCTGAGAAAATCGCGAAAAACCGATCGGAAAATTTCAAAATCGGTTTTTCGACTTAAATATATAGTGATTCCTTCGTATTTTGACGCGCTGATTCCGAAAATGGTGTTATTTGAACTCGTAGAGCTTCAGGAAGCTGAGAAAATCGCGAAAAACCGATCGGAAAATTCAAAAATCGGTTTTTCGACTTTAATATATAGTGATTCTTACGTATTTTGACGCGCTGATTCCGAAAATGGTGTTATTTGAACTCGTAGAGCTTCAGGAAGCTGAGAAAATCGCGAAAAACCGATCGGAAAATTCAAAAATCGGTTTTTCGACTTTAATATATAATGATTCTTACGTATTTTGACGCGCTGATTACGAAAATGGTGTTATTTGACCTCGTAGAGCTTCAGGAAGCTGAGAAAATCGCGAAAAACCGATCGGAAAATTTAAGAATCGGTTTTTCGACTTTAGTATATAGTGATTCTTTCGTATTTTGACGCGCTGATTCCGAAAATGGGGTCATTTGTCCTTTTCCGTTGAATTTGATTTTCAAAATTTTGCCAGAAATTGAGCAAAGGGTACCCCCTTTCGATTTTTTCGAAAATTTCAAAATCGGTTATTCGACCTCAGTATATAGTGATTCTCATGTATTTTGACGCGCTGATTCCGAAAATGGGGTCATTTGAACTCGTAGAGCTTCAGGAAGCTGAGAAAATCGCGAAAAACCGATCGGAAAACTCAAAAATCGGTTTTTCGACTTCAATACATAATGATTCTTACGTATTTTGACGCGCTGATTCCGAAAATGGTGTTATTTGAACTCGTAGAGCTTCAGGAAGCTGAGAAAATCGCGAAAAACCGATCGGAAAATTCAAAAATCGGTTTTTCGACTTTAATATATAATGATTCTTACGTATTTTGACGCGCTGATTCCGAAAATGGTGTTATTTGAACTCGTAGAGCTTCAGGAAGCTGAGAAAATCGCGAAAAACCGATCGGAAAATTCAAAAATCGGTTTTTCGACTTTAATATATAGTGATTCTTACGTATTTTGACGCGCTGATTCCGAAAATTGTGTTATTTGAACTCGTAGAGCTTCAGGAAGCTGAGATAATCGCGAAAAACCGATCGGAAAATTCAAAAATCGGTTTTTCGACTTTAATATATAATGATTCTTACGTATTTTGACGCGCTGATTCCGAAAATGGTGTTATTTGTACTCGTAGAGCTTCAGGAAGCTGAGAAAATCGCGAAAAACCGATCGGAAAATTTCAAAATCGGTTTTTCGACTTAAATATATAGTGATTCTTTCGTATTTTGACGCGCTGATTCCGAAAATGGGGTCATTTGTCCTTTTCCGTTGAATTTGATTTTCAAAATTTTGCCAGAAATTGAGCAAAGGGTACCCCCTTTCGATTTTTTCGAAAATTTACAAATCGGTTTTTCGACCTCAGTATATAGTGATTCTTATGTATTTTGACGCGCTGATTCCGAAAATGGGGTCATTTGAACTCGTAGAGCTTCAGGAAGCTGAGAAAATCGCGAAAAACCGATCGGAAAATTCAAAAATCGGTTTTTCGACTTCAATATATAATGATTCTTACGTATTTTGACGCGCTGATTCCGAAAATGGTGTTATTTGTACTCGTAGAGCTTCAGGAAGCTGAGAAAATCGCGAAAAACCGATCGGAAAATTTCAAAATCGGTTTTTCGACTTAAATATATAGTGATTCTTTCGTATTTTGACGCGCTGATTCCGAAAATGGGGTCATTTGTCCTTTTCCGTTGGATTTGATTTTCAAAATTTTGCCAGAAATTGAGCAAAGGGTACCCCCATTCGATTTTTTCGAAAATTTCAAAATCGGTTATTCGACCTCAGTATATAGTGATTCTCATGTATTTTGACGCGCTGATTCCGAAAATGGGGTCATTTGAACTCGTAGAGCTTCAGGAAGCGCTGATTCCGAAAATGGTGTTATTTGAACTCGTAGAGCTTCAGGAAGCTGAGAAAATCGCGAAAAACCGATCGGAAAATTCAAAAATCGGTTTTTCGACTTTAATATATAATGATTCTTACGTATTTTGACGCGCTGATTCCGAAAATGGTGTTATTTGAACTCGTAGAGCTTCAGGAAGCTGAGAAAATCGCGAAAAACCGATCGGAAAATTCAAAAATCGGTTTTTCGACTTTAATATATAGTGATTCTTACGTATTTTGACGCGCTGATTCCGAAAATTGTGTTATTTGAACTCGTAGAGCTTCAGGAAGCTGAGATAATCGCGAAAAACCGATCGGAAAATTCAAAAATCGGTTTTTCGACTTTAATATATAATGATTCTTACGTATTTTGACGCGCTGATTCCGAAAATGGTGTTATTTGTACTCGTAGAGCTTCAGGAAGCTGAGAAAATCGCGAAAAACCGATCGGAAAATTTCAAAATCGGTTTTTCGACTTAAATATATAGTGATTCTTTCGTATTTTGACGCGCTGATTCCGAAAATGGGGTCATTTGTCCTTTTCCGTTGAATTTGATTTTCAAAATTTTGCCAGAAATTGAGCAAAGGGTACCCCCTTTCGATTTTTTCGAAAATTTACAAATCGGTTTTTCGACCTCAGTATATAGTGATCCCTATGTATTTTGACGCGCTGATTCCGAAAATGGGGTCATTTGAACTCGTAGAGCTTCAGGAAGCTGAGAAAATCGCGAAAAACCGATCGGAAAATTCAAAAATCGGTTTTTCGACTTTAATATATAATGATTCTTACGTATTTTGACGCGCTGATTCCGAAAATGGTGTTATTTGAACTCGTAGAGCTTCAGGAAGCTGAGAAAATCGCGAAAAACCGATCGGAAAATTTCAAAATCGGTTTTTCGACTTAAATATATAGTGATTCTTTCGTATTTTGACGCGCTGATTCCGAAAATGGGGTCATTTGTCCATTTCCGTTGAATTTGATTTTCAAAATTTTGCCAGAAATTGAGCAAAGGGTTTCGATTTTTTCGAAAATTTCAAAATCGGTTTTTCGACCTCAGTATATAGTGATTCTTATGTATTTTGACGCGCTGATTCCGAAAATGGGGTCATTTGAACTCGTAGAGCTTCAGGAAGCTGAGAAAATCGCGAAAAACCGATCGGAAAATTCAAAAATCGGTTTTTCGACTTCAATATATAATGATTCTTACGTATTTTGACGCGCTGATTCCGAAAATGGTGTTATTTGAACTCGTAGAGCTTCAGGAAGCTGAGAAAATCGCGAAAAACCGATCGGAAAATTTCAAAATCGGTTTTTCGACTTAAATATATAGTGATTCTTTCGTATCTTGACGCGCTGATTCCGAAAATGGGGTCATTTGTCCTTTTCCGTTGAATTTGATTTTCAAAATTTTGCCAGAAATTGAGCAAAGGGTACCCCCTTTCGATTTTTTCGAAAATTTCAAAATCGGTTTTTCGACCTCAGTATATAGTGATTCTTATGTATTTTGACGCGCTGATTCCGAAAATGGGGTCATTTGAACTCGTAGAGCTTCAGGAAGCTGAGAAAATCGCGAAAAACCGATCGGAAAATTCAAAAATTGGTTTTTCGACTTTAATATATAATGATTCTTACGTATTTTGACGCGTTGATTCCGAAAATGGTGTTATTTGACCTCGAAGAGCTTCAGGAAGCTGAGAAAATCGCGAAAAACCGATCGGAAAATTTCAAAACCGGTTTTTCGACTTCAGTATATAGTGATTCTTACGTATTTTGACGCGCTAATTCCGAAAATGGTGTCATTTGACTTCGTAGAGCCTCAGGAAACTGAGAAAATCGCGAAAAACCGATCGGAAAATTTCGAAACCGGTTTTTCGACTTTAGTATATAGTGATTCTTACGTATTTTGACGCGCTGATTCCGAAAATGGTGTCATTTGACTCCGTAGAGCTTCAGGAAGCTGAGAAAATCGCGAAAAAACGATCGGAAAATTTCAAAACCGGTTTTTCGACTTTAGTATATAGTGATTCTTACGTATTTCGACGCGCTGATTCCGAAAATGGGGTCATTTGTACTTTTCCGGCGAATTTGATTTTCAAAATTTTGCCCGAAATTGAGCGAAGGGTACTTTGGATTTGGATTCTTTCGAAAATTTAAAAACCGGTTTTTCGACTTTAGTATATAGTAATTCTTACGTATTTTGACGCGCTGATTCCGAAAATGGTGTCATTTGACTTCGTAGAGCCTCAGGAAACTGAGAGAATCGCGAAAAACCGATCGGAAAATTTAGAAACCGGTTTTTCGACTTTAGTATATAGTGATTTTTACGTATTTTGACGCGCTGATTCCGAAAATGGTGTCATTTGACTCCGTAGAGCTTCAGGAAGCTGAGAAAATCGCGAAAAACCGATCGGAAAATTTCAAAACCGGTTTTTCGACTTCAGTATATAGTGATTCTTACGTATTTCGACGCGCTGATTCCGAAAATGGGGTCATTTGACTTTGTAGAGCTTCAGGAAGCTGAGAAAATCGCGAAAAACCGATCGGAAAATTTCAAAACCGGTTTTTCGACTTTAGTATATAGTGATTCATACGTATTTTGACGCGCTGATTCCGAAAATGGGGTCATTTGTACTTTTCCGGCGAATTTGATTTCCAAAATTTTGCCCGAAATTGAGCAAAGGGTACCCCCTTTGGATTTTTTCGAAAATTTAAAAACCGGTTTTTCGACTTTAGTATATAGTGATTCTTACGTATTTCGACGCGCTGATTCCGAAAATGGGGTCATTTGACTTTGTAGAGCTTCAGGAAGCTGAGAAAATCGCGAAAAACCGATCGGAAAATTCAAAAATCGGTTTTTCGACTTTAATATATAGTGATTCTTACGTATTTTGACGCGCTGATTCCGAAAATGGTGTTATTTGAACTCGTAGAGCTTCAGGAAGCTGAGAAAATCGCGAAAAACCGATCGGAAAATTCAAAAATTGGTTTTTCGACTTTAATATATAATGATTCTTACGTATTTTGACGCGATGATTCCGAAAATGGTGTTATTTGACCAAGAAGAGCTTCAGGAAGCTGAGAAAATCGCGAAAAACCGATCGGAAAATTTCAAAACCGGTTTTTCGACTTTAGTATATAGTGATTCTTACGTATTTTGACGCGCTGATTCCGAAAATGGTGTCATTTGACTCCGTAGAGCTTCAGGAAGCTGAGAAAATCGCGAAAAACCGATCGAAAAATTTCGAAACCGGTTTTTCGACTTTAGTATATAGTGATTCTTACGTATTTTGACGCGCTGATTCCGAAAATGGTGTCATTTGACTCCGTAGAGCTTCAGGAAGCTGAGAAAATCGCGAAAAACCGATCGGAAAATTTCAAAACCGGTTTTTCGACTTTAGTATATAGTGATTCTTACGTGTTTCGACGCGCTGATTCCGAAAATGGGGTCATTCGACTTCGTAGAGCTTCAGGAAGCTGAGAAAATCGCGAAAAACCGATCGGAAAATTTCGAAACCGGTTTTTCGACTTTAGTATATAGTGATTCTTACGTATTTTGACGCGCTGATTCCGAAAATGGTGTCATTTGACTCCGTAGAGCTTCAGGAAGCTGAGAAAATCGTGAAAAACCGATCGGAAAATTTCAAAACCGGTTTTTCGACTTTAGTATATAGTGATTCTTACGTATTTTGACGCGCTGATTCCGAAAATGGGGTCATTTGTACTTTTCCGGCGAATTTGATTTTCAAAATTTTGCCCGAAATTGAGCAAAGGGTACCCCCTTTGGATTTTTTCGAAAATTTAAAAACCGGTTTTTCGACTTTAGTATATGGTGATTCTTACGTATTTTGACGCGCTGATTCCGAAAATGGTGTCATTTGACTTCGTAAAGCTTCAGGAAGCTGAGAAAATCGCGAAAAACCGATCGGAAAATTCCAAAACCGGTTTTTCGACTTTAGTATATAGTGATTCTCACGTATTTTGACGCGCTGATTCCAAAAATGGTGTCATTTGACTTCGTAGAGCCTCAGGAAACTGAGAAAATCGCGAAAAACCGATCGGAAAATTTCGAAACCGGTTTTTCGACTTTAGTATATAGTGATTCTTACGTATTTTGACGCGCTGATTCCGAAAATGGTGTCATTTGACTCCGTAGAGCTTCAGGAAGCTGAGAAAATCGCGAAAAAACGATCGGAAAATTTCAAAACCGGTTTTTCGACTTTAGTATATAGTGATTCTTACGTATTTCGACGCGCTGATTCCGAAAATGGGGTCATTTGACTTCGTAGAGCTTCAGGAAGCTGAGAAAATCGCGAAAAACCGATCGGAAAATTTCAAAACCGGTTTTTCGACTTTAGTATATAGTGATTCTTACGTATTTTGACGCGCTGATTCCGAAAATGGGGTCATTTGTACTTTTCCGGCGAATTTGATTTTCAAAATTTTGCCCGAAATTGAGCAAAGGGTACTTTGGATTTGGATTCTTTCGAAAATTTAAAAACCGGTTTTTCGACTTTAGTTTATAGTGATTCTTACGTATTTTGACGCGCTGATTCCGAAAATGGTGTCATTTGACTTCGTAGAGCTTCAGGAAGCTGAGAAAATCGCGAAAAACCGATCGGAAAATTTCGAAACCGGTTTTTCGACTCTAGTATATAGTGATTCTTACGTATTTTGACGCGCTGATTCCGAAAATGGTGTCATTTGACTTCGTAAAGCTTCAGGAAGCTGAGAAAATCGCGAAAAACCGATCGGAAAATTCCAAAACCGGTTTTTCGACTTTAGTATATAGTAATTCTCACGTATTTTGACGCGCTGATTCCGAAAATGGTGTCATTTGACTTCGTAGAGCCTCAGGAAACTGAGAGAATCGCGAAAAACCGATCGGAAAATTTCGAAACCGGTTTTTCGACTTTAGTATATAATGATTTTTACGTATTTTGACGCGCTGATTCCGAAAATGGTGTCATTTGACTCCGTAGAGCTTCAGGAAGCTGAGAAAATCGCGAAAAACCGATCGGAAAACTCAAAAATCGGTTTTTCGACTTCAATACATAATGATTCTTACGTATTTTGACGCGCTGATTCCGAAAATGGTGTTATTTGAACTCGTAGAGCTTCAGGAAGCTGAGAAAATCGCGAAAAACCGATCGGAAAATTCAAAAATCGGTTTTTCGACTTTAATATATAATGATTCTTACGTATTTTGACGCGCTGATTCCGAAAATGGTGTTATTTGACCTCGTAGAGCTTCAGGAAGCTGAGAAAATCGCGAAAAACCGATCGGAAAATTTAAGAATCGGTTTTTCGACTTTAGTATATAGTGATTCTTACGTATTTTGACGCGCTAATTCCGAAAATGGTGTTATTTGAACTCGTAGAGCTTCAGGAAGCTGAGAAAATCGCGAAAAACCGATCGGAAAATTCAAAAATCGGTTTTTCGACTTTAATATATAATGATTCTTACGTATTTTGACGCGCTGATTCCGAAAATGGTGTTATTTGAACTCGTAGAGCTTCAGGAAGCTGAGAAAATCGCGAAAAACCGATCGGAAAATTCAAAAATCGGTTTTTCGACTTTAATATATAGTGATTCTTACGTATTTTGACGCGCTGATTCCGAAAATGGTGTTATTTGAACTCGTTGAGCTTCAGGAAGCTGAGAAAATCGCGAAAAACCGATCGGAAAATTCAAAAATCGGTTTTTCGACTTTAATATATAGTGATTCTTACGTATTTTGACGCGCTGATTCCGAAAATGGTGTTATTTGAACTCGTAGAGCTTCAGGAAGCTGAGAAAATCGCGAAAAACCGATCGGAAAATTCAAAAATCGGTTTTTCGACTTTAATATATAGTGATTCTTACGTATTTTGACGCGCTGATTCCGAAAATGGTGTTATTTGAACTCGTAGAGCTTCAGGAAGCTGAGAAAATCGCGAAAAACCGATCGGAAAATTCAAAAATCGGTTTTTCGACTTTAATATATAGTGATTCTTACGTATTTTGACGCGCTGATTCCGAAAATGGTGTTATTTGAACTCGTAGAGCTTCAGGAAGCTGAGAAAATCGCGAAAAACCGATCGGAAAATTCAAAAATCGGTTTTTCGACTTTGATATATAGTGATTCTTACGTATTTTGACGCGCTGATTCCGAAAATGGTGTTATTTGAACTCGTAGAGCTTCAGGAAGCTGAGAAAATCGCGAAAAACCGATCGGAAAATTCAAAAATCGGTTTTTCGACTTTAATTTATAGTGATTCTTACGTATTTTGACGCGCTGATTCCGAAAATGGTGTTATTTGAACTCGTAGAGCTTCAGGAAGCTGAGAAAATCGCGAAAAACCGATCGGAAAATTCAAAAATCGGTTTTTCGACTTTAATATATAGTGATTCTTACGTATTTTGACGCGCTGATTCCGAAAATGGGGTCATTTGTCCTTTTCCGTTGAATTTGATTTTCAAAATTTTGCCAGAAATTGAGCAAAGGGTACCCCCTTTCGATTTTTTCGAAAATTTCAATGTTCATTTTTTGACTTCAGGATATAGTGATTCTTATGTATTTTGACGCGCTGATTCCGAAAATGGTGTTATTTGAACTCGTAGAGCTTCAGGAAGCTGAGAAAATCGCGAAAAACCGATCGGAAAATTCAAAAATCGGTTTCTCGACTTTAATATATAGTGATTCTTACGTATTTTGACGCGCTGATTCCAAAAATGGTGTTATTTGAACTCGTAGAGCTTCAGAAAGCTGAGAAAATCGCGAAAAACCGATCGGAAAATTCAAAAATCGGTTTTTCGACTTTAATATATAGTGATTCTTACGTATTTTGACGCGCTGATTTCGAAAATGGGTTCATTTGTCCTTTTCCGTTGAATTTGATTTTCAAAATTTTGCCAGAAATTGAGCAAAGGGTACCCCCTTTCGATTTTTTCGAAAATTTCAATGTTCATTTTTTGACTTCAGGATATAGTGATTCTTATGTATTTTGACGCGCTGATTCCGAAAATGGTGTTATTTGAACTCGTAGAGCTTCAGGAAGCTTAGAAAATCGCGAAAAACCGATCGGAAAATTCAAAAATCGGTTTTTCGACTTTAATATATAGTGATTCTTACGTATTTTGACGCGCTGATTCCGAAAATGGTGTTATTTGAACTCGTAGAGCTTCAGGAAGCTGAGAAAATCGCGAAAAACCTATCGGAAAATTCAAAAATCGGTTTTTCGACTTTAATATATAGTGATTCTTACGTATTTTGACGCGCTGATTCCGAAAATGGGGTCATTTGTCCTTTTCCGTTGAATTTGATTTCCAAAATTTTGCCAGAAATTGAGCAATGTTCATTTTTTGACTTCAGGATATAGTGATTCTTATGTATTTTGACGCGCTGATTCCGAAAATGGTGTTATTTGAACTCGTAGAGCTTCAGGAAGCTGAGAAAATCGCGAAAAACCGATCGGAAAATTCAAAAATCGGTTTTTCGACTTTAATATATAGTGATTCTTACGTATTTTGACGCGCTGATTCCGAAAATGGTGTTATTTGAACTCGTAGAGCTTCAGGAAGCTGAGAAAATCGCGAAAAACCGATCGGAAAATTCAAAAATCGGTTTTTCGACTTTAATATATAGTGATTCTTACGTATTTTGACGCGCTGATTCCGAAAATGGTGTTATTTGAACTCGTAGAGCTTCAGGAAGCTGAGAAAATCGCGAAAAACCGATCGGAAAATTCAAAAATCGGTTTTTCGACTTTAATATATAGTGATTCTCACGTATTTTGACGCGCTGATTCCGAAAATGGGGTCATTTGTCCTTTTCCGTTGAATTTGATTTTCAAAATTTTGCCAGAAATTGAGCAAAGGGTACCCCCTTTCGATTTTTTCGAAAATTTCAATGTTCATTTTTTGACTTCAGGATATAGTGATTCTTATGTATTTTGACGCGCTGATTCCGAAAATGGTGTTATTTGAACTCGTAGAGCTTCAGGAAGCTGAGAAAATCGCGAAAAACCGATCGGAAAATTCAAAAATCGGTTTTTCGACTTTAATATATAGTGATTCTTACGTATTTTGACGCGCTGATTCCGAAAATGGTGTTATTTGAACTCGTAGAGCTTCAGGAAGCTGAGAAAATCGCGAAAAAACGATCGGAAAATTCAAAAATCGGTTTTTCGACTTTAATATATAGTGATTCTTACGTATTTTGACGCGCTGATTCCGAAAATGGTGTTATTTGAACTCGTAGAGCTTCAGGAAGCTGAGAAAATCGCAAAAAACCGATCGGAAAATTCAAAAATCGGTTTTTCGACTTTAATATATAGTGATTCTTACGTATTTTGACGCGCTGATTCCGAAAATGGTGTTATTTGAACTCGTAGAGCTTCAGGAAGCTGAGAGAATCGCGAAAAACCGATCGGAAAATTCAAAAATCGGTTTTTCGACTTTAATATATAGTGATTCTTACGTATTTTGACGCGCTGATTCCGAAAATGGTGTTATTTGAACTCGTAGAGCTTCAGGAAGCTGAGAAAATCGCGAAAAACCGATCGCAAAATTCAAAAATCGGTTTTTCGACTTTAATATATAGTGATTCTTACGTATTTTGACACGCTGATTCCGAAAATAGTGTTATTTGAACTCGTAGAGCTTCAGGAAGCTGAGAAAATCGCGAAAAACCGATCGGAAAATTCAAAAATCGGTTTTTCGACTTTAATATATAGTGATTCTTACGTATTATGACGCGCTGATTCCGAAAATGGTGTTATTTGAACTCGTAGAGCTTCAGGAAGCTGAGAAAATCACGAAAAACCGATCGGAAAATTCAAAAATCGGTTTTTCGACTTTAATATATAGTGATTCTTACGTATTTTGACGCGCTGATTCCGAAAATGGTGTTATTTGAACTCGTAGAGCTTCAGGAAGCTGAGAAAATCGCGAAAAACCGATCGGAAAATTCAAAAATCGGTTTTTCGACTTTAATGTATAGTGATTCTTACGTATTTTGACGCGCTGATTCCGGAAATGGTGTTATTTGAACTCGTAGAGCTTCAGGAAGCTGAGAAAATCGCGAAAAACCGATCGGAAAATTCAAAAATCGGTTTTTCGACTTTAATATATAGTGATTCTTACGTATTTTGACGTGCTGATTCCGAAAATGGGGTCATTTGTCCTTTTCCGTTGAATTTGATTTTCAAAATTTTGCCAGAAATTGAGCAAAGGGTACCCCCTTTCGATTTTTTCGAAAATTTCAATGTTCATTTTTTGACTTCAGGATATAGTGATTCTTATGTATTTTGACGCGCTGATTCCGAAAATGGTGTTATTTGAACTCGTAGAGCTTCAGGAAGCTGAGAAAATCGCGAAAAACCGATCGGAAAATTCAAAAATCGGTTTTTCGACTTTAATATATAGTGATTCTTACGTATTTTGACGCGCTGATTCCGAAAATGGTGTTATTTGAACTCGTAGAGCTTCAGGAAGCTGAGAAAATCGCGAAAAACCGATCGGAAAATTCAAAAATCGGTTTTTCGACTTTAATATATAGTGATTCTTACGTATTTTGACGCGCTGATTCCGAAAATGGTGTTATTTGAACTCGTAGAGCTTCAGGAAGATGAGAAAATCGCGAAAAACCGATCGGAAAATTCAAAAATCGGTTTTTCGACTTTAATATATAGTGATTCTTACGTATTTTGACGCGCTGATTCCGAAAATGGTGTTATTTGAATTCGTAGAGCTTCAGGAAGCTGAGAAAATCGCGAAAAACCGATCGGAAAATTCAAAAATCGGTTTTTCGACTTTAATATATAGTGATTCTTACGTATTTTGACGCGCTGATTCCGAAAATGGTGTTATTTGAACTCGTAGAGCTTCAGGAAGCTGAGAAAATCGCGAAAAACCGATCTGAAAATTCAAAAATCGGTTTTTCGACTTTAATATATAGTGATTCTTACGTATTTTGACGCGCTGATTCCGAAAATGGTGTTATTTGAACTCGTAGAGCTTCAGGAAGCTGAGGAAATCGCGAAAAACCGATCGGAAAATTCAAAAATCGGTTTTTCGACTTTAATATATAGTGATTCTTACGTATTTTGACGCGCTGATTCCGAAAATGGTGTTATTTGAACTCGTAGAGCTTCAGGAAGCTGAGAAAATCGCGAAAAACCGATCGGAAAATTCAAAAATCGGTTTTTCGACTTTAATATATAGTGATTCTTACGTATTTTGACGCGCTGATTCCGAAAATGGTGTTATTTGAACTCGTAGAGCTTCAGGAAGCTGAGAAAATCGCGAAAAACCGATCGCAAAATTCAAAAATCGGTTTTTCGACTTTAATATATAGTGATTCTTACGTATTTTGACGCGCTGATTCCGAAAATGGTGTTATTTGAACTCGTAGAGCTTCAGGAAGCTGAGAAAATCACGAAAAACCGATCGGAAAATTCGAAAAAAGGTTTTTCGACTTTAATATATAGTGATTCTTACGTATTTTGACGCGCTGATTCCGAAAATGGTGTTATTTGAACTCGTAGAGCTTCAGGAAGCTGAGAAAATCGCGAAAAACCGATCGGAAAATTCAAAAATCGGTTTTTCGACTTTAATATATAGTGATTCTCACGTATTTTGACGCGCTGATTCCGAAAATGGTGTTATTTGAACTCGTAGAGCTTCAGGAAGCTGAGAAAATCGCGAAAAACCGATCGGAAAATTCAAAAATCGGTTTTTCGACTTTAATATATAGTGATTCTTACGTATTTTGACGCGCTGATTCCGAAAATGGTGTTATTTGAACTCGTAGAGCTTCAGGAAGCTGAGAAAATCGCGAAAAACCGATCGGAAAATTCAAAAATCGGTTTTTCGACTTTAATATATAGTGATTCTTACGTATTTTGACGCGCTGATTCCGAAAATGGTGTTATTTGAACTCGTAGAGCTTCAGGAAGCTGAGAAAGTCGCGAAAAACCGATCGGAAAATTCAAAAATCGGTTTTTCGACTTTAATATATAGTGATTCTTACGTATTTTGACGCGCTGATTCCGAAAATGGGGTCATTTGTCCTTTTCCGTTGAATTTGATTCTCAAAATTTTGCCAGAAATTGAGCAAAGGGTACCCCCTTTCGATTTTTTCGAAAATTTCAATGTTCATTTTTTGACTTCAGGATATAGTGATTCTTATGTATTTTGACGCGCTGATTCCGAAAATGGTGTTATTTGAACTCGTAGAGCTTCAGGAAGCTGAGAAAATCGCGAAAAACCGATCGGAAAATTCAAAAATCGGTTTTTCGACTTCAATATATAGTGATTCTTACGTATTTTGACGCGCTGATTCCGAAAATGGTGTTATTTGAACTCGTAGAGCTTCAGGAAGCTGAGAAAATCGCGAAAAACCGATCGGAAAATTCAAAAATCGGTTTTTCGACTTTAATATATAGTGATTCTTACGTATTTTGATGCGCTGATTCCGAAAATGGTGTTATTTGAACTCGTAGAGCTTCAGGAAGCTGAGAAAATCGCGAAAAACCGATCGGAAAATTCAAAAATCGGTTTTTCGACTTTAATATATAGTGATTCTTACGTATTTTGACGCGCTGATTCCGAAAATGGGGTCATTTGTCCTTTTCCGTTGAATTTGATTTTCAAAATTTTGCCAGAAATTGAGCAAAGGGTACCCCCTTTCGATTTTTTCGAAAATTTCAATGTTCATTTTTTGACTTCAGGATATAGTGATTCTTATGTATTTTGACGCGCTGATTCCGAAAATGGTGTTATTTGAACTCGTAGAGCTTCAGGAAGCTGAGAAAATCGCGAAAAACCGATCGGAAAATTCAAAAATCGGTTTTTCGACTTTAATGTATAGTGATTCTTACGTATTTTGACGCGCTGATTCCGAAAATGGTGTTATTTGAACTCGTAGAGCTTCAGGAAGCTGAGAAAATCGCGAAAAACCGATCGGAAAATTCAAAAATCGGTTTTTCGACTTTAATATATAGTGATTCTCACGTATTTTGACGCGCTGATTCCGAAAATGGTGTTATTTGAACTCGTAGAGCTTCAGGAAGCTGAGAAAATCGCGAAAAACCGATCGGAAAATTCAAAAATCGGTTTTTCGACTTTAATATATAGTGATTCTTACGTATTTTGACGCGCTGATTCCGAAAATGGTGTTATTTGAACTCGTAGAGCTTCAGGAAGCTGAGAAAATCGCGAAAAACCGATCGAAAAATTTAAAAATCCGTTTTTTCGACTTTAATATATAGTGATTCTTACGTATTTTGACGCGCTGATTCCGAAAATGGTGTTATTTGAACTCGTAGAGCTTCAGGAAGCTGAGAAAATCGCGAAAAACCGATCGGAAAATTCAAAAATCGGTTTTTCGACTTTAATATATAGTGATTCTTACGTATTTTGACGCGCTGATTCCGAAAATGGGGTCATTTGCCTTTTTCCGTTGAATTTGATTTTCAAAATTTTGCCAGAAATTGAGCAAAGGGTACCCCCTTTCGATTTTTTCGAAAATTTCAATGTTCATTTTTTTTCTTCAGGATATAGTGATTCTTATGTATTTTGACGCGCTGATTCCGAAAATGGTGTTATTTGAATTCGTAGAGCTTCAGGAAGCTGAGAAAATCGCGAAAAACCGATCGGAAAATTCAAAAATCGGTTTTTCGACTTTAATATAAAGTGATTCTTACGTATTTTGACGCGCTGATTCCGAAAATGGTGTTATTTGAACTCGTAGAGCTTCAGGAAGCTGAGAAAATCGCGAAAAACCGATCGGAAAATTTAAAAATCGGTTTTTCGACTTTAATATATAGTGATTCTTACGTATTTTGACGCGCTGATTCCGAAAATGGTGTTATTTGAACTCGTAGAGCTTCAGGAAGCTGAGAAAATCGCGAAAAACCGATCGGAAAATTCAAAAATCGGTTTTTCGACTTTAATATATAGTGATTCTTACGTATTTTGACGCGCTGATTCCGAAAATGGGGTCATTTGTCCTTTTCCGTTGAATTTGATTTTCAAAATTTTGCCAGAAATTGAGCAAAGGGTACCCCCTTTCGATTTTTTCGAAAATTTCAATGTTCATTTTTTGACTTCAGGATATAGTGATTCTTATGTATTTTGACGCGCTGATTCCGAAAATGGTGTTATTTGAACTCGTAGAGCTTCAGGAAGCTGAGAAAATCGCGAAAAACCGATCGGAAAATTCAAAAATCGGTTTTTCGACTTCAATATATAGTGATTCTTACGTATTTTGACGCGCTGATTCCGAAAATGGTGTTATTTGAACTCGTAGAGCTTCAGGAAGCTGAGAAAATCGCGAAAAACCGATCGGAAAATTTAAAAATCGGTTTTTCGACTTTAATATATAGTGATTCTTACGTATTTTGACGCGCTGATTCCAAAAATGGTGTTATTTGAACTCGTAGAGCTTCAGGAAGCTGAGAAAATCGCGAAAAACCGATCGGAAAATTCAAAAATCGGTTTTTCGACTTTAATATATAGTGATTCTTACGTATTTTGACGCGCTGATTCCGAAAATGGGGTCATTTGTCCTTTTCCGTTGAATTTGATTTTCAAAATTTTGCCAGAAATTGAGCAAAGGGTACCCCCTTTCGATTTTTTCGAAAATTTCAATGTTCATTTTTTGACTTCAGGATATAGTGATTCTTATGTATTTTGACGCGCTGATTCCGAAAATGGTGTTATTTGAACTCGTAGAGCTTCAGGAAGCTTAGAAAATCGCGAAAAACCGATCGGAAAATTCAAAAATCGGTTTTTCGACTTTAATATATAGTGATTCTTACGTATTTTGACGCGCTGATTCCGAAAATGGTGTTATTTGAACTCGTAGAGCTTCAGGAAGCTGAGAAAATCGCGAAAAACCGATCGGAAAATTCAAAAATCGGTTTTTCGACTTTAATATATAGTGATTCTTACGTATTTTGACGCGCTGATTCCGAAAATGGGGTCATTTGTCCTTTTCCGTTGAATTTGATTTTCAAAATTTTGCCAGAAATTGAGCAAAGGGTACCCCCTTTCGATTTTTTCGAAAAGTTCAATGTTCATTTTTTGACTTCAGGATATAGTGATTCTTATGTATTTTGACGCGCTGATTCCGAAAATGGTGTTATTTGAACTCGTAGAGCTTCAGGAAGCTGAGAAAATCGCGAAAAACCGATCGGAAAATTCAAAAATCGGTTTTTCGACTTTAATATATAGTGATTCTTACGTATTTTGACGCGCTGATTCCGAAAATGGTGTTATTTGAACTCGTAGAGCTTCAGGAAGCTGAGAAAATCGCGAAAAACCGATCGGAAAATTCAAAAATCGGTTTTTGGACTTTAATATATAGTGATTCTTACGTATTTTGACGCGCTGATTCCGAAAATGGTGTTATTTGAACTCGTTGAGCTTCAGGAAGCTGAGAAAATCGCGAAAAACCGATCGGAAAATTCAAAAATCGGTTTTTCGACTTTAATATATAGTGATTCTTACGTATTTTGACGCGCTGATTCCGAAAATGGTACTATTTGAACTCGTAGAGCTTCAGGAAGCTGAGAAAATCGCGAAAAACCGATCGGAAAATTCAAAAATCGGTTTTTCGACTTTAATATATAGTGATTCTTACGTATTTTGACGCGCTGATTCCGAAAATGGTGTTATTTGAACTCGTAGAACTTCAGGAAGCTGAGAAAATCGCGAAAAACCGATCGGAAAATTCAAAAATCGGTTTTTCGACTTTAATATATAGTGATTCTTACGTATTTTGACGCGCTGATTCCGAAAATGGTGTTATTTGAACTCGTAGAGCTTCAGGAAGCTGAGAAAATCGCGAAAAACCGATCGGAAAATTCAAAAATCGGTTTTTCGACTTTAATATATAGTGATTCTTACGTATTTTGACGCGCTGATTCCGAAAATGGTGTTATTTGAACTCGTAGAGCTTCAGGAAGCTGAGAAAATCGCGAAAAACCGATCGGAAAATTCAAAAATCGGTTTTTCGACTTTAATATATAGTGATTCTTACGTATTTTGACGCGCTGATTCCGAAAATGGTGTTATTTGAACTCGTAGAGCTTCAGGAAGCTGAGAAAATCGCGAAAAACCGATCGGAAAATTCAAAAATCGGTTTTTCGACTTTAATATATAGTGATTCTTACGTATTTTGACGCGCTGATTCCGAAAATGGTGTTATTTGAACTCGTAGAGCTTCAGGAAGCTTAGAAAATCGCGAAAAACCGATCGGAAAATTCAAAAATCGGTTTTTCGACTTTAATATATAGTGATTCTTACGTATTTTGACGCGCTGATTCCGAAAATGGTGTTATTTGAACTCGTAGAGCTTCAGGAAGCTGAGAAAATCGCGAAAAACCGATCGGAAAATTCAAAAATCGGTTTTTCGACTTTAATATATAGTGATTCTTACGTATTTTGACGCGCTGATTCCGAAAATGGGGTCATTTGTCCTTTTCCGTTGAATTTGATTTTCAAAATTTTGCCAGAAATTGAGCAAAGGGTACCCCCTTTCGATTTTTTCGAAAAGTTCAATGTTCATTTTTTGACTTCAGGATATAGTGATTCTTATGTATTTTGACGCGCTGATTCCGAAAATGGTGTTATTTGAACTCGTAGAGCTTCAGGAAGCTGAGAAAATCGCGAAAAACCGATCGGAAAATTCAAAAATCGGTTTTTCGACTTTAATATATAGTGATTCTTACGTATTTTGACGCGCTGATTCCGAAAATGGTGTTATTTGAACTCGTAGAGCTTCAGGAAGCTGAGAAAATCGCGAAAAACCGATCGGAAAATTCAAAAATCGGTTTTTGGACTTTAATATATAGTGATTCTTACGTATTTTGACGCGCTGATTCCGAAAATGGTGTTATTTGAACTCGTTGAGCTTCAGGAAGCTGAGAAAATCGCGAAAAACCGATCGGAAAATTCAAAAATCGGTTTTTCGACTTTAATATATAGTGATTCTTACGTATTTTGACGCGCTGATTCCGAAAATGGTACTATTTGAACTCGTAGAGCTTCAGGAAGCTGAGAAAATCGCGAAAAACCGATCGGAAAATTCAAAAATCGGTTTTTCGACTTTAATATATAGTGATTCTTACGTATTTTGACGCGCTGATTCCGAAAATGGTGTTATTTGAACTCGTAGAACTTCAGGAAGCTGAGAAAATCGCGAAAAACCGATCGGAAAATTCAAAAATCGGTTTTTCGACTTTAATATATAGTGATTCTTACGTATTTTGACGCGCTGATTCCGAAAATGGTGTTATTTGAACTCGTAGAGCTTCAGGAAGCTGAGAAAATCGCGAAAAACCGATCGGAAAATTCAAAAATCGGTTTTTCGACTTTAATATATAGTGATTCTTACGTATTTTGACGCGCTGATTCCGAAAATGGTGTTATTTGAACTCGTAGAGCTTCAGGAAGCTGAGAAAATCGCGAAAAACCGATCGGAAAATTCAAAAATCGGTTTTTCGACTTTAATATATAGTGATTCTTACGTATTTTGACGCGCTGATTCCGAAAATGGTGTTATTTGAACTCGTAGAGCTTCAGGAAGCTGAGAAAATCGCGAAAAACCGATCGGAAAATTCAAAAATCGGTTTTTCGACTTTAATATATAGTGATTCTTACGTATTTTGACGCGCTGATTCCGAAAATGGTGTTATTTGAACTCGTAGAGCTTCAGGAAGCTGAGAAAATCGCGAAAAACCGATCGGAAAATTCAAAAATCGGTTTTTCGACTTTGATATATAGTGATTCTTACGTATTTTGACGCGCTGATTCCGAAAATGGTGTTATTTGAACTCGTAGAGCTTCAGGAAGCTGAGAAAATCGCGAAAAACCGATCGGAAAATTCAAAAATCGGTTTTTCGACTTTAATTTATAGTGATTCTTACGTATTTTGACGCGCTGATTCCGAAAATGGTGTTATTTGAACTCGTAGAGCTTCAGGAAGCTGAGAAAATCGCGAAAAACCGATCGGAAAATTCAAAAATCGGTTTTTCGACTTTAATATATAGTGATTCTTACGTATTTTGACGCGCTGATTCCGAAAATGGGGTCATTTGTCCTTTTCCGTTGAATTTGATTTTCAAAATTTTGCCAGAAATTGAGCAAAGGGTACCCCCTTTCGATTTTTTCGAAAATTTCAATGTTCATTTTTTGACTTCAGGATATAGTGATTCTTATGTATTATGACGCGCTGATTCCGAAAATGGTGTTATTTGAACTCGTAGAGCTTCAGGAAGCTGAGAAAATCGCGAAAAACCGATCGGAAAATTCAAAAATCGGTTTTTCGACTTTAATATATAGTGATTCTTACGTATTTTGACGCGCTGATTCCAAAAATGGTGTTATTTGAACTCGTAGAGCTTCAGAAAGCTGAGAAAATCGCGAAAAACCGATCGGAAAATTCAAAAATCGGTTTTTCGACTTTAATATATAGTGATTCTTACGTATTTTGACGCGCTGATTCCGAAAATGGGGTCATTTGTCCTTTTCCGTTGAATTTGATTTTCAAAATTTTGCCAGAAATTGAGCAAAGGGTACCCCCTTTCGATTTTTTCGAAAATTTCAATGTTCATTTTTTGACTTCAGGATATAGTGATTCTTATGTATTTTGACGCGCTGATTCCGAAAATGGTGTTATTTGAACTCGTAGAGCTTCAGGAAGCTGAGAAAATCGCGAAAAACCGATCGGAAAATTCAAAAATCGGTTTTTCGACTTTAATATATAGTGATTCTTACGTATTTTGACGCGCTGATTCCGAAAATGGTGTTATTTGAACTCGTAGAGCTTCAGGAAGCTGAGAAAATCGCGAAAAACCGATCGGAAAATTTAAAAATCGGTTTTTCGACTTTAATATATAGTGATTCTTACGTATTTTGACGCGCTGATTCCAAAAATGGTGTTATTTGAACTCGTAGAGCTTCAGGAAGCTGAGAAAATCGCGAAAAACCGATCGGAAAATTCAAAAATCGGTTTTTCGACTTTAATATATAGTGATTCTTACGTATTTTGACGCGCTGATTCCGAAAATGGGGTCATTTGTCCTTTTCCGTTGAATTTGATTTTCAAAATTTTGCCAGAAATTGAGCAAAGGGTACCCCCTTTCGATTTTTTCGAAAATTTCAATGTTCATTTTTTGACTTCAGGATATAGTGATTCTTATGTATTTTGACGCGCTGATTCCGAAAATGGTGTTATTTGAACTCGTAGAGCTTCAGGAAGCTTAGAAAATCGCGAAAAACCGATCGGAAAATTCAAAAATCGGTTTTTCGACTTTAATATATAGTGATTCTTACGTATTTTGACGCGCTGATTCCGAAAATGGTGTTATTTGAACTCGTAGAGCTTCAGGAAGCTGAGAAAATCGCGAAAAACCGATCGGAAAATTCAAAAATCGGTTTTTCGACTTTAATATATAGTGATTCTTACGTATTTTGACGCGCTGATTCCGAAAATGGGGTCATTTGTCCTTTTCCGTTGAATTTGATTTCCAAAATTTTGCCAGAAATTGAGCAATGTTTATTTTTTGACTTCAGGATATAGTGATTCTTATGTATTTTGACGCGCTGATTCCGAAAATGGTGTTATTTGAACTCGTAGAGCTTCAGGAAGCTGAGAAAATCGCGAAAAACCGATCGGAAAATTCAAAAATCGGTTTTTCGACTTTAATATATAGTGATTCTTACGTATTTTGACGCGCTGATTCCGAAAATGGTGTTATTTGAACTCGTAGAGCTTCAGGAAGCTGAGAAAATCGCGAAAAACCGATCGGAAAATTCAAAAATCGGTTTTTCGACTTTGATATATAGTGATTCTTACGTATTTTGACGCGCTGATTCCGAAAATGGTGTTATTTGAACTCGTAGAGCTTCAGGAAGCTGAGAAAATCGCGAAAAACCGATCGGAAAATTCAAAAATCGGTTTTTCGACTTTAATTTATAGTGATTCTTACGTATTTTGACGCGCTGATTCCGAAAATGGTGTTATTTGAACTCGTAGAGCTTCAGGAAGCTGAGAAAATCGCGAAAAACCGATCGGAAAATTCAAAAATCGGTTTTTCGACTTTAATATATAGTGATTCTTACGTATTTTGACGCGCTGATTCCGAAAATGGGGTCATTTGTCCTTTTCCGTTGAATTTGATTTTCAAAATTTTGCCAGAAATTGAGCAAAGGGTACCCCCTTTCGATTTTTTCGAAAATTTCAATGTTCATTTTTTGACTTCAGGATATAGTGATTCTTATGTATTATGACGCGCTGATTCCGAAAATGGTGTTATTTGAACTCGTAGAGCTTCAGGAAGCTGAGAAAATCGCGAAAAACCGATCGGAAAATTCAAAAATCGGTTTTTCGACTTTAATATATAGTGATTCTTACGTATTTTGACGCGCTGATTCCAAAAATGGTGTTATTTGAACTCGTAGAGCTTCAGAAAGCTGAGAAAATCGCGAAAAACCGATCGGAAAATTCAAAAATCGGTTTTTCGACTTTAATATATAGTGATTCTTACGTATTTTGACGCGCTGATTCCGAAAATGGGGTCATTTGTCCTTTTCCGTTGAATTTGATTTTCAAAATTTTGCCAGAAATTGAGCAAAGGGTACCCCTTTCGATTTTTTCGAAAATTTCAATGTTCATTTTTTGACTTCAGGATATAGTGATTCTTATGTATTTTGACGCGCTGATTCCGAAAATGGTGTTATTTGAACTCGTAGAGCTTCAGGAAGCTGAGAAAATCGCGAAAAACCGATCGGAAAATTCAAAAATCGGTTTTTCGACTTTAATATATAGTGATTCTTACGTATTTTGACGCGCTGATTCCGAAAATGGTGTTATTTGAACTCGTAGAGCTTCAGGAAGCTGAGAAAATCGCGAAAAACCGATCGGAAAATTTAAAAATCGGTTTTTCGACTTTAATATATAGTGATTCTTACGTATTTTGACGCGCTGATTCCAAAAATGGTGTTATTTAAACTCGTAGAGCTTCAGGAAGCTGAGAAAATCGCGAAAAACCGATCGGAAAATTCAAAAATCGGTTTTTCGACTTTAATATATAGTGATTCTTACGTATTTTGACGCGCTGATTCCGAAAATGGGGTCATTTGTCCTTTTCCGTTGAATTTGATTTTCAAAATTTTGCCAGAAATTGAGCAAAGGGTACCCCCTTTCGATTTTTTCGAAAATTTCAATGTTCATTTTTTGACTTCAGGATATAGTGATTCTTATGTATTTTGACGCGCTGATTCCGAAAATGGTGTTATTTGAACTCGTAGAGCTTCAGGAAGCTTAGAAAATCGCGAAAAACCGATCGGAAAATTCAAAAATCGGTTTTTCGACTTTAATATATAGTGATTCTTACGTATTTTGACGCGCTGATTCCGAAAATGGTGTTATTTGAACTCGTAGAGCTTCAGGAAGCTGAGAAAATCGCGAAAAACCGATCGGAAAATTCAAAAATCGGTTTTTCGACTTTAATATATAGTGATTCTTACGTATTTTGACGCGCTGATTCCGAAAATGGGGTCATTTGTCCTTTTCCGTTGAATTTGATTTCCAAAATTTTGCCAGAAATTGAGCAATGTTTATTTTTTGACTTCAGGATATAGTGATTCTTATGTATTTTGACGCGCTGATTCCGAAAATGGTGTTATTTGAACTCGTAGAGCTTCAGGAAGCTGAGAAAATCGCGAAAAACCGATCGGAAAATTCAAAAATCGGTTTTTCGACTTTAATATATAGTGATTCTTACGTATTTTGACGCGCTGATTCCGAAAATGGTGTTATTTGAACTCGTAGAGCTTCAGGAAGCTGAGAAAATCGCGAAAAACCGATCGGAAAATTCAAAAATCGGTTTTTCGACTTTAATATATAGTGATTCTTACGTATTTTGACGCGCTGATTCCGAAAATGGTGTTATTTGAACTCGTAGAGCTTCAGGAAGCTGAGAAAATCGCGAAAAACCGATCGGAAAATTCAAAAATCGGTTTTTCGACTTTAATATATAGTGATTCTCACGTATTTTGACGCGCTGATTCCGAAAATGGGGTCATTTGTCCTTTTCCGTTGAATTTGATTTTCAAAATTTTGCCAGAAATTGAGCAAAGGGTACCCCCTTTCGATTTTTTCGAAAATTTCAATGTTCATTTTTTGACTTCAGGATATAGTGATTCTTATGTATTTTGACGCGCTGATTCCGAAAATGGTGTTATTTGAACTCGTAGAGCTTCAGGAAGCTGAGAAAATCGCGAAAAACCGATCGGAAAATTCAAAAATCGGTTTTTCGACTTCAATATATAGTGATTCTTACGTATTTTGACGCGCTGATTCCGAAAATGGTGTTATTTGAACTCGTAGAGCTTCAGGAAGCTGAGAAAATCGCGAAAAAACGATCGGAAAATTCAAAAATCGGTTTTTCGACTTTAATATATAGTGATTCTTACGTATTTTGACGCGCTGATTCCGAAAATGGTGTTATTTGAACTCGTAGAGCTTCAGGAAGCTGAGAAAATCGCAAAAAACCGATCGGAAAATTCAAAAATCGGTTTTTCGACTTTAATATATAGTGATTCTTACGTATTTTGACGCGCTGATTCCGAAAATGGTGTTATTTGAACTCGTAGAGCTTCAGGAAGCTGAAAAATCGCGAAAAACCGATCGGAAAATTCAAAAATCGGTTTTTCGACTTTAATATATAGTGATTCTTACGTATTTTGACGCGCTGATTCCGAAAATGGTGTTATTTGAACTCGTAGAGCTTCAGGCAGCTGAGAAAATCGCGAAAAACCGATCGCAAAATTCAAAAATCGGTTTTTCGACTTTAATATATAGTGATTCTTACGTATTTTGACACGCTGATTCCGAAAATAGTGTTATTTGAACTCGTAGAGCTTCAGGAAGCTGAGAAAATCGCGAAAAACCGATCGGAAAATTCAAAAATCGGTTTTTCGACTTTAATATATAGTGATTCTTACGTATTTTGACGCGCTGATTCCGAAAATGGTGTTATTTGAACTCGTAGAGCTTCAGGAAGCTGAGAAAATCACGAAAAACCGATCGGAAAATTCAAAAATCGGTTTTTCGACTTTAATATATAGTGATTCTTACGTATTTTGACGCGCTGATTCCGAAAATGGTGTTATTTGAACTCGTAGAGCTTCAGGAAGCTGAGAAAATCGCGAAAAACCGATCGGAAAATTCAAAAATCGGTTTTTCGACTTTAATGTATAGTGATTCTTACGTATTTTGACGCGCTGATTCCGAAAATGGTGTTATTTGAACTCGTAGAGCTTCAGGAAGCTGAGAAAATCGCGAAAAACCGATCGGAAAATTCAAAAATCGGTTTTTCGACTTCAATATATAGTGATTCTTACGTATTTTGACGCGCTGATTCCGAAAATGGGGTCATTTGTCCTTTTCCGTTGAATTTGATTTTCAAAATTTTGCCAGAAATTGAGCAAAGGGTACCCCCTTTCGATTTTTTCGAAAATTTCAATGTTCATTTTTTGACTTCAGGATAAAGTGATTCTTATGTATTTTGACGCGCTGATTCCGAAAATGGTGTTATTTGAACTCGTAGAGCTTCAGGAAGCTGAGAAAATCGCGAAAAACCGATCGGAAAATTCAAAAATCGGTTTTTCGACTTTAATATATAGTGATTCTTACGTATTTTGACGCGCTGATTCCGAAAATGGTGTTATTTGAACTCGTAGAGCTTCAGGAAGCTGAGAAAATCGCGAAAAACCGATCGGAAAATTCAAAAATCGGTTTTTCGACTTTAATATATAGTGATTCTTACGTATTTTGACGCGCTGATTCCGAAAATGGTGTTATTTGAACTCGTAGAGCTTCAGGAAGATGAGAAAATCGCGAAAAACCGATCGGAAAATTCAAAAACCGGTTTTTCGACTTTAATATATAGTGATTCTTACGTATTTTGACGCGCTGATTCCGAAAATGGTGTTATTTGAACTCGTAGAGCTTCAGGAAGCTGAGAAAATCGCGAAAAACCGATCTGAAAATTCAAAAATCGGTTTTTCGACTTTAATATATAGTGATTCTTACGTATTTTGACGCGCTGATTCCGAAAATGGTGTTATTTGAACTCGTAGAGCTTCAGGAAGCTGAGAAAATCGCGAAAAACCGATCGGAAAATCCAAAAATCGGTTTTTCGACTTTAATATATAGTGATTCTTACGTATTTTGACGCGCTGATTCCGAAAATGGTGTTATTTGAACTCGTAGAACTTCAGGAAGCTGAGAAAATCGCGAAAAACCGATCGGAAAATTCAAAAATCGGTTTTTCGACTTTAATATATAGTGATTCTTACGTATTTTGACGCGCTGATTCCGAAAATGGGGTCATTTGTCCTTTTCCGTTGAATTTGATTTCCAAAATTTTGCCAGAAATTGAGCAATGTTCATTTTTTGACTTCAGGATATAGTGATTCTTATGTATTTTGACGCGCTGATTCCGAAAATGGTGTTATTTGAACTCGTAGAGCTTCAGGAAGCTGAGAAAATCGCGAAAAACCGATCGGAAAATTCAAAAATCGGTTTTTCGACTTTAATATATAGTGATTCTCACGTATTTTGACGCGCTGATTCCGAAAATGGGGTCATTTGTCCTTTTCCGTTGAATTTGATTTTCAAAATTTTGCCAGAAATTGAGCAAAGGGTACCCCCTTTCGATTTTTTCGAAAATTTCAATGTTCATTTTTTGACTTCAGGATATAGTGATTCTTATGTATTTTGACGCGCTGATTCCGAAAATGGTGTTATTTGAACTCGTAGAGCTTCAGGAAGCTGAGAAAATCGTGAAAAACCGATCGGAAAATTCAAAAATCGGTTTTTCGACTTTAATATATAGTGATTCTTACGTATTTTGACGCGCTGATTCCGAAAATGGTGTTATTTGAACTCGTAGAGTTTCAGGAAGCTGAGAAAATCGCGAAAAACCGATCGGAAAATTCAAAAATCGGTTTTTCGACTTTAATATATAGTGATTCTTACGTATTTTGACGCGCTGATTCCGAAAATGGTGTTTTTTGAACTCGTAGAGCTTCAGGAAGCTGAGAAAATCGCGAAAAACCGATCGGAAAATTCAAAAATCGGTTTTTCGACTTTAATATATAGTGATTCTTACGTATTTTGACGCGCTGATTCCGAAAATGGTGTTATTTGAACTCGTAGAGCTTCAGGAAGATGAGAAAATCGCGAAAAACCGATCGGAAAATTCAAAAGTCGGTTTTTCGACTTTAATATATAGTGATTCTTACGTATTTTGACGCGCTGATTCCGAAAATGGTGTTATTTGAACTCGTAGAGCTTCAGGAAGCTGAGAAAATCGCGAAAAAACGATCGGAAAATTCAAAAATCGGTTTTTCGACTTTAATATTTAGTGATTCTTACGTATTTTGACGCGCTGATTCCGAAAATGGTGTTATTTGAACTCGTAGAGCTTCAGGAAGCTGAGAAAATCGCGAAAAACCGATCGGAAAATTCAAAAATCGGTTTTTCGACTTTAATATATAGTGATTCTTACGTATTTTGACGCGCTGATTCCGAAAATGGTGTTATTTGAACTCGTAGAGCTTCAGGAAGCTGAGAAAATCGCGAAAAACCGATCGGAAAATTCAAAAATCGGTTTTTCGACTTTAATATATAGTGATTCTTACGTATTTTGACGCGCTGATTCCGAAAATGGTGTTATTTGAACTCGTAGAGCTTCAGGAAGCTGAGAAAATCGCAAAAAACCGATCGGAAAATTCAAAAATCGGTTTTTCGACTTTAATATATAGTGATTCTTACGTATTTTGACGCGCTGATTCCGAAAATGGTGTTATTTGAACTCGTAGAGCTTCAGGAAGCTGAGAAAATCGCGAAAAACCGATCGGAAAATTCAAAAATCGGTTTTTCGACTTTAATATATAGTGATTCTTACGTATTTTGACGCGCTGATTCCGAAAATGGTGTTATTTGAACTCGTAGAGCTTCAGGAAGCTGAGAAAATCGCGAAAAACCGATCGCAAAATTCAAAAATCGGTTTTTCGACTTTAATATATAGTGATTCTTACGTATTTTGACACGCTGATTCCGAAAATAGTGTTATTTGAACTCGTAGAGCTTCAGGAAGCTGAGAAAATCGCGAAAAACCGATCGGAAAATTCGAAAATCGGTTTTTCGACTTTAATATATAGTGATTCTTACGTATTTTGACGCGCTGATTCCGAAAATGGTGTTATTTGAACTCGTAGAGCTTCAGGAAGCTGAGAAAATCACGAAAAACCGATCGGAAAATTCGAAAATCGGTTTTTCGACTTTAATATATAGTGATTCTTACGTATTTTGACGCGCTGATTCTGAAAATGGTGTTATTTGAATTCGTAGAGCTTCTGGAGGCTGAGAAAATCGCGAAAAACCGATCGGAAAATTCAAAAATCGGTTTTTCGACTTTAATGTATAGTGATTCTTACGTATTTTGACGCGCTGATTCCGAAAATGGTGTTATTTGAACTCGTAGAGCTTCAGGAAGCTGAGAAAATCGCGAAAAACCGATCGGAAAATTCAAAAATCGGTTTTTCGACTTTAATATATAGTGATTCTTACGTATTTTGACGCGCTGATTCCGAAAATGGGGTCATTTGTCCTTTTCCGTTGAATTTGATTTTCAAAATTTTGCCAGAAATTGAGCAAAGGGTACCCCCTTTCGATTTTTTCGAAAATTTCAATGTTCATTTTTTGACTTCAGGATATAGTGATTCTTATGTATTTTGACGCGCTGATTCCGAAAATGGTGTTATTTGAACTCGTAGAGCTTCAGGAAGCTGAGAAAATCGCGAAAAACCGATCGGAAAATTCAAAAATCGGTTTTTCGACTTTAATATATAGTGATTCTTACGTATTTTGACGCGCTGATTCCGAAAATGGTGTTATTTGAACTCGTAGAGCTTCAGGAAGCTGAGAAAATCGCGAAAAACCGATCGGAAAATTCAAAAATCGGTTTTTCGACTTTAATATATAGTGATTCTTACGTATTTTGACGCGCTGATTCCGAAAATGGTGTTATTTGAACTCGTAGAGCTTCAGGAAGATGAGAAAATCGCGAAAAACCGATCGGAAAATTCAAAAATCGGTTTTTCGACTTTAATATATAGTGATTCTTACGTATTTTGACGCGCTGATTCCGAAAATGGTGTTATTTGAACTCGTAGAGCTTCAGGAAGCTGAGAAAATCGCGAAAAACCGATCGGAAAATTCAAAAATCGGTTTTTCGACTTTAATATATAGTGATTCTTACGTATTTTGACGCGCTGATTCCGAAAATGGTGTTATTTGAATTCGTAGAGCTTCAGGAAGCTGAGAAAATCGCGAAAAACCGATCGGAAAATTCAAAAATCGGTTTTTCGACTTTAATATATAGTGATTCTTACGTATTTTGACGCGCTGATTCCGAAAATGGTGTTATTTGAACTCGTAGAGCTTCAGGAAGCTGAGAAAATCGCGAAAAACCGATCTGAAAATTCAAAAATCGGTTTTTTGACTTTAATATATAGTGATTCTTACGTATTTTGACGCGCTGATTCCGAAAATGGTGTTATTTGAACTCGTAGAGCTTCAGGAAGCTGAGAAAATCGCGAAAAACCGATCGGAAAATTCAAAAATCGGTTTTTCGACTTTAATATATAGTGATTCTTACGTATTTTGACGCGCTGATTCCGAAAATGGTGTTATTTGAACTCGTAGAGCTTCAGGAAGCTGAGAAAATCGCGAAAAACCGATCGCAAAATTCAAAAATCGGTTTTTCGACTTTAATATATAGTGATTCTTACGTATTTTGACACGCTGATTCCGAAAATAGTGTTATTTGAACTCGTAGAGCTTCAGGAAGCTGAGAAAATCGCGAAAAACCGATCGGAAAATTCAAAAATCGGTTTTTCGACTTTAATATATAGTGATTCTTACGTATTTTGACGCGCTGATTCCGAAAATGGTGTTATTTGAACTCGTAGAGCTTCAGGAAGCTGAGAAAATCACGAAAAACCGATCGGAAAATTCAAAAATCGGTTTTTCGACTTTAATATATAGTGATTCTTACGTATTTTGACGCGCTGATTCCGTAAATGGTGTTATTTGAACTCGTAGAGCTTCAGGAAGCTGAGAAAATCGCGAAAAACCGATCGGAAAATTCAAAAATCGGTTTTTCGACTTTAATATATAGTGATTCTTACGTATTTTGACGCGCTGATTCCGAAAATGGTGTTATTTGAACTCGTAGAGCTTCAGGAAGATGAGAAAATCGCGAAAAACCGATCGGAAAATTCAAAAATCGGTTTTTCGACTTTAATATATAGTGATTCTTACGTATTTTGACGCGCTGATTCCGAAAATGGTGTTATTTGAACTCGTAGAGCTTCAGGAAGCTGAGAAAATCGCGAAAAACCGATCGGAAAATTCAAAAATCGGTTTTTCGACTTTAATATATAGTGATTCTTACGTATTTTGACGCGCTGATTCCGAAAATGGTGTTATTTGAATTCGTAGAGCTTCAGGAAGCTGAGAAAATCGCGAAAAACCGATCGGAAAATTCAAAAATCGGTTTTTCGACTTTAATATATAGTGATTCTTACGTATTTTGACGCGCTGATTCCGAAAATGGTGTTATTTGAACTCGTAGAGCTTCAGGAAGCTGAGAAAATCGCGGAAAACCGATCGGAAAATTCAAAAATCGGTTTTTCGACTTTAATATATAGTGATTCTTACGAATTTTGACGCGCTGATTCCGAAAATGGGGTCATTTGTCCTTTTCCGTTGAATTTGATTTTCAAAATTTTGCCAGAAATTGAGCAAAGGGTACCCCATTTCGATTTTTTCGAAAATTTCAATGTTCATTTTTTGACTTCAGGATATAGTGATTCTTATGTATTTTGACGCGCTGATTCCGAAAATGGTGTTATTTGAACTCGTAGAGCTTCAGGAAGCTGAGAAAATCGCGAAAAACCGATCGGAAAATTCAAAAATCGGTTTTTCGACTTTAATATATAGTGATTCTTACGTATTTTGACGCGCTGATTCCGAAAATGGTGTTATTTGAACTCGTAGAGCTTCAGGAAGCTGAGAAAATCGCGAAAAACCGATCGGAAAATTCAAAAATCGGTTTTTCGACTTTAATATATAGTGATTCTTACGTATTTTGACGCGCTGATTCCGAAAATGGTGTTATTTGAACTCGTAGAGCTTCAGGAAGCTGAGAAAATCGCGAAAAACCGATCGGAAAATTCAAAAATCGGTTTTTCGACTTTAATATATAGTGATTCTTACGTATTTTGACGCGCTGATTCCGAAAATGGGGTCATTTGTCCTTTTCCGTTGAATTTGATTCTCAAAATTTTGCCAGAAATTGAGCAAAGGGTACCCCCTTTCGATTTTTTCGAAAATTTCAATGTTCATTTTTTGACTTCAGGATATAGTGATTCTTATGTATTTTGACGCGCTGATTCCGAAAATGGTGTTATTTGAACTCGTAGAGCTTCAGGAAGCTGAGAAAATCGCGAAAAACCGATCGGAAAATTCAAAAATCGGTTTTTCGACTTTAATATATAGTGATTCTTACGTATTTTGACGCGCTGATTCCGAAAATGGTGTTATTTGAACTCGTAGAGCTTCAGGAAGCTGAGAAAATCGCGAAAAACCGATCGGAAAATTCAAAAATCGGTTTTTCGACTTTAATATATAGTGATTCTTACGTATTTTGACGCGCTGATTCCGAAAATGGTGTTATTTGAACTCGTAGAGCTTCAGGAAGATGAGAAAATCGCGAAAAACCGATCGGAAAATTCAAAAATCGGTTTTTCGACTTTAATATATAGTGATTCTTACGTATTTTGACGCGCTGATTCCGAAAATGGTGTTATTTGAACTCGTAGAGCTTCAGGAAGCTGAGAAAATCGCGAAAAACCGATCGGAAAATTCAAAAATCGGTTTTTCGACTTTAATATATAGTGATTCTTACGTATTTTGACGCGCTGATTCCGAAAATGGTGTTATTTGAATTCGTAGAGCTTCAGGAAGCTGAGAAAATCGCGAAAAACCGATCGGAAAATTCAAAAATCGGTTTTTCGACTTTAATATATAGTGATTCTTACGTATTTTGACGCGCTGATTCCGAAAATGGTGTTATTTGAACTCGTAGAGCTTCAGGAAGCTGAGAAAATCGCGAAAAACCGATCTGAAAATTCAAAAATCGGTTTTTTGACTTTAATATATAGTGATTCTTACGTATTTTGACGCGCTGATTCCGAAAATGGTGTTATTTGAACTCGTAGAGCTTCAGGAAGCTGAGAAAATCGCGAAAAACCGATCGGAAAATTCAAAAATCGGTTTTTCGACTTTAATATATAGTGATTCTTACGTATTTTGACGCGCTGATTCCGAAAATGGTGTTATTTGAACTCGTAGAGCTTCAGGAAGCTGAGAAAATCGCGAAAAACCGATCGCAAAATTCAAAAATCGGTTTTTCGACTTTAATATATAGTGATTCTTACGTATTTTGACACGCTGATTCCGAAAATAGTGTTATTTGAACTCGTAGAGCTTCAGGAAGCTGAGAAAATCGCGAAAAACCGATCGGAAAATTCAAAAATCGGTTTTTCGACTTTAATATATAGTGATTCTTACGTATTTTGACGCGCTGATTCCGAAAATGGTGTTATTTGAACTCGTAGAGCTTCAGGAAGCTGAGAAAATCACGAAAAACCGATCGGAAAATTCAAAAATCGGTTTTTCGACTTTAATATATAGTGATTCTTACGTATTTTGACGCGCTGATTCCGTAAATGGTGTTATTTGAACTCGTAGAGCTTCAGGAAGCTGAGAAAATCGCGAAAAACCGATCGGAAAATTCAAAAATCGGTTTTTCGACTTTAATATATAGTGATTCTTACGTATTTTGACGCGCTGATTCCGAAAATGGTGTTATTTGAACTCGTAGAGCTTCAGGAAGATGAGAAAATCGCGAAAAACCGATCGGAAAATTCAAAAATCGGTTTTTCGACTTTAATATATAGTGATTCTTACGTATTTTGACGCGCTGATTCCGAAAATGGTGTTATTTGAACTCGTTGAGCTTCAGGAAGCTGAGAAAATCGCGAAAAACCGATCGGAAAATTCAAAAATCGGTTTTTCGACTTTAATATATAGTGATTCTTACGTATTTTGACGCGCTGATTCCGAAAATGGTGTTATTTGAATTCGTAGAGCTTCAGGAAGCTGAGAAAATCGCGAAAAACCGATCGGAAAATTCAAAAATCGGTTTTTCGACTTTAATATATAGTGATTCTTACGTATTTTGACGCGCTGATTCCGAAAATGGTGTTATTTGAACTCGTAGAGCTTCAGGAAGCTGAGAAAATCGCGAAAAACCGATCGGAAAATTCAAAAATCGGTTTTTCGACTTTAATATATAGTGATTCTTACGAATTTTGACGCGCTGATTCCGAAAATGGGGTCATTTGTCCTTTTCCGTTGAATTTGATTTCCAAAATTTTGCCTGAAATTGAGCAATGTTCATTTTTTGACTTCAGGATATAGTGATTCTTATGTATTTTGACGCGCTGATTCCGAAAATGGTGTTATTTGAACTCGTAGAGCTTCAGGAAGCTGAGAAAATCGCGAAAAACCGATCGGAAAATTCAAAAATCGGTTTTTCGACTTTAATATATAGTGATTCTTACGTATTTTGACGCGCTGATTCCGAAAATGGTGTTATTTGAACTCGTAGAGCTTCAGGAAGCTGAGAAAATCGCGAAAAACCGATCGGAAAATTCAAAAATCGGTTTTTCGACTTTAATATATAGTGATTCTTACGTATTTTGACGCACTGATTCCGAAAATGGTGTTATTTGAACTCGTAGAGCTTCAGGAAGCTGAGAAAATCGCGAAAAACCGATCGGAAAATTCAAAAATCGGTTTTTCGACTTTAATATATAGTGATTCTCACGTATTTTGACGCGCTGATTCCGAAAATGGGGTCATTTGTCCTTTTCCGTTGAATTTGATTTTCAAAATTTTGCCAGAAATTGAGCAAAGGGTACCCCCTTTCGATTTTTTCGAAAATTTCAATGTTCATTTTTTGACTTCAGGATATAGTGATTCTTATGTATTTTGACGCGCTGATTCCGAAAATGGTGTTATTTGAACTCGTAGAGCTTCAGGAAGCTGAGAAAATCGCGAAAAACCGATCGGAAAATTCAAAAATCGGTTTTTCGACTTTAATATATAGTGATTCTTACGTATTTTGACGCGCTGATTCCGAAAATGGTGTTATTTGAACTCGTAGAGCTTCAGGAAGCTGAGAAAATCGCGAAAAACCGATCGGAAAATTCAAAAATCGGTTTTTCGACTTTAATATATAGTGATTCTTACGTATTTTGACGCGCTGATTCCGAAAATGGTGTTATTTGAACTCGTAGAGCTTCAGGAAGCTGAGAAAATCGCGAAAAACCGATCGGAAAATTCAAAAATCGGTTTTTCGACTTTAATATATAGTGATTCTTACGTATTTTGACGCGCTGATTCCGAAAATGGGGTCATTTGTCCTTTTCCGTTGAATTTGATTCTCAAAATTTTGCCAGAAATTGAGCAAAGGGTACCCCCTTTCGATTTTTTCGAAAATTTCAATGTTCATTTTTTGACTTCAGGATATAGTGATTCTTATGTATTTTGACGCGCTGATTCCGAAAATGGTGTTATTTGAACTCGTAGAGCTTCAGGAAGCTGAGAAAATCGCGAAAAACCGATCGGAAAATTCAAAAATCGGTTTTTCGACTTCAATATATAGTGATTCTTACGTATTTTGACGCGCTGATTCCCTTTCGATTTTTTCGAAAATTTCAATGTTCATTTTTTGACTTCGGGATATAGTGATTCTTATGTATTTTGACGCGCTGATTCCGAAAATGGTGTTATTTGAACTCGTAGAGCTTCAGGAAGCTGAGAAAATCGCGAAAAACCGATCAGAAAATTCAAAAATCGGTTTTTCGACTTTAATATATAGTGATTCTTACGTATTTTGACGCGCTGATTCCGAAAATGGGGTCATTTGTCCTTTTCCGTTGAATTTGATTTTCAAAATTTTGCCAGAAATTGAGCAAAGGGTACCCCCTTTCGATTTTTTCGAAAATTTTCAATGTTCATTTTTTGACTTCAGGATATAGTGATTCTTATGTATTTTGACGCGCTGATTCCGAAAATGGTGTTATTTGAACTCGTAGAGCTTCAGGAAGCTGAGAAAATCGCGAAAAACCGATCGGAAAATTCAAAAATCGGTTTTTCGACTTCAATATATAGTGATTCTTACGTATTTTGACGCGCTGATTCCGAAAATGGTGTTATTTGAACTCGTAGAGCTTCAGGAAGCTGAGAAAATCGCGAAAAACCGATCGGAAAATTCAAAAATCGGTTTTTCGACTTTAATATATAGTGATTCTTACGTATTTTGACGCGCTGATTGCGAAAATGGTGTTATTTGAACTCGTAGAGCTTCAGGAAGCTGGGAAAATCGCGAAAAACCGATCGGAAAATTCAAAAATCGGTTTTTCGACTTTAATATATAGTGATTCTAACGTATTTTGACGCGCTGATTCCGAAAATGGTGTTATTTGAACTCGTAGAGCTTCAGGAAGCTGAGGAGATCGCGAAAAACCGATCGGAAAATTTCAAAATCGGTTTTTCGACTTAAATATATAGTGATTCTTTCGTATTTTGACGCGCTGATTCCGAAAATGGGGTCATTTGTCCTTTTCCGTTGAATTTGATTTTCAAAATTTTGCCAGAAATTGAGCAAAGGGTACCCCCTTTCGATTTTTTCGAAAATTTCAATGTTCATTTTTTGACTTCAGGATATAGTGATTCTTATGTATTTTGACGCGCTGATTCCGAAAATGGTGTTATTTGAATTCGTAGAGCTTCAGGAAGCTGAGAAAATCGCGAAAAACCGATCGGAAAATTTAAAAATCGGTTTTTCGACTTTAATATATAGTGATTCTTACGTATTTTGACGCGCTGATTCCGAAAATGGTGTTATTTGAACTCGTAGAGCTTCAGGAAGCTGAGAAAATCGCGAAAAACCGATCGGAAAATTCAAAAATCGGTTTTTCGACTTCAATATATAGTGATTCTTACGTATTTTGACGCGCTGATTCCGAAAATGGTGTTATTTGAACTCGTAGAGCTTCAGGAAGCTGAGAAAATCGCGAAATACCGATCGGAAAATTCAAAAATCGGTTTTTCGACTTTAATATATAGTGATTCTTACGTATTTTGACGCGCTGATTCCGAAAATGGGGTCATTTGTCCTTTTCCGTTGAATTTGATTTTCAAAATTTTGCCAGAAATTGAGCAAAGGGTACCCCCTTTTGATTTTTTCGAAAATTTCAATGTTCATTTTTTGACTTCGGGATATAGTGATTCTTATGTATTTTGACGCGCTGATTCCGAAAATGGTGTTATTTGAACTCGTAACTCGAAATTGCGAAAAACCGATCGGAAAATTCAAAAATCGGTTTTTCGACTTTAATATATAGTGATTCTTACGTATTTTGACGCGCTGATTCCGAAAATGGTGTTATTTGAACTCGTAGAGCTTCAGGAAGCTGAGAAAATCGCAAAAAACCGATCGGAAAATTCAAAAATCGGTTTTTCGACTTTAATATATAGTGATTCTTCTGTATTTTGACGCGCTGATTCCGAAAATGGTGTTATTTGAACTCGTAGAGCTTCAGGAAGCTGAGAAAATCGCGAAAAACCGATCGGAAAATTCAAAAATCGGTTTTTCGACTTTAATATATAGTGATTCTTACGTATTTTGACGCGCTGATTCCGAAAATGGTGTTATTTGAACTCGTAGAGCTTCAGGAAGCTGAGAAAATCGCGAAAAACCGATCGGAAAATTCAAAAATCAGTTTTTCGACTTTAATATATAGTGATTCTTACGTATTTTGACGCGCTGATTCCGAAAATGGGGTCATTTGTCCTTTTCCGTTGAATTTGATTTTCAAAATTTTGCCAGAAATTGAGCAAAGGGTACCCCCTTTCGATTTTTTCGAAAATTTCAATGTTCATTTTTTGACTTCAGGATATAGTGATTCTTATGTATTTTGACGCGCTGATTCCGAAAATGGTGTTATTTGAACTCGTAGAGCTTCAGGAAGCTGAGAAAATCGCGAAAAACCGATCGGAAAATTCAAAAATCGGTTTTTCGACTTTAATATATAGTGATTCTTACGTATTTTGACGCGCTGATTCCGAAAATGGTGTTATTTGAACTCGTAGAGCTTCAGGGAGCTGAAGAGATCGCGAAAAACCGATCGGAAAATTTAAAAATCGGTTTTTCGACTTTAATATATAGTGATTCTTACGTATTTTGACGCGCTGATTCCAAAAATGGTGTTATTTGAACTCGTAGAGCTTCAGGAAGCTGAGAAAATCGTGAAAAACCGATCGGAAAATTTCAAAATCGGTTTTTCGACTTAAATATATAGTGATTCTTTCGTATTTTGACGCGCTGATTCCGAAAATGGGGTCATTTGTACTTTTCCGTTGAATTTGATTTTCAAAATTTTGCCAGAAATTGAGCAAAGGGTACCCCCTTTCGATTTTTTCGAAAATTTCAATGTTCATTTTCTGACTTCAGGATATAGTGATTCTTATGTATTTTGACGCGCTGATTCCGAAAATGGTGTTATTTGAACTCGTAGAGCTTCAGGAAGCTGAGAAAATCGCGAAAAACCGATCGGAAAATTCAAAAATCGGTTTTTCGACTTTAATATATAGTGATTCTTACGTATTTTGACGCGCTGATTCCGAAAATGGTGTTATTTTAACTCGTAGAGCTTCAGGAAGCTGAGGAGATCGCGAAAAACCGATCGGAAAATTTCAAAATCGGTTTTTCGACTTAAATATATAGTGATTCTTTCGTATTTTGACGCGCTGATTCCGAAAATGGGGTCATTTGTCCTTTTCCGTTGAATTTGATTTTCAAAATTTTGCCAGAAATTGAGCAAAGGGTACCCCCTTTCGATTTTTTCGAAAATTTCAATGTTCATTTTTTGACTTCAGGATATAGTGATTCTTATGTATTTCGACGCGCTGATTCCGAAAATGGTGTTATTTGAATTCGTAGAGCTTCAGGAAGCTGAGAAAATCACGAAAAACCGATCGGAAAATTCAAAAATCGGTTTTTCGACTTTAATATATAGTGTGTCTTACGTATTTTGACGCGCTGATTCCGAAAATGGTGTTATTTGAACTCGTAGAGCTTCAGGAAGCTGAGAAAATCGCGAAAAACCGATCGGAAAATTCAAAAATCGGTTTTTCGACTTTAATGTATAGTGATTCTTACGTATTTTGACGCGCTGATTCCGAAAATGGTGTTATTTGAACTCGTAGAGCTTCAGGAAGCTAAGAAAATCGCGAAAAACCGATCGGAAAATTCAAAAATCGGTTTTTCGACTTTAATATATAGTGATTCTTACGTATTTTGACGCGCTGATTCCGAAAATGGGGTCATTTGTCCTTTTCCGTTGAATTTGATTTTCAAAATTTTGCCAGAAATTGAGCAAAGGGTACCCCCTTTCGATTTTTTCGAAAATTTTAATGTTCATTTTTTGACTTCAGGATATAGTGATTCTTATGTATTTTGACGCGCTGATTCCGAAAATGGTGTTATTTGAACTCGTAGAGCTTCAGGAAGCTGAGAAAATCGCGAAAAACCGATCGGAAAATTCAAAAATCGGTTTTTTGACTTTAATATATAGTGATTCTTACGTATTTTGACGCGCTGATTCCGAAAATGGTGTTATTTGAACTCGTAGAGCTTCAGGAAGCTGAGAAAATCGCGAAAAACCGATCGGAAAATTCAAAAATCGGTTTTTCGACTTTAATATAAAGTGATTCTCACGTATTTTGACGCGCTGATTCCGAAAATGGTGTTATTTGAACTCGTAGAGCTTCAGGAAGATGAGAAAATCGCGAAAAACCGATCGGAAAATTCAAAAATCGGTTTTTCGACTTTAATATATAGTGATTCTTACGTATTTTGACGCGCTGATTCCGAAAATGGTGTTATTTGAACTCGTAGAGCTTCAGGAAGCTGAGAAAATCGCGAAAAACCGATCGGAAAATTCAAAAATCGGTTTTTCGACTTTAATATATAGTGATTCTTACGTATTTTGACGCGCTGATTCCGAAAATGGTGTTATTTGAATTCGTAGAGCTTCAGGAAGCTGAGAAAATCGCAAAAAACCGATCGGAAAATTCAAAAATCGGTTTTTCGACTTTAATATATAGTGATTCTTACGTATTTTGACGCGCTGATTCCGAAAATGGTGTTATTTGAACTCGTAGAGCTTCAGGAAGCTGAGAAAATCGCGAAAAACCGATCGGAAAATTCAAAAATCGGTTTCTCGACTTTAATATATAGTGATTCTTACGTATTTTGACGCGCTGATTCCGAAAATGGGGTCATTTGTCCTTTTCCGTTGAATTTGATTCTCAAAATTTTGCCAGAAATTGAGCAAAGGGTACCCCCTTTCGATTTTTTCGAAAATTTCAATGTTCATTTTTTGACTTCAGGATATAGTGATTCTTATGTATTTTGACGCGCTGATTCCGAAAATGGTGTTATTTGAACTCGTAGAGCTTCAGGAAGCTGAGAAAATCGCGAAAAACCGATCGGAAAATTCAAAAATCGGTTTTTCGACTTCAATATATAGTGATTCTTACGTATTTTGACGCGCTGATTCCGAAAATGGTGTTATTTGAACTCGTAGAGCTTCAGGAAGCTGAGAAAATCGCGAAAAACCGATCGGAAAATTCAAAAATCGGTTTTTCGACTTTATTATATAGTGATTCTTACGTATTTTGACGCGCTGATTCCGAAAATGGTGTTATTTGAACTCGTAGAGCTTCAGGAAGCTGAGAAAATCGCGAAAAACCGATCGGAAAATTCAAAAATCGGTTTTTCGACTTTAATATATAGTGATTCTTACGTATTTTGACGCGCTGATTCCGAAAATGGGGTCATTTGTCCTTTTCCGTTGAATTTGATTTTCAAAATTTTGCCAGAAATTGAGCAAAGGGTACCCCCTTTCGATTTTTTCGAAAATTTCAATGTTCATTTTTTGACTTCAGGATATAGTGATTCTTATGTATTTTGACGCGCTGATTCCGAAAATGGTGTTATTTGAACTCGTAGAGCTTCAGGAAGCTGAGAAAATCGCGAAAAACCGATCGGAAAATTCAAAAATCGGTTTTTCGACTTTAATGTATAGTGATTCTTACGTATTTTGACGCGCTGATTCCGAAAATGGTGTTATTTGAACTCGTAGAGCTTCAGGAAGCTGAGAAAATCGCGAAAAACCGATCGGAAAATTCAAAAATCGGTTTTTCGACTTTAATATATAGTGATTCTTACGTATTTTGACGCGCTGATTCCGAAAATGGGGTCATTTGTCCTTTTCCGTTGAATTTGATTTTCAAAATTTTGCCAGAAATTGAGCAAAGGGTACCCCCTTTCGATTTTTTCGAAAATTTTAATGTTCATTTTTTGACTTCAGGATATAGTGATTCTTATGTATTTTGACGCGCTGATTCCGAAAATGGTGTTATTTGAACTCGTAGAGCTTCAGGAAGCTGAGAAAATCGCGAAAAACCGATCGGAAAATTCAAAAATCGGTTTTTCGACTTTAATATATAGTGATTCTTACGTATTTTGACGCGCTGATTCCGAAAATGGTGTTATTTGAACTCGTAGAGCTTCAGGAAGCTGAGAAAATCGCGAAAAACCGATCGGAAAATTCAAAAATCGGTTTTTCGACTTTAATATAAAGTGATTCTCACGTATTTTGACGCGCTGATTCCGAAAATGGTGTTATTTGAACTCGTAGAGCTTCAGGAAGATGAGAAAATCGCGAAAAACCGATCGGAAAATTCAAAAATCGGTTTTTCGACTTTAATATATAGTGATTCTTACGTATTTTGACGCGCTGATTCCGAAAATGGTGTTATTTGAACTCGTAGAGCTTCAGGAAGCTGAGAAAATCGCGAAAAACCGATCGGAAAATTCAAAAATCGGTTTTTCGACTTTAATATATAGTGATTCTTACGTATTTTGACGCGCTGATTCCGAAAATGGTGTTATTTGAATTCGTAGAGCTTCAGGAAGCTGAGAAAATCGCAAAAAACCGATCGGAAAATTCAAAAATCGGTTTTTCGACTTTAATATATAGTGATTCTTACGTATTTTGACGCGCTGATTCCGAAAATGGTGTTATTTGAACTCGTAGAGCTTCAGGAAGCTGAGAAAATCGCGAAAAACCGATCGGAAAATTCAAAAATCGGTTTTTCGACTTTAATATATAGTGATTCTTACGAATTTTGACGCGCTGATTCCGAAAATGGGGTCATTTGTCCTTTTCCGTTGAATTTGATTTTCAAAATTTTGCCAGAAATTGAGCAAAGGGTACCCCCTTTCGATTTTTTCGAAAATTTCAATGTTCATTTTTTGACTTCAGGATATAGTGATTCTTATGTATTTTGACGCGCTGATTCCGAAAATGGTGTTATTTGAACTCGTAGAGCTTCAGGAAGCTGAGAAAATCGCGAAAAACCGATCGGAAAATTCAAAAATCGGTTTTTCGACTTTAATATATAGTGATTCTTACGTATTTTGACGCGCTGATTCCGAAAATGGTGTTATTTGAACTCGTAGAGCTTCAGGAAGCTGAGAAAATCGCGAAAAACCGATCGGAAAATTCAAAAATCGGTTTTTCGACTTTAATATATAGTGATTCTTACGTATTTTGACGCGCTGATTCCGAAAATGGTGTTATTTGAACTCGTAGAGCTTCAGGAAGCTGAGAAAATCGCGAAAAACCGATCGGAAAATTCAAAAATCGGTTTCTCGACTTTAATATATAGTGATTCTTACGTATTTTGACGCGCTGATTCCGAAAATGGGGTCATTTGTCCTTTTCCGTTGAATTTGATTCTCAAAATTTTGCCAGAAATTGAGCAAAGGGTACCCCCTTTCGATTTTTTCGAAAATTTCAATGTTCATTTTTTGACTTCAGGATATAGTGATTCTTATGTATTTTGACGCGCTGATTCCGAAAATGGTGTTATTTGAACTCGTAGAGCTTCAGGAAGCTGAGAAAATCGCGAAAAACCGATCGGAAAATTCAAAAATCGGTTTTTCGACTTCAATATATAGTGATTCTTACGTATTTTGACGCGCTGATTCCGAAAATGGTGTTATTTGAACTCGTAGAGCTTCAGGAAGCTGAGAAAATCGCGAAAAACCGATCGGAAAATTCAAAAATCGGTTTTTCGACTTTATTATATAGTGATTCTTACGTATTTTGACGCGCTGATTCCGAAAATGGTGTTATTTGAACTCGTAGAGCTTCAGGAAGCTGAGAAAATCGCGAAAAACCGATCGGAAAATTCAAAAATCGGTTTTTCGACTTTAATATATAGTGATTCTTACGTATTTTGACGCGCTGATTCCGAAAATGGGGTCATTTGTCCTTTTCCGTTGAATTTGATTTTCAAAATTTTGCCAGAAATTGAGCAAAGGGTACCCCCTTTCGATTTTTTCGAAAATTTCAATGTTCATTTTTTGACTTCAGGATATAGTGATTCTTATGTATTTTGACGCGCTGATTCCGAAAATGGTGTTATTTGAACTCGTAGAGCTTCAGGAAGCTGAGAAAATCGCGAAAAACCGATCGGAAAATTCAAAAATCGGTTTTTCGACTTTAATATATAGTGATTCTTACGTATTTTGACGCGCTGATTCCGAAAATGGTATTATTTGAACTCGTAGAGCTTCAGGAAGCTGAGAAAATCGCGAAAAACCGATCGGAAAATTCAAAAATCGGTTTTTCGACTTTAATATATAGTGATTCTTACGTATTTTGACGCGCTGATTCCGAAAATGGGGTCATTTGTCCTTTTCCGTTGAATTTGATTTTCAAAATTTTGCCAGAAATTGAGCAAAGGGTACCCCCTTTCGATTTTTTCGAAAATTTCAATGTTCATTTTTTGACTTCAGGATATAGTGATTCTTATGTATTTTGACGCGCTGATTCCGAAAATGGTGTTATTTGAACTCGTAGAGCTTCAGGAAGCTGAGAAAATCGCGAAAAACCGATCGGAAAATTCAAAAATCGGTTTTTCGACTTCAATATATAGTGATTCTTACGTATTTTGACGCGCTGATTCCGAAAATGGTGTTATTTGAACTCGTAGAGCTTCAGGAAGCTGAGAAAATCGCGAAAAACCGATCGGAAAATTCAAAAATCGGTTTTTCGACTTTAATATATAGTGATTCTTACGTATTTTGACGCGCTGATTCCGAAAATGGTGTTATTTGAACTCGTAGAGCTTCAGGAAGCTGAGAAAATCGCGAAAAACCGATCGGAAAATTCAAAAATCGGTTTTTCGACTTTAATATATAGTGATTCTAACGTATTTTGACGCGCTGATTCCGAAAATGGTGTTATTTGAACTCGTAGAGCTTCAGGAAGCTGAGGAGATCGCGAAAAACCGATCGGAAAATTTCAAAATCGGTTTTTCGACTTGAATATATAGTGATTCTTTCGTATTTTGACGCGCTGATTCCGAAAATGGGGTCATTTGTCCTTTTCCGTTGAATTTGATTTTCAAAATTTTGCCAGAAATTGAGCAAAGGGTACCCCCTTTCGATTTTTTCGAAAATTTCAATGTTCATTTTTTGACTTCAGGATATAGTGATTCTTATGTATTTTGACGCGCTGATTCCGAAAATGGTGTTATTTGAATTCGTAGAGCTTCAGGAAGCTGAGAAAATCGCGAAAAACCGATCGGAAAATTTGAAAATCTGTTTTTCGACTTTAATATATAGTGATTCTTACGTATTTTGACGCGCTGATTCCGAAAATGGTGTTATTTGAACTCGTAGAGCTTCAGGAAGCTGAGAAAATCGCGAAAAACCGATCGGAAAATTCAAAAATCGGTTTTTCGACTTCAATATATAGTGATTCTTACGTATTTTGACGCGCTGATTCCGAAAATGGTGTTATTTGAACTCGTAGAGCTTCAGGAAGCTGAGAAAATCGCGAAATACCGATCGGAAAATTCAAAAATCGGTTTTTCGACTTTAATATATAGTGATTCTTACGTATTTTGACGCGCTGATTCCGAAAATGGGGTCATTTGTCCTTTTCCGTTGAATTTGATTTTCAAAATTTTGCCAGAAATTGAGCAAAGGGTACCCCATTTTGATTTTTTCGAAAATTTCAATGTTCATTTTTTGACTTCGGGATATAGTGATTCTTATGTATTTTGACGCGCTGATTCCGAAAATGGTGTTATTTGAACTCGTAACTCGAAATTGCGAAAAACCGATCGGAAAATTCAAAAATCGGTTTTTCGACTTTAATATATAGTGATTCTTACGTATTTTGACGCGCTGATTCCGAAAATGGTGTTATTTGAACTCGTAGAGCTTCAGGAAGCTGAGAAAATCGCAAAAAACCGATCGGAAAATTCAAAAATCGGTTTTTCGACTTTAATATATAGTGATTCTTCTGTATTTTGACGCGCTGATTCCGAAAATGGTGTTATTTGAACTCGTAGAGCTTCAGGAAGCTGAGAAAATCGCGAAAAACCGATCGGAAAATTCAAAAATCGGTTTTTCGACTTTAATATATAGTGATTCTTACGAATTTTGACGCGCTGATTCCGAAAATGGGGTCATTTGTCTTTTTCCGTTGAATTTGATTTTCAAAATTTTGCCAGAAATTGAGCAAAGGGTACCCCCTTTCGATTTTTTCGAAAATTTCAATGTTCATTTTTTGACTTCAGGATATAGTGATTCTTATGTATTTTGACGCGCTGATTCCGAAAATGGTGTTATTTGAACTCGTAGAGCTTCAGGAAGCTGAGAAAATCGCGAAAAACCGATCGGAAAATTCAAAAATCGGTTTTTCGACTTTAATATATAGTGATTCTTACGTATTTTGACGCGCTGATTCCGAAAATGGTGTTATTTGAACTCGTAGAGCTTCAGGAAGCTGAGAAAATCGCGAAAAACCGATCGGAAAATTCAAAAATCGGTTTTTCGACTTTAATATATAGTGATTCTTACGTATTTTGACGCGCTGATTCCGAAAATGGTGTTATTTGAACTCGTAGAGCTTCAGGAAGCTGAGAAAATCGCGAAAAACCGATCGGAAAATTCAAAAATCGGTTTTTCGACTTTAATATATAGTGATTCTTACGTATTTTGACGCGCTGATTCCGAAAATGGGGTCATTTGTCCTTTTCCGTTGAATTTGATTCTCAAAATTTTGCCAGAAATTGAGCAAAGGGTACCCCCTTTCGATTTTTTCGAAAATTTCAATGTTCATTTTTTGACTTCAGGATATAGTGATTCTTATGTATTTTGACGCGCTGATTCCGAAAATGGTGTTATTTGAACTCGTAGAGCTTCAGGAAGCTGAGAAAATCGCGAAATACCGATCGGAAAATTCAAAAATCGGTTTTTCGACTTTAATATATAGTGATTCTTACGTATTTTGACGCGCTGATTCCGAAAATGGGGTCATTTGTCCTTTTCCGTTGAATTTGATTTTCAAAATTTTGCCAGAAATTGAGCAAAGGGTACCCCCTTTCGATTTTTTCGAAAATTTCAATGTTCATTTTTTGACTTCAGGATATAGTGATTCTTATGTATTTTGACGCGCTGATTCCGAAAATGGTGTTATTTGAACTCGTAACTCGAAATTGCGAAAAACCGATCGGAAAATTCAAAAATCGGTTTTTCGACTTCAATATATAGTGATTCTTACGTATTTTGACGCGCTGATTCCGAAAATGGTGTTATTTGAACTCGTAGAGCTTCAGGAAGCTGAGAAAATCGCGAAATACCGATCGGAAAATTCAAAAATCGGTTTTTCGACTTTAATATATAGTGATTCTTACGTATTTTGACGCGCTGATTCCGAAAATGGGGTCATTTGTCCTTTTCCGTTGAATTTGATTTTCAAAATTTTGCCAGAAATTGAGCAAAGGGTACCCCCTTTTGATTTTTTCGAAAATTTCAATGTTCATTTTTTGACTTCAGGATATAGTGATTCTTATGTATTTTGACGCGCTGATTCCGAAAATGGTGTTATTTGAACTCGTAACTCGAAATTGCGAAAAACCGATCGGAAAATTCAAAAATCGGTTTTTCGACTTTAATATATAGTGATTCTTACGTATTTTGACGCGCTGATTCCGAAAATGGTGTTATTTGAACTCGTAGAGCTTCAGGAAGCTGAGAAAATCGCAAAAAACCGATCGGAAAATTCAAAAATCGGTTTTTCGACTTTAATATATAGTGATTCTTACGTATTTTGACGCGCTGATTCCGAAAATGGTGTTATTTGAACTCGTAGAGCTTCAGGAAGCTGAGAAAATCGCGAAAAACCGATCGGAAAATTCAAAAATCGGTTTTTCGACTTTAATATATAGTGATTCTTACGTATTTTGACGCGCTGATTCCGAAAATGGTGTTATTTGAACTCGTAGAGCTTCAGGAAGCTGAGAAAATCGCGAAAAACCGATCGGAAAATTCAAAAATCGGTTTTTCGACTTTAATATATAGTGATTCTTACGTATTTTGACGCGCTGATTCCGAAAATGGGGTCATTTGTCCTTTTCCGTTGAATTTGATTTTCAAAATTTTGCCAGAAATTGAGCAAAGGGTACCCCCTTTCGATTTTTTCGAAAATTTCAATGTTCATTTTTTGACTTCAGGATATAGTGATTCTTATGTATTTTGACGCGCTGATTCCGAAAATGGTGTTATTTGAACTCGTAGAGCTTCAGGAAGCTGAGAAAATCGCGAAAAACCGATCGGAAAATTCAAAAATCGGTTTTTCGACTTCAATATATAGTGATTCTTACGTATTTTGACGCGCTGATTCCGAAAATGGTGTTATTTGAACTAGTAGAGCTTCAGGAAGCTGAGAAAATCGCGAAAAACCGATCGGAAAATTCAAAAATCGGTTTTTCGACTTTAATATATAGTGATTCTTACGTATTTTGACGCGCTGATTCCGAAAATGGTGTTATTTGAACTCGTAGAGCTTCAGGAAGCTGAGAAAATCGCGAAAAACCGATCGGAAAATTCAAAAATCGGTTTTTCGACTTTAATATATAGTGATTCTTACGTATTTTGACGCGCTGATTCCGAAAATGGGGTCATTTGTCCTTTTCCGTTGAATTTGATTTTCAAAATTTTGCCAGAAATTGAGCAAAGGGTACCCCCTTTCGATTTTTTCGAAAATTTCAATGTTCATTTTTTGACTTCAGGATATAGTGATTCTTATGTATTTTGACGCGCTGATTCCGAAAATGGTGTTATTTGAACTCGTAGAGCTTCAGGAAGCTGAGAAAATCGCGAAAAACCGATCGGAAAATTCAAAAATCGGTTTTTCGACTTCAATATATAGTGATTCTTACGTATTTTGACGCGCTGATTCCGAAAATGGTGTTATTTGAACTCGTAGAGCTTCAGGAAGCTGAGAAAATCGCGAAAAACCGATCGGAAAATTCAAAAATCGGTTTTTCGACTTTAATATATAGTGATTCTTACGTATTTTGACGCGCTGATTCCGAAAATGGTGTTATTTGAACTCGTAGAGCTTCAGGAAGCTGAGAAAATCGCGAAAAACCGATCGGAAAATTCAAAAATCGGTTTTTCGACTTTAATATATAGTGATTCTAACGTATTTTGACGCGCTGATTCCGAAAATGGTGTTATTTGAACTCGTAGAGCTTCAGGAAGCTGAGGAGATCGCGAAAAACCGATCGGAAAATTTAAAAATCGGTTTTTCGACTTCAATATATAGTGATTCTTACGTATTTTGACGCGCTGATTCCAAAAATGGTGTTATTTGAACTCGTAGAGCTTCAGGAAGCTGAGAAAATCGTGAAAAACCGATCGGAAAATTTCAAAATCGGTTTTTCGACTTAAATATATAGTGATTCTTTCGTATTTTGACGCGCTGATTCCGAAAATGGGGTCATTTGTCCTTTTCCGTTGAATTTGATTTTCAAAATTTTGCCAGAAATTGAGCAAAGGGTACCCCCTTTCGATTTTTTCGAAAATTTCAATGTTCATTTTTTGACTTCAGGATATAGTGATTCTTATGTATTTTGACGCGCTGATTCCGAAAATGGTGTTATTTGAATTCGTAGAGCTTCAGGAAGCTGAGAAAATCGCGAAAAACCGATCGGAAAATTTAAAAATCGGTTTTTCGACTTTGATATATAGTGATTCTTACGTATTTTGACGCGCTGATTCCGAAAATGGTGTTATTTGAACTCGTAGAGCTTCAGGAAGCTGAGAAAATCGCGAAAAACCGATCGGAAAATTCAAAAATCGGTTTTTCGACTTCAATATATAGTGATTCTTACGTATTTTGACGCGCTGATTCCGAAAATGGTGTTATTTGAACTCGTAGAGCTTCAGGAAGCTGAGAAAATCGCGAAATACCGATCGGAAAATTCAAAAATCGGTTTTTCGACTTTAATATATAGTGATTCTTACGTATTTTGACGCGCTGATTCCGAAAATGGGGTCATTTGTCCTTTTCCGTTGAATTTGATTTTCAAAATTTTGCCAGAAATTGAGCAAAGGGTACCCCCTTTTGATTTTTTCGAAAATTTCAATGTTCATTTTTTGACTTCAGGATATAGTGATTCTTATGTATTTTGACGCGCTGATTCCGAAAATGGTGTTATTTGAACTCGTAACTCGAAATTGCGAAAAACCGATCGGAAAATTCAAAAATCGGTTTTTCGACTTTAATATATAGTGATTCTTACGTATTTTGACGCGCTGATTCCGAAAATGGTGTTATTTGAACTCGTAGAGCTTCAGGAAGCTGAGAAAATCGCAAAAAACCGATCGGAAAATTCAAAAATCGGTTTTTCGACTTTAATATATAGTGATTCTTACGTATTTTGACGCGCTGATTCCGAAAATGGTGTTATTTGAACTCGTAGAGCTTCAGGAAGCTGAGAAAATCGCGAAAAACCGATCGGAAAATTCAAAAATCGGTTTTTCGACTTTAATATATAGTGATTCTTACGAATTTTGACGCGCTGATTCCGAAAATGGGGTCATTTGTCCTTTTCCGTTGAATTTGATTTTCAAAATTTCGCCAGAAATTGAGCAAAGGGTACCCCCTTTCGATTTTTTCGAAAATTTCAATGTTCATTTTTTGACTTCAGGATATAGTGATTCTTATGTATTTTGACGCGCTGATTCCGAAAATGGTGTTATTTGAACTCGTAGAGCTTCAGGAAGCTGAGAAAATCGCGAAAAACCGATCGGAAAATTCAAAAATCGGTTTTTCGACTTTAATATATAGTGATTCTTACGTATTTTGACGCGCTGATTCCGAAAATGGTGTTATTTGAACTCGTAGAGCTTCAGGAAGCTGAGAAAATCGCGAAAAACCGATCGGAAAATTCAAAAATCGGTTTTTCGACTTTAATATATAGTGATTCTTACGTATTTTGACGCGCTGATTCCGAAAATGGTGTTATTTGAACTCGTAGAGCTTCAGGAAGCTGAGAAAATCGCGAAAAACCGATCGGAAAATTCAAAAATCGGTTTTTCGACTTTAATATATAGTGATTCTTACGTATTTTGACGCGCTGATTCCGAAAATGGGGTCATTTGTCCTTTTCCGTTGAATTTGATTCTCAAAATTTTGCCAGAAATTGAGCAAAGGGTACCCCCTTTCGATTTTTTCGAAAATTTCAATGTTCATTTTTTGACATCAGGATATAGTGATTCTTATGTATTTTGACGCGCTGATTCCGAAAATGGTGTTATTTGAACTCGTAGAGCTTCAGGAAGCTGAGAAAATCGCGAAAAACCGATCGGAAAATTCAAAAATCGGTTTTTCGACTTTAATATATAGTGATTCTTACGTATTTTGACGCGCTGATTCCGAAAATGGGGTCATTTGTCCTTTTCCGTTGAATTTGATTTTCAAAATTTTGCCAGAAATTGAGCAAAGGGTACCCCCTTTCGATTTTTTCGAAAATTTCAATGTTCATTTTTTGACTTCAGGATATAGTGATTCTTATGTATTTTGACGCGCTGATTCCGAAAATGGTGTTATTTGAACTCGTAGAGCTTCAGGAAGCTGAGAAAATCGCGAAAAACCGATCGGAAAATTTAAAAATCGGTTTTTCGACTTTGATATATAGTGATTCTTACGTATTCTGACGCGCTGATTCCGAAAATGGTGTTATTTGAACTCGTAGAGCTTCAGGAAGCTGAGAAAATCGCGAAAAACCGATCGGAAAATTCAAAAATCGGTTTTTCGACTTCAATATATAGTGATTCTTACGTATTTTGACGCGCTGATTCCGAAAATGGTGTTATTTGAACTCGTAGAGCTTCAGGAAGCTGAGAAAATCGCGAAATACCGATCGGAAAATTCAAAAATCGGTTTTTCGACTTTAATATATAGTGATTCTTACGTATTTTGACGCGCTGATTCCGAAAATGGGGTCATTTGTCCTTTTCCGTTGAATTTGATTTTCAAAATTTTGCCAGAAATTGAGCAAAGGGTACCCCCTTTTGATTTTTTCGAAAATTTCAATGTTCATTTTTTGACTTCAGGATATAGTGATTCTTATGTATTTTGACGCGCTGATTCCGAAAATGGTGTTATTTGAACTCGTAACTCGAAATTGCGAAAAACCGATCGGAAAATTCAAAAATCGGTTTTTCGACTTTAATATATAGTGATTCTTACGTATTTTGACGCGCTGATTCCGAAAATGGTGTTATTTGAACTCGTAGAGCTTCAGGAAGCTGAGAAAATCGCAAAAAACCGATCGGAAAATTCAAAAATCGGTTTTTCGACTTTAATATATAGTGATTCTTACGTATTTTGACGCGCTGATTCCGAAAATGGTGTTATTTGAACTCGTAGAGCTTCAGGAAGCTGAGAAAATCGCGAAAAACCGATCGGAAAATTCAAAAATCGGTTTTTCGACTTTAATATATAGTGATTCTTACGAATTTTGACGCGCTGATTCCGAAAATGGGGTCATTTGTCCTTTTCCGTTGAATTTGATTTTCAAAATTTCGCCAGAAATTGAGCAAAGGGTACCCCCTTTCGATTTTTTCGAAAATTTCAATGTTCATTTTTTGACTTCAGGATATAGTGATTCTTATGTATTTTGACGCGCTGATTCCGAAAATGGTGTTATTTGAACTCGTAGAGCTTCAGGAAGCTGAGAAAATCGCGAAAAACCGATCGGAAAATTCAAAAATCGGTTTTTCGACTTTAATATATAGTGATTCTTACGTATTTTGACGCGCTGATTCCGAAAATGGTGTTATTTGAACTCGTAGAGCTTCAGGAAGCTGAGAAAATCGCGAAAAACCGATCGGAAAATTCAAAAATCGGTTTTTCGACTTTAATATATAGTGATTCTTACGTATTTTGACGCGCTGATTCCGAAAATGGTGTTATTTGAACTCGTAGAGCTTCAGGAAGCTGAGAAAATCGCGAAAAACCGATCGGAAAATTCAAAAATCGGTTTTTCGACTTTAATATATAGTGATTCTTACGTATTTTGACGCGCTGATTCCGAAAATGGGGTCATTTGTCCTTTTCCGTTGAATTTGATTCTCAAAATTTTGCCAGAAATTGAGCAAAGGGTACCCCCTTTCGATTTTTTCGAAAATTTCAATGTTCATTTTTTGACATCAGGATATAGTGATTCTTATGTATTTTGACGCGCTGATTCCGAAAATGGTGTTATTTGAACTCGTAGAGCTTCAGGAAGCTGAGAAAATCGCGAAAAACCGATCGGAAAATTCAAAAATCGGTTTTTCGACTTCAATATATAGTGATTCTTACGTATTTTGACGCGCTGATTCCGAAAATGGTGTTATTTGAACTCGTAGAGCTTCAGGAAGCTGAGAAAATCGCGAAAAACCGATCGGAAAATTCAAAAATCGGTTTTTCGACTTTAATATATAGTGATTCTTACGTATTTTGACGCGCTGATTCCGAAAATGGTGTTATTTGAACTCGTAGAGCTTCAGGAAGCTGAGAAAATCGCGAAAAACCGATCGGAAAATTCAAAAATCGGTTTTTCGACTTTAATATATAGTGATTCTTACGTATTTTGACGCGCTGATTCCGAAAATGGGGTCATTTGTCCTTTTCCGTTGAATTTGATTTTCAAAATTTTGCCAGAAATTGAGCAAAGGGTACCTTCGATTTTTTCGAAAATTTCAATGTTCATTTTTTGACTTCAGGATATAGTGATTCTTATGTATTTTGACGCGCTGATTCCGAAAATGGTGTTATTTGAACTCGTAGAGCTTCAGGAAGCTGAGAAAATCGCGAAAAACCGATCGGAAAATTCAAAAATCGGTTTTTCGACTTTAATATATAGTGATTCTTACGTATTTTGACGCGCTGATTCCGAAAATGGTATTATTTGAACTCGTAGAGCTTCAGGAAGCTGAGAAAATCGCGAAAAACCGATCGGAAAATTCAAAAATTGGTTTTTCGACTTTAATATATAGTGATTCTTACGTATTTTGACGCGCTGATTCCGAAAATGGTGTTATTTGAACTCGTAGAGCTTCAGGAAGCTGAGAAAATCGCGAAAAACCGATCGGAAAATTCAAAAATCGGTTTTTCGACTTTAATATATAGTGATTCTTACGTATTTTGACGCGCTGATTCCGAAAATGGTGTTATTTGAACTCGTAGAGCTTCAGGAAGCTGAGAAAATCGCGAAAAACCGATCGGAAAATTCAAAAATCGGTTTTTCGACTTTAATATATAGTGATTCTTACGTATTTTGACGCGCTGATTCCGAAAATGGGGTCATTTGTCCTTTTCCGTTGAATTTGATTCTCAAAATTTTGCCAGAAATTGAGCAAAGGGTACCCCCTTTCGATTTTTTCGAAAATTTCAATGTTCATTTTTTGACATCAGGATATAGTGATTCTTATGTATTTTGACGCGCTGATTCCGAAAATGGTGTTATTTGAACTCGTAGAGCTTCAGGAAGCTGAGAAAATCGCGAAAAACCGATCGGAAAATTCAAAAATCGGTTTTTCGACTTCAATATATAGTGATTCTTACGTATTTTGACGCGCTGATTCCGAAAATGGTGTTATTTGAACTCGTAGAGCTTCAGGAAGCTGAGAAAATCGCGAAAAACCGATCGGAAAATTCAAAAATCGGTTTTTCGACTTTAATATATAGTGATTCTTACGTATTTTGACGCGCTGATTCCGAAAATGGTGTTATTTGAACTCGTAGAGCTTCAGGAAGCTGAGAAAATCGCGAAAAACCGATCGGAAAATTCAAAAATCGGTTTTTCGACTTTAATATATAGTGATTCTTACGTATTTTGACGCGCTGATTCCGAAAATGGGGTCATTTGTCCTTTTCCGTTGAATTTGATTTTCAAAATTTTGCCAGAAATTGAGCAAAGGGTACCTTCGATTTTTTCGAAAATTTCAATGTTCATTTTTTGACTTCAGGATATAGTGATTCTTATGTATTTTGACGCGCTGATTCCGAAAATGGTGTTATTTGAACTCGTAGAGCTTCAGGAAGCTGAGAAAATCGCGAAAAACCGATCGGAAAATTCAAAAATCGGTTTTTCGACTTTAATATATAGTGATTCTTACGTATTTTGACGCGCTGATTCCGAAAATGGTATTATTTGAACTCGTAGAGCTTCAGGAAGCTGAGAAAATCGCGAAAAACCGATCGGAAAATTCAAAAATCGGTTTTTCGACTTTAATATATAGTGATTCTTACGAATTTTGACGCGCTGATTCCGAAAATGGGGTCATTTGTCCTTTTCCGTTGAATTTGATTTTCAAAATTTCGCCAGAAATTGAGCAAAGGGTACCCCCTTTCGATTTTTTCGAAAATTTCAATGTTCATTTTTTGACTTCAGGATATAGTGATTCTTATGTATTTTGACGCGCTGATTCCGAAAATGGTGTTATTTGAACTCGTAGAGCTTCAGGAAGCTGAGAAAATCGCGAAAAACCGATCGGAAAATTCAAAAATCGGTTTTTCGACTTTAATATATAGTGATTCTTACGTATTTTGACGCGCTGATTCCGAAAATGGTGTTATTTGAACTCGTAGAGCTTCAGGAAGCTGAGAAAATCGCGAAAAACCGATCGGAAAATTCAAAAATCGGTTTTTCGACTTTAATATATAGTGATTCTTACGTATTTTGACGCGCTGATTCCGAAAATGGTGTTATTTGAACTCGTAGAGCTTCAGGAAGCTGAGAAAATCGCGAAAAACCGATCGGAAAATTCAAAAATCGGTTTTTCGACTTTAATATATAGTGATTCTTACGTATTTTGACGCGCTGATTCCGAAAATGGGGTCATTTGTCCTTTTCCGTTGAATTTGATTCTCAAAATTTTGCCAGAAATTGAGCAAAGGGTACCCCCTTTCGATTTTTTCGAAAATTTCAATGTTCATTTTTTGACATCAGGATATAGTGATTCTTATGTATTTTGACGCGCTGATTCCGAAAATGGTGTTATTTGAACTCGTAGAGCTTCAGGAAGCTGAGAAAATCGCGAAAAACCGATCGGAAAATTCAAAAATCGGTTTTTCGACTTTAATATATAGTGATTCTTACGTATTTTGACGCGCTGATTCCGAAAATGGTGTTATTTGAACTCGTAGAGCTTCAGGAAGCTGAGAAAATCGCGAAAAACCGATCGGAAAATTCAAAAATCGGTTTTTCGACTTTAATATAAAGTGATTCTCACGTATTTTGACGCGCTGATTCCGAAAATGGTGTTATTTGAACTCGTAGAGCTTCAGGAAGATGAGAAAATCGCGAAAAACCGATCGGAAAATTCAAAAATCGGTTTTTCGACTTTAATATATAGTGATTCTTACGTATTTTGACGCGCTGATTCCGAAAATGGTGTTATTTGAACTCGTAGAGCTTCAGGAAGCTGAGAAAATCGCGAAAAACCGATCGGAAAATTCAAAAATCGGTTTTTCGACTTTAATATATAGTGATTCTTACGTATTTTGACGCGCTGATTCCGAAAATGGTGTTATTTGAATTCGTAGAGCTTCAGGAAGCTGAGAAAATCGCAAAAAACCGATCGGAAAATTCAAAAATCGGTTTTTCGACTTTAATATATAGTGATTCTTACGTATTTTGACGCGCTGATTCCGAAAATGGTGTTATTTGAACTCGTAGAGCTTCAGGAAGCTGAGAAAATCGCGAAAAACCGATCGGAAAATTCAAAAATCGGTTTTTCGACTTTAATATATAGTGATTCTTACGAATTTTGACGCGCTGATTCCGAAAATGGGGTCATTTGTCCTTTTCCGTTGAATTTGATTTTCAAAATTTTGCCAGAAATTGAGCAAAGGGTACCCCCTTTCGATTTTTTCGAAAATTTCAATGTTCATTTTTTGACTTCAGGATATAGTGATTCTTATGTATTTTGACGCGCTGATTCCGAAAATGGTGTTATTTGAACTCGTAGAGCTTCAGGAAGCTGAGAAAATCGCGAAAAACCGATCGGAAAATTCAAAAATCGGTTTTTCGACTTTAATATATAGTGATTCTTACGTATTTTGACGCGCTGATTCCGAAAATGGTGTTATTTGAACTCGTAGAGCTTCAGGAAGCTGAGAAAATCGCGAAAAACCGATCGGAAAATTCAAAAATCGGTTTTTCGACTTTAATATATAGTGATTCTTACGTATTTTGACGCGCTGATTCCGAAAATGGTGTTATTTGAACTCGTAGAGCTTCAGGAAGCTGAGAAAATCGCGAAAAACCGATCGGAAAATTCAAAAATCGGTTTCTCGACTTTAATATATAGTGATTCTTACGTATTTTGACGCGCTGATTCCGAAAATGGGGTCATTTGTCCTTTTCCGTTGAATTTGATTCTCAAAATTTTGCCAGAAATTGAGCAAAGGGTACCCCCTTTCGATTTTTTCGAAAATTTCAATGTTCATTTTTTGACTTCAGGATATAGTGATTCTTATGTATTTTGACGCGCTGATTCCGAAAATGGTGTTATTTGAACTCGTAGAGCTTCAGGAAGCTGAGAAAATCGCGAAAAACCGATCGGAAAATTCAAAAATCGGTTTTTCGACTTCAATATATAGTGATTCTTACGTATTTTGACGCGCTGATTCCGAAAATGGTGTTATTTGAACTCGTAGAGCTTCAGGAAGCTGAGAAAATCGCGAAAAACCGATCGGAAAATTCAAAAATCGGTTTTTCGACTTTATTATATAGTGATTCTTACGTATTTTGACGCGCTGATTCCGAAAATGGTGTTATTTGAACTCGTAGAGCTTCAGGAAGCTGAGAAAATCGCGAAAAACCGATCGGAAAATTCAAAAATCGGTTTTTCGACTTTAATATATAGTGATTCTTACGTATTTTGACGCGCTGATTCCGAAAATGGGGTCATTTGTCCTTTTCCGTTGAATTTGATTTTCAAAATTTTGCCAGAAATTGAGCAAAGGGTACCCCCTTTCGATTTTTTCGAAAATTTCAATGTTCATTTTTTGACTTCAGGATATAGTGATTCTTATGTATTTTGACGCGCTGATTCCGAAAATGGTGTTATTTGAACTCGTAGAGCTTCAGGAAGCTGAGAAAATCGCGAAAAACCGATCGGAAAATTCAAAAATCGGTTTTTCGACTTTAATATATAGTGATTCTTACGTATTTTGACGCGCTGATTCCGAAAATGGTATTATTTGAACTCGTAGAGCTTCAGGAAGCTGAGAAAATCGCGAAAAACCGATCGGAAAATTCAAAAATCGGTTTTTCGACTTTAATATATAGTGATTCTTACGTATTTTGACGCGCTGATTCCGAAAATGGGGTCATTTGTCCTTTTCCGTTGAATTTGATTTTCAAAATTTTGCCAGAAATTGAGCAAAGGGTACCCCCTTTCGATTTTTTCGAAAATTTCAATGTTCATTTTTTGACTTCAGGATATAGTGATTCTTATGTATTTTGACGCGCTGATTCCGAAAATGGTGTTATTTGAACTCGTAGAGCTTCAGGAAGCTGAGAAAATCGCGAAAAACCGATCGGAAAATTCAAAAATCGGTTTTTCGACTTCAATATATAGTGATTCTTACGTATTTTGACGCGCTGATTCCGAAAATGGTGTTATTTGAACTCGTAGAGCTTCAGGAAGCTGAGAAAATCGCGAAAAACCGATCGGAAAATTCAAAAATCGGTTTTTCGACTTTAATATATAGTGATTCTTACGTATTTTGACGCGCTGATTCCGAAAATGGTGTTATTTGAACTCGTAGAGCTTCAGGAAGCTGAGAAAATCGCGAAAAACCGATCGGAAAATTCAAAAATCGGTTTTTCGACTTTAATATATAGTGATTCTAACGTATTTTGACGCGCTGATTCCGAAAATGGTGTTATTTGAACTCGTAGAGCTTCAGGAAGCTGAGGAGATCGCGAAAAACCGATCGGAAAATTTCAAAATCGGTTTTTCGACTTGAATATATAGTGATTCTTTCGTATTTTGACGCGCTGATTCCGAAAATGGGGTCATTTGTCCTTTTCCGTTGAATTTGATTTTCAAAATTTTGCCAGAAATTGAGCAAAGGGTACCCCCTTTCGATTTTTTCGAAAATTTCAATGTTCATTTTTTGACTTCAGGATATAGTGATTCTTATGTATTTTGACGCGCTGATTCCGAAAATGGTGTTATATGAATTCGTAGAGCTTCAGGAAGCTGAGAAAATCGCGAAAAACCGATCGGAAAATTTAAAAATCTGTTTTTCGACTTTAATATATAGTGATTCTTACGTATTTTGACGCGCTGATTCCGAAAATGGTGTTATTTGAACTCGTAGAGCTTCAGGAAGCTGAGAAAATCGCGAAAAACCGATCGGAAAATTCAAAAATCGGTTTTTCGACTTCAATATATAGTGATTCTTACGTATTTTGACGCGCTGATTCCGAAAATGGTGTTATTTGAACTCGTAGAGCTTCAGGAAGCTGAGAAAATCGCGAAATACCGATCGGAAAATTCAAAAATCGGTTTTTCGACTTTAATATATAGTGATTCTTACGTATTTTGACGCGCTGATTCCGAAAATGGGGTCATTTGTCCTTTTCCGTTGAATTTGATTTTCAAAATTTTGCCAGAAATTGAGCAAAGGGTACCCCATTTTGATTTTTTCGAAAATTTCAATGTTCATTTTTTGACTTCGGGATATAGTGATTCTTATGTATTTTGACGCGCTGATTCCGAAAATGGTGTTATTTGAACTCGTAACTCGAAATTGCGAAAAACCGATCGGAAAATTCAAAAATCGGTTTTTCGACTTTAATATATAGTGATTCTTACGTATTTTGACGCGCTGATTCCGAAAATGGTGTTATTTGAACTCGTAGAGCTTCAGGAAGCTGAGAAAATCGCAAAAAACCGATCGGAAAATTCAAAAATCGGTTTTTCGACTTTAATATATAGTGATTCTTCTGTATTTTGACGCGCTGATTCCGAAAATGGTGTTATTTGAACTCGTAGAGCTTCAGGAAGCTGAGAAAATCGCGAAAAACCGATCGGAAAATTCAAAAATCGGTTTTTCGACTTTAATATATAGTGATTCTTACGAATTTTGACGCGCTGATTCCGAAAATGGGGTCATTTGTCTTTTTCCGTTGAATTTGATTTTCAAAATTTTGCCAGAAATTGAGCAAAGGGTACCCCCTTTCGATTTTTTCGAAAATTTCAATGTTCATTTTTTGACTTCAGGATATAGTGATTCTTATGTATTTTGACGCGCTGATTCCGAAAATGGTGTTATTTGAACTCGTAGAGCTTCAGGAAGCTGAGAAAATCGCGAAAAACCGATCGGAAAATTCAAAAATCGGTTTTTCGACTTTAATATATAGTGATTCTTACGTATTTTGACGCGCTGATTCCGAAAATGGTGTTATTTGAACTCGTAGAGCTTCAGGAAGCTGAGAAAATCGCGAAAAACCGATCGGAAAATTCAAAAATCGGTTTTTCGACTTTAATATATAGTGATTCTTACGTATTTTGACGCGCTGATTCCGAAAATGGTGTTATTTGAACTCGTAGAGCTTCAGGAAGCTGAGAAAATCGCGAAAAACCGATCGGAAAATTCAAAAATCGGTTTTTCGACTTTAATATATAGTGATTCTTACGTATTTTGACGCGCTGATTCCGAAAATGGGGTCATTTGTCCTTTTCCGTTGAATTTGATTCTCAAAATTTTGCCAGAAATTGAGCAAAGGGTACCCCCTTTCGATTTTTTCGAAAATTTCAATGTTCATTTTTTGACTTCAGGATATAGTGATTCTTATGTATTTTGACGCGCTGATTCCGAAAATGGTGTTATTTGAACTCGTAGAGCTTCAGGAAGCTGAGAAAATCGCGAAATACCGATCGGAAAATTCAAAAATCGGTTTTTCGACTTTAATATATAGTGATTCTTACGTATTTTGACGCGCTGATTCCGAAAATGGGGTCATTTGTCCTTTTCCGTTGAATTTGATTTTCAAAATTTTGCCAGAAATTGAGCAAAGGGTACCCCCTTTCGATTTTTTCGAAAATTTCAATGTTCATTTTTTGACTTCAGGATATAGTGATTCTTATGTATTTTGACGCGCTGATTCCGAAAATGGTGTTATTTGAACTCGTAACTCGAAATTGCGAAAAACCGATCGGAAAATTCAAAAATCGGTTTTTCGACTTCAATATATAGTGATTCTTACGTATTTTGACGCGCTGATTCCGAAAATGGTGTTATTTGAACTCGTAGAGCTTCAGGAAGCTGAGAAAATCGCGAAATACCGATCGGAAAATTCAAAAATCGGTTTTTCGACTTTAATATATAGTGATTCTTACGTATTTTGACGCGCTGATTCCGAAAATGGGGTCATTTGTCCTTTTCCGTTGAATTTGATTTTCAAAATTTTGCCAGAAATTGAGCAAAGGGTACCCCCTTTTGATTTTTTCGAAAATTTCAATGTTCATTTTTTGACTTCAGGATATAGTGATTCTTATGTATTTTGACGCGCTGATTCCGAAAATGGTGTTATTTGAACTCGTAACTCGAAATTGCGAAAAACCGATCGGAAAATTCAAAAATCGGTTTTTCGACTTTAATATATAGTGATTCTTACGTATTTTGACGCGCTGATTCCGAAAATGGTGTTATTTGAACTCGTAGAGCTTCAGGAAGCTGAGAAAATCGCAAAAAACCGATCGGAAAATTCAAAAATCGGTTTTTCGACTTTAATATATAGTGATTCTTACGTATTTTGACGCGCTGATTCCGAAAATGGTGTTATTTGAACTCGTAGAGCTTCAGGAAGCTGAGAAAATCGCGAAAAACCGATCGGAAAATTCAAAAATCGGTTTTTCGACTTTAATATATAGTGATTCTTACGTATTTTGACGCGCTGATTCCGAAAATGGTGTTATTTGAACTCGTAGAGCTTCAGGAAGCTGAGAAAATCGCGAAAAACCGATCGGAAAATTCAAAAATCGGTTTTTCGACTTTAATATATAGTGATTCTTACGTATTTTGACGCGCTGATTCCGAAAATGGGGTCATTTGTCCTTTTCCGTTGAATTTGATTTTCAAAATTTTGCCAGAAATTGAGCAAAGGGTACCCCCTTTCGATTTTTTCGAAAATTTCAATGTTCATTTTTTGACTTCAGGATATAGTGATTCTTATGTATTTTGACGCGCTGATTCCGAAAATGGTGTTATTTGAACTCGTAGAGCTTCAGGAAGCTGAGAAAATCGCGAAAAACCGATCGGAAAATTCAAAAATCGGTTTTTCGACTTCAATATATAGTGATTCTTACGTATTTTGACGCGCTGATTCCGAAAATGGTGTTATTTGAACTAGTAGAGCTTCAGGAAGCTGAGAAAATCGCGAAAAACCGATCGGAAAATTCAAAAATCGGTTTTTCGACTTTAATATATAGTGATTCTTACGTATTTTGACGCGCTGATTCCGAAAATGGTGTTATTTGAACTCGTAGAGCTTCAGGAAGCTGAGAAAATCGCGAAAAACCGATCGGAAAATTCAAAAATCGGTTTTTCGACTTTAATATATAGTGATTCTTACGTATTTTGACGCGCTGATTCCGAAAATGGGGTCATTTGTCCTTTTCCGTTGAATTTGATTTTCAAAATTTTGCCAGAAATTGAGCAAAGGGTACCCCCTTTCGATTTTTTCGAAAATTTCAATGTTCATTTTTTGACTTCAGGATATAGTGATTCTTATGTATTTTGACGCGCTGATTCCGAAAATGGTGTTATTTGAACTCGTAGAGCTTCAGGAAGCTGAGAAAATCGCGAAAAACCGATCGGAAAATTCAAAAATCGGTTTTTCGACTTCAATATATAGTGATTCTTACGTATTTTGACGCGCTGATTCCGAAAATGGTGTTATTTGAACTCGTAGAGCTTCAGGAAGCTGAGAAAATCGCGAAAAACCGATCGGAAAATTCAAAAATCGGTTTTTCGACTTTAATATATAGTGATTCTTACGTATTTTGACGCGCTGATTCCGAAAATGGTGTTATTTGAACTCGTAGAGCTTCAGGAAGCTGAGAAAATCGCGAAAAACCGATCGGAAAATTCAAAAATCGGTTTTTCGACTTTAATATATAGTGATTCTAACGTATTTTGACGCGCTGATTCCGAAAATGGTGTTATTTGAACTCGTAGAGCTTCAGGAAGCTGAGGAGATCGCGAAAAACCGATCGGAAAATTTAAAAATCGGTTTTTCGACTTCAATATATAGTGATTCTTACGTATTTTGACGCGCTGATTCCAAAAATGGTGTTATTTGAACTCGTAGAGCTTCAGGAAGCTGAGAAAATCGTGAAAAACCGATCGGAAAATTTCAAAATCGGTTTTTCGACTTAAATATATAGTGATTCTTTCGTATTTTGACGCGCTGATTCCGAAAATGGGGTCATTTGTCCTTTTCCGTTGAATTTGATTTTCAAAATTTTGCCAGAAATTGAGCAAAGGGTACCCCCTTTCGATTTTTTCGAAAATTTCAATGTTCATTTTTTGACTTCAGGATATAGTGATTCTTATGTATTTTGACGCGCTGATTCCGAAAATGGTGTTATTTGAATTCGTAGAGCTTCAGGAAGCTGAGAAAATCGCGAAAAACCGATCGGAAAATTTAAAAATCGGTTTTTCGACTTTGATATATAGTGATTCTTACGTATTTTGACGCGCTGATTCCGAAAATGGTGTTATTTGAACTCGTAGAGCTTCAGGAAGCTGAGAAAATCGCGAAAAACCGATCGGAAAATTCAAAAATCGGTTTTTCGACTTCAATATATAGTGATTCTTACGTATTTTGACGCGCTGATTCCGAAAATGGTGTTATTTGAACTCGTAGAGCTTCAGGAAGCTGAGAAAATCGCGGAATACCGATCGGAAAATTCAAAAATCGGTTTTTCGACTTTAATATATAGTGATTCTTACGTATTTTGACGCGCTGATTCCGAAAATGGGGTCATTTGTCCTTTTCCGTTGAATTTGATTTTCAAAATTTTGCCAGAAATTGAGCAAAGGGTACCCCCTTTTGATTTTTTCGAAAATTTCAATGTTCATTTTTTGACTTCAGGATATAGTGATTCTTATGTATTTTGACGCGCTGATTCCGAAAATGGTGTTATTTGAACTCGTAACTCGAAATTGCGAAAAACCGATCGGAAAATTCAAAAATCGGTTTTTCGACTTTAATATATAGTGATTCTTACGTATTTTGACGCGCTGATTCCGAAAATGGTGTTATTTGAACTCGTAGAGCTTCAGGAAGCTGAGAAAATCGCAAAAAACCGATCGGAAAATTCAAAAATCGGTTTTTCGACTTTAATATATAGTGATTCTTACGTATTTTGACGCGCTGATTCCGAAAATGGTGTTATTTGAACTCGTAGAGCTTCAGGAAGCTGAGAAAATCGCGAAAAACCGATCGGAAAATTCAAAAATCGGTTTTTCGACTTTAATATATAGTGATTCTTACGAATTTTGACGCGCTGATTCCGAAAATGGGGTCATTTGTCCTTTTCCGTTGAATTTGATTTTCAAAATTTCGCCAGAAATTGAGCAAAGGGTACCCCCTTTCGATTTTTTCGAAAATTTCAATGTTCATTTTTTGACTTCAGGATATAGTGATTCTTATGTATTTTGACGCGCTGATTCCGAAAATGGTGTTATTTGAACTCGTAGAGCTTCAGGAAGCTGAGAAAATCGCGAAAAACCGATCGGAAAATTCAAAAATCGGTTTTTCGACTTTAATATATAGTGATTCTTACGTATTTTGACGCGCTGATTCCGAAAATGGTGTTATTTGAACTCGTAGAGCTTCAGGAAGCTGAGAAAATCGCGAAAAACCGATCGGAAAATTCAAAAATCGGTTTTTCGACTTTAATATATAGTGATTCTTACGTATTTTGACGCGCTGATTCCGAAAATGGTGTTATTTGAACTCGTAGAGCTTCAGGAAGCTGAGAAAATCGCGAAAAACCGATCGGAAAATTCAAAAATCGGTTTTTCGACTTTAATATATAGTGATTCTTACGTATTTTGACGCGCTGATTCCGAAAATGGGGTCATTTGTCCTTTTCCGTTGAATTTGATTCTCAAAATTTTGCCAGAAATTGAGCAAAGGGTACCCCCTTTCGATTTTTTCGAAAATTTCAATGTTCATTTTTTGACATCAGGATATAGTGATTCTTATGTATTTTGACGCGCTGATTCCGAAAATGGTGTTATTTGAACTCGTAGAGCTTCAGGAAGCTGAGAAAATCGCGAAAAACCGATCGGAAAATTCAAAAATCGGTTTTTCGACTTTAATATATAGTGATTCTTACGTATTTTGACGCGCTGATTCCGAAAATGGGGTCATTTGTCCTTTTCCGTTGAATTTGATTTTCAAAATTTTGCCAGAAATTGAGCAAAGGGTACCCCCTTTCGATTTTTTCGAAAATTTCAATGTTCATTTTTTGACTTCAGGATATAGTGATTCTTATGTATTTTGACGCGCTGATTCCGAAAATGGTGTTATTTGAACTCGTAGAGCTTCAGGAAGCTGAGAAAATCGCGAAAAACCGATCGGAAAATTTAAAAATCGGTTTTTCGACTTTGATATATAGTGATTCTTACGTATTTTGACGCGCTGATTCCGAAAATGGTGTTATTTGAACTCGTAGAGCTTCAGGAAGCTGAGAAAATCGCGAAAAACCGATCGGAAAATTCAAAAATCGGTTTTTCGACTTCAATATATAGTGATTCTTACGTATTTTGACGCGCTGATTCCGAAAATGGTGTTATTTGAACTCGTAGAGCTTCAGGAAGCTGAGAAAATCGCGAAATACCGATCGGAAAATTCAAAAATCGGTTTTTCGACTTTAATATATAGTGATTCTTACGTATTTTGACGCGCTGATTCCGAAAATGGGGTCATTTGTCCTTTTCCGTTGAATTTGATTTTCAAAATTTTGCCAGAAATTGAGCAAAGGGTACCCCCTTTTGATTTTTTCGAAAATTTCAATGTTCATTTTTTGACTTCAGGATATAGTGATTCTTATGTATTTTGACGCGCTGATTCCGAAAATGGTGTTATTTGAACTCGTAACTCGAAATTGCGAAAAACCGATCGGAAAATTCAAAAATCGGTTTTTCGACTTTAATATATAGTGATTCTTACGTATTTTGACGCGCTGATTCCGAAAATGGTGTTATTTGAACTCGTAGAGCTTCAGGAAGCTGAGAAAATCGCAAAAAACCGATCGGAAAATTCAAAAATCGGTTTTTCGACTTTAATATATAGTGATTCTTACGTATTTTGACGCGCTGATTCCGAAAATGGTGTTATTTGAACTCGTAGAGCTTCAGGAAGCTGAGAAAATCGCGAAAAACCGATCGGAAAATTCAAAAATCGGTTTTTCGACTTTAATATATAGTGATTCTTACGAATTTTGACGCGCTGATTCCGAAAATGGGGTCATTTGTCCTTTTCCGTTGAATTTGATTTTCAAAATTTCGCCAGAAATTGAGCAAAGGGTACCCCCTTTCGATTTTTTCGAAAATTTCAATGTTCATTTTTTGACTTCAGGATATAGTGATTCTTATGTATTTTGACGCGCTGATTCCGAAAATGGTGTTATTTGAACTCGTAGAGCTTCAGGAAGCTGAGAAAATCGCGAAAAACCGATCGGAAAATTCAAAAATCGGTTTTTCGACTTTAATATATAGTGATTCTTACGTATTTTGACGCGCTGATTCCGAAAATGGTGTTATTTGAACTCGTAGAGCTTCAGGAAGCTGAGAAAATCGCGAAAAACCGATCGGAAAATTCAAAAATCGGTTTTTCGACTTTAATATATAGTGATTCTTACGTATTTTGACGCGCTGATTCCGAAAATGGTGTTATTTGAACTCGTAGAGCTTCAGGAAGCTGAGAAAATCGCGAAAAACCGATCGGAAAATTCAAAAATCGGTTTTTCGACTTTAATATATAGTGATTCTTACGTATTTTGACGCGCTGATTCCGAAAATGGGGTCATTTGTCCTTTTCCGTTGAATTTGATTCTCAAAATTTTGCCAGAAATTGAGCAAAGGGTACCCCCTTTCGATTTTTTCGAAAATTTCAATGTTCATTTTTTGACATCAGGATATAGTGATTCTTATGTATTTTGACGCGCTGATTCCGAAAATGGTGTTATTTGAACTCGTAGAGCTTCAGGAAGCTGAGAAAATCGCGAAAAACCGATCGGAAAATTCAAAAATCGGTTTTTCGACTTTAATATATAGTGATTCTTACGTATTTTGACGCGCTGATTCCGAAAATGGTGTTATTTGAACTCGTAGAGCTTCAGGAAGCTGAGAAAATCGCGAAAAACCGATCGGAAAATTCAAAAATCGGTTTTTCGACTTTAATATATAGTGATTCTTACGTATTTTGACGCGCTGATTCCGAAAATGGGGTCATTTGTCCTTTTCCGTTGAATTTGATTTTCAAAATTTTGCCAGAAATTGAGCAAAGGGTACCTTCGATTTTTTCGAAAATTTCAATGTTCATTTTTTGACTTCAGGATATAGTGATTCTTATGTATTTTGACGCGCTGATTCCGAAAATGGTGTTATTTGAACTCGTAGAGCTTCAGGAAGCTGAGAAAATCGCGAAAAACCGATCGGAAAATTCAAAAATCGGTTTTTCGACTTTAATATATAGTGATTCTTACGTATTTTGACGCGCTGATTCCGAAAATGGTATTATTTGAACTCGTAGAGCTTCAGGAAGCTGAGAAAATCGCGAAAAACCGATCGGAAAATTCAAAAATCGGTTTTTCGACTTTAATATATAGTGATTCTTACGAATTTTGACGCGCTGATTCCGAAAATGGGGTCATTTGTCCTTTTCCGTTGAATTTGATTTTCAAAATTTCGCCAGAAATTGAGCAAAGGGTACCCCCTTTCGATTTTTTCGAAAATTTCAATGTTCATTTTTTGACTTCAGGATATAGTGATTCTTATGTATTTTGACGCGCTGATTCCGAAAATGGTGTTATTTGAACTCGTAGAGCTTCAGGAAGCTGAGAAAATCGCGAAAAACCGATCGGAAAATTCAAAAATCGGTTTTTCGACTTTAATATATAGTGATTCTTACGTATTTTGACGCGCTGATTCCGAAAATGGTGTTATTTGAACTCGTAGAGCTTCAGGAAGCTGAGAAAATCGCGAAAAACCGATCGGAAAATTCAAAAATCGGTTTTTCGACTTTAATATATAGTGATTCTTACGTATTTTGACGCGCTGATTCCGAAAATGGTGTTATTTGAACTCGTAGAGCTTCAGGAAGCTGAGAAAATCGCGAAAAACCGATCGGAAAATTCAAAAATCGGTTTTTCGACTTTAATATATAGTGATTCTTACGTATTTTGACGCGCTGATTCCGAAAATGGGGTCATTTGTCCTTTTCCGTTGAATTTGATTCTCAAAATTTTGCCAGAAATTGAGCAAAGGGTACCCCCTTTCGATTTTTTCGAAAATTTCAATGTTCATTTTTTGACATCAGGATATAGTGATTCTTATGTATTTTGACGCGCTGATTCCGAAAATGGTGTTATTTGAACTCGTAGAGCTTCAGGAAGCTGAGAAAATCGCGAAAAACCGATCGGAAAATTCAAAAATCGGTTTTTCGACTTCAATATATAGTGATTCTTACGTATTTTGACGCGCTGATTCCGAAAATGGTGTTATTTGAACTCGTAGAGCTTCAGGAAGCTGAGAAAATCGCGAAAAACCGATCGGAAAATTCAAAAATCGGTTTTTCGACTTTAATATATAGTGATTCTTACGTATTTTGACGCGCTGATTCCGAAAATGGTGTTATTTGAACTCGTAGAGCTTCAGGAAGCTGAGAAAATCGCGAAAAACCGATCGGAAAATTCAAAAATCGGTTTTTCGACTTTAATATATAGTGATTCTTACGTATTTTGACGCGCTGATTCCGAAAATGGGGTCATTTGTCCTTTTCCGTTGAATTTGATTTTCAAAATTTCGCCAGAAATTGAGCAAAGGGTACCCCCTTTCGATTTTTTCGAAAATTTCAATGTTCATTTTTTGACTTCAGGATATAGTGATTCTTATGTATTTTGACGCGCTGATTCCGAAAATGGTGTTATTTGAACTCGTAGAGCTTCAGGAAGCTGAGAAAATCGCGAAAAACCGATCGGAAAATTCAAAAATCGGTTTTTCGACTTTAATATATAGTGATTCTTACGTATTTTGACGCGCTGATTCCGAAAATGGTGTTATTTGAACTCGTAGAGCTTCAGGAAGCTGAGAAAATCGCGAAAAACCGATCGGAAAATTCAAAAATCGGTTTTTCGACTTTAATATATAGTGATTCTTACGTATTTTGACGCGCTGATTCCGAAAATGGTGTTATTTGAACTCGTAGAGCTTCAGGAAGCTGAGAAAATCGCGAAAAACCGATCGGAAAATTCAAAAATCGGTTTTTCGACTTTAATATATAGTGATTCTTACGTATTTTGACGCGCTGATTCCGAAAATGGGGTCATTTGTCCTTTTCCGTTGAATTTGATTCTCAAAATTTTGCCAGAAATTGAGCAAAGGGTACCCCCTTTCGATTTTTTCGAAAATTTCAATGTTCATTTTTTGACATCAGGATATAGTGATTCTTATGTATTTTGACGCGCTGATTCCGAAAATGGTGTTATTTGAACTCGTAGAGCTTCAGGAAGCTGAGAAAATCGCGAAAAACCGATCGGAAAATTCAAAAATCGGTTTTTCGACTTTAATATATAGTGATTCTTACGTATTTTGACGCGCTGATTCCGAAAATGGTGTTATTTGAACTCGTAGAGCTTCAGGAAGCTGAGAAAATCGCGAAAAACCGATCGGAAAATTCAAAAATCGGTTTTTCGACTTTAATATATAGTGATTCTTACGTATTTTGACGCGCTGATTCCGAAAATGGGGTCATTTGTCCTTTTCCGTTGAATTTGATTTTCAAAATTTTGCCAGAAATTGAGCAAAGGGTACCTTCGATTTTTTCGAAAATTTCAATGTTCATTTTTTGACTTCAGGATATAGTGATTCTTATGTATTTTGACGCGCTGATTCCGAAAATGGTGTTATTTGAACTCGTAGAGCTTCAGGAAGCTGAGAAAATCGCGAAAAACCGATCGGAAAATTCAAAAATCGGTTTTTCGACTTTAATATATAGTGATTCTTACGTATTTTGACGCGCTGATTCCGAAAATGGTATTATTTGAACTCGTAGAGCTTCAGGAAGCTGAGAAAATCGCGAAAAACCGATCGGAAAATTCAAAAATCGGTTTTTCGACTTTAATATATAGTGATTCTTACGAATTTTGACGCGCTGATTCCGAAAATGGGGTCATTTGTCCTTTTCCGTTGAATTTGATTTTCAAAATTTCGCCAGAAATTGAGCAAAGGGTACCCCCTTTCGATTTTTTCGAAAATTTCAATGTTCATTTTTTGACTTCAGGATATAGTGATTCTTATGTATTTTGACGCGCTGATTCCGAAAATGGTGTTATTTGAACTCGTAGAGCTTCAGGAAGCTGAGAAAATCGCGAAAAACCGATCGGAAAATTCAAAAATCGGTTTTTCGACTTTAATATATAGTGATTCTTACGTATTTTGACGCGCTGATTCCGAAAATGGTGTTATTTGAACTCGTAGAGCTTCAGGAAGCTGAGAAAATCGCGAAAAACCGATCGGAAAATTCAAAAATCGGTTTTTCGACTTTAATATATAGTGATTCTTACGTATTTTGACGCGCTGATTCCGAAAATGGTGTTATTTGAACTCGTAGAGCTTCAGGAAGCTGAGAAAATCGCGAAAAACCGATCGGAAAATTCAAAAATCGGTTTTTCGACTTTAATATATAGTGATTCTTACGTATTTTGACGCGCTGATTCCGAAAATGGGGTCATTTGTCCTTTTCCGTTGAATTTGATTCTCAAAATTTTGCCAGAAATTGAGCAAAGGGTACCCCCTTTCGATTTTTTCGAAAATTTCAATGTTCATTTTTTGACATCAGGATATAGTGATTCTTATGTATTTTGACGCGCTGATTCCGAAAATGGTGTTATTTGAACTCGTAGAGCTTCAGGAAGCTGAGAAAATCGCGAAAAACCGATCGGAAAATTCAAAAATCGGTTTTTCGACTTCAATATATAGTGATTCTTACGTATTTTGACGCGCTGATTCCGAAAATGGTGTTATTTGAACTCGTAGAGCTTCAGGAAGCTGAGAAAATCGCGAAAAACCGATCGGAAAATTCAAAAATCGGTTTTTCGACTTTAATATATAGTGATTCTTACGTATTTTGACGCGCTGATTCCGAAAATGGTGTTATTTGAACTCGTAGAGCTTCAGGAAGCTGAGAAAATCGCGAAAAACCGATCGGAAAATTCAAAAATCGGTTTTTCGACTTTAATATATAGTGATTCTTACGTATTTTGACGCGCTGATTCCGAAAATGGGGTCATTTGTCCTTTTCCGTTGAATTTGATTTTCAAAATTTTGCCAGAAATTGAGCAAAGGGTACCTTCGATTTTTTCGAAAATTTCAATGTTCATTTTTTGACTTCAGGATATAGTGATTCTTATGTATTTTGACGCGCTGATTCCGAAAATGGTGTTATTTGAACTCGTAGAGCTTCAGGAAGCTGAGAAAATCGCGAAAAACCGATCGGAAAATTCAAAAATCGGTTTTTCGACTTTAATATATAGTGATTCTTACGTATTTTGACGCGCTGATTCCGAAAATGGTATTATTTGAACTCGTAGAGCTTCAGGAAGCTGAGAAAATCGCGAAAAACCGATCGGAAAATTCAAAAATCGGTTTTTCGACTTTAATATATAGTGATTCTTACGTATTTTGACGCGCTGATTCCGAAAATGGTGTTATTTGAACTCGTAGAGCTTCAGGAAGCTGAGATAATCGCGAAAAACCGATCGGAAAATTCAAAAATCGGTTTTTCGACTTTAATATATAGTGATTCTTACGTATTTTGACGCGCTGATTCCGAAAATGGTGTTATTTGAACTCGTAGAGCTTCAGGAAGCTGAGAAAATCGCGAAAAACCGATCGGAAAATTCAAAAATCGGTTTTTCGACTTTAATATATAGTGATTCTTACGTATTTTGACGCGCTGATTCCGAAAATGGTGTTATTTGAACTCGTAGAGCTTCAGGAAGCTGAGAAAATCGCGAAAAACCGATCGGAAAATTCAAAAATCGGTTTTTCGACTTTAATATATAGTGATTCTTACGTATTTTGACGCGCTGATTCCGAAAATGGTGTTATTTGAACTCGTAGAGTTTCAGGAAGCTGAGAAAATCGCGAAAAACCGATCGGAAAATTCAAAAATCGGTTTTTCGACTTTAATATATAGTGATTCTTACGTATTTTGATGCGCTGATTCCGAAAATGGTGTTTTTTGAACTCGTAGAGCTTCAGGAAGCTGAGAAAATCGCGAAAAACCGATCGGAAAATTCAAAAATCGGTTTTTCGACTTTAATATATAGTGATTCTTACGTATTTTGACGCGCTGATTCCGAAAATGGTGTTATTTGAACTCGTAGAGCTTCAGGAAGATGAGAAAATCGCGAAAAACCGATCGGAAAATTCAAAAATCGGTTTTTCGACTTTAATATATAGTGATTCTTACGTATTTTGACGCGCTGATTCCGAAAATGGTGTTATTTGAACTCGTAGAGCTTCAGGAAGCTGAGAAAATCGCGAAAAACCGATCGGAAAATTCAAAAATCGGTTTTTCGACTTTAATATATAGTGATTCTTACGTATTTTGACGCGCTGATTCCGAAAATGGGGTCATTTGTCCTTTTCCGTTGAATTTGATTTTCAAAATTTTGCCAGAAATTGAGCAAAGGGTACCCCCTTTCGATTTTTTCGAAAATTTCAATGTTCATTTTTTGACTTCAGGATATAGTGATTCTTATGTATTTTGACGCGCTGATTCCGAAAATGGTGTTATTTGAACTCGTAGAGCTTCAGGAAGCTGAGAAAATCGCGAAAAACCGATCGGAAAATTCAAAAATCGGTTTTTCGACTTTAATATATAGTGATTCTTACGTATTTTGACGCGCTGATTCCGAAAATGGTGTTTTTTGAACTCGTAGAGCTTCAGGAAGCTGAGAAAATCGCGAAAAACCGATCGGAAAATTCAAAAATCGGTTTTTCGACTTTAATATATAGTGATTCTTACGTATTTTGACGCGCTGATTCCGAAAATGGTGTTATTTGAACTCGTAGAGCTTCAGGAAGATGAGAATATCGCGAAAAACCGATCGGAAAATTCAAAAATCGGTTTTTCGACTTTAATATATAGTGATTCTTACGTATTTTGACGCGCTGATTCCGAAAATGGTGTTATTTGAACTCGTAGAGCTTCAGGAAGCTGAGAAAATCGCGAAAAACCGATCGGAAAATTCAAAAATCGGTTTTTCGACTTTAATATATAGTGATTCTTACGTATTTTGACGCGCTGATTCCGAAAATGGGGTCATTTGTCCTTTTCCGTTGAATTTGATTTTCAAAATTTTGCCAGAAATTGAGCAAAGGGTACCCCCTTTCGATTTTTTCGAAAATTTCAATGTTCATTTTTTGACTTCAGGATATAGTGATTCTTATGTATTTTGACGCGCTGATTCCGAAAATGGTGTTATTTGAACTCGTAGAGCTTCAGGAAGCTGAGAAAATCGCGAAAAACCGATCGGAAAATTCAAAAATCGGTTTTTCGACTTCAATATATAGTGATTCTTACGTATTTTGACGCGCTGATTCCGAAAATGGTGTTATTTGAACTCGTAGAGCTTCAGGAAGCTGAGAAAATCGCGAAAAACCGATCGGAAAATTCAAAAATCGGTTTTTCGACTTTAATATATAGTGATTCTTACGTATTTTGACGCGCTGATTCCGAAAATGGTGTTATTTGAACTCGTAGAGCTTCAGGAAGCTGAGAAAATCGCGAAAAACCGATCGGAAAATTCAAAAATCGGTTTTTCGACTTTAATATATAGTGATTCTTACGTATTTTGACGCGCTGATTCCGAAAATGGGGTCATTTGCCTTTTTCCGTTGAATTTGATTTTCAAAATTTTGCCAGAAATTGAGCAAAGGGTACCCCCTTTCGATTTTTTCGAAAATTTCAATGTTCATTTTTTTACTTCAGGATATAGTGATTCTTATGTATTTTGACGCGCTGATTCCGAAAATGGTGTTATTTGAATTCGTAGAGCTTCAGGAAGCTGAGAAAATCGCGAAAAACCGATCGGAAAATTCAAAAATCGGTTTTTCGACTTTAATATATAGTGATTCTTACGTATTTTGACGCGCTGATTCCGAAAATGGTGTTATTTGAACTCGTAGAGCTTCAGGAAGCTGAGAAAATCGCGAAAAACCGATCGGAAAATTTAAAAATCGGTTTTTCGACTTTAATATATAGTGATTCTTACGTATTTTGACGCGCTGATTCCGAAAATGGTGTTATTTGAACTCGTAGAGCTTCAGGAAGCTGAGAAAATCGCGAAAAACCGATCGGAAAATTCAAAAATCGGTTTTTCGACTTTAATATATAGTGATTCTTACGTATTCTGACGCGCTGATTCCGAAAATGGGGTCATTTGTCCTTTTCCGTTGAATTTGATTTTCAAAATTTTGCCAGAAATTGAGCAAAGGGTACCCCCTTTCGATTTTTTCGAAAATTTCAATGTTCATTTTTTGACTTCAGGATATAGTGATTCTTATGTATTTTGACGCGCTGATTCCGAAAATGGTGTTATTTGAACTCGTAGAGCTTCAGGAAGCTGAGAAAATCGCGAAAAACCGATCGGAAAATTCAAAAATCGGTTTTTCGACTTTAATATATAGTGATTCTTACGTATCTTGACGCGCTGATTCCGAAAATGGTGTTATTTGAACTCGTAGAGCTTCAGGAAGCTGAGAAAATCGCGAAAAACCGATCGGAAAATTTAAAAATCGGTTTTTCGACTTTAATATATAGTGATTCTTACGTATTTTGACGCGCTGATTCCAAAAATGGTGTTATTTGAACTCGTAGAGCTTCAGGAAGCTGAGAAAATCGCGAAAAACCGATCGGAAAATTCAAAAATCGGTTTTTCGCCTTTAATATATAGTGATTCTTACGTATTTTGACGCGCTGATTCCGAAAATGGGGTCATTTGTCCTTTTCCGTTGAATTTGATTTTCAAAATTTTGCCAGAAATTGAGCAAAGGGTACCCCCTTTCGATTTTTTCGAAAATTTCAATGTTCATTTTTTGACTTCAGGATATAGTGATTCTTATGTATTTTGACGCGCTGATTCCGAAAATGGTGTTATTTGAACTCGTAGAGCTTCAGGAAGCTTAGAAAATCGCGAAAAACCGATCGGAAAATTCAAAAATCGGTTTTTCGACTTTAATATATAGTGATTCTAACGTATTTTGACGCGCTGATTCCGAAAATGGTGTTATTTGAACTCGTAGAGCTTCAGGAAGCTGAGAAAATCGCGAAAAACCGATCGGAAAATTCAAAAATCGGTTTTTCGACTTTAATATATAGTGATTCTTACGTATTTTGACGCGCTGATTCCGAAAATGGGGTCATTTGTCCTTTTCCGTTGAATTTGATTTTCAAAATTTTGCCAGAAATTGAGCAAAGGGTACCCCCTTTCGATTTTTTCGAAAATTTCAATGTTCATTTTTTGACTTCAGGATATAGTGATTCTTATGTATTTTGACGCGCTGATTCCGAAAATGGTGTTATTTGAACTCGTAGAGCTTCAGGAAGCTGAGAAAATCGCGAAAAACCGATCGGAAAATTCAAAAATCGGTTTTTCGACTTTAATATATAGTGATTCTTACGTATTTTGACGCGCTGATTCCGAAAATGGTGTTATTTGAACTCGTAGAGCTTCAGGAAGCTGAGAAAATCGCGAAAAACCGATCGGAAAATTCAAAAATCGGTTTTTGGACTTTAATATATAGTGATTCTTACGTATTTTGACGCGCTGATTCCGAAAATGGTGTTATTTGAACTCGTTGAGCTTCAGGAAGCTGAGAAAATCGCGAAAAACCGATCGGAAAATTCAAAAATCGGTTTTTCGACTTTAATATATAGTGATTCTTACGTATTTTGACGCGCTGATTCCGAAAATGGTGTTATTTGAACTCGTAGAGCTTCAGGAAGCTGAGAAAATCGCGAAAAACCGATCGGAAAATTCAAAAATCGGTTTTTCGACTTTAATATATAGTGATTCTTACGTATTTTGACGCGCTGATTCCGAAAATGGTGTTATTTGAACTCGTAGAGCTTCAGGAAGCTGAGAAAATCGCGAAAAACCGATCGGAATATTCAAAAATCGGTTTTTCGACTTTAATATATAGTGATTCTTACGTATTTTGACGCGCTGATTCCGAAAATGGTGTTATTTGAACTCGTAGAGCTTCAAAAAGCTGAGAAAATCGCGAAAAACCGATCGGAAAATTCAAAAATCGGTTTTTCGACTTTGATATATAGTGATTCTTACGTATTTTGACGCGCTGATTCCGAAAATGGTGTTATTTGAACTCGTAGAGCTTCAGGTAGCTGAGAAAATCGCGAAAAACCGATCGGAAAATTCAAAAATCGGTTTTTCGAATTTAATTTATAGTGATTCTTACGTATTTTGACGCGCTGATTCCGAAAATGGTGTTATTTGAACTCGTAGAGCTTCAGGAAGCTGAGAAAATCGCGAAAAACCGATCGGAAAATTCAAAAATCGGTTTTTCGACTTTAATATATAGTGATTCTTACGTATTTTGACGCGCTGATTCCGAAAATGGGGTCATTTGCCCTTTTCCGTTGAATTTGATTTTCAAAATTTTGCCAGAAATTGAGCAAAGGGTACCCCCTTTCGATTTTTTCGAAAATTTCAATGTTCATTTTTTGACTTCAGGATATAGTGATTCTTATGTATTTTGACGCGCTGATTCCGAAAATGGTGTTATTTGAACTCGTAGAGCTTCAGGAAGCTGAGAAAATCGCGAAAAACCGATCGGAAAATTCAAAAATCGGTTTTTCGACTTTAATATATAGTGATTCTTACGTATTTTGACGCGCTGATTCCAAAAATGGTGTTATTTGAACTCGTAGAGCTTCAGAAAGCTGAGAAAATCGCGAAAAACCGATCGGAAAATTCAAAAATCGGTTTTTCGACTTTAATATATAGTGATTCTTACGTATTTTGACGCGCTGATTCCGAAAATGGGGTCATTTGTCCTTTTCCGTTGAATTTGATTTTCAAAATTTTGCCAGAAATTGAGCAAAGGGTACCCCCTTTCGATTTTTTCGAAAATTTCAATGTTCATTTTTTGACTTCAGGATATAGTGATTCTTATGTATTTTGACGCGCTGATTCCGAAAATGGTGTTATTTGAACTCGTAGAGCTTCAGGAAGCTGAGAAAATCGCGAAAAACCGATCGGAAAATTCAAAAATCGGTTTTTCGACTTTAATATATAGTGATTCTTACGTATTTTGACGCGCTGATTCCGAAAATGGTGTTATTTGAACTCGTAGAGCTTCAGGAAGCTGAGAAAATCGCGAAAAACCGATCGGAAAATTTAAAAATCGGTTTTTCGACTTTAATATATAGTGATTCTTACGTATTTTGACGCGCTGATTCCAAAAATGGTGTTATTTGAACTCGTAGAGCTTCAGGAAGCTGAGAAAATCGCGAAAAACCGATCGGAAAATTCAAAAATCGGTTTTTCGACTTTAATATATAGTGATTCTTACGTATTTTGACGCGCTGATTCCCAAAATGGGGTCATTTGTCCTTTTCCGTTGAATTTGATTTTCAAAATTTTGCCAGAAATTGAGCAAAGGGTACCCCCTTTCGATTTTTTCGAAAATTTCAATGTTCATTTTTTGACTTCAGGATATAGTGATTCTTATGTATTTTGACGCGCTGATTCCGAAAATGGTGTTATTTGAACTCGTAGAGCTTCAGGAAGCTTAGAAAATCGCGAAAAACCGATCGGAAAATTCAAAAATCGGTTTTTCGACTTTAATATATAGTGATTCTTACGTATTTTGACGCGCTGATTCCGAAAATGGTGTTATTTGAACTCGTAGAGCTTCAGGAAGCTGAGAAAATCGCGAAAAACCGATCGGAAAATTCAAAAATCGGTTTTTCGACTTTAATATATAGTGATTCTTACGTATTTTGACGCGCTGATTCCGAAAATGGGGTCATTTGTCCTTTTCCGTTGAATTTGATTTCCAAAATTTTGCCAGAAATTGAGCAATGTTCATTTTTTGACTTCAGGATATAGTGATTCTTATGTATTTTGACGCGCTGATTCCGAAAATGGTGTTATTTGAACTCGTTGAGCTTCAGGAAGCTGAGAGAATCGCGAAAAACCGATCGGAAAATTCAAAAATCGGTTTTTCGACTTTAATATATAGTGATTCTTACGTATTTTGACGCGCTGATTCCGAAAATGGTGTTATTTGAACTCGTAGAGCTTCAGGAAGCTGAGAAAATCGCGAAAAACCGATCGGAAAATTCAAAAATCGGTTTTTCGACTTTAATATATAGTGATTCTTACGTATTTTGACGCGCTGATTCCGAAAATGGTGTTATTTGAACTCGTAGAGCTTCAGGAAGCTGAGAAAATCGCGAAAAACCGATCGCAAAATTCAAAAATCGGTTTTTCGACTTTAATATATAGTGATTCTTACGTATTTTGACACGCTGATTCCGAAAATAGTGTTATTTGAACTCGTAGAGCTTCAGGAAGCTGAGAAAATCGCGAAAAACCGATCGGAAAATTCAAAAATCGGTTTTTCGACTTTAATATATAGTGATTCTTACGTATTTTGACGCGCTGATTCCGAAAATGGTGTTATTTGAACTCGTAGAGCTTCAGGAAGCTGAGAAAATCACGAAAAACCGATCGGAAAATTCGAAAATCGGTTTTTCGACTTTAATATATAGTGATTCTTACGTATTTTGACGCGCTGATTCTGAAAATGGTGTTATTTGAACTCGTAGAGCTTCAGGAAGCTGAGAAAATCGCGAAAAACCGATCGGAAAATTCAAAAATCGGTTTTTCGACTTTAATGTATAGTGATTCTTACGTATTTTGACGCGCTGATTCCGAAAATGGTGTTATTTGAACTCGTAGAGCTTCAGGAAGCTGAGAAAATCGCGAAAAACCGATCGGAAAATTCAAAAATCGGTTTTTCGACTTTAATATATAGTGATTCTTACGTATTTTGACGCGCTGATTCCGAAAATGGGGTCATTTGTCCTTTTCCGTTGAATTTGATTTTCAAAATTTTGCCAGAAATTGAGCAAAGGGTACCCCCTTTCGATTTTTTCGAAAATTTCAATGTTCATTTTTTGACTTCAGGATATAGTGATTCTTATGTATTTTGACGCGCTGATTCCGAAAATGGTGTTATTTGAACTCGTAGAGCTTCAGGAAGCTGAGAAAATCGCGAAAAACCGATCGGAAAATTCAAAAATCGGTTTTTCGACTTTAATATATAGTGATTCTTACGTATTTTGACGCGCTGATTCCGAAAATGGTGTTATTTGAACTCGTAGAGCTTCAGGAAGCTGAGAAAATCGCGAAAAACCGATCGGAAAATTCAAAAATCGGTTTTTCGACTTTAATATATAGTGATTCTTACGTATTTTGACGCGCTGATTCCGAAAATGGTGTTATTTGAACTCGTAGAGCTTCAGGAAGATGAGAAAATCGCGAAAAACCGATCGGAAAATTCAAAAATCGGTTTTTCGACTTTAATATATAGTGATTCTTACGTATTTTGACGCGCTGATTCCGAAAATGGTGTTATTTGAACTCGTAGAGCTTCAGGAAGCTGAGAAAATCGCGAAAAACCGATCGGAAAATTCAAAAATCGGTTTTTCGACTTTAATATATAGTGATTCTTACGTATTTTGACGCGCTGATTCCGAAAATGGTGTCATTTGAATTCGTAGAGCTTCAGGAAGCTGAGAAAATCGCGAAAAACCGATCGGAAAATTCAAAAATCGGTTTTTCGACTTTAATATATAGTGATTCTTACGTATTTTGACGCGCTGATTCCGAAAATGGTGTTATTTGAACTCGTAGAGCTTCAGGAAGCTGAGAAAATCGCGAAAAACCGATCGGAAAATCCAAAAATCGGTTTTTCGACTTTAATATATAGTGATTCTTACGTATTTTGACGCGCTGATTCCGAAAATGGTGTTATTTGAACTCGTAGAGCTTCAGGAAGCTGAGAAAATCGCGAAAAACCGATCGGAAAATTCAAAAATCGGTTTTTCGACTTTAATATATAGTGATTCTTACGTATTTTGACGCGCTGATTCCGAAAATGGGGTCATTTGTCCTTTTCCGTTGAATTTGATTTCCAAAATTTTGCCAGAAATTGAGCAATGTTCATTTTTTGACTTCAGGATATAGTGATTCTTATGTATTTTGACGCGCTGATTCCGAAAATGGTGTTATTTGAACTCGTAGAGCTTCAGGAAGCTGAGAAAATCGCGAAAAACCGATCGGAAAATTCAAAAATCGGTTTTTCGACTTTAATATATAGTGATTCTTACGTATTTTGACGCGCTGATTCCGAAAATGGTGTTATTTGAACTCGTAGAGCTTCAGGAAGCTGAGAAAATCGCGAAAAACCGATCGGAAAATTCAAAAATCGGTTTTTCGACTTTAATATATAGTGATTCTTACGTATTTTGACGCGCTGATTCCGAAAATGGTGTTATTTGAACTCGTAGAGCTTCAGGAAGCTGAGAAAATCGCGAAAAACCGATCGGAAAATTCAAAAATCGGTTTTTCGACTTTAATATATAGTGATTCTCACGTATTCTGACGCGCTGATTCCGAAAATGGGGTCATTTGTCCTTTTCCGTTGAATTTGATTTTCAAAATTTTGCCAGAAATTGAGCAAAGGGTACCCCCTTTCGATTTTTTCGAAAATTTCAATGTTCATTTTTTGACTTCAGGATATAGTGATTCTTATGTATTTTGACGCGCTGATTCCGAAAATGGTGTTATTTGAACTCGTAGAGCTTCAGGAAGCTGAGAAAATCGCGAAAAACCGATCGGAAAATTCAAAAATCGGTTTTTCGACTTTAATATATAGTGATTCTTACGTATTTTGACGCGCTGATTCCGAAAATGGTGTTATTTGAACTCGTAGAGCTTCAGGAAGCTGAGAAAATCGCGAAAAACCGATCGGAAAATTCAAAAATCGGTTTTTCGACTTTAATATATAGTGATTCTTACGTATTTTGACGCGCTGATTCCGAAAATGGTGTTATTTGAACTCGTAGAGCTTCAGGAAGCTGAGAAAATCGCGAAAAACCGATCGGAAAATTCAAAAGTCGGTTTTTCGACTTTAATATATAGTGATTCTTACGTATTTTGACGCGCTGATTCCGAAAATGGTGTTATTTGAACTCGTAGAGCTTCAGGAAGCTGAGAAAATCGCGAAAAAACGATCGGAAAATTCAAAAATCGGTTTTTCGACTTTAATATTTAGTGATTCTTACGTATTTTGACGCGCTGATTCCGAAAATGGTGTTATTTGAACTCGTTGAGCTTCAGGAAGCTGAGAAAATCGCGAAAAACCGATCGGAAAATTCAAAAATCGGTTTTTCGACTTTAATATATAGTGATTCTTACGTATTTTGACGCGCTGATTCCGAAAATGGTGTTATTTGAACTCGTAGAGCTTCAGGAAGCTGAGAAAATCGCGAAAAACCGATCGGAAAATTCAAAAATCGGTTTTTCGACTTTAATATATAGTGATTCTTACGTATTTTGACGCGCTGATTCCGAAAATGGTGTTATTTGAACTCGTAGAGCTTCAGGAAGCTGAGAAAATCGCAAAAAACCGATCGGAAAATTCAAAAATCGGTTTTTCGACTTTAATATATAGTGATTCTTACGTATTTTGACGCGCTGATTCCGAAAATGGTGTTATTTGAACTCGTAGAGCTTCAGGAAGCTGAGAAAATCGCGAAAAACCGATCGGAAAATTCAAAAATCGGTTTTTCGACTTTAATATATAGTGATTCTTACGTATTTTGACGCGCTGATTCCGAAAATGGTGTTATTTGAACTCGTAGAGCTTCAGGAAGCTGAGAAAATCGCGAAAAACCGATCGCAAAATTCAAAAATCGGTTTTTCGACTTTAATATATAGTGATTCTTACGTATTTTGACACGCTGATTCCGAAAATAGTGTTATTTGAACTAGTAGAGCTTCAGGAAGCTGAGAAAATCGCGAAAAACCGATCGGAAAATTCAAAAATCGGTTTTTCGACTTTAATATATAGTGATTCTTACGTATTTTGACGCGCTGATTCCGAAAATGGTGTTATTTGAACTCGTAGAGCTTCAGGAAGCTGAGAAAATCACGAAAAACCGATCGGAAAATTCAAAAATCGGTTTTTCGACTTTAATATATAGTGATTTTTACGTATTTTGACGCGCTGATTCCGAAAATGGTGTTATTTGAACTCGTAGAGCTTCAGGAAGCTGAGAAAATCGCGAAAAACCGATCGGAAAATTCAAAAATCGGTTTTTCGACTTTAATGTATAGTGATTCTTACGTATTTTGACGCGCTGATTCCGAAAATGGTGTTATTTGAACTCGTAGAGCTTCAGGAAGCTGAGAAAATCGCGAAAAACCGATCGGAAAATTCAAAAATCGGTTTTTCGACTTTAATATATAGTGATTCTTACGTATTTTGACGCGCTGATTCCGAAAATGGGGTCATTTGTCCTTTTCCGTTGAATTTGATTTTCAAAATTTTGCCAGAAATTGAGCAAAGGGTACCCCCTTTCGATTTTTTCGAAAATTTCAATGTTCATTTTTTGACTTCAGGATATAGTGATTTTTACGTATTTTGACGCGCTGATTCCGAAAATGGTGTTATTTGAACTCGTAGAGCTTCAGGAAGCTGAGAAAATCGCGAAAAACCGATCGGAAAATTCAAAAATCGGTTTTTCGACTTCAATATATAGTGATTCTTACGTATTTTGACGCGCTGATTCCGAAAATGGTGTTATTTGAACTCGTAGAGCTTCAGGAAGCTGAGAAAATCGCGAAAAACCGATCGGAAAATTCAAAAATCGGTTTTTCGACTTTAATATATAGTGATTCTTACGTATTTTGACGCGCTGATTCCGAAAATGGTGTTATTTGAACTCGTAGAGCTTCAGGAAGCTGAGAAAGTCGCGAAAAACCGATCGGAAAATTCAAAAATCGGTTTTTCGACTTTAATATATAGTGATTCTTACGTATTTTGACGCGCTGATTCCGAAAATGGGGTCATTTGTCCTTTTCCGTTGAATTTGATTCTCAAAATTTTGCCAGAAATTGAGCAAAGGGTACCCCCTTTCGATTTTTTCGAAAATTTCAATGTTCATTTTTTGACTTCAGGATATAGTGATTCTTATGTATTTTGACGCGCTGATTCCGAAAATGGTGTTATTTGAACTCGTAGAGCTTCAGGAAGCTGAGAAAATCGCGAAAAACCGATCGGAAAATTCAAAAATCGGTTTTTCGACTTCAATATATAGTGATTCTTACGTATTTTGACGCGCTGATTCCGAAAATGGTGTTATTTGAACTCGTAGAGCTTCAGGAAGCTGAGAAAATCGCGAAAAACCGATCGGAAAATTCAAAAATCGGTTTTTCGACTTTAATATATAGTGATTCTTACGTATTTTGACGCGCTGATTCCGAAAATGGTGTTATTTGAACTCGTAGAGCTTCAGGAAGCTGAGAAAATCGCGAAAAACCGATCGGAAAATTCAAAAATCGGTTTTTCGACTTTAATATATAGTGATTCTCACGTATTTTGACGCGCTGATTCCGAAAATGGTGTTATTTGAACTCGTAGAGCTTCAGGAAGCTGAGAAAATCGCGAAAAACCGATCGGAAAATTCAAAAATCGGTTTTTCGACTTTAATATATAGTGATTCTCACGTATTTTGACGCGCTGATTCCGAAAATGGTGTTATTTGAACTCGTAGAGCTTCAGGAAGCTGAGAAAATCGCGAAAAACCGATCGGAAAATTTAAAAATCGGTTTTTCGACTTTAATATATAGTGATTCTTACGTATTTTGACGCGCTGATTCCGAAAATGGTGTTATTTGAACTCGTAGAGCTTCAGGAAGCTGAGAAAATCGCGAAAAACCGATCGGAAAATTCAAAAATCGGTTTTTCGACTTTAATATATAGTGATTCTTACGTATTTTGACGCGCTGATTCCGAAAATGGGGTCATTTGCCTTTTTCCGTTGAATTTGATTTTCAAAATTTTGCCAGAAATTGAGCAAAGGGTACCCCCTTTCGATTTTTTCGAAAATTTCAATGTTCATTTTTTTACTTCAGGATATAGTGATTCTTATGTATTTTGACGCGCTGATTCCGAAAATGGTGTTATTTGAATTCGTAGAGCTTCAGGAAGCTGAGAAAATCGCGAAAAACCGATCGGAAAATTCAAAAATCGGTTTTTCGACTTTAATATATAGTGATTCTTACGTATTTTGACGCGCTGATTCCGAAAATGGTGTTATTTGAACTCGTAGAGCTTCAGGAAGCTGAGAAAATCGCGAAAAACCAATCGGAAAATTTAAAAATCGGTTTTTCGACTTTAATATATAGTGATTCTTACGTATTTTGACGCGCTGATTCCGAAAATGGTGTTATTTGAACTCGTAGAGATTCAGGAAGCTGAGAAAATCGCGAAAAACCGATCGGAAAATTCAAAAATCGGTTTTTCGACTTTAATATATAGTGATTCTTACGTATTTTGACGCGCTGATTCCGAAAATGGGGTCATTTGTCCTTTTCCGTTGAATTTGATTTTCAAAATTTTGCCAGAAATTGAGCAAAGGGTGTTGAAGTACAATGCACACCTTTCCTATTTATCACTTTCATGGTTGATATACCCCATCTAGCGTGTATATTCTTGTTGTATGTTAGATCAAGAACGGCAACACTGTTCTAGATAGTGTGTCAAGTGTCAAGTAGTAAGTAATTATAATAAATAGAAGAAGTCATGTTCTTGTATGTTTCTTGTGAAATAAAAGCAAAGAAGGAAATAGGAGTTTTAATGGTAGTAGAGAAGAATATAAAAGATTAAGAAATATCAACAGTGGTAGCAGAGCGTGGTTTAAAATTATAAGCATATACGAGAATGTCGAATCTACGAGAAAGATTCCCAATTGTACCATTCGCCGGCGTGGACTTCAGCACGTGGTCGTTTAGGATAAAAAGTATACTAAAAGAAAATGGAGCGTTAAAAGCAATTGAAGATGAAACATATAGTGCGGATGCTCAGAACTCGAAGGACGAGGCGAAAGCCCAGGCGATATTGATAGCTGGTGTGGCAGATAGCCATATTGAATATTTGAAAAAGGAATCCGCATTTAAGATGTTTAAGAACCTGGAGGAAAATTTCATGAAGAAGGGAGTACGTTCCAAGTTGTTTCTACGCCGAAAATTATCGGAGATGAAATATTCAGAAAATTGTTCACTGATTGAACATTTTATAAATGTTGAAAGAATTTTCACAGAGTTGAAAGAAGCTGATACAGAATTGGGTGAAGAAGAGAAGGTTAACTATATATTATTGTCCATGCCTCAGTCATATGACGGCATTATAACAGCGTTGGAAACGATGGAGAACTTAAAACTAGATTTTGTGAAGAATAGATTACTTGGAGAAGAAGAAAAGAGAAAGAGAGATTTGAATGGACTTGGTGTCAGATCACACACAACTGCTTTCTCATGTTTTGTGTGTGGTAAACCTGGCCACAAGAAATTCCAATGTACTATGAGAGACAGAAGTCAATCACAAGAAAATTATCAAAGGGGTCCTGGAAATTATCAAGGGCTAGAACGTGGGCACTATAGAGGCTTTAGACAAGGAAGAGAACAGAGTCGAGGATATGGACGAGGACAGATACAAGGATATGGACGAGGACAGAGTCAAGGATATAGACGAGGACAGAGTCAAGGATATGGACGAGGACAAAGTCAAGGATATGAAAGAGGACGAAGTCAAGGATATGGACAAGAAAGAAGACATCAGTCATATGCAGCGGAGAACTGTGAGTCACAAGATATTGCTTTTTTATGTGAAAAAAATTTAAACGAAGCACACAATTGTAATGATATTTTCAACAAAAATTGTCTGATATGGTACATAGACTCTGGATGCTCTGATCATCTGGTGAACAATAAAGATATTTTTATAGATTATATAGAACTCAAAATACCTAAAAATATAGCTGCTGCCAAAGAAGGTGTAATGTTGAAAGCAGTAGGAATTGGTAATATTAAAGCGAAATGTTGTGTAGGCAAACATATTACTAACTGTACTATTAAACATGTTTATTATGTACCAGATCTTAGAAAAAACTTATTATCAGTACCTAAAATGGAATCTAATGGATTGAAAGTTACTTTCTATAGAGGTAAAGTTAAAATTTATAATAATGATCAAATAATAATGATAGGTAGTGCAAATGGTAATTTGTATACTATTGAAATGGAAGTAGATGAACAAAGTTGTAGCTATCATGTAACAAAAAATTGTAACACATCACAGTTATGGCATAGACGCTTCGGTCACTTGGGAATGAGAAATATTAATATTCTAGTGCAGAAGAACCTAGTGAATGGCATACATGATTTTCAAAACAATGAAACAGATAATACATTATGTGAACCATGTTTATTAGGAAAAATGACAAGACAACCTTTCAATAAGCCTGGATATAGGGCAAATAAACCGCTAGAGTTGGTGCATACAGACATTTGTGGGCCGATTACCCCAATCAGTAGAGAAGGTCATAAATATTTGTTAACATTCATTGATGATTACTCTCATTTTGTTATAGTATATTTGATAACACAAAAATCAGAAGTTTTCGAAAAATTTAAAGATTATTACTTTTATGCAACTAAACATTTCAATACAAATCTGTTGAAACTTCGTTCAGATAATGGTGGGGAATATGTGTCAGGGGAATTTCAAAGATTTTGTTCTCAAGAAGGGATATTATTGCAATATACAGTACCATATAATCCAGAGATGAACGGTGTAGCCGAACGTATGAACCGAACTTTAATTGAGAAAGCCAGAACAATATTACTAGAGTCAGATCTAGGAAAAGAATTTTGGGGAGATGCTGTATTATATTCTGCCTATGTTACAAATAGAAGTCCCTCAGCTGGGAGAGAGGTAACAGCAAGTGAATTATGGGCCGGAAGAAAACCAGATGTTTCAAATATGAGAGTTTTTGGTTGTATCGCATATAATCATGTACCTAAAGAACAAAGACAAAAATTAGACAATCCTGGTAAGAAAATGATTATGATAGGGTACAGTTCTTCAGGATACAGACTTTTTGATACAGAAACCAATAGGGTAGTAAATGCAAGAAATGTTGTATTTGATGAGAGATTGAAAGATCAAATTAAATATTTTGCGAGTAGTGAAGAAACCTCTACACAAGAAGTGAGAACTGAACAAGACGAGGTAAAGCAAAGAACAGAAGAGCACGAAATTGAGAGAATAGAAAATGAAGTACCTAAAAATATTCTAAGAGAGCCAGTATTAGATGAACAGGCTGAAGGGAGACAGAAGAGAAAAACTAGGAAACCAAAATGGCAAGAAGATTATGAAATAAATTTCAGTGAGGAAAGTGATGAAGCTTTATTTGCACTGTTTACTAACCAAGATGTACCATTGAATTATCAAGATATAGAAGAAAGAGCAGACAAACATGATTGGAAAAAGGCAGTAAATGAAGAACTTGAAATTCTAGAAGAGAGTCACACTTGGAAAATTGTGACGAAACCGGAAAAGGAAAAATTATTGGATAGCAAATGGGTTTTCACAAAGAAAAATATAAGAGAGGAAGAAATATGTAAAGCTAGACTAGTAGTACGTGGATATCAGCAGAAAGAACATTTGGGAAATATTTATTCACCTGTTTTAAAATTAGAAACTTTAAGAGTACTTTTATCCGTGGCTGCTCACAGAGGATACCATATTCACCAAATGGACGTGAAGGGAGCATTCTTATACGGTGAAATAAATGAAATTGTGTATCTTAAACCACCGGACGGATTAGAATTACCGGAAGGTCAAGTTTTAAAATTAAATAAATCATTATACGGGTTAAAAAAATCTCCCAAGTATTGGTATGAAAAATTTAATAGCACTATAACAGGATATGGGTTTAAAAGATCAGAAAATGACTATTGTCTTTATAGTTTAAGGGATATGTACTTATCACTATATGTTGATGACCTCTTAATACTAGGAAATGACTTGAAGGAAATAAATAAGGTTAAAATATTTTTATCAACAAAATTTAGGATGAAAGACATGGGTTGTGAAAATTTAACGTATTTGGGGATTTCAATTATTCAACAGCCAGGACAAATTCACATCAATCAAACAAAATATCTGCAAAGTATTTTGAAAAAATATAATATGGAAAATTGTAATGGTAGTAATACTCCAATGGATGTAAACTTCAAATTAGATGAAAAGTCAGTAATTGATATGAAATATGAATTGCAATGTAGATCACTGATAGGGTCTTTAATGTATGCTACAGTAGGTTCAAGGCCAGATTTAGCTACTTCTGTATGTTATTTAAGCAGATACCAATCAAACCCAAGTGACGATTTGTGGAAAGCGTTGAAGCGAATACTCAGATATGTAAAACAAACCATTAATTATTCTTTGATATATTCTAAGACTTATGATAATACATTATCACCATTGATAGGATATGCTGATGCCGACTGGGCTAGAGATAATGATAGGAAGTCTACTAGTGGATATGTATTTAAATTGTATAATAATACTATAGCATGGAGATCTAAGAAACAAACAACTGTAGCACTTAGTACAACTGAGGCTGAATTGATCTCTTTGTGTGAATCTGTTGTAGAAGCATGTTGGTTAGTTAAATTACTGTTAGATTTGAATGTAAATGTTAAAAATGTAACTGTTTATGAAGATAACCAGAGTACTATTAAAACTGTACAGAACCCAGATCAAAAGAGACTGAAACATATGGATATTAAGTTTAATTTTGTGAAACAAAAGGTAGAAGAAGGTTTAATTAATGTAGAGTATATTAATACTAAATCTCAGTTAGCTGATATGTTCACAAAGCCTTTATCTAAAAATCAGTTGTTACCGTATACATTAGAATTAGGTTTGAAAGATGTGCATTGAGGGAGAGTGTTGAAGTACAATGCACACCTTTCCTATTTATCACTTTCATGGTTGATATACCCCATCTAGCGTGTATATTCTTGTTGTATGTTAGATCAAGAACGGCAACACTGTTCTAGATAGTGTGTCAAGTGTCAAGTAGTAAGTAATTATAATAAATAGAAGAAGTCATGTTCTTGTATGTTTCTTGTGAAATAAAAGCAAAGAAGGAAATAGGAGTTTTAATGGTAGTAGAGAAGAATATAAAAGATTAAGAAATATCAACAAAGGGTACCCCCTTTCGATTTTTTCGAAAATTTCAATGTTCATTTTTTGACTTCAGGATATAGTGATTCTTATGTATTTTGACGCGCTGATTCCGAAAATGATGTTATTTGAACTCGTAGAGCTTCAGGAAGCTGAGAAAATCGCGAAAAACCGATCGGAAAATTCAAAAATCGGTTTTTCGACTTTAATGTATAGTGATTCTTACGTATTTTGACGCGCTGATTCCGAAAATGGTGTTATTTGAACTCGTAGAGCTTCAGGAAGCTGAGAAAATCGCGAAAAACCGATCGGAAAATTTAAAAATCGGTTTTTCGACTTTAATATATAGTGATTCTTACGTATTTTGACGCGCTGATTCCAAAAATGGTGTTATTTGAACTCGTAGAGCTTCAGGAAGCTGAGAAAATCGCGAAAAACCGATCGGAAAATTCAAAAATCGGTTTTTCGCCTTTAATATATAGTGATTCTTACGTATTTTGACGCGCTGATTCCGAAAATGGGGTCATTTGTCCTTTTCCGTTGAATTTGATTTTCAAAATTTTGCCAGAAATTGAGCAAAGGGTACCCCCTTTCGATTTTTTCGAAAATTTCAATGTTCATTTTTTGACTTCAGGATATAGTGATTCTTATGTATTTTGACGCGCTGATTCCGAAAATGGTGTTATTTGAACTCGTAGAGCTTCAGGAAGCTGAGAAAATCGCGAAAAACCGATCGGAAAATTCAAAAATCGGTTTTTCGACTTCAATATATAGTGATTCTTACGTATTTTGACGCGCTGATTCCGAAAATGGTGTTATTTGAACTCGTAGAGCTTCAGGAAGCTGAGAAAATCGCGAAAAACCGATCGGAAAATTTAAAAATCGGTTTTTCGACTTTAATATATAGTGATTTTTACGTATTTTGACGCGCTGATTCCAAAAATGGTGTTATTTGAACTCGTAGAGCTTCAGGAAGCTGAGAAAATCGCGAAAAACCGATCGGAAAATTCAAAAATCGGTTTTTCGACTTTAATATATAGTGATTCTTACGTATTTTGACGCGCTGATTCCGAAAATGGGGTCATTTGTCCTTTTCCGTTGAATTTGATTTTCAAAATTTTGCCAGAAATTGAGCAAAGGGTACCCCCTTTCGATTTTTTCGAAAATTTCAATGTTCATTTTTTGACTTCAGGATATAGTGATTCTTATGTATTTTGACGCGCTGATTCCGAAAATGGTGTTATTTGAACTCGTAGAGCTTCAGGAAGCTGAGAAAATCGCGAAAAACCGATCGGAAAATTCAAAAATCGGTTTTTCGACTTTAATATATAGTGATTCTTACGTATTTTGACGCGCTGATTCCGAAAATGGTGTTATTTGAACTCGTAGAGCTTCAGGAAGCTGAGAAAATCGCGAAAAACCGATCGGAAAATTCAAAAATCGGTTTTTCGACTTTAATATATAGTGATTCTTACGTATTTTGACGCGCTGATTCCGAAAATGGTGTTATTTGAACTCGTTGAGCTTCAGGAAGCTGAGAAAATCGCGAAAAACCGATCGGAAAATTCAAAAATCGGTTTTTCGACTTTAATATATAGTGATTCTTACGTATTTTGACGCGCTGATTCCGAAAATGGTGTTATTTGAACTCGTAGAGCTTCAGGAAGCTGAGAAAATCGCGAAAAACCGATCGGAAAATTCAAAAATCGGTTTTTCGACTTTAATATATAGTGATTCTTACGTATTTTGACGCGCTGATTCCGAAAATGGTGTTATTTGAACTCGTAGAGCTTCAGGAAGCTGAGAAAATCGCGAAAAACCGATCGGAAAATTCAAAAATCGGTTTTTCGACTTTAATATATAGTGATTCTTACGTATTTTGACGCGCTGATTCCGAAAATGGTGTTATTTGAACTCGTAGAGCTTCAGGAAGCTGAGAAAATCGCGAAAAACCGATCGGAAAATTCAAAAATCGGTTTTTCGACTTTAATATATAGTGATTCTAACGTATTTTGACGCGCTGATTCCGAAAATGGTGTTATTTGAACTCGTAGAGCTTCAGGAAGCTGAGAAAATCGCGAAAAACCGATCGGAAAATTCAAAAATCGGTTTTTCGACTTTAATATATAGTGATTCTTACGTATTTTGACGCGCTGATTCCGAAAATGGTGTTATTTGAACTCGTAGAGCTTCAGGAAGCTGAGAAAATCGCGAAAAACCGATCGGAAAATTCAAAAATCGGTTTTTCGACTTTAATATATAGTGATTCTTACGTATTTTGACGCGCTGATTCCGAAAATGGTGTTATTTGTACTCGTAGAGCTTCAGGAAGCTGAGAAAATCGCGAAAAACCGATCGGAAAATTCAAAAATCGGTTTTTCGACTTTGATATATAGTGATTCTTACGTATTTTGACGCGCTGATTCCGAAAATGGTGTTATTTGAACTCGTAGAGCTTCAGGAAGCTGAGAAAATCGCGAAAAACCGATCGGAAAATTCAAAAATCGGTTTTTCGACTTTAATTTATAGTGATTCTTACGTATTTTGACGCGCTGATTCCGAAAATGGTGTTATTTGAACTCGTAGAGCTTCAGGAAGCTGAGAAAATCGCGAAAAACCGATCGGAAAATTCAAAAATCGGTTTTTCGACTTTAATATATAGTGATTCTTACGTATTTTGACGCGCTGATTCCGAAAATGGGGTCATTTGTCCTTTTCCGTTGAATTTGATTTTCAAAATTTTGCCAGAAATTGAGCAAAGGGTACCCCCTTTCGATTTTTTCGAAAATTTCAATGTTCATTTTTTGACTTCAGGATATAGTGATTCTTATGTATTTTGACGCGCTGATTCCGAAAATGGTGTTATTTGAACTCGTAGAGCTTCAGGAAGCTGAGAAAATCGCGAAAAACCGATCGGAAAATTCAAAAATCGGTTTTTCGACTTTAATATATAGTGATTCTTACGTATTTTGACGCGCTGATTCCAAAAATGGTGTTATTTGAACTCGTAGAGCTTCAGAAAGCTGAGAAAATCGCGAAAAACCGATCGGAAAATTCAAAAATCGGTTTTTCGACTTTAATATATAGTGATTCTTACGTATTTTGACGCGCTGATTCCGAAAATGGTGTTATTTGAACTCGTAGAGCTTCAGGAAGCTGAGAAAATCGCGAAAAACCGATCGGAAAATTCAAAAATCGGTTTTTCGACTTTAATATATAGTGATTCTAACGTATTTTGACGCGCTGATTCCGAAAATGGTGTTATTTGAACTCGTAGAGCTTCAGGAAGCTGAGAAAATCGCGAAAAACCGATCGGAAAATTCAAAAATCGGTTTTTCGACTTTAATAATCTTTTTTGATATGTCACGAGCATTTGATTCCATAAATCTTAATTTTATTAACAGTAAATTATATGCTGTTGGGTTCAGGGGAACCTTTCTGGATTGGATCGACGATTATCTGAGGGACAGGGAGTTGCTGGTCAGGGTGGGCCACAGTCTATCTGATAAGAAGGTGTCTAACATTGGTGTTCCTCAGGGGTCAGTGCTGGGGCCGCTGATATTTTTGTTATTCATTAACGATATGCCTCAGCATGTCGATGCCAAGCTTCTGGCTATTTTCGCAGATGACACTTCCTTAGCGATCACAGCATCTACATACGAGGAGTTGATTGAATTAACCAAACAAATGATGATGCGTTTTAACAACTGGTGTGCGCTGAACGGTCTGATGGCGAATATTCCTAAAACAGAATGCATATATTTCACTCCCCACACGAATGCAAAAGTACTAGAGTTCTCCCTGAATGGAGCAACTGTAAAATCTGCGGAATGTACCAAATTTCTGGGTATCTATGTCGATCGGTCGCTTCGATGGGCAGACCATGTTGAGATGCTGAGTAGGAAACTGAGCAAAGCTAGATTCGCTATAATGCGTTTAAGATCTTCTCTGCCAGTGGAGTCATTGCTGACAGTGTATTATTCGCTTGTTTATAGTCATATGTCGTATAATGTTATCCTCTGGGGAAACTCTGTCAATAGTCATAGAATTTTCGTAACGCAGAAAAGAATAATTCGTACCATGTTCAGCCTGCCTCCTAAAGAATCGTGTAGGCATCATTTTGTTGCCTACGGAATACTACCATTTCCTTGCCTGTTTATATTAAAGTGTCTGCTGTTTGTTAGATCCAACATAGGAAAACTCAAAACAAACTCTCATTACCATGACTATCCCACTAGAAATAGGGACCTTTTAAGCATTCCACCACATAGAACTGTTAAATTCGAAGGGTGCCCTACTTATCAAGGAATGAAGTTTTACAATCATTTGCCAGAAAGCATCCAACAGCTTGATGTGAATTCATTTAAGAATAAAGTTAAGTCCTTACTAACGTCCAAATGCTATTACAGCACAGGAGATTTTATGGCAGATAGGGAACTGGGTTGAAGCTAACATGCCACATTCTGGTAAATTGTGTTTTGATCCTGTTGTCTGAGAATTTTAATATGTTGTTCGTTATAACTGTCGTACCTATTTATTGACTTGTCCTATACATCCATTGTCTGAAAGGATTAATAAAGATTATTATTATTATTATTATTATTATTAATATATAGTGATTCTTACGTATTTTGACGCGCTGATTCCGAAAATGGTGTTATTTGAACTCGTAGAGCTTCAGGAAGCTGAGAAAATCGCGAAAAACCGATCGGAAAATTCAAAAATCGGTTTTTCGACTTTAATATATAGTGATTCTTACGTATTTTGACGCGCTGATTCCGAAAATGGTGTTATTTGTACTCGTAGAGCTTCAGGAAGCTGAGAAAATCGCGAAAAACCGATCGGAAAATTCAAAAATCGGTTTTTCGACTTTGATATATAGTGATTCTTACGTATTTTGACGCGCTGATTCCGAAAATGGTGTTATTTGAACTCGTAGAGCTTCAGGAAGCTGAGAAAATCGCGAAAAACCGATCGGAAAATTCAAAAATCGGTTTTTCGACTTTAATTTATAGTGATTCTTACGTATTTTGACGCGCTGATTCCGAAAATGGTGTTATTTGAACTCGTAGAGCTTCAGGAAGCTGAGAAAATCGCGAAAAACCGATCGGAAAATTCAAAAATCGGTTTTTCGACTTTAATATATAGTGATTCTTACGTATTTTGACGCGCTGATTCCGAAAATGGGGTCATTTGTCCTTTTCCGTTGAATTTGATTTTCAAAATTTTGCCAGAAATTGAGCAAAGGGTACCCCCTTTCGATTTTTTCGAAAATTTCAATGTTCATTTTTTGACTTCAGGATATAGTGATTCTTATGTATTTTGACGCGCTGATTCCGAAAATGGTGTTATTTGAACTCGTAGAGCTTCAGGAAGCTGAGAAAATCGCGAAAAACCGATCGGAAAATTCAAAAATCGGTTTTTCGACTTTAATATATAGTGATTCTTACGTATTTTGACGCGCTGATTCCAAAAATGGTGTTATTTGAACTCGTAGAGCTTCAGAAAGCTGAGAAAATCGCGAAAAACCGATCGGAAAATTCAAAAATCGGTTTTTCGACTTTAATATATAGTGATTCTTACGTATTTTGACGCGCTGATTCCGAAAATGGGGTCATTTGTCCTTTTCCGTTGAATTTGATTTTCAAAATTTTGCCAGAAATTGAGCAAAGGGTACCCCCTTTCGATTTTTTCGAAAATTTCAATGTTCATTTTTTGACTTCAGGATATAGTGATTCTTATGTATTTTGACGCGCTGATTCCGAAAATGGTGTTATTTGAACTCGTAGAGCTTCAGGAAGCTGAGAAAATCGCGAAAAACCGATCGGAAAATTCAAAAATCGGTTTTTCGACTTTAATATATAGTGATTCTTACGTATTTTGACGCGCTGATTCCGAAAATGGTGTTATTTGAACTCGTAGAGCTTCAGGAAGCTGAGAAAATCGCGAAAAACCGATCGGAAAATTCAAAAATCGGTTTTTCGACTTTAATATATAGTGATTCTTACGTATTTTGACGCGCTGATTCCGAAAATGGTGTTATTTGAACTCGTAGAGCTTCAGGAAGCTGAGAAAATCGCGAAAAACCGATCGGAAAATTCAAAAATCGGTTTTTCGACTTTAATATATAGTGATTCTAACGTATTTTGACGCGCTGATTCCGAAAATGGTGTTATTTGAACTCGTAGAGCTTCAGGAAGCTGAGAAAATCGCGAAAAACCGATCAGAAAATTCAAAAATCGGTTTTTCGACTTTAATAATCTTTTTTGATATGTCACGAGCATTTGATTCCATAAATCTTAATTTTATTAACAGTAAATTATATGCTGTTGGGTTCAGGGGAACCTTTCTGGATTGGATCGACGATTATCTGAGGGACAGGGAGTTGCTGGTCAGGGTGGGCCACAGTCTATCTGATAAGAAGGTGTCTAACATTGGTGTTCCTCAGGGGTCAGTGCTGGGGCCGCTGATATTTTTGTTATTCATTAACGATATGCCTCAGCATGTCGATGCCAAGCTTCTGGCTATTTTCGCAGATGACACTTCCTTAGCGATCACAGCATCTACATACGAGGAGTTGATTGAATTAACCAAACAAATGATGATGCGTTTTAACAACTGGTGTGCGCTGAACGGTCTGATGGCGAATATTCCTAAAACAGAATGCATATATTTCACTCCCCACACGAATGCAAAAGTACTAGAGTTCTCCCTGAATGGAGCAACTGTAAAATCTGCGGAATGTACCAAATTTCTGGGTATCTATGTCGATCGGTCGCTTCGATGGGCAGACCATGTTGAGATGCTGAGTAGGAAACTGAGCAAAGCTAGATTCGCTATAATGCGTTTAAGATCTTCTCTGCCAGTGGAGTCATTGCTGACAGTGTATTATTCGCTTGTTTATAGTCATATGTCGTATAATGTTATCCTCTGGGGAAACTCTGTCAATAGTCATAGAATTTTCGTAACGCAGAAAAGAATAATTCGTACCATGTTCAGCCTGCCTCCTAAAGAATCGTGTAGGCATCATTTTGTTGCCTACGGAATACTACCATTTCCTTGCCTGTTTATATTAAAGTGTCTGCTGTTTGTTAGATCCAACATAGGAAAACTCAAAACAAACTCTCATTACCATGACTATCCCACTAGAAATAGGGACCTTTTAAGCATTCCACCACATAGAACTGTTAAATTCGAAGGGTGCCCTACTTATCAAGGAATGAAGTTTTACAATCATTTGCCAGAAAGCATCCAACAGCTTGATGTGAATTCATTTAAGAATAAAGTTAAGTCCTTACTAACGTCCAAATGCTATTACAGCACAGGAGATTTTATGGCAGATAGGGAACTGGGTTGAAGCTAACATGCCACATTCTGGTAAATTGTGTTTTGATCCTGTTGTCTGAGAATTTTAATATGTTGTTCGTTATAACTGTCGTACCTATTTATTGACTTGTCCTATACATCCATTGTCTGAAAGGATTAATAAAGATTATTATTATTATTATTATTATTATTAATATATAGTGATTCTTACGTATTTTGACGCGCTGATTCCGAAAATGGTGTTATTTGAACTCGTAGAGCTTCAGGAAGCTGAGAAAATCGCGAAAAACCGATCGGAAAATTCAAAAATCGGTTTTTCGACTTTAATATATAGTGATTCTTACGTATTTTGACGCGCTGATTCCGAAAATGGTGTTATTTGTACTCGTAGAGCTTCAGGAAGCTGAGAAAATCGCGAAAAACCGATCGGAAAATTCAAAAATCGGTTTTTCGACTTTGATATATAGTGATTCTTACGTATTTTGACGCGCTGATTCCGAAAATGGTGTTATTTGAACTCGTAGAGCTTCAGGAAGCTGAGAAAATCGCGAAAAACCGATCGGAAAATTCAAAAATCGGTTTTTCGACTTTAATTTATAGTGATTCTTACGTATTTTGACGCGCTGATTCCGAAAATGGTGTTATTTGAACTCGTAGAGCTTCAGGAAGCTGAGAAAATCGCGAAAAACCGATCGGAAAATTCAAAAATCGGTTTTTCGACTTTAATATATAGTGATTCTTACGTATTTTGACGCGCTGATTCCGAAAATGGGGTCATCTGTCCTTTTCCGTTGAATTTGATTTTCAAAATTTTGCCAGAAATTGAGCAAAGGGTACCCCCTTTCGATTTTTTCGAAAATTTCAATGTTCATTTTTTGACTTCAGGATATAGTGATTCTTATGTATTTTGACGCGCTGATTCCGAAAATGGTGTTATTTGAACTCGTAGAGCTTCAGGAAGCTGAGAAAATCGCGAAAAACCGATCGGAAAATTCAAAAATCGGTTTTTCGACTTTAATATATAGTGATTCTTACGTATTTTGACGCGCTGATTCCAAAAATGGTGTTATTTGAACTCGTAGAGCTTCAGAAAGCTGAGAAAATCGCGAAAAACCGATCGGAAAATTCAAAAATCGGTTTTTCGACTTTAATATATAGTGATTCTTACGTATTTTGACGCGCTGATTCCGAAAATGGGGTCATTTGTCCTTTTCCGTTGAATTTGATTTTCAAAATTTTGCCAGAAATTGAGCAAAGGGTACCCCCTTTCGATTTTTTCGAAAATTTCAATGTTCATTTTTTGACTTCAGGATATAGTGATTCTTATGTATTTTGACGCGCTGATTCCGAAAATGGTGTTATTTGAACTCGTAGAGCTTCAGGAAGCTGAGAAAATCGCGAAAAACCGATCGGAAAATTCAAAAATCGGTTTTTCGACTTTAATATATAGTGATTCTTACGTATTTTGACGCGCTGATTCCGAAAATGGTGTTATTTGAACTCGTAGAGCTTCAGGAAGCTGAGAAAATCGCGAAAAACCGATCGGAAAATTCAAAAATCGGTTTTTCGACTTTAATATATAGTGATTCTTACGTATTTTGACGCGCTGATTCCGAAAATGGTGTTATTTGAACTCGTAGAGCTTCAGGAAGCTGAGAAAATCGCGAAAAACCGATCGGAAAATTCAAAAATCGGTTTTTCGACTTTAATATATAGTGATTCTAACGTATTTTGACGCGCTGATTCCGAAAATGGTGTTATTTGAACTCGTAGAGCTTCAGGAAGCTGAGAAAATCGCGAAAAACCGATCGGAAAATTCAAAAATCGGTTTTTCGACTTTAATATATAGTGATTCTTACGTATTTTGACGCGCTGATTCCGAAAATGGTGTTATTTGAACTCGTAGAGCTTCAGGAAGCTGAGAAAATCGCGAAAAACCGATCGGAAAATTCAAAAATCGGTTTTTCGACTTTAATATATAGTGATTCTTACGTATTTTGACGCGCTGATTCCGAAAATGGTGTTATTTGTACTCGTAGAGCTTCAGGAAGCTGAGAAAATCGCGAAAAACCGATCGGAAAATTCAAAAATCGGTTTTTCGACTTTGATATATAGTGATTCTTACGTATTTTGACGCGCTGATTCCGAAAATGGTGTTATTTGAACTCGTAGAGCTTCAGGAAGCTGAGAAAATCGCGAAAAACCGATCGGAAAATTCAAAAATCGGTTTTTCGACTTTAATTTATAGTGATTCTTACGTATTTTGACGCGCTGATTCCGAAAATGGTGTTATTTGAACTCGTAGAGCTTCAGGAAGCTGAGAAAATCGCGAAAAACCGATCGGAAAATTCAAAAATCGGTTTTTCGACTTTAATATATAGTGATTCTTACGTATTTTGACGCGCTGATTCCGAAAATGGGGTCATTTGTCCTTTTCCGTTGAATTTGATTTTCAAAATTTTGCCAGAAATTGAGCAAAGGGTACCCCCTTTCGATTTTTTCGAAAATTTCAATGTTCATTTTTTGACTTCAGGATATAGTGATTCTTATGTATTTTGACGCGCTGATTCCGAAAATGGTGTTATTTGAACTCGTAGAGCTTCAGGAAGCTGAGAAAATCGCGAAAAACCGATCGGAAAATTCAAAAATCGGTTTTTCGACTTTAATATATAGTGATTCTTACGTATTTTGACGCGCTGATTCCAAAAATGGTGTTATTTGAACTCGTAGAGCTTCAGAAAGCTGAGAAAATCGCGAAAAACCGATCGGAAAATTCAAAAATCGGTTTTTCGACTTTAATATATAGTGATTCTTACGTATTTTGACGCGCTGATTCCGAAAATGGGGTCATTTGTCCTTTTCCGTTGAATTTGATTTTCAAAATTTTGCCAGAAATTGAGCAAAGGGTACCCCCTTTCGATTTTTTCGAAAATTTCAATGTTCATTTTTTGACTTCAGGATATAGTGATTCTTATGTATTTTGACGCGCTGATTCCGAAAATGGTGTTATTTGAACTCGTAGAGCTTCAGGAAGCTGAGAAAATCGCGAAAAACCGATCGGAAAATTCAAAAATCGGTTTTTCGACTTTAATATATAGTGATTCTTACGTATTTTGACGCGCTGATTCCGAAAATGGTGTTATTTGAACTCGTAGAGCTTCAGGAAGCTGAGAAAATCGCGAAAAACCGATCGGAAAATTTAAAAATCGGTTTTTCGACTTTAATATATAGTGATTCTTACGTATTTTGACGCGCTGATTCCAAAAATGGTGTTATTTGAACTCGTAGAGCTTCAGGAAGCTGAGAAAATCGCGAAAAACCGATCGGAAAATTCAAAAATCGGTTTTTCGACTTTAATATATAGTGATTCTTACGTATTTTGACGCGCTGATTCCGAAAATGGGGTCATTTGTCCTTTTCCGTTGAATTTGATTTTCAAAATTTTGCCAGAAATTGAGCAAAGGGTACCCCCTTTCGATTTTTTCGAAAATTTCAATGTTCATTTTTTGACTTCAGGATATAGTGATTCTTATGTATTTTGACGCGCTGATTCCGAAAATGGTGTTATTTGAACTCGTAGAGCTTCAGGAAGCTTAGAAAATCGCGAAAAACCGATCGGAAAATTCAAAAATCGGTTTTTCGACTTTAATATATAGTGATTCTTACGTATTTTGACGCGCTGATTCCGAAAATGGTGTTATTTGAACTCGTAGAGCTTCAGGAAGCTGAGAAAATCGCGAAAAACCGATCGGAAAATTCAAAAATCGGTTTTTCGACTTTAATATATAGTGATTCTTACGTATTTTGACGCGCTGATTCCGAAAATGGGGTCATTTGTCCTTTTCCGTTGAATTTGATTTCCAAAATTTTGCCAGAAATTGAGCAATGTTCATTTTTTGACTTCAGGATATAGTGATTCTTATGTATTTTGACGCGCTGATTCCGAAAATGGTGTTATTTGAACTCGTAGAGCTTCAGGAAGCTGAGAAAATCGCGAAAAACCGATCGGAAAATTCAAAAATCGGTTTTTCGACTTTAATATATAGTGATTCTTACGTATTTTGACGCGCTGATTCCGAAAATGGTGTTATTTGAACTCGTAGAGCTTCAGGAAGCTGAGAAAATCGCGAAAAACCGATCGGAAAATTCAAAAATCGGTTTTTCGACTTTAATATATAGTGATTCTTACGTATTTTGACGCGCTGATTCCGAAAATGGTGTTATTTGAACTCGTAGAGCTTCAGGAAGCTGAGAAAATCGCGAAAAACCGATCGGAAAATTCAAAAATCGGTTTTTCGACTTTAATATATAGTGATTCTCACGTATTTTGACGCGCTGATTCCGAAAATGGGGTCATTTGTCCTTTTCCGTTGAATTTGATTTTCAAAATTTTGCCAGAAATTGAGCAAAGGGTACCCCCTTTCGATTTTTTCGAAAATTTCAATGTTCATTTTTTGACTTCAGGATATAGTGATTCTTATGTATTTTGACGCGCTGATTCCGAAAATGGTGTTATTTGAACTCGTAGAGCTTCAGGAAGCTGAGAAAATCGCGAAAAACCGATCGGAAAATTCAAAAATCGGTTTTTCGACTTTAATATATAGTGATTCTTACGTATTTTGACGCGCTGATTCCGAAAATGGTGTTATTTGAACTCGTAGAGCTTCAGGAAGCTGAGAAAATCGCGAAAAACCGATCGGAAAATTCAAAAATCGGTTTTTCGACTTTAATATATAGTGATTCTTACGTATTTTGACGCGCTGATTCCAAAAATGGTGTTATTTGAACTCGTAGAGCTTCAGGAAGCTGAGAAAATCGCGAAAAACCGATCGGAAAATTCAAAAATCGGTTTTTCGACTTTAATATATAGTGATTCTTACGTATTTTGACGCGCTGATTCCGAAAATGGTGTTATTTGAACTCGTAGAGCTTCAGGAAGCTGAGAAAATCGCGAAAAACCGATCGGAAAATTCAAAAATCGGTTTTTCGACTTTAATATATAGTGATTCTTACGTATTTTGACGCGCTGATTCCGAAAATGGGGTCATTTGCCTTTTTCCGTTGAATTTGATTTTCAAAATTTTGCCAGAAATTGAGCAAAGGGTACCCCCTTTCGATTTTTTCGAAAATTTCAATGTTCATTTTTTTACTTCAGGATATAGTGATTCTTATGTATTTTGACGCGCTGATTCCGAAAATGGTGTTATTTGAATTCGTAGAGCTTCAGGAAGCTGAGAAAATCGCGAAAAACCGATCGGAAAATTCAAAAATCGGTTTTTCGACTTTAATATATAGTGATTCTTACGTATTTTGACGCGCTGATTCCGAAAATGGTGTTATTTGAACTCGTAGAGCTTCAGGAAGCTGAGAAAATCGCGAAAAACCGATCGGAAAATTTAAAAATCGGTTTTTCGACTTTAATATATAGTGATTCTTACGTATTTTGACGCGCTGATTCCAAAAATGGTGTTATTTGAACTCGTAGAGCTTCAGGAAGCTGAGAAAATCGCGAAAAACCGATCGGAAAATTCAAAAATCGGTTTTTCGACTTTAATATATAGTGATTCTTACGTATTTTGACGCGCTGATTCCGAAAATGGGGTCATTTGTCCTTTTCCGTTGAATTTGATTTTCAAAATTTTGCCAGAAATTGAGCAAAGGGTACCCCCTTTCGATTTTTTCGAAAATTTCAATGTTCATTTTTTGACTTCAGGATATAGTGATTCTTGTGTATTTTGACGCGCTGATTCCGAAAATGGTGTTATTTGAACTCGTAGAGCTTCAGGAAGCTGAGAAAATCGCGAAAAACCGATCGGAAAATTCAAAAATCGGTTTTTCGACTTTAATGTATAGTGATTCTTACGTATTTTGACGCGCTGATTCCGAAAATAGTGTTATTTGAACTCGTAGAGCTTCAGGAAGCTGAGAAAATCGCGAAAAACCGATCGGAAAATTTAAAAATCGGTTTTTCGACTTTAATATATAGTGATTCTTACGTATTTTGACGCGCTGATTCCAAAAATGGTGTTATTTGAACTCGTAGAGCTTCAGGAAGCTGAGAAAATCGCGAAAAACCGATCGGAAAATTCAAAAATCGGTTTTTCGCCTTTAATATATAGTGATTCTTACGTATTTTGACGCGCTGATTCCGAAAATGGGGTCATTTGTCCTTTTCCGTTGAATTTGATTTTCAAAATTTTGCCAGAAATTGAGCAAAGGGTACCCCCTTTCGATTTTTTCGAAAATTTCAATGTTCATTTTTTGACTTCAGGATATAGTGATTCTTATGTATTTTGACGCGCTGATTCCGAAAATGGTGTTATTTGAACTCGTAGAGCTTCAGGAAGCTGAGAAAATCGCGAAAAACCGATCGGAAAATTCAAAAATCGGTTTTTCGACTTCAATATATAGTGATTCTTACGTATTTTGACGCGCTGATTCCGAAAATGGTGTTATTTGAACTCGTAGAGCTTCAGGAAGCTGAGAAAATCGCGAAAAACCGATCGGAAAATTTAAAAATCGGTTTTTCGACTTTAATATATAGTGATTCTTACGTATTTTGACGCGCTGATTCCAAAAATGGTGTTATTTGAACTCGTAGAGCTTCAGGAAGCTGAGAAAATCGCGAAAAACCGATCGGAAAATTCAAAAATCGGTTTTTCGACTTTAATATATAGTGATTCTTACGTATTTTGACGCGCTGATTCCGAAAATGGGGTCATTTGTCCTTTTCCGTTGAATTTGATTTTCAAAATTTTGCCAGAAATTGAGCAAAGGGTACCCCCTTTCGATTTTTTCGAAAATTTCAATGTTCATTTTTTGACTTCAGGATATAGTGATTCTTGTGTATTTTGACGCGCTGATTCCGAAAATGGTGTTATTTGAACTCGTAGAGCTTCAGGAAGCTGAGAAAATCGCGAAAAACCGATCGGAAAATTCAAAAATCGGTTTTTCGACTTTAATGTATAGTGATTCTTACGTATTTTGACGCGCTGATTCCGAAAATGGTGTTATTTGAACTCGTAGAGCTTCAGGAAGCTGAGAAAATCGCGAAAAACCGATCGGAAAATTTAAAAATCGGTTTTTCGACTTTAATATATAGTGATTCTTACGTATTTTGACGCGCTGATTCCAAAAATGGTGTTATTTGAACTCGTAGAGCTTCAGGAAGCTGAGAAAATCGCGAAAAACCGATCGGAAAATTCAAAAATCGGTTTTTCGCCTTTAATATATAGTGATTCTTACGTATTTTGACGCGCTGATTCCGAAAATGGGGTCATTTGTCCTTTTCCGTTGAATTTGATTTTCAAAATTTTGCCAGAAATTGAGCAAAGGGTACCCCCTTTCGATTTTTTCGAAAATTTCAATGTTCATTTTTTGACTTCAGGATATAGTGATTCTTATGTATTTTGACGCGCTGATTCCGAAAATGGTGTTATTTGAACTCGTAGAGCTTCAGGAAGCTTAGAAAATCGCGAAAAACCGATCGGAAAATTCAAAAATCGGTTTTTCGACTTTAATATATAGTGATTCTTACGTATTTTGACGCGCTGATTCCGAAAATGGTGTTATTTGAACTCGTAGAGCTTCAGGAAGCTGAGAAAATCGCGAAAAACCGATCGGAAAATTCAAAAATCGGTTTTTCGACTTTAATATATAGTGATTCTTACGTATTTTGACGCGCTGATTCCGAAAATGGGGTCATTTGTCCTTTTCCGTTGAATTTGATTTCCAAAATTTTGCCTGAAATTGAGCAATGTTCATTTTTTGACTTCAGGATATAGTGATTCTTATGTATTTTGACGCGCTGATTCCGAAAATGGTGTTATTTGAACTCGTAGAGCTTCAGGAAGCTGAGAAAATCGCGAAAAACCGATCGGAAAATTCAAAAATCGGTTTTTCGACTTTAATATATAGTGATTCTTACGTATTTTGACGCGCTGATTCCGAAAATGGTGTTATTTGAACTCGTAGAGCTTCAGGAAGCTGAGAAAATCGCGAAAAACCGATCGGAAAATTCAAAAATCGGTTTTTCGACTTTAATATATAGTGATTCTTACGTATTTTGACGCACTGATTCCGAAAATGGTGTTATTTGAACTCGTAGAGCTTCAGGAAGCTGAGAAAATCGCGAAAAACCGATCGGAAAATTCAATAATCGGTTTTTCGACTTTAATATATAGTGATTCTCACGTATTTTGACGCGCTGATTCCGAAAATGGGGTCATTTGTCCTTTTCCGTTGAATTTGATTTTCAAAATTTTGCCAGAAATTGAGCAAAGGGTACCCCCTTTCGATTTTTTCGAAAATTTCAATGTTCATTTTTTGACTTCAGGATATAGTGATTCTTATGTATTTTGACGCGCTGATTCCGAAAATGGTGTTATTTGAACTCGTAGAGCTTCAGGAAGCTGAGAAAATCGCGAAAAACCGATCGGAAAATTCAAAAATCGGTTTTTCGACTTTAATATATAGTGATTCTTACGTATTTTGACGCGCTGATTCCGAAAATGGTGTTATTTGAACTCGTAGAGCTTCAGGAAGCTGAGAAAATCGCGAAAAACCGATCGGAAAATTCAAAAATCGGTTTTTCGACTTTAATATATAGTGATTCTTACGTATTTTGACGCGCTGATTCCAAAAATGGTGTTATTTGAACTCGTAGAGCTTCAGAAAGCTGAGAAAATCGCGAAAAACCGATCGGAAAATTCAAAAATCGGTTTTTCGACTTTAATATATAGTGATTCTTACGTATTTTGACGCGCTGATTCCGAAAATGGTGTTATTTGAACTCGTAGAGCTTCAGGAAGCTGAGAAAATCGCGAAAAACCGATCGGAAAATTTAAAAATCGGTTTTTCGACTTTAATATATAGTGATTCTTACGTATTTTGACGCGCTGATTCCGAAAATGGTGTTATTTGAACTCGTAGAGCTTCAGGAAGCTGAGAAAATCGCGAAAAACCGATCGGAAAATTCAAAAATCGGTTTTTCGACTTTAATATATAGTGATTCTTACGTATTTTGACGCGCTGATTCCGAAAATGGGGTCATTTGCCTTTTTCCGTTGAATTTGATTTTCAAAATTTTGCCAGAAATTGAGCAAAGGGTACCCCCTTTCGATTTTTTCGAAAATTTCAATGTTCATTTTTTTACTTCAGGATATAGTGATTCTTATGTATTTTGACGCGCTGATTCCGAAAATGGTGTTATTTGAATTCGTAGAGCTTCAGGAAGCTGAGAAAATCGCGAAAAACCGATCGGAAAATTCAAAAATCGGTTTTTCGACTTTAATATATAGTGATTCTTACGTATTTTGACGCGCTGATTCCGAAAATGGTGTTATTTGAACTCGTAGAGCTTCAGGAAGCTGAGAAAATCGCGAAAAACCGATCGGAAAATTTAAAAATCGGTTTTTCGACTTTAATATATAGTGATTCTTACGTATTTTGACGCGCTGATTCCAAAAATGGTGTTATTTGAACTCGTAGAGCTTCAGGAAGCTGAGAAAATCGCGAAAAACCGATCGGAAAATTCAAAAATCGGTTTTTCGACTTTAATATATAGTGATTCTTACGTATTTTGACGCGCTGATTCCGAAAATGGGGTCATTTGTCCTTTTCCGTTGAATTTGATTTTCAAAATTTTGCCAGAAATTGAGCAAAGGGTACCCCCTTTCGATTTTTTCGAAAATTTCAATGTTCATTTTTTGACTTCAGGATATAGTGATTCTTGTGTATTTTGACGCGCTGATTCCGAAAATGGTGTTATTTGAACTCGTAGAGCTTCAGGAAGCTGAGAAAATCGCGAAAAACCGATCGGAAAATTCAAAAATCGGTTTTTCGACTTTAATGTATAGTGATTCTTACGTATTTTGACGCGCTGATTCCGAAAATGGTGTTATTTGAACTCGTAGAGCTTCAGGAAGCTGAGAAAATCGCGAAAAACCGATCGGAAAATTTAAAAATCGGTTTTTCGACTTTAATATATAGTGATTCTTACGTATTTTGACGCGCTGATTCCAAAAATGGTGTTATTTGAACTCGTAGAGCTTCAGGAAGCTGAGAAAATCGCGAAAAACCGATCGGAAAATTCAAAAATCGGTTTTTCGCCTTTAATATATAGTGATTCTTACGTATTTTGACGCGCTGATTCCGAAAATGGGGTCATTTGTCCTTTTCCGTTGAATTTGATTTTCAAAATTTTGCCAGAAATTGAGCAAAGGGTACCCCCTTTCGATTTTTTCGAAAATTTCAATGTTCATTTTTTGACTTCAGGATATAGTGATTCTTATGTATTTTGACGCGCTGATTCCGAAAATGGTGTTATTTGAACTCGTAGAGCTTCAGGAAGCTGAGAAAATCGCGAAAAACCGATCGGAAAATTCAAAAATCGGTTTTTCGACTTCAATATATAGTGATTCTTACGTATTTTGACGCGCTGATTCCGAAAATGGTGTTATTTGAACTCGTAGAGCTTCAGGAAGCTGAGAAAATCGCGAAAAACCGATCGGAAAATTTAAAAATCGGTTTTTCGACTTTAATATATAGTGATTCTCACGTATTTTGACGCGCTGATTCCAAAAATGGTGTTATTTGAACTCGTAGAGCTTCAGGAAGCTGAGAAAATCGCGAAAAACCGATCGGAAAATTCAAAAATCGGTTTTTCGACTTTAATATATAGTGATTCTTACGTATTTTGACGCGCTGATTCCGAAAATGGGGTCATTTGTCCTTTTCCGTTGAATTTGATTTTCAAAATTTTGCCAGAAATTGAGCAAAGGGTACCCCCTTTCGATTTTTTCGAAAATTTCAATGTTCATTTTTTGACTTCAGGATATAGTGATTCTTATGTATCTTGACGCGCTGATTCCGAAAATGGTGTTATTTGAATTCGTAGAGCTTCAGGAAGCTGAGAAAATCGCGAAAAACCGATCGGAAAATTCAAAAATCGGTTTTTCGACTTTAATATATAGTGATTCTTACGTATTTTGACGCGCTGATTCCGAAAATGGTGTTATTTGAACTCGTAGAGCTTCAGGAAGCTGAGAAAATCGCGAAAAACCGATCGGAAAATTTAAAAATCGGTTTTTCGACTTTAATATATAGTGATTCTTACGTATTTTGACGCGCTGATTCCAAAAATGGTGTTATTTGAACTCGTAGAGCTTCAGGAAGCTGAGAAAATCGCGAAAAACCGATCGGAAAATTCAAAAATCGGTTTTTCGACTTTAATATATAGTGATTCTTACGTATTTTGACGCGCTGATTCCGAAAATGGGGTCATTTGTCCTTTTCCGTTGAATTTGATTTTCAAAATTTTGCCAGAAATTGAGCAAAGGGTACCCCCTTTCGATTTTTTCGAAAATTTCAATGTTCATTTTTTGACTTCAGGATATAGTGATTCTTGTGTATTTTGACGCGCTGATTCCGAAAATGGTGTTATTTGAACTCGTAGAGCTTCAGGAAGCTGAGAAAATCGCGAAAAACCGATCGGAAAATTCAAAAATCGGTTTTTCGACTTTAATGTATAGTGATTCTTACGTATTTTGACGCGCTGATTCCGAAAATGGTGTTATTTGAACTCGTAGAGCTTCAGGAAGCTGAGAAAATCGCGAAAAACCGATCGGAAAATTTAAAAATCGGTTTTTCGACTTTAATATATAGTGATTCTTACGTATTTTGACGCGCTGATTCCAAAAATGGTGTTATTTGAACTCGTAGAGCTTCAGGAAGCTGAGAAAATCGCGAAAAACCGATCGGAAAATTCAAAAATCGGTTTTTCGCCTTTAATATATAGTGATTCTTACGTATTTTGACGCGCTGATTCCGAAAATGGGGTCATTTGTCCTTTTCCGTTGAATTTGATTTTCAAAATTTTGCCAGAAATTGAGCAAAGGGTACCCCCTTTCGATTTTTTCGAAAATTTCAATGTTCATTTTTTGACTTCAGGATATAGTGATTCTTATGTATTTTGACGCGCTGATTCCGAAAATGGTGTTATTTGAACTCGTAGAGCTTCAGGAAGCTGAGAAAATCGCGAAAAACCGATCGTAAAATTCAAAAATCGGTTTTTCGACTTCAATATATAGTGATTCTTACGTATTTTGACGCGCTGATTCCGAAAATGGTGTTATTTGAACTCGTAGAGCTTCAGGAAGCTGAGAAAATCGCGAAAAACCGATCGGAAAATTCAAAAATCGGATTTTCGACTTTAATATATAGTGATTCTTACGTATTTTGACGCGCTGATTCCGAAAATGGTGTTATTTGAACTCGTAGAGCTTCAGGAAGCTTAGAAAATCGCGAAAAACCGATCGGAAAATTCAAAAATCGGTTTTTCGACTTTAATATATAGTGATTCTTACGTATTTTGACGCGCTGATTCCGAAAATGGTGTTATTTGAACTCGTAGAGCTTCAGGAAGCTGAGAAAATCGCGAAAAACCGATCGGAAAATTCAAAAATCGGTTTTTCGACTTTAATGTATAGTGATTCTTACGTATTTTGACGCGCTGATTCCGAAAATGTTGTTATTTGAACTCGTAGAGCTTCAGGAAGCTGAGAAAATCGCGAAAAACCGATCGGAAAATTCAAAAATCGGTTTTTCGACTTTAATATATAGTGATTCTTACGTATTTTGACGCGCTGATTCCGAAAATGGTGTTATTTGAACTCGTAGAGCTTCAGGAAGCTGAGAAAATCGCGAAAAACCGATCGGAAAATTCAAAAATCGGTTTTTGGACTTTAATATATAGTGATTCTTACGTATTTTGACGCGCTGATTCCGAAAATGGTGTTATTTGAACTCGTTGAGCTTCAGGAAGCTGAGAAAATCGCGAAAAACCGATCGGAAAATTCAAAAATCGGTTTTTCGACTTTAATATATAGTGATTCTTACGTATTTTGACGCGCTGATTCCGAAAATGGTGTTATTTGAACTCGTAGAGCTTCAGGAAGCTGAGAAAATCGCGAAAAACCGATCGGAAAATTCAAAAATCGGTTTTTCGACTTTAATATATAGTGATTCTTACGTATTTTGACGCGCTGATTCCGAAAATGGTGTTATTTGAACTCGTAGAGCTTCAGGAAGCTGAGAAAATCGCGAAAAACCGATCGGAAAATTCAAAAATCGGTTTTTCGACTTTAATATATAGTGATTCTTACGTATTTTGACGCGCTGATTCCGAAAATGGTGTTATTTGAACTCGTAGAGCTTCAGGAAGCTGAGAAAATCGCGAAAAACCGATCGGAAAATTCAAAAATCGGTTTTTCGACTTTAATATATAGTGATTCTAACGTATTTTGACGCGCTGATTCCGAAAATGGTGTTATTTGAACTCGTAGAGCTTCAGGAAGCTGGGAAAATCGCGAAAAACCGATCGGAAAATTCAAAAATCGGTTTTTCGACTTTAATATATAGTGATTCTTACGTATTTTGACGCGCTGATTCCGAAAATGGTGTTATTTGAACTCGTAGAGCTTCAGGAAGCTGAGAAAATCGCGAAAAACCGATCGGAAAATTCAAAAATCGGTTTTTCGACTTCAATATATAGTGATTCTTACGTATTTTGACGCGCTGATTCCGAAAATGGTGTTATTTGTACTCGTAGAGCTTCAGGAAGCTGAGAAAATCGCGAAAAACCGATCGGAAAATTCAAAAATCGGTTTTTCGACTTTGATATATAGTGATTCTTACGTATTTTGACGCGCTGATTCCGAAAATGGTGTTATTTGAACTCGTAGAGCTTCAGGAAGCTGAGAAAATCGCGAAAAACCGATCGGAAAATTCAAAAATCGGTTTTTCGACTTTAATTTATAGTGATTCTTACGTATTTTGACGCGCTGATTCCGAAAATGGTGTTATTTGAACTCGTAGAGCTTCAGGAAGCTGAGAAAATCGCGAAAAACCGATCGGAAAATTCAAAAATCGGTTTTTCGACTTTAATATATAGTGATTCTTACGTATTTTGACGCGCTGATTCCGAAAATGGGGTCATTTGTCCTTTTCCGTTGAATTTGATTTTCAAAATTTTGCCAGAAATTGAGCAAAGGGTACCCCCTTTCGATTTTTTCGAAAATTTCAATGTTCATTTTTTGACTTCAGGATATAGTGATTCTTATGTATTTTGACGCGCTGATTCCGAAAATGGTGTTATTTGAACTCGTAGAGCTTCAGGAAGCTGAGAAAATCGCGAAAAACCGATCGGAAAATTCAAAAATCGGTTTTTCGACTTTAATATATAGTGATTCTTACGTATTTTGACGCGCTGATTCCAAAAATGGTGTTATTTGAACTCGTAGAGCTTCAGAAAGCTGAGAAAATCGCGAAAAACCGATCGGAAAATTCAAAAATCGGTTTTTCGACTTTAATATATAGTGATTCTTACGTATTTTGACGCGCTGATTCCGAAAATGGGGTCATTTGTCCTTTTCCGTTGAATTTGATTTTCAAAATTTTGCCAGAAATTGAGCAAAGGGTACCCCCTTTCGATTTTTTCGAAAATTTCAATGTTCATTTTTTGACTTCAGGATATAGTGATTCTTATGTATTTTGACGCGCTGATTCCGAAAATGGTGTTATTTGAACTCGTAGAGCTTCAGGAAGCTGAGAAAATCGCGAAAAACCGATCGGAAAATTCAAAAATCGGTTTTTCGACTTTAATATATAGTGATTCTTACGTATTTTGACGCGCTGATTCCGAAAATGGTGTTATTTGAACTCGTAGAGCTTCAGGAAGCTGAGAAAATCGCGAAAAACCGATCGGAAAATTTAAAAATCGGTTTTTCGACTTTAATATATAGTGATTCTTACGTATTTTGACGCGCTGATTCCAAAAATGGTGTTATTTGAACTCGTAGAGCTTCAGGAAGCTGAGAAAATCGCGAAAAACCGATCGGAAAATTCAAAAATCGGTTTTTCGACTTTAATATATAGTGATTCTTACGTATTTTGACGCGCTGATTCCGAAAATGGGGTCATTTGTCCTTTTCCGTTGAATTTGATTTTCAAAATTTTGCCAGAAATTGAGCAAAGGGTACCCCCTTTCGATTTTTTCGAAAATTTCAATGTTCATTTTTTGACTTCAGGATATAGTGATTCTTATGTATTTTGACGCGCTGATTCCGAAAATGGTGTTATTTGAACTCGTAGAGCTTCAGGAAGCTTAGAAAATCGCGAAAAACCGATCGGAAAATTCAAAAATCGGTTTTTCGACTTTAATATATAGTGATTCTTACGTATTTTGACGCGCTGATTCCAAAAATGGTGTTATTTGAACTCGTAGAGCTTCAGGAAGCTGAGAAAATCGCGAAAAACCGATCGGAAAATTCAAAAATCGGTTTTTCGACTTTAATATATAGTGATTCTTACGTATTTTGACGCGCTGGTTCCGAAAATGGGGTCATTTGTCCTTTTCCGTTGAATTTGATTTCCAAAATTTTGCCAGAAATTGAGCAATGTTCATTTTTTGACTTCAGGATATAGTGATTCTTATGTATTTTGACGCGCTGATTCCGAAAATGGTGTTATTTGAACTCGTAGAGCTTCAGGAAGCTGAGAAAATCGCGAAAAACCGATCGGAAAATTCAAAAATCGGTTTTTCGACTTTAATATATAGTGATTCTTACGTATTTTGACGCGCTGATTCCGAAAATGGTGTTATTTGAACTCGTAGAGCTTCAGGAAGCTGAGAAAATCGCGAAAAACCGATCGGAAAATTCAAAAATCGGTTTTTCGACTTTAATATATAGTGATTCTTACGTATTTTGACGCGCTGATTCCGAAAATGGTGTTATTTGAACTCGTAGAGCTTCAGGAAGCTGAGAAAATCGCGAAAAACCGATCGGAAAATTCAAAAATCGGTTTTTCGACTTTAATATATAGTGATTCTCACGTATTTTGACGCGCTGATTCCGAAAATGGGGTCATTTGTCCTTTTCCGTTGAATTTGATTTTCAAAATTTTGCCAGAAATTGAGCAAAGGGTACCCCCTTTCGATTTTTTCGAAAATTTCAATGTTCATTTTTTGACTTCAGGATATAGTGATTCTTATGTATTTTGACGCGCTGATTCCGAAAATGGTGTTATTTGAACTCGTAGAGCTTCAGGAAGCTGAGAAAATCGCGAAAAACCGATCGGAAAATTCAAAAATCGGTTTTTCGACTTTAATATATAGTGATTCTTACGTATTTTGACGCGCTGATTCCGAAAATGGTGTTATTTGAACTCGTAGAGCTTCAGGAAGCTGAGAAAATCGCGAAAAACCGATCGGAAAATTCAAAAATCGGTTTTTCGACTTTAATATATAGTGATTTTCACGTATTTTGACGCGCTGATTCCGAAAATGGTGTTATTTGAACTCGTAGAGCTTCAGGAAGATGAGAAAATCGCGAAAAACCGATCGGAAAATTCAAAAATCGGTTTTTCGACTTTAATATATAGTGATTCTTACGTATTTTGACGCGCTGATTCCGAAAATGGTGTTATTTGAACTCGTAGAGCTTCAGGAAGCTGAGAAAATCGCGAAAAACCGATCGGAAAATTCAAAAATCGGTTTTTCGACTTTAATATATAGTGATTCTTACGTATTTTGACGCGCTGATTCCGAAAATGGTGTTATTTGAATTCGTAGAGCTTCAGGAAGCTGAGAAAATCGCGAAAAACCGATCGGAAAATTCAAAAATCGGTTTTTCGACTTTAATATATAGTGATTCTTACGTATTTTGACGCGCTGATTCCGAAAATGGTGTTATTTGAACTCGTAGAGCTTCAGGAAGCTGAGAAAATCGCGAAAAACCGATCTGAAAATTCAAAAATCGGTTTTTCGACTTTAATATATAGTGATTCTTACGTATTTTGACGCGCTGATTCCGAAAATGGTGTTATTTGAACTCGTAGAGCTTCAGGAAGCTGAGAAAATCGCGAAAAACCGATCGGAAAATCCAAAAATCGGTTTTTCGACTTCAATATATAGTGATTCTTACGTATTTTGACGCGCTGATTCCGAAAATGGTGTTATTTGAACTCGTAGAGCTTCAGGAAGCTGAGAAAATCGCGAAAAACCGATCGGAAAATTCAAAAATCGGTTTTTCGACTTTAATATATAGTGATTCTTACGTATTTTGACGCGCTGATTCCGAAAATGGGGTCATTTGTCCTTTTCCGTTGAATTTGATTTCCAAAATTTTGCCAGAAATTGAGCAATGTTCATTTTTTGACTTCAGGATATAGTGATTCTTATGTATTTTGACGCGCTGATTCCGAAAATGGTGTTATTTGAACTCGTAGAGCTTCAGGAAGCTGAGAAAATCGCGGAAAACCGATCGGAAAATTCAAAAATCGGTTTTTCGACTTTAATATATAGTGATTCTTACGTATTTTGACGCGCTGATTCCGAAAATGGTGTTATTTGAACTCGTAGAGCTTCAGGAAGCTGAGAAAATCGCGAAAAACCGATCGGAAAATTCAAAAATCGGTTTTTCGACTTTAATATATAGTGATTCTTACGTATTTTGACGCGCTGATTCCGAAAATGGTGTTATTTGAACTCGTAGAGCTTCAGGAAGCTGAGAAAATCGCGAAAAACCGATCGGAAAATTCAAAAATCGGTTTTTCGACTTTAATATATAGTGATTCTCACGTATTTTGACGCGCTGATTCCGAAAATGGGGTCATTTGTCCTTTTCCGTTGAATTTGATTTTCAAAATTTTGCCAGAAATTGAGCAAAGGGTACCCCCTTTCGATTTTTTCGAAAATTTCAATGTTCATTTTTTGACTTCAGGATATAGTGATTCTTATGTATTTTGACGCGCTGATTCCGAAAATGGTGTTATTTGAACTCGTAGAGCTTCAGGAAGCTGAGAAAATCGCGAAAAACCGATCGGAAAATTCAAAAATCGGTTTCTCGACTTTAATATATAGTGATTCTTACGTATTTTGACGCGCTGATTCCGAAAATGGTGTTATTTGAACTCGTAGAGCTTCAGGAAGCTGAGAAAATCGCGAAAAACCGATCGGAAAATTCAAAAATCGGTTTTTCGACTTTAATATATAGTGATTCTTACGTATTTTGACGCGCTGATTCCGAAAATGGTGTTATTTGAACTCGTAGAGCTTCAGGAAGCTGAGAAAATCGCGAAAAACCGATCGGAAAATTCAAAAATCGGTTTTTCGACTTTAATATATAGTGATTCTTACGTATTTTGACGCGCTGATTCCGATAATGGTGTTATTTGAACTCGTAGAGCTTCAGGAAGCTGAGAAAATCGCGAAAAACCGATCGGAAAATTCAAAAGTCGGTTTTTCGACTTTAATATATAGTGATTCTTACGTATTTTGACGCGCTGATTCCGAAAATGGTGTTATTTGAACTCGTAGAGCTTCAGGAAGCTGAGAAAATCGCGAAAAAACGATCGGAAAATTCAAAAATCGGTTTTTCGACTTTAATATTTAGTGATTCTTACGTATTTTGACGCGCTGATTCCGAAAATGGTGTTATTTGAACTCGTAGAGCTTCAGGAAGCTGAGAAAATCGCGAAAAACCGATTGGAAAATTCAAAAATCGGTTTTTCGACTTTAATATATAGTGATTCTTACGTATTTTGACGCGCTGATTCCGAAAATGGTGTTATTTGAACTCGTAGAGCTTCAGGAAGCTGAGAAAATCGCGAAAAACCGATCGGAAAATTCAAAAATCGGTTTTTCGACTTTAATATATAGTGATTCTTACGTATTTTGACGCGCTGATTCCGAAAATGGTGTTATTTGAACTCGTAGAGCTTCAGGAAGCTGAGAAAATCGCGAAAAACCGATCGGAAAATTCAAAAATCGGTTTCTCGACTTTAATATATAGTGATTCTTACGTATTTTGACGCGCTGATTCCGAAAATGGTGTTATTTGAACTCGTAGAGCTTCAGGAAGCTGAGAAAATCGCGAAAAACCGATCGGAAAATTCAAAAATCGGTTTCTCGACTTTAATATATAGTGATTCTTACGTATTTTGACGCGCTGATTCCGAAAATGGTGTTATTTGAACTCGTAGAGCTTCAGGAAGCTGAGAAAATCGCGAAAAACCGATCGGAAAATTCAAAAATCGGTTTTTCGACTTTAATATATAGTGATTCTTACGTATTTTGACGCGCTGATTCCGAAAATGGTGTTATTTGAACTCGTAGAGCTTCAGGAAGCTGAGAAAATCGCGAAAAACCGATCGGAAAATTCAAAAATCGGTTTTTCGACTTTAATATATAGTGATTCTTACGTATTTTGACGCGCTGATTCCGATAATGGTGTTATTTGAACTCGTAGAGCTTCAGGAAGCTGAGAAAATCGCGAAAAACCGATCGGAAAATTCAAAAGTCGGTTTTTCGACTTTAATATATAGTGATTCTTACGTATTTTGACGCGCTGATTCCGAAAATGGTGTTATTTGAACTCGTAGAGCTTCAGGAAGCTGAGAAAATCGCGAAAAAACGATCGGAAAATTCAAAAATCGGTTTTTCGACTTTAATATTTAGTGATTCTTACGTATTCTGACGCGCTGATTCCGAAAATGGTGTTATTTGAACTCGTAGAGCTTCAGGAAGCTGAGAAAATCGCGAAAAACCGATCGGAAAATTCAAAAATCGGTTTTTCGACTTTAATATATAGTGATTCTTACGTATTTTGACGCGCTGATTCCGAAAATGGTGTTATTTGAACTCGTAGAGCTTCAGGAAGCTGAGAAAATCGCGAAAAACCGATCGGAAAATTCAAAAATCGGTTTTTCGACTTTAATATATAGTGATTCTTACGTATTTTGACGCGCTGATTCCGAAAATGGTGTTATTTGAACTCGTAGAGCTTCAGGAAGCTGAGAAAATCGCGAAAAACCGATCGGAAAATTCAAAAATCGGTTTTTCGACTTTAATATATAGTGATTCTTACGTATTTTGACGCGCTGATTCCGAAAATGGTGTTATTTGAACTCGTAGAGCTTCAGGAAGCTGAGAAAATCGCGAAAAACCGATCGGAAAATTCAAAAATCGGTTTTTCGACTTTAATATATAGTGATTCTTACGTATTTTGACGCGCTGATTCCGAAAATGGTGTTATTTGAACTCGTAGAGCTTCAGGAAGCTGAGAAAATCGCGAAAAACCGATCGGAAAATTCAAAAATCGGTTTTTCGACTTTAATATATAGTGATTCTTACGTATTTTGACGCGCTGATTCCGAAAATGGTGTTATTTGTACTCGTAGAGCTTCAGGAAGCTGAGAAAATCGCGAAAAACCGATCGGAAAATTCAAAAATCGGTTTTTCGACTTTGATATATAGTGATTCTTACGTATTTTGACGCGCTGATTCCGAAAATGGTGTTATTTGAACTCGTAGAGCTTCAGGAAGCTGAGAAAATCGCGAAAAACCGATCGGAAAATTCAAAAATCGGTTTTTCGACTTTAATTTATAGTGATTCTTACGTATTTTGACGCGCTGATTCCGAAAATGGTGTTATTTGAACTCGTAGAGCTTCAGGAAGCTGAGAAAATCGCGAAAAACCGATCGGAAAATTCAAAAATCGGTTTTTCGACTTTAATATATAGTGATTCTTACGTATTTTGACGCGCTGATTCCGAAAATGGGGTCATTTGTCCTTTTCCGTTGAATTTGATTTTCAAAATTTTGCCAGAAATTGAGCAAAGGGTACCCCCTTTCGATTTTTTCGAAAATTTCAATGTTCATTTTTTGACTTCAGGATATAGTGATTCTTATGTATTTTGACGCGCTGATTCCGAAAATGGTGTTATTTGAACTCGTAGAGCTTCAGGAAGCTGAGAAAATCGCGAAAAACCGATCGGAAAATTCAAAAATCGGTTTTTCGACTTTAATATATAGTGATTCTTACGTATTTTGACGCGCTGATTCCGAAAATGGTGTTATTTGAACTCGTAGAGCTTCAGAAAGCTGAGAAAATCGCGAAAAACCGATCGGAAAATTCAAAAATCGGTTTTTCGACTTTATTATATAGTGATTCTTACGTATTTTGACGCGCTGATTCCGAAAATGGGGTCATTTGTCCTTTTCCGTTGAATTTGATTTTCAAAATTTTGCCAGAAATTGAGCAAAGGGTACCCCCTTTCGATTTTTTCGAAAATTTCAATGTTCATTTTTTGACTTCAGGATATAGTGATTCTTATGTATTTTGACGCGCTGATTCCGAAAATGGTGTTATTTGAACTCGTAGAGCTTCAGGAAGCTGAGAAAATCGCGAAAAACCGATCGGAAAATTCAAAAATCGGTTTTTCGACTTTAATATATAGTGATTCTTACGTATTTTGACGCGCTGATTCCGAAAATGGTGTTATTTGAACTCGTAGAGCTTCAGGAAGCTGAGAAAATCGCGAAAAACCGATCGGAAAATTTAAAAATCGGTTTTTCGACTTTAATATATAGTGATTCTTACGTATTTTGACGCGCTGATTCCGAAAATGGGGTCATTTGTCCTTTTCCGTTGAATTTGATTTTCAAAATTTTGCCAGAAATTGAGCAAAGGGTACCCCCTTTCGATTTTTTCGAAAATTTCAATGTTCATTTTTTGACTTCAGGATATAGTGATTCTTATGTATTTTGACGCGCTGATTCCGAAAATGGTGTTATTTGAACTCGTAGAGCTTCAGGAAGCTGAGAAAATCGCGAAAAACCGATCGGAAAATTCAAAAATCGGTTTTTCGACTTTAATATATAGTGATTCTTACGTATTTTGACGCGCTGATTCCGAAAATGGTGTTATTTGAACTCGTAGAGCTTCAGGAAGCTGAGAAAATCGCGAAAAACCGATCAGAAAATTCAAAAATCGGTTTTTCGACTTTAATGTATAGTGATTCTTACGTATTTTGACGCGCTGATTCCGAAAATGGTGTTATTTGAACTCGTAGAGCTTCAGGAAGCTGAGAAAATCGCGAAAAACCGATCGGAAAATTCAAAAATCGGTTTTTCGACTTTAATATATAGTGATTCTTACGTATTTTGACGCGCTGATTCCGAAAATGGGGTCATTTGTCCTTTTCCGTTGAATTTGATTTTCAAAATTTTGCCAGAAATTGAGCAAAGGGTACCCCCTTTCGATTTTTTCGAAAATTTCAATGTTCATTTTTTGACTTCAGGATATAGTGATTCTTATGTATTTTGACGCGCTGATTCCGAAAATGGTGTTATTTGAACTCGTAGAGCTTCAGGAAGCTGAGAAAATCGCGAAAAACCGATCGGAAAATTCAAAAATCGGTTTTTCGACTTTAATATATAGTGATTCTTACGTATTTTGACGCGCTGATTCCGAAAATGGTGTTATTTGAACTCGTAGAGCTTCAGGAAGCTGAGAAAATCGCGAAAAACCGATCGGAAAATTCAAAAATCGGTTTTTCGACTTCAATATATAGTGATTCTTACGTATTTTGACGCGCTGATTCCGAAAATGGTGTTATTTGAACTCGTAGAGCTTCAGGAAGATGAGAAAATCGCGAAAAACCGATCGGAAAATTCAAAAATCGGTTTTTCGACTTTAATATATAGTGATTCTTACGTATTTTGACGCGCTGATTCCGAAAATGGTGTTATTTGAACTCGTAGAGCTTCAGGAAGCTGAGAAAATCGCGAAAAACCGATCGGAAAATTCAAAAATCGGTTTTTCGACTTTAATATATAGTGATTCTTACGTATTTTGACGCGCTGATTCCGAAAATGGTGTTATTTGAATTCGTAGAGCTTCAGGAAGCTGAGAAAATCGCGAAAAACCGATCGGAAAATTCAAAAATCGGTTTTTCGACTTTAATATATAGTGATTCTTACGTATTTTGACGCGCTGATTCCGAAAATGGTGTTATTTGAACTCGTAGAGCTTCAGGAAGCTGAGAAAATCGCGAAAAACCGATCTGAAAATTCAAAAATCGGTTTTTCGACTTTAATATATAGTGATTCTTACGTATTTTGACGCGCTGATTCCGAAAATGGTGTTATTTGAACTCGTAGAGCTTCAGGAAGCTGAGAAAATCGCGAAAAACCGATCGGAAAATCCAAAAATCGGTTTTTCGACTTTAATATATAGTGATTCTTACGTATTTTGACGCGCTGATTCCGAAAATGGTGTTATTTGAACTCGTAGAGCTTCAGGAAGCTGAGAAAATCGCGAAAAACCGATCGGAAAATTCAAAAATCGGTTTTTCGACTTTAATATATAGTGATTCTTACGTATTTTGACGCGCTGATTCCGAAAATGGGGTCATTTGTCCTTTTCCGTTGAATTTGATTTCCAAAATTTTGCCAGAAATTGAGCAATGTTCATTTTTTGACTTCAGGATATAGTGATTCTTATGTATTTTGACGCGCTGATTCCGAAAATGGTGTTATTTGAACTCGTAGAGCTTCAGGAAGCTGAGAAAATCGCGGAAAACCGATCGGAAAATTCAAAAATCGGTTTTTCGACTTTAATATATAGTGATTCTTACGTATTTTGACGCGCTGATTCCGAAAATGGTGTTATTTGAACTCGTAGAGCTTCAGGAAGCTGAGAAAATCGCGAAAAACCGATCGGAAAATTCAAAAATCGGTTTTTCGACTTTAATATATAGTGATTCTTACGTATTTTGACGCGCTGATTCCGAAAATGGTGTTATTTGAACTCGTAGAGCTTCAGGAAGCTGAGAAAATCGCGAAAAACCGATCGGAAAATTCAAAAATCGGTTTTTCGACTTTAATATATAGTGATTCTCACGTATTTTGACGCGCTGATTCCGAAAATGGGGTCATTTGTCCTTTTCCGTTGAATTTGATTTTCAAAATTTTGCCAGAAATTGAGCAAAGGGTACCCCCTTTCGATTTTTTCGAAAATTTCAATGTTCATTTTTTGACTTCAGGATATAGTGATTCTTATGTATTTTGACGCGCTGATTCCGAAAATGGTGTTATTTGAACTCGTAGAGCTTCAGGAAGCTGAGAAAATCGCGAAAAACCGATCGGAAAATTCAAAAATCGGGTTTTCGACTTTAATATATAGTGATTCTTACGTATTTTGACGCGCTGATTCCGAAAATGGTGTTATTTGAACTCGTAGAGCTTCAGGAAGCTGAGAAAATCGCGAAAAACCGATCGGAAAATTCAAAAATCGGTTTTTCGACTTTAATATATAGTGATTCTTACGTATTTTGACGCGCTGATTCCGAAAATGGTGTTATTTGAACTCGTAGAGCTTCAGGAAGCTGAGAAAATCGCGAAAAACCGATCGGAAAATTCAAAAATCGGTTTTTCGACTTTAATATATAGTGATTCTTACGTATTTTGACGCGCTGATTCCGATAATGGTGTTATTTGAACTCGTAGAGCTTCAGGAAGCTGAGAAAATCGCGAAAAACCGATCGGAAAATTCAAAAGTCGGTTTTTCGACTTTAATATATAGTGATTCTTACGTATTTTGACGCGCTGATTCCGAAAATGGTGTTATTTGAACTCGTAGAGCTTCAGGAAGCTGAGAAAATCGCGAAAAAACGATCGGAAAATTCAAAAATCGGTTTTTCGACTTTAATATTTAGTGATTCTTACGTATTTTGACGCGCTGATTCCGAAAATGGTGTTATTTGAACTCGTAGAGCTTCAGGAAGCTGAGAAAATCGCGAAAAACCGATCGGAAAATTCAAAAATCGGTTTTTCGACTTTAATATATAGTGATTCTTACGTATTTTGACGCGCTGATTCCGAAAATGGTGTTATTTGAACTCGTAGAGCTTCAGGAAGCTGAGAAAATCGCGAAAAACCGATCGGAAAATTCAAAAATCGGTTTTTCGACTTTAATATATAGTGATTCTTACGTATTTTGACGCGCTGTTTCCGAAAATGGTGTTATTTGAACTCGTAGAGCTTCAGGAAGCTGAGAAAATCGCGAAAAACCGATCGGAAAATTCAAAAATCGGTTTTTCGACTTTAATATATAGTGATTCTTACGTATTTTGACGCGCTGATTCCGAAAATGGTGTTATTTGAACTCGTAGAGCTTCAGGAAGCTGAGAAAATCGCGAAAAACCGATCGGAAAATTCAAAAATCGGTTTTTCGACTTTAATATATAGTGATTCTTACGTATTTTGACGCGCTGATTCCGAAAATGGTGTTATTTGTACTCGTAGAGCTTCAGGAAGCTGAGAAAATCGCGAAAAACCGATCGGAAAATTCAAAAATCGGTTTTTCGACTTTGATATATAGTGATTCTTACGTATTTTGACGCGCTGATTCCGAAAATGGTGTTATTTGAACTCGTAGAGCTTCAGGAAGCTGAGAAAATCGCGAAAAACCGATCGGAAAATTCAAAAATCGGTTTTTCGACTTTAATTTATAGTGATTCTTACGTATTTTGACGCGCTGATTCCGAAAATGGTGTTATTTGAACTCGTAGAGCTTCAGGAAGCTGAGAAAATCGCGAAAAACCGATCGGAAAATTCAAAAATCGGTTTTTCGACTTTAATATATAGTGATTCTCACGTATTTTGACGCGCTGATTCCGAAAATGGGGTCATTTGTCCTTTTCCGTTGAATTTGATTTTCAAAATTTTGCCAGAAATTGAGCAAAGGGTACCCCCTTTCGATTTTTTCGAAAATTTCAATGTTCATTTTTTGACTTCAGGATATAGTGATTCTTATGTATTTTGACGCGCTGATTCCGAAAATGGTGTTATTTGAACTCGTAGAGCTTCAGGAAGCTGAGAAAATCGCGAAAAACCGATCGGAAAATTCAAAAATCGGTTTTTCGACTTTAATATATAGTGATTCTTACGTATTTTGACGCGCTGATTCCAAAAATGGTGTTATTTGAACTCGTAGAGCTTCAGAAAGCTGAGAAAATCGCGAAAAACCGATCGGAAAATTCAAAAATCGGTTTTTCGACTTTATTATATAGTGATTCTTACGTATTTTGACGCGCTGATTCCGAAAATGGGGTCATTTGTCCTTTTCCGTTGAATTTGATTTTCAAAATTTTGCCAGAAATTGAGCAAAGGGTACCCCCTTTCGATTTTTTCGAAAATTTCAATGTTCATTTTTTGACTTCAGGATATAGTGATTCTTATGTATTTTGACGCGCTGATTCCGAAAATGGTGTTATTTGAACTCGTAGAGCTTCAGGAAGCTGAGAAAATCGCGAAAAACCGATCGGAAAATTCAAAAATCGGTTTTTCGACTTTAATATATAGTGATTCTTACGTATTTTGACGCGCTGATTCCGAAAATGGTGTTATTTGAACTCGTAGAGCTTCAGGAAGCTGAGAAAATCGCGAAAAACCGATCGGAAAATTTAAAAATCGGTTTTTCGACTTTAATATATAGTGATTCTTACGTATTTTGACGCGCTGATTCCGAAAATGGTGTTATTTGAACTCGTAGAGCTTCAGGAAGCTGAGAAAATCGCGAAAAACCGATCGGAAAATTCAAAAATCGGTTTTTCGACTTTAATGTATAGTGATTCTTACGTATTTTGACGCGCTGATTCCGAAAATGGTGTTATTTGAACTCGTAGAGCTTCAGGAAGCTGAGAAAATCGCGAAAAACCGATCGGAAAATTCAAAAATCGGTTTTTCGACTTTAATATATAGTGATTCTTACGTATTTTGACGCGCTGATTCCGAAAATGGGGTCATTTGTCCTTTTCCGTTGAATTTGATTTTCAAAATTTTGCCAGAAATTGAGCAAAGGGTACCCCCTTTCGATTTTTTCGAAAATTTCAATGTTCATTTTTTGACTTCAGGATATAGTGATTCTTATGTATTTTGACGCGCTGATTCCGAAAATGGTGTTATTTGAACTCGTAGAGCTTCAGGAAGCTGAGAAAATCGCGAAAAACCGATCGGAAAATTCAAAAATCGGTTTTTCGACTTTAATATATAGTGATTCTTACGTATTTTGACGCGCTGATTCCGAAAATGGTGTTATTTGAACTCGTAGAGCTTCAGGAAGCTGAGAAAATCGCGAAAAACCGATCGGAAAATTCAAAAATCGGTTTTTCGACTTTAATATATAGTGATTCTTACGTATTTTGACGCGCTGATTCCGAAAATGGTGTTATTTGAACTCGTAGAGCTTCAGGAAGATGAGAAAATCGCGAAAAACCGATCGGAAAATTCAAAAATCGGTTTTTCGACTTTAATATATAGTGATTCTTACGTATTTTGACGCGCTGATTCCGAAAATGGTGTTATTTGAACTCGTAGAGCTTCAGGAAGCTGAGAAAATCGCGAAAAACCGATCGGAAAATTCAAAAATCGGTTTTTCGACTTTAATATATAGTGATTCTTACGTATTTTGACGCGCTGATTCCGAAAATGGTGTTATTTGAATTCGTAGAGCTTCAGGAAGCTGAGAAAATCGCGAAAAACCGATCGGAAAATTCAAAAATCGGTTTTTCGACTTTAATATATAGTGATTCTTACGTATTTTGACGCGCTGATTCCGAAAATGGTGTTATTTGAACTCGTAGAGCTTCAGGAAGCTGAGAAAATCGCGAAAAACCGATCTGAAAATTCAAAAATCGGTTTTTTGACTTGAATATATAGTGATTCTTACGTATTTTGACGCGCTGATTCCGAAAATGGTGTTATTTGAACTCGTAGAGCTTCAGGAAGCTGAGAAAATCGCGAAAAACCGATCGGAAAATTCAAAAATCGGTTTTTCGACTTTAATATATAGTGATTCTTACGTATTTTGACGCGCTGATTCCGAAAATGGTGTTATTTGAACTCGTAGAGCTTCAGGAAGCTGAGAAAATCGCGGAAAACCGATCGCAAAATTCAAAAATCGGTTTTTCGACTTTAATATATAGTGATTCTTACGTATTTTGACACGCTGATTCCGAAAATAGTGTTATTTGAACTCGTAGAGCTTCAGGAAGCTGAGAAAATCGCGAAAAACCGATCGGAAAATTCAAAAATCGGTTTTTCGACTTTAATATATAGTGATTCTTACGTATTTTGACGCGCTGATTTCGAAAATGGTGTTATTTGAACTCGTAGAGCTTCAGGAAGCTGAGAAAATCACGAAAAACCGATCGGAAAATTCAAAAATCGGTTTTTCGACTTTAATATATAGTGATTCTTACGTATTTTGACGCGCTGATTCCGAAAATGGTGTTATTTGAACTCGTAGAGCTTCAGGAAGCTGAGAAAATCGCGAAAAACCGATCGGAAAATTCAAAAATCGGTTTTTCGACTTTAATGTATAGTGATTCTTACGTATTTTGACGCGCTGATTCCGAAAATGGTGTTATTTGAACTCGTAGAGCTTCAGGAAGCTGAGAAAATCGCGAAAAACCGATCGGAAAATTCAAAAATCGGTTTTTCGACTTTAATATATAGTGATTCTTACGTATTTTGACGCGCTGATTCCGAAAATGGGGTCATTTGTCCTTTTCCGTTGAATTTGATTTTCAAAATTTTGCCAGAAATTGAGCAAAGGGTACCCCCTTTCGATTTTTTCGAAAATTTCAATGTTCATTTTTTGACTTCAGGATATAGTGATTCTTATGTATTTTGACGCGCTGATTCCGAAAATGGTGTTATTTGAACTCGTAGAGCTTCAGGAAGCTGAGAAAATCGCGAAAAACCGATCGGAAAATTCAAAAATCGGTTTTTCGACTTTAATATATAGTGATTCTTACGTATTTTGACGCGCTGATTCCGAAAATGGTGTTATTTGAACTCGTAGAGCTTCAGGAAGCTGAGAAAATCGCGAAAAATCGATCGGAAAATTCAAAAATCGGTTTTTCGACTTTAATATATAGTGATTCTTAAGTATTTTGACGCGCTGATTCCGAAAATGGTGTTATTTGAACTCGTAGAGCTTCAGGAAGCTGAGAAAATCGCGAAAAACCGATCGGAAAATTCAAAAATCGGTTTTTCGACTCTTATATATAGTGATTCTTACGTATTTTGACGCGCTGATTCCGAAAATGGTGTCATTTGAACTCGTAGAGCTTCAGGAAGCTGAGAAAATCGCGAAAAACCGATCGGAAAATTCAAAAATCGGTTTTTCGACTTTAATATATAGTGATTCTTACGTATTTTGACGCGCTGATTCCGAAAATGGTGTTATTTGAACTCGTAGAGCTTCAGGAAGCTGAGAAAATCGCGAAAAACCGATCGGAAAATTCAAAAATCGGTTTTTCGACTTTAATATATAGTGATTCTTACGTATTTTGACGCGCTGATTCCGAAAATGGTGTTATTTGAACTCGTAGAGCTTCAGGAAGCTGAGAAAATCGCGAAAAACCGATCGGAAAATTTAAAAATCGGTTTTTCGACTTCATTATATAGTGATTCTTACGTATTTTGACGCGCTGATTCCGAAAATGGTGTTATTTGAACTCGTAGAGCTTCAGGAAGCTGAGAAAATCGCGAAAAACCGATCGGAAAATTTAAAAATCGGTTTTTCGACTTTAATATATAGTTATTCTTACGTATTTTGACGCGCTGATTCCGAAAATGGTGTTATTTGAACTCGTAGAGCTTCAGGAAGCTGAGAAAATCGCGAAAAACCGATCGGAAAATTCAAAAATCGGTTTTTCGACTTTAATAAATAGTGATTCTTACGTATTTTGACGCGCTGATTCCGAAAATGGTGTTATTTGAACTCGTAGAGCTTCAGGAAGCTGAGAAAATCGCGAAAAACCGATCGGAAAATTCAAAAATCGGTTTTTCGACTTTAATATATAGTGATTCTTACGTATTTTGACGCGCTGATTCCGAAAATGGGGTCATTTGTCCTTTTCCGTTGAATTTGATTTTCAAAATTTTGCCAGAAATTGAGCAAAGGGTACCCCCTTTCGATTTTTTCGAAAATTTCAATGTTCATTTTTTGACTTCAGGATATAGTGATTCTTATGTATTTTGACGCGCTGATTCCGAAAATGGTGTTATTTGAACTCGTAGAGCTTCAGGAAGCTGAGAAAATCGCGAAAAACCTATCGGAAAATTCAAAAATCGGTTTTTCGACTTTAATATATAGTGATTCTTACGTATTTTGACGCGCTGATTCCGAAAATGGTGTTATTTGAACTCGTAGAGCTTCAGGAAGCTGAGAAAATCGCGAAAAACCGATCGGAAAATTCAAAAATCGGTTTTTCGACTTTAATATATAGTGATTCTAACGTATTTTGACGCGCTGATTCCGAAAATGGTGTTATTTGAACTCGTAGAGCTTCAGGAAGCTGAGAAAATCGCGAAAAACCGATCGGAAAATTCAAAAATCGGTTTTTCGACTTTAATATATAGTGATTCTTACGTATTTTGACGCGCTGATTCCGAAAATGGTGTTATTTGAACTCGTAGAGCTTCAGGAAGCTGAGAAAATCGCGAAAAACCGATCGGAAAATTCAAAAATCGGTTTTTCGACTTTAATATATAGTGATTCTTACGTATTTTGACGCGCTGATTCCGAAAATGGTGTTATTTGAACTAGTAGAGCTTCAGGAAGCTGAGAAAATCGCGAAAAACCGATCGGAAAATTCAAAAATCGGTTTTTCGACTTTAATATATAGTGATTCTTACGTATTTTGACGCGCTGATTCCGAAAATGGTGTTATTTGAACTCGTAGAGCTTCAGGAAGCTGAGAAAATCGCGAAAAACCGATCGGAAAATTTAAAAATCGGTTTTTCGACTTCATTATATAGTGATTCTTACGTATTTTGACGCGCTGATTCCGAAAATGGTGTTATTTGAACTCGTAGAGCTTCAGGAAGCTGAGAAAATCGCGAAAAACCGATCGGAAAATTTAAAAATCGGTTTTTCGACTTTAATATATAGTTATTCTTACGTATTTTGACGCGCTGATTCCGAAAATGGTGTTATTTGAACTCGTAGAGCTTCAGGAAGCTGAGAAAATCGCGAAAAACCGATCGGAAAATTCAAAAATCGGTTTTTCGACTTTAATAAATAGTGATTCTTACGTATTTTGACGCGCTGATTCCGAAAATGGTGTTATTTGAACTCGTAGAGCTTCAGGAAGCTGAGAAAATCGCGAAAAACCGATCGGAAAATTCAAAAATCGGTTTTTCGACTTTAATATATAGTGATTCTTACGTATTTTGACGCGCTGATTCCGAAAATGGGGTCATTTGTCCTTTTCCGTTGAATTTGATTTTCAAAATTTTGCCAGAAATTGAGCAAAGGGTACCCCCTTTCGATTTTTTCGAAAATTTCAATGTTCATTTTTTGACTTCAGGATATAGTGATTCTTATGTATTTTGACGCGCTGATTCCGAAAATGGTGTTATTTGAACTCGTAGAGCTTCAGGAAGCTGAGAAAATCGCGAAAAACCGATCGGAAAATTCAAAAATCGGTTTTTCGACTTTAATATATAGTGATTCTTACGTATTTTGACGCGCTGATTCCGAAAATGGTGTTATTTGAACTCGTAGAGCTTCAGGAAGCTGAGAAAATCGCGAAAAACCGATCGGAAAATTCAAAAATCGGTTTTTCGACTTTAATATATAGTGATTCTAACGTATTTTGACGCGCTGATTCCGAAAATGGTGTTATTTGAACTCGTAGAGCTTCAGGAAGCTGAGAAAATCGCGAAAAACCGATCGGAAAATTCAAAAATCGGTTTTTCGACTTTAATATATAGTGATTCTTACGTATTTTGACGCGCTGATTCCGAAAATGGTGTTATTTGAACTCGTAGAGCTTCAGGAAGCTGAGAAAATCGCGAAAAACCGATCGGAAAATTCAAAAATCGGTTTTTCGACTTTAATATATAGTGATTCTTACGTATTTTGACGCGCTGATTCCGAAAATGGTGTTATTTGAACTAGTAGAGCTTCAGGAAGCTGAGAAAATCGCGAAAAACCGATCGGAAAATTCAAAAATCGGTTTTTCGACTTTAATATATAGTGATTCTTACGTATTTTGACGCGCTGATTCCGAAAATGGTGTTATTTGAACTCGTAGAGCTTCAGGAAGCTGAGAAAATCGCGAAAAACCGATCGGAAAATTCAAAAATCGGTTTTTCGACTTTAATATATAGTGATTCTTACGTATTTTGACGCGCTGATTCCGAAAATGGGGTCATTTGTCCTTTTCCGTTGAATTTGATTTTCAAAATTTTGCCAGAAATTGAGCAAAGGGTACCCCCTTTCGATTTTTTCGAAAATTTCAATGTTCATTTTTTGACTTCAGGATAAAGTGATTCTTATGTATTTTGACGCGCTGATTCCAAAAATGGTGTTATTTGAACTCGTAGAGCTTCAGGAAGCTGAGAAAATCGCGAAAAACCGATCGGAAAATTCAAAAATCGGTTTTTCGACTTTAATATATAGTGATTCTTACGTATTTTGACGCGCTGATTCCGAAAATGGTGTTATTTGAACTCGTAGAGCTTCAGGAAGCTGAGAAAATCGCGAAAAACCGATCGGAAAATTCAAAAATCGGTTTTTCGACTTTAATATATAGTGATTCTTACGTATTTTGACGCGCTGATTCCGAAAATGGTGTTATTTGAACTCGTAGAGCTTCAGGAAGCTGAGAAAATCGCGAAAAACCGATCGGAAAATTTAAAAATCGGTTTTTCGACTTCATTATATAGTGATTCTTACGTATTTTGACGCGCTGATTCCGAAAATGGTGTTATTTGAACTCGTAGAGCTTCAGGAAGCTGAGAAAATCGCGAAAAACCGATCGGAAAATTTAAAAATCGGTTTTTCGACTTTAATATATAGTGATTCTTACGTATTTTGACGCGCTGATTCCGAAAATGGTGTTATTTGAACTCGTAGAGCTTCAGGAAGCTGAGAAAATCGCGAAAAACCGATCGGAAAATTCAAAAATCGGTTTTTCGACTTTAATATATAGTGATTCTTACGTATTTTGACGCGCTGATTCCGAAAATGGTGTTATTTGAACTCGTAGAGCTTCAGGAAGATGAGAAAATCGCGAAAAACCGATCGGAAAATTCAAAAATCGGTTTTTCGACTTTAATATATAGTGATTCTTACGTATTTTGACGCGCTGATTCCGAAAATGGTGTTATTTGAACTCGTAGAGCTTCAGGAAGCTGAGAAAATCGCGAAAAACCGATCGGAAAATTCAAAAATCGGTTTTTCGGCTTTAATATATAGTGATTCTTACGTATTTTGACGCGCTGATTCCGAAAATGGGGTCATTTGTCCTTTTCCGTTGAATTTGATTTTCAAAATTTTGCCAGAAATTGAGCAAAGGGTACCCCCTTTCGATTTTTTCGAAAATTCCAATGTTCATTTTTTGACTTCAGGATATAGTGATTCTTATGTATTTTGACGCGCTGATTCCGAAAATGGTGTTATTTGAACTCGTAGAGCTTCAGGAAGCTGAGAAAATCGCGAAAAACCGATCGGAAAATTTAAAAATCGGTTTTTCGACTTTAATATATAGTGATTCTTACGTATTTTGACGCGCTGATTCCGAAAATGGTGTTATTTGAACTCGTAGAGCTTCAGGAAGCTGAGAAAATCGCGAAAAACCGATCGGAAAATTTAAAAATCGGTTTTTCGGCTTTAATATATAGTGATTCTTACGTATTTTGACGCGCTGATTCCGAAAATGGGGTCATTTGTCCTTTTCCGTTGAATTTGATTTTCAAAATTTTGCCAGAAATTGAGCAAAGGGTACCCCCTTTCGATTTTTTCGAAAATTCCAATGTTCATTTTTTGACTTCAGGATATAGTGATTCTTATGTATTTTGACGCGCTGATTCCGAAAATGGTGTTATTTGAACTCGTAGAGCTTCAGGAAGCTGAGAAAATCGCGAAAAACCGATCGGAAAATTTAAAAATCGGTTTTTCGACTTTAATATATAGTGATTCTTACGTATTTTGACGCGCTGATTCCGAAAATGGTGTTATTTGAACTCGTAGAGCTTCAGGAAGCTGAGAAAATCGCGAAAAACCGATCGGAAAATTTAAAAATCGGTTTTTCGACTTTAATATATAGTGATTCTTACGTATTTTGACGCGCTGATTCCAAAAATGGTGTTATTTGAACTCGTAGAGCTTCAGGAAGCTGAGAAAATCGCGAAAAACCGATCGGAAAATTCAAAAATCGGTTTTTCGACTTTAATATATAGTGATTCTTACGTATTTTGACGCGCTGATTCCGAAAATGGGGTCATTTGTCCTTTTCCGTTGAATTTGATTTTCAAAATTTTGCCAGAAATTGAGCAAAGGGTACCCCCTTTCGATTTTTTCGAAAATTTCAATGTTCATTTTTTGACTTCAGGATATAGTGATTCTTATGTATTTTGACGCGCTGATTCCGAAAATGGTGTTATTTGAACTCGTAGAGCTTCAGGAAGCTGAGAAAATCGCGAAAAACCGATCGGAAAATTCAAAAATCGGTTTTTCGACTTTAATATATAGTGATTCTTACGTATTTTGACGCGCTGATTCCGAAAATGGTGTTATTTGAACTCGTAGAGCTTCAGGAAGCTGAGAAAATCGCGAAAAACCGATCGGAAAATTCAAAAATCGGTTTTTCGACTTTAATATATAGTGATTCTTGAGTATTTTGACGCGCTGATTCCGAAAATGGTGTTATTTGAACTCGTAGAGCTTCAGGAAGCTGAGAAAATCGCGAAAAACCGATCGGAAAATTCAAAAATCGGTTTTTCGACTCTTATTCATAGTGATTCTTACGTATTTTGACGCGCTGATTCCGAAAATGGTGTCATTTGAACTCGTAGAGCTTCAGGAAGCTGAGAAAATCGCGAAAAACCGATCGGAAAATTCAAAAATCGGTTTTTCGACTTTAATATATAGTGATTCTTACGTATTTTGACGCGCTGATTCCGAAAATGGTGTTATTTGAACTCGTAGAGCTTCAGGAAGCTGAGAAAATCGCGAAAAACCGATCGGAAAATTCAAAAATCGGTTTTTCGACTTTAATATATAGTGATTCTTACGTATTTTGACGCGCTGATTCCGAAAATGGTGTTATTTGAACTCGTAGAGCTTCAGGAAGCTGAGAAAATCGCGAAAAACCGATCGGAAAATTTAAAAATCGGTTTTTCGACTTCATTATATAGTGATTCTTACGTATTTTGACGCGCTGATTCCGAAAATGGTGTTATTTGAACTCGTAGAGCTTCAGGAAGCTGAGAAAATCGCGAAAAACCGATCGGAAAATTTAAAAATCGGTTTTTCGACTTTAATATATAGTGATTCTTACGTATTTTGACGCGCTGATTCCGAAAATGGTGTTATTTGAACTCGTAGAGCTTCAGGAAGCTGAGAAAATCGCGAAAAACCGATCGGAAAATTCAAAAATCGGTTTTTCGACTTTAATAAATAGTGATTCTTACGTATTTTGACGCGCTGATTCCGAAAATGGTGTTATTTGAACTCGTAGAGCTTCAGGAAGCTGAGAAAATCGCGAAAAACCGATCGGAAAATTCAAAAATCGGTTTTTCGACTTTAATATATAGTGAATCTTACGTATTTTGACGCGCTGATTCCGAAAATGGGGTCATTTGTCCTTTTCCGTTGAATTTGATTTTCAAAATTTTGCCAGAAATTGAGCAAAGGGTACCCCCTTTCGATTTTTTCGAAAATTTCAATGTTCATTTTTTGACTTCAGGATATAGTGATTCTTATGTATTTTGACGCGCTGATTCCGAAAATGGTGTTATTTGAACTCGTAGAGCTTCAGGAAGCTGAGAAAATCGCGAAAAACCGATCGGAAAATTCAAAAATCGGTTTTTCGACTTTAATATATAGTGATTCTTACGTATTTTGACGCGCTGATTCCGAAAATGGTGTTATTTGAACTCGTAGAGCTTCAGGAAGCTGAGAAAATCGCGAAAAACCGATCGGAAAATTCAAAAATCGGTTTTTCGACTTTAATATATAGTGATTCTAACGTATTTTGACGCGCTGATTCCGAAAATGGTGTTATTTGAACTCGTAGAGCTTCAGGAAGCTGAGAAAATCGCGAAAAACCGATCGGAAAATTCAAAAATCGGTTTTTCGACTTTAATATATAGTGATTCTTACGTATTTTGACGCGCTGATTCCGAAAATGGTGTTATTTGAACTCGTAGAGCTTCAGGAAGCTGAGAAAATCGCGAAAAACCGATCGGAAAATTCAAAAATCGGTTTTTCGACTTTAATATATAGTGATTCTTACGTATTTTGACGCGCTGATTCCGAAAATGGTGTTATTTGAACTAGTAGAGCTTCAGGAAGCTGAGAAAATCGCGAAAAACCGATCGGAAAATTCAAAAATCGGTTTTTCGACTTTAATATATAGTGATTCTTACGTATTTTGACGCGCTGATTCCGAAAATGGTGTTATTTGAACTCGTAGAGCTTCAGGAAGCTGAGAAAATCGCGAAAAACCGATCGGAAAATTTAAAAATCGGTTTTTCGACTTTAATATATAGTGATTCTTACGTATTTTGACGCGCTGATTCCGAAAATGGTGTTATTTGAACTCGTAGAGCTTCAGGAAGCTGAGAAAATCGCGAAAAACCGATCGGAAAATTCAAAAATCGGTTTTTCGACTTTAATAAATAGTGATTCTTACGTATTTTGACGCGCTGATTCCGAAAATGGTGTTATTTGAACTCGTAGAGCTTCAGGAAGCTGAGAAAATCGCGAAAAACCGATCGGAAAATTCAAAAATCGGTTTTTCGACTTTAATATATAGTGAATCTTACGTATTTTGACGCGCTGATTCCGAAAATGGGGTCATTTGTCCTTTTCCGTTGAATTTGATTTTCAAAATTTTGCCAGAAATTGAGCAAAGGGTACCCCCTTTCGATTTTTTCGAAAATTTCAATGTTCATTTTTTGACTTCAGGATATAGTGATTCTTATGTATTTTGACGCGCTGATTCCGAAAATGGTGTTATTTGAACTCGTAGAGCTTCAGGAAGCTGAGAAAATCGCGAAAAACCGATCGGAAAATTCAAAAATCGGTTTTTCGACTTTAATATATAGTGATTCTTACGTATTTTGACGCGCTGATTCCGAAAATGGTGTTATTTGAACTCGTAGAGCTTCAGGAAGCTGAGAAAATCGCGAAAAACCGATCGGAAAATTCAAAAATCGGTTTTTCGACTTTAATATATAGTGATTCTAACGTATTTTGACGCGCTGATTCCGAAAATGGTGTTATTTGAACTCGTAGAGCTTCAGGAAGCTGAGAAAATCGCGAAAAACCGATCGGAAAATTCAAAAATCGGTTTTTCGACTTTAATATATAGTGATTCTTACGTATTTTGACGCGCTGATTCCGAAAATGGTGTTATTTGAACTCGTAGAGCTTCAGGAAGCTGAGAAAATCGCGAAAAACCGATCGGAAAATTCAAAAATCGGTTTTTCGACTTTAATATATAGTGATTCTTACGTATTTTGACGCGCTGATTCCGAAAATGGTGTTATTTGAACTAGTAGAGCTTCAGGAAGCTGAGAAAATCGCGAAAAACCGATCGGAAAATTCAAAAATCGGTTTTTCGACTTTAATATATAGTGATTCTTACGTATTTTGACGCGCTGATTCCGAAAATGGTGTTATTTGAACTCGTAGAGCTTCAGGAAGCTGAGAAAATCGCGAAAAACCGATCGGAAAATTCAAAAATCGGTTTTTCGACTTTAATATATAGTGATTCTTACGTATTTTGACGCGCTGATTCCGAAAATGGGGTCATTTGTCCTTTTCCGTTGAATTTGATTTTCAAAATTTTGCCAGAAATTGAGCAAAGGGTACCCCCTTTCGATTTTTTCGAAAATTTCAATGTTCATTTTTTGACTTCAGGATATAGTGATTCTTATGTATTTTGACGCGCTGATTCCAAAAATGGTGTTATTTGAACTCGTAGAGCTTCAGGAAGCTGAGAAAATCGCGAAAAACCGATCGGAAAATTCAAAAATCGGTTTTTCGACTTTAATATATAGTGATTCTTACGTATTTTGACGCGCTGATTCCGAAAATGGTGTTATTTGAACTCGTAGAGCTTCAGGAAGCTGAGAAAATCGCGAAAAACCGATCGGAAAATTCAAAAATCGGTTTTTCGACTTTAATATATAGTGATTCTTACGTATTTTGACGCGCTGATTCCGAAAATGGTGTTATTTGAACTCGTAGAGCTTCAGGAAGCTGAGAAAATCGCGAAAAACCGATCGGAAAATTTAAAAATCGGTTTTTCGACTTCATTATATAGTGATTCTTACGTATTTTGACGCGCTGATTCCGAAAATGGTGTTATTTGAACTCGTAGAGCTTCAGGAAGCTGAGAAAATCGCGAAAAACCGATCGGAAAATTTAAAAATCGGTTTTTCGACTTTAATATATAGTGATTCTTACGTATTTTGACGCGCTGATTCCGAAAATGGTGTTATTTGAACTCGTAGAGCTTCAGGAAGCTGAGAAAATCGCGAAAAACCGATCGGAAAATTCAAAAATCGGTTTTTCGACTTTAATATATAGTGATTCTTACGTATTTTGACGCGCTGATTCCGAAAATGGTGTTATTTGAACTCGTAGAGCTTCAGGAAGCTGAGAAAATCGCGAAAAACCGATCGGAAAATTCAAAAATCGGTTTTTCGACTTTAATATATAGTGATTCTTACGTATTTTGACGCGCTGATTCCGAAAATGGTGTTATTTGAACTCGTAGAGCTTCAGGAAGCTGAGAAAATCGCGAAAAACCGATCGGAAAATTCAAAAATCGGTTTTTCGACTTTAATATATAGTGATTCTAACGTATTTTGACGCGCTGATTCCGAAAATGGTGTTATTTGAACTCGTAGAGCTTCAGGAAGCTGAGAAAATCGCGAAAAACCGATCGGAAAATTCAAAAATCGGTTTTTCGACTTTAATATATAGTGATTCTTACGTATTTTGACGCGCTGATTCCGAAAATGGTGTTATTTGAACTCGTAGAGCTTCAGGAAGCTGAGAAAATCGCGAAAAACCGATCGGAAAATTCAAAAATCGGTTTTTCGACTTTAATATATAGTGATTCTTACGTATTTTGACGCGCTGATTCCGAAAATGGTGTTATTTGAACTAGTAGAGCTTCAGGAAGCTGAGAAAATCGCGAAAAACCGATCAGAAAATTCAAAAATCGGTTTTTCGACTTTAATATATAGTGATTCTTACGTATTTTGACGCGCTGATTCCGAAAATGGTGTTATTTGAACTCGTAGAGCTTCAGGAAGCTGAGAAAATCGCGAAAAACCGATCGGAAAATTCAAAAATCGGTTTTTCGACTTCAATATATAGTGATTCTTACGTATTTTGACGCGCTGATTCCGAAAATGGGGTCATTTGTCCTTTTCCGTTGAATTTGATTTTCAAAATTTTGCCAGAAATTGAGCAAAGGGTACCCCCTTTCGATTTTTTCGAAAATTTCAATGTTCATTTTTTGACTTCAGGATATAGTGATTCTTATGTATTTTGACGCGCTGATTCCGAAAATGGTGTTATTTGAACTCGTAGAGCTTCAGGAAGCTGAGAAAATCGCGAAAAACCGATCGGAAAATTCAAAAATCGGTTTTTCGACTTTAATATATAGTGATTCTTACGTATTTTGACGCGCTGATTCCGAAAATGGTGTTATTTGAACTCGTAGAGCTTCAGGAAGCTGAGAAAATCGCGAAAAACCGATCGGAAAATTCAAAAATCGGTTTTTCGACTTTAATATATAGTGATTCTAACGTATTTTGACGCGCTGATTCCGAAAATGGTGTTATTTGAACTCGTAGAGCTTCAGGAAGCTGAGAAAATCGCGAAAAACCGATCGGAAAATTCAAAAATCGGTTTTTCGACTTTAATATATAGTGATTCTTACGTATTTTGACGCGCTGATTCCGAAAATGGTGTTATTTGAACTCGTAGAGCTTCGGGAAGCTGAGAAAATCGCGAAAAACCGATCGGAAAATTCAAAAATCGGTTTTTCGACTTTAATATATAGTGATTCTCACGTATTTTGACGCGCTGATTCCGAAAATGGTGTTATTTGAACTCGTAGAGCTTCAGGAAGCTGAGAAAATCGCGAAAAACCGATCGGAAAATTCAAAAATCGGTTTTTCGACTTTAATATATAGTGATTCTTACGTATTTTGACGCGCTGATTCCGAAAATGGTGTTATTTGAACTCGTAGAGCTTCAGGAAGCTGAGAAAATCGCGAAAAACCGATCGGAAAATTCAAAAATCGGTTTTTCGACTTTAATATATAGTGATTCTTACGTATTTTGACGCGCTGATTCCGAAAATGGTGTTATTTGAACTCGTAGAGCTTCAGGAAGCTGAGAAAATTGCGAAAAACCGATCGGAAAATTTAAAAATCGGTTTTTCGACTTTAATATATAGTGATTCTTACGTATTTTGACGCGCTGATTCCGAAAATGGTGTTATTTGAACTCGTAGAGCTTCAGGAAGCTGAGAAAATCGTGAAAAACCGATCAGAAGATTTCAAAATCGGTTTTTCGACTTAAATATATAGTGATTCTTTCGTATTTTGACGCGCTGATTCCGAAAATGGGGTCATTTGTCCTTTTCCGTTGGATTTGATTTTCAAAATTTTGCCAGAAATTGAGCAAAGGGTACCCCCTTTCGATTTTTTCGAAAATTTCAATGTTCATTTTTTGACTTCAGGATATAGTGATTCTTATGTATTTTGACGCGCTGATTCCGAAAATGGTGTTATTTGAACTCGTAGAGCTTCAGGAAGCTGAGAAAATCGCGAAAAACCGATCGGAAAATTTAAAAATCGGTTTTTCGACTTTAATATATAGTGATTCTTACGTATTTTGACGCGCTGATTCCGAAAATGGTGTTATTTGAACTCGTAGAGCTTCAGGAAGCTGAGAAAATCGCGAAAAACCGATCGGAAAATTCAAAAATCGGTTTTTCGACTTTAATATATAGTGATTCTTACGTATTTTGACGCGCTGATTCCGAAAATGGTGTTATTTGAACTCGTAGAGCTTCAGGAAGATGAGAAAATCGCGAAAAACCGATCGGAAAATTCAAAAATCGGTTTTTCGACTTTAATATATAGTGATTCTTACGTATTTTGACGCGCTGATTCCGAAAATGGTGTTATTTGAACTCGTAGAGCTTCAGGAAGCTGAGAAAATCGCGAAAAACCGATCGGAAAATTCAAAAATCGGTTTTTCGGCTTTAATATATAGTGATTCTTACGTATTTTGACGCGCTGATTCCGAAAATGGGGTCATTTGTCCTTTTCCGTTGAATTTGATTTTCAAAATTTTGCCAGAAATTGAGCAAAGGGTACCCCCTTTCGATTTTTTCGAAAATTCCAATGTTCATTTTTTGACTTCAGGATATAGTGATTCTTATGTATTTTGACGCGCTGATTCCGAAAATGGTGTTATTTGAACTCGTAGAGCTTCAGGAAGCTGAGAAAATCGCGAAAAACCGATCGGAAAATTTAAAAATCGGTTTTTCGACTTTAATATATAGTGATTCTTACGTATTTTGACGCGCTGATTCCGAAAATGGTGTTATTTGAACTCGTAGAGCTTCAGGAAGCTGAGAAAATCGCGAAAAACCGATCGGAAAATTTAAAAATCGGTTTTTCGACTTTAATATATAGTGATTCTTACGTATTTTGACGCGCTGATTCCAAAAATGGTGTTATTTGAACTCGTAGAGCTTCAGGAAGCTGAGAAAATCGCGAAAAACCGATCGGAAAATTCAAAAATCGGTTTTTCGACTTTAATATATAGTGATTCTTACGTATTTTGACGCGCTGATTCCGAAAATGGGGTCATTTGTCCTTTTCCGTTGAATTTGATTTTCAAAATTTTGCCAGAAATTGAGCAAAGGGTACCCCCTTTCGATTTTTTCGAAAATTTCAATGTTCATTTTTTGACTTCAGGATATAGTGATTCTTATGTATTTTGACGCGCTGATTCCGAAAATGGTGTTATTTGAACTCGTAGAGCTTCAGGAAGCTGAGAAAATCGCGAAAAACCGATCGGAAAATTCAAAAATCGGTTTTTCGACTTTAATATATAGTGATTCTTACGTATTTTGACGCGCTGATTCCGAAAATGGTGTTATTTGAACTCGTAGAGCTTCAGGAAGCTGAGAAAATCGCGAAAAACCGATCGGAAATTTCAAAAATCGGTTTTTCGACTTTAATATATAGTGATTCTTACGTATTTTGACGCGCTGATTCCGAAAATGGTGTTATTTGAACTCGTAGAGCTTAAGGAAGCTGAGAAAATCGCGAAAAACCGATCGGAAAATTCAAAAATCGGTTTTTCGACTCTTATATATAGTGATTCTTACGTATTTTGACGCGCTGATTCCGAAAATGGTGTCATTTGAACTCGTAGAGCTTCAGGAAGCTGAGAAAATCGCGAAAAACCGATCGGAAAATTCAAAAATCGGTTTTTCGACTTTAATATATAGTGATTCTTACGTATTTTGACGCGCTGATTCCGAAAATGGTGTTATTTGAACTCGTAGAGCTTCAGGAAGCTGAGAAAATCGCGAAAAACCGATCGGAAAATTCAAAAATCGGTTTTTCGACTTTAATATATAGTGATTCTTACGTATTTTGACGCGCTGATTCCGAAAATGGTGTTATTTGAACTCGTAGAGCTTCAGGAAGCTGAGAAAATCGCGAAAAACCGATCGGAAAATTTAAAAATCGGTTTTTCGACTTCATTATATAGTGATTCTTACGTATTTTGACGCGCTGATTCCGAAAATGGTGTTATTTGAACTCGTAGAGCTTCAGGAAGCTGAGAAAATCGCGAAAAACCGATCGGAAAATTCAAAAATCGGTTTTTCGACTTTAATATATAGTGATTCTTACGTATTTTGACGCGCTGATTCCGAAAATGGTGTTATTTGAACTCGTAGAGCTTCAGGAAGCTGAGAAAATCGCGAAAAACCGATCGGAAATTTCAAAAATCGGTTTTTCGACTTTAATATATAGTGATTCTTAAGTATTTTGACGCGCTGATTCCGAAAATGGTGTTATTTGAACTCGTAGAGCTTAAGGAAGCTGAGAAAATCGCGAAAAACCGATCGGAAAATTCAAAAATCGGTTTTTCGACTTTAATATATAGTGATTCTTACGTATTTTGACGCGCTGATTCCGAAAATGGTGTTATTTGAACTCGTAGAGCTTCAGGAAGCTGAGAAAATCGCGAAAAACCGATCGGAAAATTCAAAAATCGGTTTTTCGACTTTAATATATAGTGATTCTAACGTATTTTGACGCGCTGATTCCGAAAATGGTGTTATTTGAACTCGTAGAGCTTCAGGAAGCTGAGAAAATCGCGAAAAACCGATCGGAAAATTCAAAAATCGGTTTTTCGACTTTAATATATAGTGATTCTTACGTATTTTGACGCGCTGATTCCGAAAATGGTGTTATTTGAACTCGTAGAGCTTCAGGAAGCTGAGAAAATCGCGAAAAACCGATCGGAAAATTCAAAAATCGGTTTTTCGACTTTAATATATAGTGATTCTTACGTATTTTGACGCGCTGATTCCGAAAATGGTGTTATTTGAACTAGTAGAGCTTCAGGAAGCTGAGAAAATCGCGAAAAACCGATCAGAAAATTCAAAAATCGGTTTTTCGACTTTAATATATAGTGATTCTTACGTATTTTGACGCGCTGATTCCGAAAATGGTGTTATTTGAACTCGTAGAGCTTCAGGAAGCTGAGAAAATCGCGAAAAACCGATCGGAAAATTCAAAAATCGGTTTTTCGACTTCAATATATAGTGATTCTTACGTATTTTGACGCGCTGATTCCGAAAATGGGGTCATTTGTCCTTTTCCGTTGAATTTGATTTTCAAAATTTTGCCAGAAATTGAGCAAAGGGTACCCCCTTTCGATTTTTTCGAAAATTTCAATGTTCATTTTTTGACTTCAGGATATAGTGATTCTTATGTATTTTGACGCGCTGATTCCGAAAATGGTGTTATTTGAACTCGTAGAGCTTCAGGAAGCTGAGAAAATCGCGAAAAACCGATCGGAAAATTCAAAAATCGGTTTTTCGACTTTAATATATAGTGATTCTTACGTATTTTGACGCGCTGATTCCGAAAATGGTGTTATTTGAACTCGTAGAGCTTCAGGAAGCTGAGAAAATCGCGAAAAACCGATCGGAAAATTCAAAAATCGGTTTTTCGACTTTAATATATAGTGATTCTTACGTATTTTGACGCGCTGATTCCGAAAATGGTGTTATTTGAACTCGTAGAGCTTCAGGAAGCTGAGAAAATCGCGAAAAACCGATCGGAAATTTCAAAAATCGGTTTTTCGACTTTAATATATAGTGATTCTTACGTATTTTGACGCGCTGATTCCGAAAATGGTGTTATTTGAACTCGTAGAGCTTAAGGAAGCTGAGAAAATCGCGAAAAACCGATCGGAAAATTCAAAAATCGGTTTTTCGACTCTTATATATAGTGATTCTTACGTATTTTGACGCGCTGATTCCGAAAATGGTGTCATTTGAACTCGTAGAGCTTCAGGAAGCTGAGAAAATCGCGAAAAACCGATCGGAAAATTCAAAAATCGGTTTTTCGACTTTAATATATAGTGATTCTTACGTATTTTGACGCGCTGATTCCGAAAATGGTGTTATTTGAACTCGTAGAGCTTCAGGAAGCTGAGAAAATCGCGAAAAACCGATCGGAAAATTCAAAAATCGGTTTTTCGACTTTAATATATAGTGATTCTTACGTATTTTGACGCGCTGATTCCGAAAATGGTGTTATTTGAACTCGTAGAGCTTCAGGAAGCTGAGAAAATCGCGAAAAACCGATCGGAAAATTTAAAAATCGGTTTTTCGACTTCATTATATAGTGATTCTTACGTATTTTGACGCGCTGATTCCGAAAATGGTGTTATTTGAACTCGTAGAGCTTCAGGAAGCTGAGAAAATCGCGAAAAACCGATCGGAAAATTCAAAAATCGGTTTTTCGACTTTAATATATAGTGATTCTTACGTATTTTGACGCGCTGATTCCGAAAATGGTGTTATTTGAACTCGTAGAGCTTCAGGAAGCTGAGAAAATCGCGAAAAACCGATCGGAAATTTCAAAAATCGGTTTTTCGACTTTAATATATAGTGATTCTTAAGTATTTTGACGCGCTGATTCCGAAAATGGTGTTATTTGAACTCGTAGAGCTTAAGGAAGCTGAGAAAATCGCGAAAAACCGATCGGAAAATTCAAAAATCGGTTTTTCGACTTTAATATATAGTGATTCTTACGTATTTTGACGCGCTGATTCCGAAAATGGTGTTATTTGAACTCGTAGAGCTTCAGGAAGCTGAGAAAATCGCGAAAAACCGATCGGAAAATTCAAAAATCGGTTTTTCGACTTTAATATATAGTGATTCTAACGTATTTTGACGCGCTGATTCCGAAAATGGTGTTATTTGAACTCGTAGAGCTTCAGGAAGCTGAGAAAATCGCGAAAAACCGATCGGAAAATTCAAAAATCGGTTTTTCGACTTTAATATATAGTGATTCTTACGTATTTTGACGCGCTGATTCCGAAAATGGTGTTATTTGAACTCGTAGAGCTTCAGGAAGCTGAGAAAATCGCGAAAAACCGATCGGAAAATTCAAAAATCGGTTTTTCGACTTTAATATATAGTGATTCTTACGTATTTTGACGCGCTGATTCCGAAAATGGTGTTATTTGAACTAGTAGAGCTTCAGGAAGCTGAGAAAATCGCGAAAAACCGATCAGAAAATTCAAAAATCGGTTTTTCGACTTTAATATATAGTGATTCTTACGTATTTTGACGCGCTGATTCCGAAAATGGTGTTATTTGAACTCGTAGAGCTTCAGGAAGCTGAGAAAATCGCGAAAAACCGATCGGAAAATTCAAAAATCGGTTTTTCGACTTCAATATATAGTGATTCTTACGTATTTTGACGCGCTGATTCCGAAAATGGGGTCATTTGTCCTTTTCCGTTGAATTTGATTTTCAAAATTTTGCCAGAAATTGAGCAAAGGGTACCCCCTTTCGATTTTTTCGAAAATTTCAATGTTCATTTTTTGACTTCAGGATATAGTGATTCTTATGTATTTTGACGCGCTGATTCCGAAAATGGTGTTATTTGAACTCGTAGAGCTTCAGGAAGCTGAGAAAATCGCGAAAAACCGATCGGAAAATTCAAAAATCGGTTTTTCGACTTTAATATATAGTGATTCTTACGTATTTTGACGCGCTGATTCCGAAAATGGTGTTATTTGAACTCGTAGAGCTTCAGGAAGCTGAGAAAATCGCGAAAAACCGATCGGAAAATTCAAAAATCGGTTTTTCGACTTTAATATATAGTGATTCTAACGTATTTTGACGCGCTGATTCCGAAAATGGTGTTATTTGAACTCGTAGAGCTTCAGGAAGCTGAGAAAATCGCGAAAAACCGATCGGAAAATTCAAAAATCGGTTTTTCGACTTTAATATATAGTGATTCTTACGTATTTTGACGCGCTGATTCCGAAAATGGTGTTATTTGAACTCGTAGAGCTTCGGGAAGCTGAGAAAATCGCGAAAAACCGATCGGAAAATTCAAAAATCGGTTTTTCGACTTTAATATATAGTGATTCTCACGTATTTTGACGCGCTGATTCCGAAAATGGTGTTATTTGAACTCGTAGAGCTTCAGGAAGCTGAGAAAATCGCGAAAAACCGATCGGAAAATTCAAAAATCGGTTTTTCGACTTTAATATATAGTGATTCTTACGTATTTTGACGCGCTGATTCCGAAAATGGTGTTATTTGAACTCGTAGAGCTTCAGGAAGCTGAGAAAATCGCGAAAAACCGATCGGAAAATTCAAAAATCGGTTTTTCGACTTTAATATATAGTGATTCTTACGTATTTTGACGCGCTGATTCCGAAAATGGTGTTATTTGAACTCGTAGAGCTTCAGGAAGCTGAGAAAATTGCGAAAAACCGATCGGAAAATTTAAAAATCGGTTTTTCGACTTTAATATATAGTGATTCTTACGTATTTTGACGCGCTGATTCCGAAAATGGTGTTATTTGAACTCGTAGAGCTTCAGGAAGCTGAGAAAATCGTGAAAAACCGATCAGAAGATTTCAAAATCGGTTTTTCGACTTAAATATATAGTGATTCTTTCGTATTTTGACGCGCTGATTCCGAAAATGGGGTCATTTGTCCTTTTCCGTTGGATTTGATTTTCAAAATTTTGCCAGAAATTGAGCAAAGGGTACCCCCTTTCGATTTTTTCGAAAATTTCAATGTTCATTTTTTGACTTCAGGATATAGTGATTCTTATGTATTTTGACGCGCTGATTCCGAAAATGGTGTTATTTGAACTCGTAGAGCTTCAGGAAGCTGAGAAAATCGCGAAAAACCGATCGGAAAATTTAAAAATCGGTTTTTCGACTTTAATATATAGTGATTCTTACGTATTTTGACGCGCTGATTCCGAAAATGGTGTTATTTGAACTCGTAGAGCTTCAGGAAGCTGAGAAAATCGCGAAAAACCGATCGGAAAATTCAAAAATCGGTTTTTCGACTTTAATATATAGTGATTCTTACGTATTTTGACGCGCTGATTCCGAAAATGGTGTTATTTGAACTCGTAGAGCTTCAGGAAGATGAGAAAATCGCGAAAAACCGATCGGAAAATTCAAAAATCGGTTTTTCGACTTTAATATATAGTGATTCTTACGTATTTTGACGCGCTGATTCCGAAAATGGTGTTATTTGAACTCGTAGAGCTTCAGGAAGCTGAGAAAATCGCGAAAAACCGATCGGAAAATTCAAAAATCGGTTTTTCGGCTTTAATATATAGTGATTCTTACGTATTTTGACGCGCTGATTCCGAAAATGGGGTCATTTGTCCTTTTCCGTTGAATTTGATTTTCAAAATTTTGCCAGAAATTGAGCAAAGGGTACCCCCTTTCGATTTTTTCGAAAATTCCAATGTTCATTTTTTGACTTCAGGATATAGTGATTCTTATGTATTTTGACGCGCTGATTCCGAAAATGGTGTTATTTGAACTCGTAGAGCTTCAGGAAGCTGAGAAAATCGCGAAAAACCGATCGGAAAATTTAAAAATCGGTTTTTCGACTTTAATATATAGTGATTCTTACGTATTTTGACGCGCTGATTCCGAAAATGGTGTTATTTGAACTCGTAGAGCTTCAGGAAGCTGAGAAAATCGCGAAAAACCGATCGGAAAATTTAAAAATCGGTTTTTCGACTTTAATATATAGTGATTCTTACGTATTTTGACGCGCTGATTCCAAAAATGGTGTTATTTGAACTCGTAGAGCTTCAGGAAGCTGAGAAAATCGCGAAAAACCGATCGGAAAATTCAAAAATCGGTTTTTCGACTTTAATATATAGTGATTCTTACGTATTTTGACGCGCTGATTCCGAAAATGGGGTCATTTGTCCTTTTCCGTTGAATTTGATTTTCAAAATTTTGCCAGAAATTGAGCAAAGGGTACCCCCTTTCGATTTTTTCGAAAATTTCAATGTTCATTTTTTGACTTCAGGATATAGTGATTCTTATGTATTTTGACGCGCTGATTCCGAAAATGGTGTTATTTGAACTCGTAGAGCTTCAGGAAGCTGAGAAAATCGCGAAAAACCGATCGGAAAATTCAAAAATCGGTTTTTCGACTTTAATATATAGTGATTCTTACGTATTTTGACGCGCTGATTCCGAAAATGGTGTTATTTGAACTCGTAGAGCTTCAGGAAGCTGAGAAAATCGCGAAAAACCGATCGGAAATTTCAAAAATCGGTTTTTCGACTTTAATATATAGTGATTCTTACGTATTTTGACGCGCTGATTCCGAAAATGGTGTTATTTGAACTCGTAGAGCTTAAGGAAGCTGAGAAAATCGCGAAAAACCGATCGGAAAATTCAAAAATCGGTTTTTCGACTCTTATATATAGTGATTCTTACGTATTTTGACGCGCTGATTCCGAAAATGGTGTCATTTGAACTCGTAGAGCTTCAGGAAGCTGAGAAAATCGCGAAAAACCGATCGGAAAATTCAAAAATCGGTTTTTCGACTTTAATATATAGTGATTCTTACGTATTTTGACGCGCTGATTCCGAAAATGGTGTTATTTGAACTCGTAGAGCTTCAGGAAGCTGAGAAAATCGCGAAAAACCGATCGGAAAATTCAAAAATCGGTTTTTCGACTTTAATATATAGTGATTCTTACGTATTTTGACGCGCTGATTCCGAAAATGGTGTTATTTGAACTCGTAGAGCTTCAGGAAGCTGAGAAAATCGCGAAAAACCGATCGGAAAATTTAAAAATCGGTTTTTCGACTTCATTATATAGTGATTCTTACGTATTTTGACGCGCTGATTCCGAAAATGGTGTTATTTGAACTCGTAGAGCTTCAGGAAGCTGAGAAAATCGCGAAAAACCGATCGGAAAATTCAAAAATCGGTTTTTCGACTTTAATATATAGTGATTCTTACGTATTTTGACGCGCTGATTCCGAAAATGGTGTTATTTGAACTCGTAGAGCTTCAGGAAGCTGAGAAAATCGCGAAAAACCGATCGGAAATTTCAAAAATCGGTTTTTCGACTTTAATATATAGTGATTCTTAAGTATTTTGACGCGCTGATTCCGAAAATGGTGTTATTTGAACTCGTAGAGCTTAAGGAAGCTGAGAAAATCGCGAAAAACCGATCGGAAAATTCAAAAATCGGTTTTTCGACTCTTATATATAGTGATTCTTACGTATTTTGACGCGCTGATTCCGAAAATGGTGTCATTTGAACTCGTAGAGCTTCAGGAAGCTGAGAAAATCGCGAAAAACCGATCGGAAAATTCAAAAATCGGTTTTTCGACTTTAATATATAGTGATTCTTACGTATTTTGACGCGCTGATTCCGAAAATGGTGTTATTTGAACTCGTAGAGCTTCAGGAAGCTGAGAAAATCGCGAAAAACCGATCGGAAAATTCAAAAATCGGTTTTTCGACTTTAATATATAGTGATTCTTACGTATTTTGACGCGCTGATTCCGAAAATGGTGTTATTTGAACTCGTAGAGCTTCAGGAAGCTGAGAAAATCGCGAAAAACCGATCGGAAAATTTAAAAATCGGTTTTTCGACTTTAATATATAGTGATTCTTACGTATTTTGACGCGCTGATTCCGAAAATGGTGTTATTTGAACTCGTAGAGCTTCAGGAAGCTGAGAAAATCGCGAAAAACCGATCGGAAAATTCAAAAATCAGTTTTTCGACTTTAATATATAGTGATTCCTACGTATTTTGACGCGCTGATTCCGAAAATGGTGTTATTTGACTTCGTAGAGCTTCAGGAAGCTGAGAAAATCGCGAAAAACCGATCGGAAAATTTAAAAATCGGTTTTTCGACTTCAATATATAGTGATTCTTACGTATTTTGACGCGCTGATTCCGAAAATGGTGTTATTTGAACTCGTAGAGCTTCAGGAAGCTGAGAAAATCGCGAAAAACCGATCGGAAAATTCAAAAATCGGTTTTTCGACTTTAATATATAGTGATTCTTACGTATTTTGACGCGCTGATTCCGAAAATGGTGTTATTTGAACTCGTAGAGCTTCAGGAAGCTGAGAAAATCGCGAAAAACCGATCGGAAAATTCAAAAATCGGTTTTTCGACTTTAATATATAGTGATTCTTACGTATTTTGACGCGCTGATTCCGAAAATGGGGTCATTTGTCCTTTTCCGTTGAATTTGATTTTCAAAATTTTGCCAGAAATTGAGCAAAGGGTACCCCCTTTCGATTTTTTCGAAAATTCCGATGTTCATTTTTTTACTTCAGGATATAGTGATTCTTATGTATTTTGACGCGCTGATTCCGAAAATGGTGTTATTTGAATTCGTAGAGCTTCAGGAAGCTGAGAAAATCGCGAAAAACCGATCGGAAAATTCAAAAATCGGTTTTTCGACTTTAATATATAGTGATTCTTACGTATTTTGACGCGCTGATTCCGAAAATGGTGTTATTTGAACTCGTAGAGCTTCAGGAAGCTGAGAAAATCGCGAAAAACCGATCGGAAAATTCAAAAATCGGTTTTTCGACTTTAATATATAGTGATTCTTACGTATTTTGACGCGCTGATTCCGAAAATGGGGTCATTTGTCCTTTTCCGTTGAATTTGATTTTCAAAATTTTGCCAGAAATTGAGCAAAGGGTACCCCCTTTCGATTTTTTCGAAAATTTCAATGTTCATTTTTTTACTTCAGGATATAGTGATTCTTATGTATTTTGACGCGCTGATTCCGAAAATGGTGTTATTTGAATTCGTAGAGCTTCAGGAAGCTGAGAAAATCGCGAAAAACCGATCGGAAAATTCAAAAATCGGTTTTTCGACTTTAATATATAGTGATTCTTACGTATTTTGACGCGCTGATTCCGAAAATGGTGTTATTTGAACTCGTAGAGCTTCAGGAAGCTGAGAAAATCGCGAAAAACCGATCAGAAAATTCAAAAATCGGTTTTTCGACTTTAATATATAGTGATTCTTACGTATTTTGACGCGCTGATTCCGAAAATGGTGTTATTTGAACTCGTAGAGCTTCAGGAAGCTGAGAAAATCGCGAAAAACCGATCGGAAAATTCAAAAATCGGTTTTTCGACTTTAATATATAGTGATTCTTACGTATTTTGACGCGCTGATTCCGAAAATGGTGTTATTTGAACTCGTAGAGCTTCAGGAAGCTGAGAAAATCGCGAAAAACCGATCGGAAAATTCGAAAATCGGTTTTTCGACTTTAATATATAGTGATTCTTACGTATTTTGACGCGCTGATTCCGAAAATGGGGTCATTTGTCCTTTTCCGTTGAATTTGATTTTCAAAATTTTGCCAGAAATTGAGCAAAGGGTACCCCCTTTCGATTTTTTCGAAAATTTCAATGTTCATTTTTTGACTTCAGGATATAGTGATTCTTATGTATTTTGACGCGCTGATTCCGAAAATGGTGTTATTTGAACTCGTAGAGCTTCAGGAAGCTGAGAAAATCGCGAAAAACCGATCGGAAAATTCAAAAATCGGTTTTTCGACTTTAATATATAGTGATTCTTACGTATTTTGACGCGCTGATTCCGAAAATGGTGTTATTTGAACTCGTAGAGCTTCAGGAAGCTGAGAAAATCGCGAAAAACCGATCGGAAAATTCAAAAATCGGTTTTTCGACTTTAATATATAGTGATTCTAACGTATTTCGACGCGCTGATTCCGAAAATGGTGTTATTTGAACTCGTAGAGCTTCAGGAAGCTGAGAAAATCGCGAAAAACCGATCGGAAAATTCAAAAATCGGTTTTTCGACTTTAATATATAGTGATTCTTACGTATTTTGACGCGCTGATTCCGAAAATGGTGTTATTTGAACTCGTAGAGCTTCAGGAAGCTGAGAAAATCGCGAAAAACCGATCGGAAAATTCAAAAATCGGTTTTTCGACTTTAATATATAGTGATTCTTACGTATTTTGACGCGCTGATTCCGAAAATGGTGTTATTTGAACTCGTAGAGCTTCAGGAAGCTGAGAAAATCGCGAAAAACCGATCGGAAAATTCAAAAATCGGTTTTTCGACTTTAATATATAGTGATTCTTACGTATTTTGACGCGCTGATTCCGAAAATGGTGTTATTTGAACTAGTAGAGCTTCAGGAAGCTGAGAAAATCGCGAAAAACCGATCGGAAAATTCAAAAATCGGTTTTTCGACTTTAATATATAGTGATTCTTACGTATTTTGACGCGCTGATTCCGAAAATGGTGTTATTTGAACTCGTAGAGCTTCAGGAAGCTGAGAAAATCGCGAAAAACCGATCGGAAAATTCAAAAATCGGTTTTTCGACTTCAATATATAGTGATTCTTACGTATTTTGACGCGCTGATTCCGAAAATGGGGTCATTTGTCCTTTTCCGTTGAATTTGATTTTCAAAATTTTGCCAGAAATTGAGCAAAGGGTACCCCCTTTCGATTTTTTCGAAAATTTCAATGTTCATTTTTTGACTTCAGGATATAGTGATTCTTATGTATTTTGACGCGCTGATTCCAAAAATGGTGTTATTTGAACTCGTAGAGCTTCAGGAAGCTGAGAAAATCGCGAAAAACCGATCGGAAAATTCAAAAATCGGTTTTTCGACTTCAATATATAGTGATTCTTACGTATTTTGACGCGCTGATTCCGAAAATGGTGTTATTTGAACTCGTATAGCTTCAGGAAGCTGAGAAAATCGCGAAAAACCGATCGGAAAATTCAAAAATCGGTTTTTCGACTTTAATATATAGTGATTCTTACGTATTTTGACGCGCTGATTCCGAAAATGGTGTTATTTGAACTCGTAGAGCTTCAGGAAGCTGAGAAAATCGCGAAAAACCGATCGGAAAATTCAAAAATCGGTTTTTCGACTTTAATATATAGTGATTCTAACGTATTTTGACGCGCTGATTCCGAAAATGGTGTTATTTGAACTCGTAGAGCTTCAGGAAGCTGAGGAGATCGCGAAAAACCGATCGGAAAATTTAAAAATCGGTTTTTCGACTTTAATATATAGTGATTCTTACGTATTTTGACGCGCTGATTCCAAAAATGGTGTTATTTGAACTCGTAGAGCTTCAGGAAGCTGAGAAAATCGTGAAAAACCGATCGGAAAATTTCAAAATCGGTTTTTCGACTTAAATATATAGTGATTCTTTCGTATTTTGACGCGCTGATTCCGAAAATGGGGTCATTTGTCCTTTTCCGTTGAATTTGATTTTCAAAATTTTGCCAGAAATTGAGCAAAGGGTACCCCCTTTCGATTTTTTCGAAAATTTCAATGTTCATTTTTTGACTTCAGGATATAGTGATTCTTATGTATTTTGACGCGCTGATTCCGAAAATGGTGTTATTTGAATTCGTAGAGCTTCAGGAAGCTGAGAAAATCGCGAAAAACCGATCGGAAAATTCAAAAATCGGTTTTTCGACTTTAATATATAGTGATTCTTACGTATTTTGACGCGCTGATTCCGAAAATGGTGTTATTTGAACTCGTAGAGCTTCAGGAAGCTGAGAAAATCGCGAAAAACCGATCGGAAAATTCAAAAATCGGTTTTTCGACTTTAATATATAGTGATTCTTACGTATTTTGACGCGCTGATTCCGAAAATGGGGTCATTTGTCCTTTTCCGTTGAATTTGATTTTCAAAATTTTGCCAGAAATTGAGCAAAGGGTACCCCCTTTCGATTTTTTCGAAAATTTCAATGTTCATTTTTTGACTCCAGGATATAGTGATTCTTATGTATTTTGACGCGCTGATTCCGAAAATGGTGTTATTTGAATTCGTAGAGCTTCAGGAAGCTGAGAAAATCGCGAAAAACCGATCGGAAAATTCAAAAATCGGTTTTTCGACTTCAATATATAGTGATTCTCAGGTATTTTGACGCGCTGATTCCGAAAATGGTGTTATTTGAACTCGTAGAGCTTCAGGAAGCTGAGAAAATCGCGAAAAACCGATCGGAAAATTTAAAAATCGGTTTTTCGACTTTAATATATAGTGATTCTTACGTATTTTGACGCGCTGATTCCGAAAATGGTGTTATTTGAACTCGTAGAGCTTCAGGAAGCTGAGAAAATCGCGAAAAACCGATCGGAAAATTCAAAAATCGGTTTTTCGACTTTAATATATAGTGATTCTTACGTATTTTGACGCGCTGATTCCGAAAATGGTGTTATTTGAACTCGTAGAGCTTCAGGAAGCTGAGAAAATCGCGAAAAACCGATCGGAAAATTCAAAAATCGGTTTTTCGACTCTTATATATAGTGATTCTTACGTATTTTGACGCGCTGATTCCGAAAATGGTGTCATTTGAACTCGTAGAGCTTCAGGAAGCTGAGAAAATCGCGAAAAACCGATCGGAAAATTCAAAAATCGGTTTTTCGACTTTAATATATAGTGATTCTCACGTATTTTGACGCGCTGATTCCGAAAATGGTGTTATTTGAACTCGTAGAGCTTCAGGAAGCTGAGAAAATCGCGAAAAACCGATCGGAAAATTCAAAAATCAGTTTTTCGACTTTAATATATAGTGATTCTTACGTATTTTGACGCGCTGATTCCGAAAATGGTGTTATTTGAACTCGTAGAGCTTCAGGAAGCTGAGAAAATCGCGAAAAACCGATCGGAAAATTTAAAAATCGGTTTTTCGACTTCAATATATAGTGATTCTTACGTATTTTGACGCGCTGATTCCGAAAATGGTGTTATTTGAACTCGTAGAGCTTCAGGAAGCTGAGAAAATCGCGAAAAACCGATCGGAAAATTCAAAAATCGGTTTTTCGACCTTAATATATAGTGATTCTCACGTATTTTGACGCGCTGATTCCGAAAATGGTGTTATTTGAACTCGTAGAGCTTCAGGAAGCTGAGAAAATCGCGAAAAACCGATCGGAAAATTCAAAAATCAGTTTTTCGACTTTAATATATAGTGATTCTTACGTATTTTGACGCGCTGATTCCGAAAATGGTGTTATTTGAACTCGTAGAGCTTCAGGAAGCTGAGAAAATCGCGAAAAACCGATCGGAAAATTCAAAAATCAGTTTTTCGACTTTAATATATAGTGATTCTTACGTATTTTGACGCGCTGATTCCGAAAATGGTGTTATTTGAACTCGTAGAGCTTCAGGAAGCTGAGAAAATCGCGAAAAACCGATCGGAAAATTCAAAAATCGGTTTTTCGACTTTAATATATAGTGATTCTTACGTATTTTGACGCGCTGATTCCGAAAATGGGGTCATTTGTCCTTTTCCGTTGAATTTGATATTCAAAATTTTGCCAGAAATTGAGCAAAGGGTACCCCCTTTCGATTTTTTCGAAAATTTCAATGTTCATTTTTTTACTTCAGGATATAGTGATTCTTATGTATTTTGACGCGCTGATTCCGAAAATGGTGTTATTTGAATTCGTAGAGCTTCAGGAAGCTGAGAAAATCGCGAAAAACCGATCGGAAAATTCAAAAATCGGTTTTTCGACTTTAATATATAGTGATTCTTACGTATTTTGACGCGCTGATTCCGAAAATGGTGTTATTTGATCTCGTAGAGCTTCAGGAAGCTGAGAAAATCGCGAAAAACCGATCGGAAAATTCAAAAATCGGTTTTTCGATTCTTATATATAGTGATTCTTACGTATTTTGACGCGCTGATTCCGAAAATGGTGTCATTTGAACTCGTAGAGCTTCAGGAAGCTGAGAAAATCGCGAAAAACCGATCGGAAAATTCAAAAATCGGTTTTTCGACTTTAATATATAGTGATTCTCACTTATTTTGACGCGCTGATTCCGAAAATGGTGTTATTTGAACTCGTAGAGCTTCAGGAAGCTGAGAAAATCGCGAAAAACCGATCGGAAAATTCAAAAATCAGTTTTTCGACTTTAATATATAGTGATTCTTACGTATTTTGACGCGCTGATTCCGAAAATGGTGTTATTTGAACTCGTAGAGCTTCAGGAAGCTGAGAAAATCGCGAAAAACCGATCGGAAAATTTAAAAATCGGTTTTTCGACTTCAATATATAGTGATTCTTACGTATTTTGACGCGCTGATTCCGAAAATGGTGTTATTTGAACTCGTAGAGCTTCAGGAAGCTGAGAAAATCGCGAAAAACCGATCGGAAAATTCAAAAATCGGTTTTTCGACTTTAATATATAGTGATTCTTACGTATTTTGACGCGCTGATTCCGAAAATGGTGTTATTTGAACTCGTAGAGCTTCAGGAAGCTGAGAAAATCGCGAAAAACCGATCGGAAAATTCAAAAATCGGTTTTTCGACTTTAATATATAGTGATTCTTACGTATTTTGACGCGCTGATTCCGAAAATGGGGTCATTTGTCCTTTTCCGTTGAATTTGATTTTCAAAATTTTGCCAGAAATTGAGCAAAGGGTACCCCCTTTCGATTTTTTCGAAAATTCCGATGTTCATTTTTTTACTTCAGGATATAGTGATTCTTATGTATTTTGACGCGCTGATTCCGAAAATGGTGTTATTTGAATTCGTAGAGCTTCAGGAAGCTGAGAAAATCGCGAAAAACCGATCGGAAAATTCAAAAATCGGTTTTTCGACTTTAATATATAGTGATTCTCACGTATTTTGACGCGCTGATTCCGAAAATGGTGTTATTTGAACTCGTAGAGCTTCAGGAAGCTGAGAAAATCGCGAAAAACCGATCGGAAAATTCAAAAATCGGTTTTTCGACTTTAATATATAGTGATTCTTACGTATTTTGACGCGCTGATTCCGAAAATGGGGTCATTTGTCCTTTTCCGTTGAATTTGATTTTCAAAATTTTGCCAGAAATTGAGCAAAGGGTACCCCCTTTCGATTTTTTCGAAAATTTCAATGTTCATTTTTTTACTTCAGGATATAGTGATTCTTATGTATTTTGACGCGCTGATTCCGAAAATGGTGTTATTTGAACTCGTAGAGCTTCAGGAAGCTGAGAAAATCGCGAAAAACCGATCGGAAAATTCAAAAATCGGTTTTTCGACTTTAATATATAGTGATTCTTACGTATTTTGACGCGCTGATTCCGAAAATGGTGTTATTTGAACTCGTAGAGCTTCAGGAAGCTGAGAAAATCGCGAAAAACCGATCAGAAAATTCAAAAATCGGTTTTTCGACTTTAATATATAGTGATTCTTACGTATTTTGACGCGCTGATTCCGAAAATGGTGTTATTTGAACTCGTAGAGCTTCAGGAAGCTGAGAAAATCGCGAAAAACCGATCGGAAAATTCAAAAATCGGTTTTTCGACTTTAATATATAGTGATTCTTACGTATTTTGACGCGCTGATTCCGAAAATGGTGTTATTCGAACTCGTAGAGCTTCAGGAAGCTGAGAAAATCGAGAAAAACCGATCGGAAAATTTAAAAATCGGTTTTTCGACTTTAATATATAGTGATTCTCACGTATTTTGACGCGCTGATTCCGAAAATGGTGTTATTTGAACTCGTAGAGCTTCAGGAAGCTGAGAAAATCGCGAAAAACCGATCGGAAAATTCAAAAATCGGTTTTTCGACTTTAATATATAGTGATTCTTACGTATTTTGACGCGCTGATTCCGAAAATGGTGTTATTTGAACTCGTAGAGCTTCAGGAAGATGAGAAAATCGCGAAAAACCGATCGGAAAATTCAAAAATCGGTTTTTCGACTTTAATATATAGTGATTCTTACGTATTTTGACGCGCTGATTCCGAAAATGGTGTTATTTGAACTCGTAGAGCTTCAGGAAGCTGAGAAAATCGCGAAAAACCGATCGGATAATTCAAAAATCGGTTTTTCGACTTTAATATATAGTGATTCTTTCGTATTTTGACGCGCTGATTCCGAAAATGGGGTCATTTGTCCTTTTCCGTTGAATTTGATTTTCAAAATTTTGCCAGAAATTGAGCAAAGGGTACCCCCTTTCGATTTTTTCGAAAATTTCAATGTTCATTTTTTTACTTCAGGATATAGTGATTCTTATGTATTTTGACGCGCTGATTCCGAAAATGGTGTTATTTGAATTCGTAGAGCTTCAGGAAGCTGAGAAAATCGCGAAAAACCGATCGGAAAATTCAAAAATCGGTTTTTCGACTTTAATATATAGTGATTCTTACGTATTTTGACGCGCTGATTCCGAAAATGGTGTTATTTGAACTCGTAGAGCTTCAGGAAGCTGAGAAAATCGCGAAAAACCGATCGGAAAATTCAAAAATCGGTTTTTCGACTTTAATATATAGTGATTCTTACGTATTTTGACGCGCTGATTCCGAAAATGGGGTCATTTGTCCTTTTCCGTTGAATTTGATTTTCAAAATTTTGCCAGAAATTGAGCAAAGGGTACCCCCTTTCGATTTTTTCGAAAATTTCAATGTTCATTTTTTCACTTCAGGATATAGTGATTCTTATGTATTTTGACGCGCTGATTCCGAAAATGGTGTTATTTGAATTCGTAGAGCTTCAGGAAGCTGAGAAAATCGCGAAAAACCGATCGGAAAATTCAAAAATCGGTTTTTCGACTTTAATATATAGTGATTCTTACGTATTGTGACGCGCTGATTCCGAAAATGGTGTTATTTGAACTCGTAGAGCTTCAGGAAGCTGAGAAAATCGCGAAAAACCGATCGGAAAATTCAAAAATCGGTTTTTCGACTTTAATATATAGTGATTCTTACGTATTTTGACGCGCTGATTCCGAAAATGGGGTCATTTGTCCTTTTCCGTTGCATTTGATTTTCAAAATTTTGCCAGAAATTGAGCAAAGGGTACCCCCTTTCGATTTTTTCGAAAATTTCAATGTTCATTTTTTTACTTCAGGATATAGTGATTCTTATGTATTTTGACGCGCTGATTCCGAAAATGGTGTTATTTGAATTCGTAGAGCTTCAGGAAACTGAGAAAATCGCGAAAAACCGATCGGAAAATTCAAAAATCGGTTTTTCGACTTTAATATATAGTGATTCTTACGTATTTTGACGCGCTGATTCCGAAAATGGTGTTATTTGAACTCGTAGAGCTTCAGGAAGCTGAGAAAATCGCGAAAAACCGATCGGAAAATTCAAAAATCAGTTTTTCGACTTTAATATATAGTGATTCCTACGTATTTTGACGCGCTGATTCCGAAAATGGTGTTATTTGACTTCGTAGAGCTTCAGGAAGCTGAGAAAATCGCGAAAAACCGATCGGAAAATTTAAAAATCGGTTTTTCGACTTCAATATATAGTGATTCTTACGTATTTTGACGCGCTGATTCCGAAAATGGTGTTATTTGAACTCGTAGAGCTTCAGGAAGCTGAGAAAATCGCGAAAAACCGATCGGAAAATTCAAAAATCGGTTTTTCGACTTTAATATATAGTGATTCTTACGTATTTTGACGCGCTGATTCCGAAAATGGTGTTATTTGAACTCGTAGAGCTTCAGGAAGCTGAGAAAATCGCGAAAAACCGATCGGAAAATTCAAAAATCGGTTTTTCGACTTTAATATATAGTGATTCTTACGTATTTTGACGCGCTGATTCCGAAAATGGGGTCATTTGTCCTTTTCCGTTGAATTTGATTTTCAAAATTTTGCCAGAAATTGAGCAAAGGGTACCCCCTTTCGATTTTTTCGAAAATTCCGATGTTCATTTTTTTACTTCAGGATATAGTGATTCTTATGTATTTTGACGCGCTGATTCCGAAAATGGTGTTATTTGAATTCGTAGAGCTTCAGGAAGCTGAGAAAATCGCGAAAAACCGATCGGAAAATTCAAAAATCGGTTTTTCGACTTTAATATATAGTGATTCTTACGTATTTTGACGCGCTGATTCCGAAAATGGTGTTATTTGAACTCGTAGAGCTTCAGGAAGCTGAGAAAATCGCGAAAAACCGATCGGAAAATTCAAAAATCGGTTTTTCGACTTTAATATATAGTGATTCTTACGTATTTTGACGCGCTGATTCCGAAAATGGGGTCATTTGTCCTTTTCCGTTGAATTTGATTTTCAAAATTTTGCCAGAAATTGAGCAAAGGGTACCCCCTTTCGATTTTTTCGAAAATTTCAATGTTCATTTTTTTACTTCAGGATATAGTGATTCTTATGTATTTTGACGCGCTGATTCCGAAAATGGTGTTATTTGAATTCGTAGAGCTTCAGGAAGCTGAGAAAATCGCGAAAAACCGATCGGAAAATTCAAAAATCGGTTTTTCGACTTTAATATATAGTGATTCTTACGTATTTTGACGCGCTGATTCCGAAAATGGTGTTATTTGAACTCGTAGAGCTTCAGGAAGCTGAGAAAATCGCGAAAAACCGATCAGAAAATTCAAAAATCGGTTTTTCGACTTTAATATATAGTGATTCTTACGTATTTTGACGCGCTGATTCCGAAAATGGTGTTATTTGAACTCGTAGAGCTTCAGGAAGCTGAGAAAATCGCGAAAAACCGATCGGAAAATTCAAAAATCGGTTTTTCGACTTTAATATATAGTGATTCTTACGTATTTTGACGCGCTGATTCCGAAAATGGTGTTATTTGAACTCGTAGAGCTTCAGGAAGCTGAGAAAATCGCGAAAAACCGATCGGAAAATTCAAAAATCGGTTTTTCGACTTTAATATATAGTGATTCTTACGTATTTTGACGCGCTGATTCCGAAAATGGTGTTATTTGAACTCGTAGAGCTTCAGGAAGCTGAGAAAATCGCGAAAAACCGATCGGAAAATTTAAAAATCGGTTTTTCGACTTTAATATATAGTGATTCTTACGTATTTTGACGCGCTGATTCCGAAAATGGTGTTATTTGAACTCGTAGAGCTTCAGGAAGCTGAGAAAATCGCGAAAAACCGATCGGAAAATTTAAAAATCGGTTTTTCGACTTTAATATATAGTGATTCTTACGTATTTTGACGCGCTGATTCCAAAAATGGTGTTATTTGAACTCGTAGAGCTTCAGGAAGCTGAGAAAATCGCGAAAAACCGATCGGAAAATTCAAAAATCGGTTTTTCGACTTTAATATATAGTGATTCTTACGTATTTTGACGCGCTGATTCTGAAAATGGTGTTATTTGAACTCGTAGAGCTTCAGGAAGCTGAGAAAATCGCGAAAAACCGATCGGAAAATTTAAAAATCGGTTTTTCGACTTTAATATATAGTGATTCTTACGTATTTTGACGCGCTGATTCCGAAAATGGTGTTATTTGAACTCGTAGAGCTTCAGGAAGCTGAGAAAATCGCTAAAAACCGGTCGGAAAATTCAAAAATCGGTTTTTCGACTTTAATATATAGTGATTCTTACGTATTTTGACGCGCTGATTCCGAAAATGGTGTTATTTGAACTCGTAGAGCTTCAGGAAGCTGAGAAAATCGCGAAAAACCGATCGGAAAATTTAAAAATCGGTTTTTCGACTTTAATATATAGTGATTCTTACGTATTTTGACGCGCTAATTCCGAAAATGGTGTTATTTGAACTCGTAGAGCTTCAGGAAGCTGAGAAAATCGCGAAAAACCGATCGGAAAATTTAAAAATCGGTTTTTCGACTTTAATATATAGTGATTCTTACGTATTTTGACGCGCTGATTCCAAAAATGGTGTTATTTGAACTCGTAGAGCTTCAGGAAGCTGAGAAAATCGCGAAAAACCGATCGGAAAATTCAAAAATCGGTTTTTCGACTTTAATATATAGTGATTCTTACGTATTTTGACGCGCTGATTCCGAAAATGGTGTTATTTGAACTCGTAGAGCTTCAGGAAGCTGAGAAAATCGCGAAAAACCGATCGGAAAATTCAAAAATCGGTTTTTCGACTTTAATATATAGTGATTCTTACGTATTTTGACGCGCTGATTCCGAAAATGGTGTTATTTGAACTCGTAGAGCTTCAGGAAGCTGAGAAAATCGCGAAAAACCGATCGGAAAATTCAAAAATCGGTTTTTCGACTTTAATATATAGTGATTCTTACGTATTTTGACGCGCTGATTCCGAAAATGGGGTCATTTGTCCTTTTCCGTTGAATTTGATTTTCAAAATTTTGCCAGAAATTGAGCAAAGGGTACCCCCTTTCGATTTTTTCGAAAATTTCAATGTTCATTTTTTGACTTCAGGATATAGTGATTCTTATGTATCTTGACGCGCTGATTCCGAAAATGGTGTTATTTGAATTCGTAGAGCTTCAGGAAGCTGAGAAAATCGCGAAAAACCGATCGGAAAATTCAAAAATCGGTTTTTCGACTTTAATATATAGTGATTCTCACGTATTTTGACGCGCTGATTCCGAAAATGGTGTTATTTGAACTCGTAGAGCTTCAGGAAGCTGAGAAAATCGCGAAAAACCGATCGGAAAATTCAAAAATCGGTTTTTCGACTTTAATATATAGTGATTCTTACGTATTTTGACGCGCTGATTCCGAAAATGGTGTTATTTGAACTCGTAGAGCTTCAGGAAGCTGAGAAAATCGCGAAAAACCGATCGGAAAATTCAAAAATCGGTTTTTCGACTTTAATATATAGTGATTCTTACGTATTTTGACGCGCTGATTCCGAAAATGGTGTTATTTGATTTCGTAGAGCTTCAGGAAGCTGAGAAAATCGCGAAAAACCGATCGGAAAATTTAAAAATTGGTTTTTCGACTTTAATATATAGTGATTCTTACGTATTTTGACGCGCTGATTCCGAAAATGGTGTTATTTGAACTCGTAGAGCTTCAGGAAGCTGAGAAAATCGCGAAAAACCGATCGGAAAATTCAAAAATCGGTTTTTCGACTTTAATATATAGTGATTCTTACGTATTTTGACGCGCTGATTCCGAAAATGGTGTTATTTGAACTCGTAGAGCTTCAGGAAGCTGAGAAAATCGCGAAAAACCGATCGGAAAATTCAAAAATCAGTTTTTCGACTTTAATATATAGTGATTCTTACGTATTTTGACGCGCTGATTCCGAAAATGGTGTTATTTGAACTCGTAGAGCTTCAGGAAGCTGAGAAAATCGCTAAAAACCGGTCGGAAAATTCAAAAATCGGTTTTTCGACTTTAATATATAGTGATTCTTACGTATTTTGACGCGCTGATTCCGAAAATGGTGTTATTTGAACTCGTAGAGCTTCAGGAAGCTGAGAAAATCGCGAAAAACCGATCGGAAAATTTAAAAATCGGTTTTTCGACTTTAATATATAGTGATTCTTACGTATTTTGACGCGCTGATTCCGAAAATGGTGTTATTTGAACTCGTAGAGCTTCAGGAAGCTGAGAAAATCGCGAAAAACCGATCGGAAAATTTAAAAATCGGTTTTTCGACTTTAATATATAGTGATTCTTACGTATTTTGACGCGCTGATTCCAAAAATGGTGTTATTTGAACTCGTAGAGCTTCAGGAAGCTGAGAAAATCGCGAAAAACCGATCGGAAATTTCAAAAATCGGTTTTTCGACTTCAATATATAGTGATTCTTACGTATTTTGACGCGCTGATTCCGAAAATGGTGTTATTTGATTTCGTAGAGCTTCAGGAAGCTGAGAAAATCGCGAAAAACCGATCGGAAAATTTAAAAATTGGTTTTTCGACTTTAATATATAGTGATTCTTACGTATTTTGACGCGCTGATTCCGAAAATGGTGTTATTTGAACTCGTAGAGCTTCAGGAAGCTGAGAAAATCGCGAAAAACCGATCGGAAAATTCAAAAATCGGTTTTTCGACTTTAATATATAGTGATTCTTACGTATTTTGACGCGCTGATTCCGAAAATGGTGTTATTTGAACTCGTAGAGCTTCAGGAAGCTGAGAAAATCGCGAAAAACCGATCGGAAAATTCAAAAATCAGTTTTTCGACTTTAATATATAGTGATTCTTACGTATTTTGACGCGCTGATTCCGAAAATGGTGTTATTTGAACTCGTAGAGCTTCAGGAAGCTGAGAAAATCGCTAAAAACCGGTCGGAAAATTCAAAAATCGGTTTTTCGACTTTAATATATAGTGATTCTTACGTATTTTGACGCGCTGATTCCGAAAATGGTGTTATTTGAACTCGTAGAGCTTCAGGAAGCTGAGAAAATCGCGAAAAACCGATCGGAAAATTTAAAAATCGGTTTTTCGACTTTAATATATAGTGATTCTTACGTATTTTGACGCGCTGATTCCGAAAATGGTGTTATTTGAACTCGTAGAGCTTCAGGAAGCTGAGAAAATCGCGAAAAACCGATCGGAAAATTTAAAAATCGGTTTTTCGACTTTAATATATAGTGATTCTTACGTATTTTGACGCGCTGATTCCAAAAATGGTGTTATTTGAACTCGTAGAGCTTCAGGAAGCTGAGAAAATCGCGAAAAACCGATCGGAAATTTCAAAAATCGGTTTTTCGACTTCAATATATAGTGATTCTTACGTATTTTGACGCGCTGATTCCGAAAATGGTGTTATTTGATTTCGTAGAGCTTCAGGAAGCTGAGAAAATCGCGAAAAACCGATCGGAAAATTTAAAAATTGGTTTTTCGACTTTAATATATAGTGATTCTTACGTATTTTGACGCGCTGATTCCGAAAATGGTGTTATTTGAACTCGTAGAGCTTCAGGAAGCTGAGAAAATCGCGAAAAACCGATCGGAAAATTCAAAAATCGGTTTTTCGACTTTAATATATAGTGATTCTTACGTATTTTGACGCGCTGATTCCGAAAATGGTGTTATTTGAACTCGTAGAGCTTCAGGAAGCTGAGAAAATCGCGAAAAACCGATCGGAAAATTCAAAAATCAGTTTTTCGACTTTAATATATAGTGATTCTTACGTATTTTGACGCGCTGATTCCGAAAATGGTGTTATTTGAACTCGTAGAGCTTCAGGAAGCTGAGAAAATCGCTAAAAACCGGTCGGAAAATTCAAAAATCGGTTTTTCGACTTTAATATATAGTGATTCTTACGTATTTTGACGCGCTGATTCCGAAAATGGTGTTATTTGAACTCGTAGAGCTTCAGGAAGCTGAGAAAATCGCGAAAAACCGATCGGAAAATTTAAAAATCGGTTTTTCGACTTTAATATATAGTGATTCTTACGTATTTTGACGCGCTGATTCCGAAAATGGTGTTATTTGAACTCATAGAGCTTCAGGAAGCTGAGAAAATCGCGAAAAACCGATCGGAAAATTTAAAAATCGGTTTTTCGACTTTAATATATAGTGATTCTTACGTATTTTGACGCGCTGATTCCAAAAATGGTGTTATTTGAACTCGTAGAGCTTCAGGAAGCTGAGAAAATCGCGAAAAACCGATCGGAAATTTCAAAAATCGGTTTTTCGACTTCAATATATAGTGATTCTTACGTATTTTGACGCGCTGATTCCGAAAATGGTGTTATTTGATTTCGTAGAGCTTCAGGAAGCTGAGAAAATCGCGAAAAACCGATCGGAAAATTTAAAAATTGGTTTTTCGACTTTAATATATAGTGATTCTTACGTATTTTGACGCGCTGATTCCAAAAATGGTGTTATTTGAACTCGTAGAGCTTCAGGAAGCTGAGAAAATCGCGAAAAACCGATCGGAAATTTCAAAAATCGGTTTTTCGACTTCAATATATAGTGATTCTTACGTATTTTGACGCGCTGATTCCGAAAATGGTGTTATTTGATTTCGTAGAGCTTCAGGAAGCTGAGAAAATCGCGAAAAACCGATCGGAAAATTTAAAAATTGGTTTTTCGACTTTAATATACAGTGTGTAAAAGCCAAATGGAATAAATTCATTATTTCGGTTACTGTACATATTTCTAAAAAGTCCCGAAACACGTCAAATTTAAATTATAACTTGACATTCTTTTACGTGAAAATGCAACCCCTACCTTCAACCCCCTTAGAATGACAGGTACAACCCCCAATTTTTTAAATGGGAAGTATAGGCTTGTGATATATCATTTGAAAGGTCTCTTCATTCTCTATTCAAAAATGTTATTGTTTTTAAATTTAATGCAAAAATTAACATAAAAAAAATTAATATCATGTTGTTACCGAAATTCGCTACATACAATCAAAAACTAAAATGTAATGCAAAACGTAATAAAATGTAGAACACGAAAAAGAACTATGAATGTTAATGAAGTAGATGTTCAAAATGTTCTCCGCGAACGTCTTGGCAACATCCTAATCTCAAATAAAACTGTCTTCTAACATTATTTAACATATCAGGCGTGATCGACCTAATCGCAAGCGTTATTCGTTCTTTTAAGTCATTTAAATCAGAAGGTTTAGTTTTGTACACATGGCTCTTCACATATCCCCATAAAAAGAAATCTAATAATGTAAGATCAGGTGATCGCGCTGGCCATTCAATCGATCCTCGCCTCCCTATCCACCGATTGGGAAATATTGTATCGAGGTACTGCCGGACATTAAGTTGGTAATGTGGTGGTGCTCCATCCTGCTGAAACCATATCGTATTCGCTGGAACTTGAGGATTACCTGGATCAGGATATAAATTTGCCAACGTTGGAATGACATCATTTTGAAGTAGTGCCAAATAATTGTTGCCATTCAAGTTGCCCTCAATAAAAAAGGGACCAATTATATTGTTCCCTACAATCCCTGCCCAAACATTAACCTTTTGAGGGTATTGAGTGTGTTCTTCTCTCATCCAGTGAGGATTTTCCGTGGACCAGTAGCGGCAATTTTGCCGATTAGCATGACCGTTAAGTAAAAAAGTACACTCATCAGAAAACATAACGTCTTCTAATTGGATAATATTGTTATCCAACATGTCCATCATTTGCTCACAAAAAAAAGTTCTCCTATCAAAATCGTCTTCCATGAGCTCCTGAGTAGGTATCATCTTATACGGATGCAATTTATTTTCTTTTAATATGTTTGCTATCGATGTATGGCTAGCATTGAATGTAGTGGATGCCTGTCTACTCGATGTATGTGGGTTTTCCTGAAACTCAAGCAACACATCTAATTTGAGTTCATCACTCAGTGCATTAGCAGCTGCTTTTTTTATCTGCCTTACATGACCAAACTCGCGAAATTGCTTTTCTATTTTACTTATTGTTCCTTGGGATATAGGCGGTAAATTAGGAAATTTCTCATGAAATAGGCGAGTTACTTCCTGTTGTGTTCGGATGTTATCTCCGTAACCAATCATTTGTAAAACTGTTATTTTATGCATTTCCGTTAATCTAACCATTTTTCAGAATTGAATTGAACAAACTTTATACTTAAATTACAACAATGACAACTTAAATAAAACAATTTACTACTGCTTGTTAAAATAGCGTTGCCACGGAAATACTTTAAAGTTTTTTAATGGTTACCATCTAAAAACCACATTGCTACGGTTTTTGTTCACTTTCTCATATTATGTTAATTTTTGCATTAAATTTAAAAACAATAACATTTTTGAATAGAGAATGAAGAGACCTTTCAAATGATATATCACAAGCCTATACTTCCCATTTAAAAAATTGGGGGTTGTACCTGTCATTCTAAGGGGGTTGAAGGTAGGGGTTGCATTTTCACGTTAAAGAATGTCAAGTTATAATTCAAATTTGACGTGTTTCGGGACTTTTTATAAATATGTACAGTAACCGAAATAATGAATTTATTCCATTTGGCTTTTACACACTGTATAGTGATTCTTACGTATTTTGACGCGCTGATTCCGAAAATGGTGTTATTTGAACTCGTAGAGCTTCAGGAAGCTGAGAAAATCGCGAAAAACCGATCGGAAAATTCAAAAATCGGTTTTTCGACTTTAATATATAGTGATTCTTACGTATTTTGACGCGCTGATTCCGAAAATGGTGTTATTTGAACTCGTAGAGCTTCAGGAAGCTGAGAAAATCGCGAAAAACCGATCGGAAAATTCAAAAATCAGTTTTTCGACTTTAATATATAGTGATTCTTACGTATTTTGACGCGCTGATTCCGAAAATGGTGTTATTTGAACTCGTAGAGCTTCAGGAAGCTGAGAAAATCGCTAAAAACCGGTCGGAAAATTCAAAAATCGGTTTTTCGACTTTAATATATAGTGATTCTTACGTATTTTGACGCGCTGATTCCGAAAATGGTGTTATTTGAACTCGTAGAGCTTCAGGAAGCTGAGAAAATCGCGAAAAACCGATCGGAAAATTTAAAAATCGGTTTTTCGACTTTAATATATAGTGATTCTTACGTATTTTGACGCGCTGATTCCAAAAATGGTGTTATTTGAACTCGTAGAGCTTCAGGAAGCTGAGAAAATCGCGAAAAACCGATCGGAAATTTCAAAAATCGGTTTTTCGACTTCAATATATAGTGATTCTTACGTATTTTGACGCGCTGATTCCGAAAATGGTGTTATTTGATTTCGTAGAGCTTCAGGAAGCTGAGAAAATCGCGAAAAACCGATCGGAAAATTTAAAAATTGGTTTTTCGACTTTAATATATAGTGATTCTTACGTATTTTGACGCGCTGATTCCGAAAATGGTGTTATTTGAACTCGTAGAGCTTCAGGAAGCTGAGAAAATCGCGAAAAACCGATCGGAAAATTCAAAAATCGGTTTTTCGACTTTAATATATAGTGATTCTTACGTATTTTGACGCGCTGATTCCGAAAATGGTGTTATTTGAACTCGTAGAGCTTCAGGAAGCTGAGAAAATCGCGAAAAACCGATCGGAAAATTCAAAAATCAGTTTTTCGACTTTAATATATAGTGATTCTTACGTATTTTGACGCGCTGATTCCGAAAATGGTGTTATTTGAACTCGTAGAGCTTCAGGAAGCTGAGAAAATCGCTAAAAACCGGTCGGAAAATTCAAAAATCGGTTTTTCGACTTTAATATATAGTGATTCTTACGTATTTTGACGCGCTGATTCCGAAAATGGTGTTATTTGAACTCGTAGAGCTTCAGGAAGCTGAGAAAATCGCGAAAAACCGATCGGAAAATTTAAAAATCGGTTTTTCGACTTTAATATATAGTGATTCTTACGTATTTTGACGCGCTGATTCCGAAAATGGTGTTATTTGAACTCATAGAGCTTCAGGAAGCTGAGAAAATCGCGAAAAACCGATCGGAAAATTTAAAAATCGGTTTTTCGACTTTAATATATAGTGATTCTTACGTATTTTGACGCGCTGATTCCAAAAATGGTGTTATTTGAACTCGTAGAGCTTCAGGAAGCTGAGAAAATCGCGAAAAACCGATCGGAAATTTCAAAAATCGGTTTTTCGACTTCAATATATAGTGATTCTTACGTATTTTGACGCGCTGATTCCGAAAATGGTGTTATTTGATTTCGTAGAGCTTCAGGAAGCTGAGAAAATCGCGAAAAACCGATCGGAAAATTTAAAAATTGGTTTTTCGACTTTAATATATAGTGATTCTTACGTATTTTGACGCGCTGATTCCGAAAATGGTGTTATTTGAACTCGTAGAGCTTCAGGAAGCTGAGAAAATCGCGAAAAACCGATCGGAAAATTCAAAAATCGGTTTTTCGACTTTAATATATAGTGATTCTTACGTATTTTGACGCGCTGATTCCGAAAATGGTGTTATTTGAACTCGTAGAGCTTCAGGAAGCTGAGAAAATCGCGAAAAACCGATCGGAAAATTCAAAAATCAGTTTTTCGACTTTAATATATAGTGATTCTTACGTATTTTGACGCGCTGATTCCGAAAATGGTGTTATTTGAACTCGTAGAGCTTCAGGAAGCTGAGAAAATCGCTAAAAACCGGTCGGAAAATTCAAAAATCGGTTTTTCGACTTTAATATATAGTGATTCTTACGTATTTTGACGCGCTGATTCCGAAAATGGTGTTATTTGAACTCGTAGAGCTTCAGGAAGCTGAGAAAATCGCGAAAAACCGATCGGAAAATTTAAAAATCGGTTTTTCGACTTTAATATATAGTGATTCTTACGTATTTTGACGCGCTGATTCCAAAAATGGTGTTATTTGAACTCGTAGAGCTTCAGGAAGCTGAGAAAATCGCGAAAAACCGATCGGAAATTTCAAAAATCGGTTTTTCGACTTCAATATATAGTGATTCTTACGTATTTTGACGCGCTGATTCCGAAAATGGTGTTATTTGATTTCGTAGAGCTTCAGGAAGCTGAGAAAATCGCGAAAAACCGATCGGAAAATTTAAAAATTGGTTTTTCGACTTTAATATATAGTGATTCTTACGTATTTTGACGCGCTGATTCCGAAAATGGTGTTATTTGAACTCGTAGAGCTTCAGGAAGCTGAGAAAATCGCGAAAAACCGATCGGAAAATTCAAAAATCGGTTTTTCGACTTTAATATATAGTGATTCTTACGTATTTTGACGCGCTGATTCCGAAAATGGTGTTATTTGAACTCGTAGAGCTTCAGGAAGCTGAGAAAATCGCGAAAAACCGATCGGAAAATTCAAAAATCAGTTTTTCGACTTTAATATATAGTGATTCTTACGTATTTTGACGCGCTGATTCCGAAAATGGTGTTATTTGAACTCGTAGAGCTTCAGGAAGCTGAGAAAATCGCTAAAAACCGGTCGGAAAATTCAAAAATCGGTTTTTCGACTTTAATATATAGTGATTCTTACGTATTTTGACGCGCTGATTCCGAAAATGGTGTTATTTGAACTCGTAGAGCTTCAGGAAGCTGAGAAAATCGCGAAAAACCGATCGGAAAATTTAAAAATCGGTTTTTCGACTTTAATATATAGTGATTCTTACGTATTTTGACGCGCTGATTCCGAAAATGGTGTTATTTGAACTCGTAGAGCTTCAGGAAGCTGAGAAAATCGCGAAAAACCGATCGGAAAATTTAAAAATCGGTTTTTCGACTTTAATATATAGTGATTCTTACGTATTTTGACGCGCTGATTCCAAAAATGGTGTTATTTGAACTCGTAGAGCTTCAGGAAGCTGAGAAAATCGCGAAAAACCGATCGGAAATTTCAAAAATCGGTTTTTCGACTTCAATATATAGTGATTCTTACGTATTTTGACGCGCTGATTCCGAAAATGGTGTTATTTGATTTCGTAGAGCTTCAGGAAGCTGAGAAAATCGCGAAAAACCGATCGGAAAATTTAAAAATTGGTTTTTCGACTTTAATATATAGTGATTCTTACGTATTTTGACGCGCTGATTCCGAAAATGGTGTTATTTGAACTCGTAGAGCTTCAGGAAGCTGAGAAAATCGCGAAAAACCGATCGGAAAATTCAAAAATCGGTTTTTCGACTTTAATATATAGTGATTCTTACGTATTTTGACGCGCTGATTCCGAAAATGGTGTTATTTGAACTCGTAGAGCTTCAGGAAGCTGAGAAAATCGCGAAAAACCGATCGGAAAATTCAAAAATCGGTTTTTCGACTTTAATATATAGTGATTCTTACGTATTTTGACGCGCTGATTCCGAAAATGGTGTTATTTGAATTCGTAGAGCTTCAGGAAGCTGAGAAAATCGCGAAAAACCGATCGGAAAATTCAAAAATCGGTTTTTCGACTTTAATATATAGTGATTCTTACGTATTGTGACGCGCTGATTCCGAAAATGGTGTTATTTGAACTCGTAGAGCTTCAGGAAGCTGAGAAAATCGCGAAAAACCGATCGGAAAATTCAAAAATCGGTTTTTCGACTTTAATATATAGTGATTCTTACGTATTTTGACGCGCTGATTCCGAAAATGGGGTCATTTGTCCTTTTCCGTTGCATTTGATTTTCAAAATTTTGCCAGAAATTGAGCAAAGGGTACCCCCTTTCGATTTTTTCGAAAATTTCAATGTTCATTTTTTTACTTCAGGATATAGTGATTCTTATGTATTTTGACGCGCTGATTCCGAAAATGGTGTTATTTGAATTCGTAGAGCTTCAGGAAACTGAGAAAATCGCGAAAAACCGATCGGAAAATTCAAAAATCGGTTTTTCGACTTTAATATATAGTGATTCTTACGTATTTTGACGCGCTGATTCCGAAAATGGTGTTATTTGAACTCGTAGAGCTTCAGGAAGCTGAGAAAATCGCGAAAAACCGATCGGAAAATTCAAAAATCAGTTTTTCGACTTTAATATATAGTGATTCCTACGTATTTTGACGCGCTGATTCCGAAAATGGTGTTATTTGACTTCGTAGAGCTTCAGGAAGCTGAGAAAATCGCGAAAAACCGATCGGAAAATTTAAAAATCGGTTTTTCGACTTCAATATATAGTGATTCTTACGTATTTTGACGCGCTGATTCCGAAAATGGTGTTATTTGAACTCGTAGAGCTTCAGGAAGCTGAGAAAATCGCGAAAAACCGATCGGAAAATTCAAAAATCGGTTTTTCGACTTTAATATATAGTGATTCTTACGTATTTTGACGCGCTGATTCCGAAAATGGTGTTATTTGAACTCGTAGAGCTTCAGGAAGCTGAGAAAATCGCGAAAAACCGATCGGAAAATTCAAAAATCGGTTTTTCGACTTTAATATATAGTGATTCTTACGTATTTTGACGCGCTGATTCCGAAAATGGGGTCATTTGTCCTTTTCCGTTGAATTTGATTTTCAAAATTTTGCCAGAAATTGAGCAAAGGGTACCCCCTTTCGATTTTTTCGAAAATTCCGATGTTCATTTTTTTACTTCAGGATATAGTGATTCTTATGTATTTTGACGCGCTGATTCCGAAAATGGTGTTATTTGAATTCGTAGAGCTTCAGGAAGCTGAGAAAATCGCGAAAAACCGATCGGAAAATTCAAAAATCGGTTTTTCGACTTTAATATATAGTGATTCTTACGTATTTTGACGCGCTGATTCCGAAAATGGTGTTATTTGAACTCGTAGAGCTTCAGGAAGCTGAGAAAATCGCGAAAAACCGATCGGAAAATTCAAAAATCGGTTTTTCGACTTTAATATATAGTGATTCTTACGTATTTTGACGCGCTGATTCCGAAAATGGGGTCATTTGTCCTTTTCCGTTGAATTTGATTTTCAAAATTTTGCCAGAAATTGAGCAAAGGGTACCCCCTTTCGATTTTTTCGAAAATTTCAATGTTCATTTTTTTACTTCAGGATATAGTGATTCTTATGTATTTTGACGCGCTGATTCCGAAAATGGTGTTATTTGAATTCGTAGAGCTTCAGGAAGCTGAGAAAATCGCGAAAAACCGATCGGAAAATTCAAAAATCGGTTTTTCGACTTTAATATATAGTGATTCTTACGTATTTTGACGCGCTGATTCCGAAAATGGTGTTATTTGAACTCGTAGAGCTTCAGGAAGCTGAGAAAATCGCGAAAAACCGATCAGAAAATTCAAAAATCGGTTTTTCGACTTTAATATATAGTGATTCTTACGTATTTTGACGCGCTGATTCCGAAAATGGTGTTATTTGAACTCGTAGAGCTTCAGGAAGCTGAGAAAATCGCGAAAAACCGATCGGAAAATTCAAAAATCGGTTTTTCGACTTTAATATATAGTGATTCTTACGTATTTTGACGCGCTGATTCCGAAAATGGTGTTATTTGAACTCGTAGAGCTTCAGGAAGCTGAGAAAATCGCGAAAAACCGATCGGAAAATTCAAAAATCGGTTTTTCGACTTTAATATATAGTGATTCTTACGTATTTTGACGCGCTGATTCCGAAAATGGTGTTATTTGAACTCGTAGAGCTTCAGGAAGCTGAGAAAATCGCGAAAAACCGATCGGAAAATTTAAAAATCGGTTTTTCGACTTTAATATATAGTGATTCTTACGTATTTTGACGCGCTGATTCCGAAAATGGTGTTATTTGAACTCGTAGAGCTTCAGGAAGCTGAGAAAATCGCGAAAAACCGATCGGAAAATTTAAAAATCGGTTTTTCGACTTTAATATATAGTGATTCTTACGTATTTTGACGCGCTGATTCCAAAAATGGTGTTATTTGAACTCGTAGAGCTTCAGGAAGCTGAGAAAATCGCGAAAAACCGATCGGAAAATTCAAAAATCGGTTTTTCGACTTTAATATATAGTGATTCTTACGTATTTTGACGCGCTGATTCTGAAAATGGTGTTATTTGAACTCGTAGAGCTTCAGGAAGCTGAGAAAATCGCGAAAAACCGATCGGAAAATTTAAAAATCGGTTTTTCGACTTTAATATATAGTGATTCTTACGTATTTTGACGCGCTGATTCCGAAAATGGTGTTATTTGAACTCGTAGAGCTTCAGGAAGCTGAGAAAATCGCTAAAAACCGGTCGGAAAATTCAAAAATCGGTTTTTCGACTTTAATATATAGTGATTCTTACGTATTTTGACGCGCTGATTCCGAAAATGGTGTTATTTGAACTCGTAGAGCTTCAGGAAGCTGAGAAAATCGCGAAAAACCGATCGGAAAATTTAAAAATCGGTTTTTCGACTTTAATATATAGTGATTCTTACGTATTTTGACGCGCTAATTCCGAAAATGGTGTTATTTGAACTCGTAGAGCTTCAGGAAGCTGAGAAAATCGCGAAAAACCGATCGGAAAATTTAAAAATCGGTTTTTCGACTTTAATATATAGTGATTCTTACGTATTTTGACGCGCTGATTCCAAAAATGGTGTTATTTGAACTCGTAGAGCTTCAGGAAGCTGAGAAAATCGCGAAAAACCGATCGGAAAATTCAAAAATCGGTTTTTCGACTTTAATATATAGTGATTCTTACGTATTTTGACGCGCTGATTCCGAAAATGGTGTTATTTGAACTCGTAGAGCTTCAGGAAGCTGAGAAAATCGCGAAAAACCGATCGGAAAATTCAAAAATCGGTTTTTCGACTTTAATATATAGTGATTCTTACGTATTTTGACGCGCTGATTCCGAAAATGGTGTTATTTGAACTCGTAGAGCTTCAGGAAGCTGAGAAAATCGCGAAAAACCGATCGGAAAATTCAAAAATCGGTTTTTCGACTTTAATATATAGTGATTCTTACGTATTTTGACGCGCTGATTCCGAAAATGGGGTCATTTGTCCTTTTCCGTTGAATTTGATTTTCAAAATTTTGCCAGAAATTGAGCAAAGGGTACCCCCTTTCGATTTTTTCGAAAATTTCAATGTTCATTTTTTGACTTCAGGATATAGTGATTCTTATGTATCTTGACGCGCTGATTCCGAAAATGGTGTTATTTGAATTCGTAGAGCTTCAGGAAGCTGAGAAAATCGCGAAAAACCGATCGGAAAATTCAAAAATCGGTTTTTCGACTTTAATATATAGTGATTCTCACGTATTTTGACGCGCTGATTCCGAAAATGGTGTTATTTGAACTCGTAGAGCTTCAGGAAGCTGAGAAAATCGCGAAAAACCGATCGGAAAATTCAAAAATCGGTTTTTCGACTTTAATATATAGTGATTCTTACGTATTTTGACGCGCTGATTCCGAAAATGGTGTTATTTGAACTCGTAGAGCTTCAGGAAGCTGAGAAAATCGCGAAAAACCGATCGGAAAATTCAAAAATCGGTTTTTCGACTTTAATATATAGTGATTCTTACGTATTTTGACGCGCTGATTCCGAAAATGGTGTTATTTGATTTCGTAGAGCTTCAGGAAGCTGAGAAAATCGCGAAAAACCGATCGGAAAATTTAAAAATTGGTTTTTCGACTTTAATATATAGTGATTCTTACGTATTTTGACGCGCTGATTCCGAAAATGGTGTTATTTGAACTCGTAGAGCTTCAGGAAGCTGAGAAAATCGCGAAAAACCGATCGGAAAATTCAAAAATCGGTTTTTCGACTTTAATATATAGTGATTCTTACGTATTTTGACGCGCTGATTCCGAAAATGGTGTTATTTGAACTCGTAGAGCTTCAGGAAGCTGAGAAAATCGCGAAAAACCGATCGGAAAATTCAAAAATCAGTTTTTCGACTTTAATATATAGTGATTCTTACGTATTTTGACGCGCTGATTCCGAAAATGGTGTTATTTGAACTCGTAGAGCTTCAGGAAGCTGAGAAAATCGCTAAAAACCGGTCGGAAAATTCAAAAATCGGTTTTTCGACTTTAATATATAGTGATTCTTACGTATTTTGACGCGCTGATTCCGAAAATGGTGTTATTTGAACTCGTAGAGCTTCAGGAAGCTGAGAAAATCGCGAAAAACCGATCGGAAAATTTAAAAATCGGTTTTTCGACTTTAATATATAGTGATTCTTACGTATTTTGACGCGCTGATTCCGAAAATGGTGTTATTTGAACTCGTAGAGCTTCAGGAAGCTGAGAAAATCGCGAAAAACCGATCGGAAAATTTAAAAATCGGTTTTTCGACTTTAATATATAGTGATTCTTACGTATTTTGACGCGCTGATTCCAAAAATGGTGTTATTTGAACTCGTAGAGCTTCAGGAAGCTGAGAAAATCGCGAAAAACCGATCGGAAATTTCAAAAATCGGTTTTTCGACTTCAATATATAGTGATTCTTACGTATTTTGACGCGCTGATTCCGAAAATGGTGTTATTTGATTTCGTAGAGCTTCAGGAAGCTGAGAAAATCGCGAAAAACCGATCGGAAAATTTAAAAATTGGTTTTTCGACTTTAATATATAGTGATTCTTACGTATTTTGACGCGCTGATTCCGAAAATGGTGTTATTTGAACTCGTAGAGCTTCAGGAAGCTGAGAAAATCGCGAAAAACCGATCGGAAAATTCAAAAATCGGTTTTTCGACTTTAATATATAGTGATTCTTACGTATTTTGACGCGCTGATTCCGAAAATGGTGTTATTTGAACTCGTAGAGCTTCAGGAAGCTGAGAAAATCGCGAAAAACCGATCGGAAAATTCAAAAATCAGTTTTTCGACTTTAATATATAGTGATTCTTACGTATTTTGACGCGCTGATTCCGAAAATGGTGTTATTTGAACTCGTAGAGCTTCAGGAAGCTGAGAAAATCGCTAAAAACCGGTCGGAAAATTCAAAAATCGGTTTTTCGACTTTAATATATAGTGATTCTTACGTATTTTGACGCGCTGATTCCGAAAATGGTGTTATTTGAACTCGTAGAGCTTCAGGAAGCTGAGAAAATCGCGAAAAACCGATCGGAAAATTTAAAAATCGGTTTTTCGACTTTAATATATAGTGATTCTTACGTATTTTGACGCGCTGATTCCGAAAATGGTGTTATTTGAACTCGTAGAGCTTCAGGAAGCTGAGAAAATCGCGAAAAACCGATCGGAAAATTTAAAAATCGGTTTTTCGACTTTAATATATAGTGATTCTTACGTATTTTGACGCGCTGATTCCAAAAATGGTGTTATTTGAACTCGTAGAGCTTCAGGAAGCTGAGAAAATCGCGAAAAACCGATCGGAAATTTCAAAAATCGGTTTTTCGACTTCAATATATAGTGATTCTTACGTATTTTGACGCGCTGATTCCGAAAATGGTGTTATTTGATTTCGTAGAGCTTCAGGAAGCTGAGAAAATCGCGAAAAACCGATCGGAAAATTTAAAAATTGGTTTTTCGACTTTAATATATAGTGATTCTTACGTATTTTGACGCGCTGATTCCGAAAATGGTGTTATTTGAACTCGTAGAGCTTCAGGAAGCTGAGAAAATCGCGAAAAACCGATCGGAAAATTCAAAAATCGGTTTTTCGACTTTAATATATAGTGATTCTTACGTATTTTGACGCGCTGATTCCGAAAATGGTGTTATTTGAACTCGTAGAGCTTCAGGAAGCTGAGAAAATCGCGAAAAACCGATCGGAAAATTCAAAAATCAGTTTTTCGACTTTAATATATAGTGATTCTTACGTATTTTGACGCGCTGATTCCGAAAATGGTGTTATTTGAACTCGTAGAGCTTCAGGAAGCTGAGAAAATCGCTAAAAACCGGTCGGAAAATTCAAAAATCGGTTTTTCGACTTTAATATATAGTGATTCTTACGTATTTTGACGCGCTGATTCCGAAAATGGTGTTATTTGAACTCGTAGAGCTTCAGGAAGCTGAGAAAATCGCGAAAAACCGATCGGAAAATTTAAAAATCGGTTTTTCGACTTTAATATATAGTGATTCTTACGTATTTTGACGCGCTGATTCCGAAAATGGTGTTATTTGAACTCATAGAGCTTCAGGAAGCTGAGAAAATCGCGAAAAACCGATCGGAAAATTTAAAAATCGGTTTTTCGACTTTAATATATAGTGATTCTTACGTATTTTGACGCGCTGATTCCAAAAATGGTGTTATTTGAACTCGTAGAGCTTCAGGAAGCTGAGAAAATCGCGAAAAACCGATCGGAAATTTCAAAAATCGGTTTTTCGACTTCAATATATAGTGATTCTTACGTATTTTGACGCGCTGATTCCGAAAATGGTGTTATTTGATTTCGTAGAGCTTCAGGAAGCTGAGAAAATCGCGAAAAACCGATCGGAAAATTTAAAAATTGGTTTTTCGACTTTAATATACAGTGTGTAAAAGCCAAATGGAATAAATTCATTATTTCGGTTACTGTACATATTTCTAAAAAGTCCCGAAACACGTCAAATTTAAATTATAACTTGACATTCTTTTACGTGAAAATGCAACCCCTACCTTCAACCCCCTTAGAATGACAGGTACAACCCCCAATTTTTTAAATGGGAAGTATAGGCTTGTGATATATCATTTGAAAGGTCTCTTCATTCTCTATTCAAAAATGTTATTGTTTTTAAATTTAATGCAAAAATTAACATAAAAAAAATTAATATCATGTTGTTACCGAAATTCGCTACATACAATCAAAAACTAAAATGTAATGCAAAACGTAATAAAATGTAGAACACGAAAAAGAACTATGAATGTTAATGAAGTAGATGTTCAAAATGTTCTCCGCGAACGTCTTGGCAACATCCTAATCTCAAATAAAACTGTCTTCTAACATTATTTAACATATCAGGCGTGATCGACCTAATCGCAAGCGTTATTCGTTCTTTTAAGTCATTTAAATCAGAAGGTTTAGTTTTGTACACATGGCTCTTCACATATCCCCATAAAAAGAAATCTAATAATGTAAGATCAGGTGATCGCGCTGGCCATTCAATCGATCCTCGCCTCCCTATCCACCGATTGGGAAATATTGTATCGAGGTACTGCCGGACATTAAGTTGGTAATGTGGTGGTGCTCCATCCTGCTGAAACCATATCGTATTCGCTGGAACTTGAGGATTACCTGGATCAGGATATAAATTTGCCAACGTTGGAATGACATCATTTTGAAGTAGTGCCAAATAATTGTTGCCATTCAAGTTGCCCTCAATAAAAAAGGGACCAATTATATTGTTCCCTACAATCCCTGCCCAAACATTAACCTTTTGAGGGTATTGAGTGTGTTCTTCTCTCATCCAGTGAGGATTTTCCGTGGACCAGTAGCGGCAATTTTGCCGATTAGCATGACCGTTAAGTAAAAAAGTACACTCATCAGAAAACATAACGTCTTCTAATTGGATAATATTGTTATCCAACATGTCCATCATTTGCTCACAAAAAAAAGTTCTCCTATCAAAATCGTCTTCCATGAGCTCCTGAGTAGGTATCATCTTATACGGATGCAATTTATTTTCTTTTAATATGTTTGCTATCGATGTATGGCTAGCATTGAATGTAGTGGATGCCTGTCTACTCGATGTATGTGGGTTTTCCTGAAACTCAAGCAACACATCTAATTTGAGTTCATCACTCAGTGCATTAGCAGCTGCTTTTTTTATCTGCCTTACATGACCAAACTCGCGAAATTGCTTTTCTATTTTACTTATTGTTCCTTGGGATATAGGCGGTAAATTAGGAAATTTCTCATGAAATAGGCGAGTTACTTCCTGTTGTGTTCGGATGTTATCTCCGTAACCAATCATTTGTAAAACTGTTATTTTATGCATTTCCGTTAATCTAACCATTTTTCAGAATTGAATTGAACAAACTTTATACTTAAATTACAACAATGACAACTTAAATAAAACAATTTACTACTGCTTGTTAAAATAGCGTTGCCACGGAAATACTTTAAAGTTTTTTAATGGTTACCATCTAAAAACCACATTGCTACGGTTTTTGTTCACTTTCTCATATTATGTTAATTTTTGCATTAAATTTAAAAACAATAACATTTTTGAATAGAGAATGAAGAGACCTTTCAAATGATATATCACAAGCCTATACTTCCCATTTAAAAAATTGGGGGTTGTACCTGTCATTCTAAGGGGGTTGAAGGTAGGGGTTGCATTTTCACGTTAAAGAATGTCAAGTTATAATTCAAATTTGACGTGTTTCGGGACTTTTTATAAATATGTACAGTAACCGAAATAATGAATTTATTCCATTTGGCTTTTACACACTGTATAGTGATTCTTACGTATTTTGACGCGCTGATTCCGAAAATGGTGTTATTTGAACTCGTAGAGCTTCAGGAAGCTGAGAAAATCGCGAAAAACCGATCGGAAAATTCAAAAATCGGTTTTTCGACTTTAATATATAGTGATTCTTACGTATTTTGACGCGCTGATTCCGAAAATGGTGTTATTTGAACTCGTAGAGCTTCAGGAAGCTGAGAAAATCGCGAAAAACCGATCGGAAAATTCAAAAATCAGTTTTTCGACTTTAATATATAGTGATTCTTACGTATTTTGACGCGCTGATTCCGAAAATGGTGTTATTTGAACTCGTAGAGCTTCAGGAAGCTGAGAAAATCGCTAAAAACCGGTCGGAAAATTCAAAAATCGGTTTTTCGACTTTAATATATAGTGATTCTTACGTATTTTGACGCGCTGATTCCGAAAATGGTGTTATTTGAACTCGTAGAGCTTCAGGAAGCTGAGAAAATCGCGAAAAACCGATCGGAAAATTTAAAAATCGGTTTTTCGACTTTAATATATAGTGATTCTTACGTATTTTGACGCGCTGATTCCAAAAATGGTGTTATTTGAACTCGTAGAGCTTCAGGAAGCTGAGAAAATCGCGAAAAACCGATCGGAAATTTCAAAAATCGGTTTTTCGACTTCAATATATAGTGATTCTTACGTATTTTGACGCGCTGATTCCGAAAATGGTGTTATTTGATTTCGTAGAGCTTCAGGAAGCTGAGAAAATCGCGAAAAACCGATCGGAAAATTTAAAAATTGGTTTTTCGACTTTAATATATAGTGATTCTTACGTATTTTGACGCGCTGATTCCGAAAATGGTGTTATTTGAACTCGTAGAGCTTCAGGAAGCTGAGAAAATCGCGAAAAACCGATCGGAAAATTCAAAAATCGGTTTTTCGACTTTAATATATAGTGATTCTTACGTATTTTGACGCGCTGATTCCGAAAATGGTGTTATTTGAACTCGTAGAGCTTCAGGAAGCTGAGAAAATCGCGAAAAACCGATCGGAAAATTCAAAAATCAGTTTTTCGACTTTAATATATAGTGATTCTTACGTATTTTGACGCGCTGATTCCGAAAATGGTGTTATTTGAACTCGTAGAGCTTCAGGAAGCTGAGAAAATCGCTAAAAACCGGTCGGAAAATTCAAAAATCGGTTTTTCGACTTTAATATATAGTGATTCTTACGTATTTTGACGCGCTGATTCCGAAAATGGTGTTATTTGAACTCGTAGAGCTTCAGGAAGCTGAGAAAATCGCGAAAAACCGATCGGAAAATTTAAAAATCGGTTTTTCGACTTTAATATATAGTGATTCTTACGTATTTTGACGCGCTGATTCCGAAAATGGTGTTATTTGAACTCATAGAGCTTCAGGAAGCTGAGAAAATCGCGAAAAACCGATCGGAAAATTTAAAAATCGGTTTTTCGACTTTAATATATAGTGATTCTTACGTATTTTGACGCGCTGATTCCAAAAATGGTGTTATTTGAACTCGTAGAGCTTCAGGAAGCTGAGAAAATCGCGAAAAACCGATCGGAAATTTCAAAAATCGGTTTTTCGACTTCAATATATAGTGATTCTTACGTATTTTGACGCGCTGATTCCGAAAATGGTGTTATTTGATTTCGTAGAGCTTCAGGAAGCTGAGAAAATCGCGAAAAACCGATCGGAAAATTTAAAAATTGGTTTTTCGACTTTAATATATAGTGATTCTTACGTATTTTGACGCGCTGATTCCGAAAATGGTGTTATTTGAACTCGTAGAGCTTCAGGAAGCTGAGAAAATCGCGAAAAACCGATCGGAAAATTCAAAAATCGGTTTTTCGACTTTAATATATAGTGATTCTTACGTATTTTGACGCGCTGATTCCGAAAATGGTGTTATTTGAACTCGTAGAGCTTCAGGAAGCTGAGAAAATCGCGAAAAACCGATCGGAAAATTCAAAAATCAGTTTTTCGACTTTAATATATAGTGATTCTTACGTATTTTGACGCGCTGATTCCGAAAATGGTGTTATTTGAACTCGTAGAGCTTCAGGAAGCTGAGAAAATCGCTAAAAACCGGTCGGAAAATTCAAAAATCGGTTTTTCGACTTTAATATATAGTGATTCTTACGTATTTTGACGCGCTGATTCCGAAAATGGTGTTATTTGAACTCGTAGAGCTTCAGGAAGCTGAGAAAATCGCGAAAAACCGATCGGAAAATTTAAAAATCGGTTTTTCGACTTTAATATATAGTGATTCTTACGTATTTTGACGCGCTGATTCCAAAAATGGTGTTATTTGAACTCGTAGAGCTTCAGGAAGCTGAGAAAATCGCGAAAAACCGATCGGAAATTTCAAAAATCGGTTTTTCGACTTCAATATATAGTGATTCTTACGTATTTTGACGCGCTGATTCCGAAAATGGTGTTATTTGATTTCGTAGAGCTTCAGGAAGCTGAGAAAATCGCGAAAAACCGATCGGAAAATTTAAAAATTGGTTTTTCGACTTTAATATATAGTGATTCTTACGTATTTTGACGCGCTGATTCCGAAAATGGTGTTATTTGAACTCGTAGAGCTTCAGGAAGCTGAGAAAATCGCGAAAAACCGATCGGAAAATTCAAAAATCGGTTTTTCGACTTTAATATATAGTGATTCTTACGTATTTTGACGCGCTGATTCCGAAAATGGTGTTATTTGAACTCGTAGAGCTTCAGGAAGCTGAGAAAATCGCGAAAAACCGATCGGAAAATTCAAAAATCAGTTTTTCGACTTTAATATATAGTGATTCTTACGTATTTTGACGCGCTGATTCCGAAAATGGTGTTATTTGAACTCGTAGAGCTTCAGGAAGCTGAGAAAATCGCTAAAAACCGGTCGGAAAATTCAAAAATCGGTTTTTCGACTTTAATATATAGTGATTCTTACGTATTTTGACGCGCTGATTCCGAAAATGGTGTTATTTGAACTCGTAGAGCTTCAGGAAGCTGAGAAAATCGCGAAAAACCGATCGGAAAATTTAAAAATCGGTTTTTCGACTTTAATATATAGTGATTCTTACGTATTTTGACGCGCTGATTCCGAAAATGGTGTTATTTGAACTCGTAGAGCTTCAGGAAGCTGAGAAAATCGCGAAAAACCGATCGGAAAATTTAAAAATCGGTTTTTCGACTTTAATATATAGTGATTCTTACGTATTTTGACGCGCTGATTCCAAAAATGGTGTTATTTGAACTCGTAGAGCTTCAGGAAGCTGAGAAAATCGCGAAAAACCGATCGGAAATTTCAAAAATCGGTTTTTCGACTTCAATATATAGTGATTCTTACGTATTTTGACGCGCTGATTCCGAAAATGGTGTTATTTGATTTCGTAGAGCTTCAGGAAGCTGAGAAAATCGCGAAAAACCGATCGGAAAATTTAAAAATTGGTTTTTCGACTTTAATATATAGTGATTCTTACGTATTTTGACGCGCTGATTCCGAAAATGGTGTTATTTGAACTCGTAGAGCTTCAGGAAGCTGAGAAAATCGCGAAAAACCGATCGGAAAATTCAAAAATCGGTTTTTCGACTTTAATATATAGTGATTCTTACGTATTTTGACGCGCTGATTCCGAAAATGGTGTTATTTGAACTCGTAGAGCTTCAGGAAGCTGAGAAAATCGCGAAAAACCGATCGGAAAATTCAAAAATCGGTTTTTCGACTTTAATATATAGTGATTCTTACGTATTTTGACGCGCTGATTCCGAAAATGGGGTCATTTGTCCTTTTCCGTTGAATTTGATTTTCAAAATTTTGCCAGAAATTGAGCAAAGGGTACCCCCTTTCGATTTTTTCGAAAATTTCAATGTTCATTTTTTGACTTCAGGATATAGTGATTCTTATGTATCTTGACGCGCTGATTCCGAAAATGGTGTTATTTGAATTCGTAGAGCTTCAGGAAGCTGAGAAAATCGCGAAAAACCGATCGGAAAATTCAAAAATCGGTTTTTCGACTTTAATATATAGTGATTCTCACGTATTTTGACGCGCTGATTCCGAAAATGGTGTTATTTGAACTCGTAGAGCTTCAGGAAGCTGAGAAAATCGCGAAAAACCGATCGGAAAATTCAAAAATCAGTTTTTCGACTTTAATATATAGTGATTCTCACGTATTTTGACGCGCTGATTCCGAAAATGGTGTTATTTGAACTCGTAGAGCTTCAGGAAGCTGAGAAAATCGCGAAAAACCGATCGGAAAATTTAAAAATCGGTTTTTCGACTTTAATATATAGTGATTCTCACGTATTTTGACGCGCTGATTCCGAAAATGGTGTTATTTGAACTCGTAGAGCTTCAGGAAGCTGAGAAAATCGCAAAAAACCGATCGGAAAATTCAAAAATCGGTTTTTCGACTTTAATATATAGTGATTCTTACGTATTTTGACGCGCTGATTCCGAAAATGGTGTTATTTGAACTCGTAGAGCTTCAGGAAGCTGAGGAGATCGCGAAAAACCGATCGGAAAATTTCAAAATCGGTTTTTCGACTTTATTATATAATGATTCTGGCGTAATTTGACGCGCTGATTCCGAAAATGGTGTCATTTGAACTCGTAGAGCTCCAGGAACCTGAGAAAATCGCGAAAACCCAATCGGAAATTTGCAGTCTATTATTCAGTGAAATTACCAGTATTTAGTGAGATTTTTCAACTCACTGAAATAAATCATATACTTCCATAAAATTTGTTGCTGCTAACTTCACATTGCTCAAAATAGAAATTGATACATTATGTGACATCTATGATACCACGTTTGAGCGTCACGTTACTCGACTTGAGGTCAGAGAACTACATAATGTTAATCCGTGTGGCGCCATCCAGCGGAAGGAAGCACAAGTAGCAACAGCTGCTTCCCAATCACTGAACAGTTTTCGTCTTTCGTCCATTCTAGTTTATTGATCGATCATTTGACCTTCGAAAGGTGCTCGAAATATGTATATTTTTCGTGTGAATCGTGAAATTAGCTAAAACATGATGTCTGCAGTGGTTTTATACTAGGGGCAATTTGGAAAGTTTACAATCTCTCCGTGAGTGCAAAATTCATAATTCTTGGAAGAAACAAACAATATTTTATATTTTTGAAGTATATAATATACACTTTTTCCCTCTTATGAAAGTCGTTAATATGGTTGATATTCTTAGCAAAATTTTGCAGCTGTGAACCTCGGTTGATATTGAATTCGGCACTCCAACTATTATTATTGCCAACTTTGTATTTCTGAAATTCTTGATATTTTTTTAATACTTTATTGTCGTAAAGTGACAGGAGTCTCCTATTATGTGAAGTATATTTATTTTCTGATGTCAGGAAACTGTCATAATTGAAGTATTCAGTATTAGCTTACGTATTTTGACGTGCTGATTCCGAAAATATATGGTTATTTGAACTCGTAGACTCGTATTCGACTTGAATTCATTGTGATTCTCACGTATTTTAATTTGTAGCATGTCATTATGTGCTTACACGTCGTATGGGGGGTATATAAATCGGTTCCTTCGTATTCTCGAGCACAGAACGATTGCAACAGTAAACGGAAAAGAAAGCTCAAGATGTCGTTCTATCCGACAATCAACCAATATCGGTCCTTTTCAGGATCACAAAATACTTAGAAAATATTCGTTTGAGATACTCAGCCCACATCCTCTATATCTATTTTTTCGTCACTGTCTCAGCTGAAAAAAATGTCCGATAACGTACGACGAATTCGAAAGAGTTATCTCGTCTGTCTTCTGAAACGAAAACAAGAAGGGAAAAACATAAGCACAAGGAATTCACGTTTTCTCGAGTGAATGAATTAATTTCACGAAATTACAAATCGAATAATGAAAAACACTCTCGTTTTTTTTTCTTCTTTTTCGTCGTACCATGTACACCTATAGATACGAATCAGCAAAATGTATACGATATACGACTAACGCGAAACGCGAAAGCAGCGATTCGATTTCGTCTCGACGAAAGATACGAAATCGCAGTGTTTTCGTTTAATTGTCAATTGACTGCTCGGTATTTCCGAATTCGTTTGGATCTATGTCGGAGCTTGTTGGACGTAAGGCGTGTCGTCGTCGTTTTGCTGTCTCCTTTGGATTCAGTAGGCGAAGACGACGCGGCGTTTCGAAACGCGAAAGCAGCGATTCGTTTTCGTCTCGACGAAAGATACGAAATCGCAGTGTTTTCGTTAGATTGTCAATTGACTGCTCGGTATTTCCGAATCGGATGTACGTCGGAGCGATTTGGACGTTAGGCGTGCCGTCGTCGTTGTGCTGTCTCCTTTGGATTCAGTAGGCGAAGACGACGCGGCGTTTCGAAACGCGAAAGCAGCGATTCGTCTCGACGAGAGATACGAAATCGCACGACGTGTGTATGTCGAGCATAAAACGAAAGCGAGCCCGCCACACAACTGTAGGTCGTAGTCAGTGTTGCATATACTATTACTATAGTAATAGATCTATTACTTTCGGATCCCATCTATGACGCTATTACGTACACTCTTGAAAAATGCCAAATCTATTACTATTCTAACGTCAGCATTGTAAATCATTTTTTCTACAAGCGTGCGTGATTCACCCTCTACCCGCACGCAATTCATTTTGGAAAGTGTCATTTTCCCACAGTTGTGCGGGAAAAGTTTGATTAAGTCAAAGATGAGGAATAAACTCATTGTAAAAACTTGTGATGCGCTGATACATACCAAAGAACTACTTGATGGAAATACTTGTTATGATTTTAAAATACCACAATCTCTAATAAATAGAACATTCAGCATATATAAGAGCGGTGATGATAATGAAAATTTATCTTCTTGAATATAGTTTTTGAATAAGTTATGACTGATGCTTTTGTTATATTATTCATCAGTTAATGAATAGATATTCCTATGTTCAAAGTTTATTCATGAAATGAATTTCCCTTTTTTTATTTTTCTACATATATTTCAGAAAATGTTATTGTGACTGATATGTTCTTATTATTGTGATATTTTGTTTGTACGTTCATGGAAGTTCCTTTGTTCGAAGTTTATTCATAACATGATTGTTTTTCAGGATTTTATATTTATATTAAAAAGTAAACTTCAACATATTGATTTATTTGAATTATGATGAAAATGGGTAATATTTTCAAATAAATGAATAACTGTCCCAAACTAGAGCCATATAGAAGTGACCTCTAGCATTCGGAAACGGTACCGTTTACAGGTAGCTTACAATAGTACGATAAATATTAACTGCGCATGCGGCACTGACATCGAAACGTAATAGACTATCAGGAAATAGTAATAGATTGCCAAAAAAACATTCGCCTGCGGCGGGCATCTCTCTTCTGACAGAATCTATTACTATCTATTACTATTCTGTCTTTGAAAATATTACTTTATTTTTTTTGACATATGCAACACTGGTCGTAGTCAATGTGTCCGCGAGTAACGCGTGGTACACACAGCGACGCCCCAGTTTATGGCGTCGCAATGCAAGACTGATGAAAGAAGCAGCGAGTCTTATTTTTTAGACAGCTGGCACGTGAGCATAGTATTGTTCAGGAGAAAATGAATTCATTAGGGAAACAATATTCATCATATTATGATATCCAGCATTCAAACCTTCTGAAAATGACTTGAAAGATCTCTAAACTCATTCGAATTGAAAAACAAATGAATATGATATAAAGTCACATTAACGAAAAAACACATACAGAGTGGAACAAAAAATGCTGGAAACGCTAATTTATCAATGGGCGAAAAATTGTATTTTGTGGAGGAATGATTTTTTATAACATCACTAACTTTTTCGATCACCCCGTATATTAATGGAATGTCATCTGAGTTGAGCACTCGATATTTTATGAATTAATGAAACAGAAGACTTATTGATATAATTAATGACCATAGTACCAAATGAATGTCCACTAAATGAGCTCCGTTGTTGATTGAATCACGCGTTTCCAGAGATTAGTTCCACTAATTTGGCGGCGGCACCGCAATCTTGGCGCATTCGCCAATAAGGGCAAAAATCAATACTAGGATAGATGACGATCATATACACAGGTCTGGCAATTGGTAGCCCAAACATTGATTTCGCCCTTTTGTCACTTTGTCAGTTCAGTATTCAGAAAGTATGTTTTTCATTTTGCAAGATATTTCTGCCATTGATTTTATATTTCAAGAACAAGACACGTGATTGAACTTCCTCTTGACAGATAATTATAGCAACGTTTTCTTCCACCAAATGCGATATCAGACCTGTGTTTATGATCATTTCTAATCATTCAATTGGCTATGAACTGCTTCTCAAAAGTTTCTCGGACTGCTATCAAACGTCATGTTCATTTCGACGATCATATACACAGGTCTGACAACTCGTTTGGAGGGCTAAACATTTTGTGGCTGTTTCGCCGTCCTCTTTTGTCACTTTGTCAGTTATTTTTTCTGAAAGTGGTTTTTATTGATTTTGCAAGACATTTCTGTTATTGATTTTATTTACCATTCAAATCCTAACGTTTACTTTACGATTGTTAACTAGATCTCTAATACCTCCTGACAAATAAATATGGCAAAATAATCTTCCACCCCAGTCAAAATTGATTCCAGTCCTGTGTATATGATCGTGGTATTTTCTCATCGATAATTCATTATTCGCCTGCCGCTTCTCAAAAGTTTCTTGGACTGCTATCAAACGTCATCTTTCATGTTCATTTCGACGATCATATACACAGGTCTGACAACTGGCTGTTTCGCCAACTGCAGCGCTTTCCTCTGTCGTTACTTTGTCAATTCCGATCAGTTTTTTTTGAATTGATTCAGTAAGATATCTCTGTCATAGATTTTTCATTCAAATGTTCACAAAACGAAATATTGATCACGTGACTAAACTACGCCATAAATTCAAAATGGTTTCACCCCCCCCCCCCCAGTCAAAAATGTCGTATATTCCAGACCTTTGATTGTGGATTAGACGATTAAGAGAATGAGTTACGACAATTCAGGCAAAAATCAATACTAGGATAGATCACGATCATATACACAGGTCTGGCAACTGGTAGCCCAAACATTGATTTTTGTGGTTGCTTCGCCGTTTTGTCACTTTGTCAGTTCCGATCAGAGAATGGTTTTTCATTATTTCATTTCGCAATATTTTTCTGTCATTGATTTTATATACGTTCAAGTCGTTTTGTTTAAAATTCGAACAAGAAACGTGAATAAACCTGCCTCATAACAGATAATAATAGCAACGTTTTCTTCCACCCCTCACCAAATGCCGTAGATTCCAGACCTGTGTATATGATCGTGGTCATTTCTAATCGATATCTCATCACAGAGTACCAGAGAAAAGTCATTCCAAAAATGGCGCGAAATGTCTAAATGACCTTGATATTTTACTACGATTTGTTGACAAAATATTTTTCGTACAAATTGATAACAAAATATTCACCTGCAATATTTCAAATGAAAAAAGAGATTTCATAACACCAAATAGCCATATGATGATATATTTTCTGTGGAATTATCTGTTTCCAGGATCTTGGTAATATTTATTTCTGTAATATTTCTAGCACATTAACTTATATATTAATAACTTTTATAGAATTTAGTATATTAGAAAAAATACTACACTGCCAAAAATGACCCAGTTTTGATGGCTAGAGGCTATCTACAATCCTCAGCTTTCTTCTTTCTACACACTAAGTACTTATGAAATGAATCACTTGATGAAGATGCAGAAAATGAATCAAAGAGGAATGTGTGTTGGAACTCCAATATCTGATTGGGCTTGAAGTTCATGAAGTTATTCAAGCATTTGGACACAAATACTGATGATTCCATGTCAGGTTGATGAAAAAAACTTGCATTTATTTGTTGCATGCACCAAATTCAATGAGAACAATATTCAAATTGAAAATACAGAGGTATTTTATGGTTAAGAAGCAAATTGAAAAGACATAGAGAAGATATACCTTTGAATGGAAAAGCATGACATAAACAAGATTCACAATTCCCCAAGGAATAAACAAATATTCAATATGAAAAATGAAGAATAACTATGTAACCATACAGGAGATCTGACAGTTGATAGAAATTGGAGTTGAAAATAAGCAGTTCATAGATACTATCAAGAAATTCAATGGCTTAGATTCGCTGGAATGTTCTGAATTATTCAACTGTGGAAGCAGATAGTAACGTCTTATCAACTTAGATTGTGAAGATTTTCTAGAAGACCTTATCAATATATATATGATGACATGATTTATATATATAATAATACATTAAAATCTGTAGTTCAAGTGAAGCTCTTTATATATATTTATATATAATTTTGAATGCTGTTAGTTTTATATTCAACTTCCTAATAATTTTGATAATCACTCCTAGCTGTTTCTTATCTCACCTATAGCTTGTGAAATTAGGTTTTGCATATATTTCAATCTATAATTTTTTGTTTAAGCTCTGTCCCTCAACTGGATAGTGAATATCGAGTACATGACACTCTTTCAATAGTTTGCCCCAGAATAATATATGCATCAACTCTTTGCATGGGTTTCCAGAGTATTTTAAAACTTACCAAAGTGGTGTAAACTATGGAAAACTATTAAAACCTCTACATTTTATACATTCTGCAACTGCAATGTGAAACTCAAATAGAATATCCAAATGTACTAAACTTTGTTATGCTATTGTCTTCTTTTGCATATTTTTGCTGGAAACCCCTGAGAAAACCCATAATGCCAAATACCAGAAAATCCAAAAGGTATCTCAAAATAACAGATTTTTATTATTATATTCCCACATTAATTTGTTGAATTAATTCATTTCACACATCACAGATGTCTATTTAATTTCGAGTATATGGAAAATATGTCAGTTCAGCCTTCTTGAAGTATTTTCATTTCAAATTTGAACTTCAATTTCAGTTAGAAGAATACTTTCGAGATATAATAAATATTCCTATACATACTGTTTACATTAATATCAATTCAATTAAAGCTCAATACATGTCGTAATCCGTTTGTGATGAATATGATTGGTTGCAGGGACTGACATCAAGCTAATATCCAATCGAAATTCGTATAACCAAAGCGTAACTAACGTTGTATTGTGTACCAAGCTTTAGCACTGACACATACAAACGTCAGATCTTGATGGTTAATATTGACCAATCAGAAAACGGTACCGTTCATTCATACCGGTTACCATTCCACCACTACCTTCCTCTTCACGGCCATCTTTACTATTTTACTATTTCATTCATAAATAGGGCAAGTGGTGACTCTGTACTCCTGTGATCTCATCATTCGTTTTAATTGGCAAGTGAGCCGCTTCTCAAAAGTTTCTTCGACTGCTATCAAACGTCATCTTTCATGTTCATTTCGACGATCATATACACAGGTCTGGCAACTGGCTGTTTCGCCACCTGCAGCACTTTTGTTTCTTTGTCAATTCAGGTTATTATTGATTAGATATCTCTGTCATTGATTTTTCATTCAAATCCGTTTGTTTACAAAACGAGAGATTGATCACGTGATTTAAACCACTGAATCCTGATAGTTATGCCATAATTTTCTTCCAAACTGGTTGTACACCCCCATCAAAAATGCCGCATATTCCAGACCTGTGTATATGATCGTCGGTTAAAACGAATTTTTGCTGAAATTGAAATGTTCGATGAAGTAAAATATAATAACTCTCAATGAGAAATCTGTCACCAAATCAAATAAATGTCGTTTCACAGCTCTCTCGATTCAAATAATGCATTGAAATGATAACTACATTTTGAAAATGCCAATATCTTGAAAACTAGCTAGGTATAGGGAACCCTGAAATAAAATGAAAGATAATCGAAGTTTTTTCAGATCAATACATAGTGTTCTATTCAAAATAAAGACGTTATCTCCATTATTAAAAAGTGACAATGAGTATTGAACGTCCTGAGATAGAGTTAGCGTGTGTGAACACGTAGAGAATAAAGGGGGTTATTCTCGATTCGTGTGTAGAATGTCTACCGGTGCAAAACAGATCGGCTCGCCAAGCCTCATCAGTTGCACTAGGCCAGCATACAAACCACCCACGAATCGGCTCACTTAAGAAACGCTACCAATGTAGCGTCTGACAGTGGAATACAGATGTTTGGTACAAGTGCCACCTACTAGCAACAAAACGCTTTTCGGAAATGACGCAGGAGTACCAGAGTTTTCTGTTTTTCGTTCTGTTTTGTTGCTAGTAGGTGGCACTTGTACCAAACATCTGTATTCCACTGTCAGACGCTACATTGGTAGCGCTCTTAAGTGAGCCGAATCGTGGGGTGGTTTGTCTGCTGGCCTGGTGCATTTGATGATGCATGGAGAGCCGAAACAGAC